>OX101815.2:54677363-55903613 GCA_944452925.2 Chrysolina oricalcia
ACCCGTTTGGATGAAATGAAGAGCTAATGCGGAGCTGGTGTCTCGATTTCTAACTGAAAGGGAGTGTTGATAGGATCGAAAATGGATCTGTTTCGAAGTTTCTCCTATATAAGAGTGGGGGCAGATAGAACAGGGAATATCGTAAATACCATGGTCTTCGTTGGGAATTTTGTCTTTTGTTGGTCTGATGAGGTGTGATAGTTTTTGTTCTGTGGTAAAGATGATTTTGATATTTGCTTTTCTGAAAAGTCGACTGATTTTGTCCGTCACCCCTTTGATGTAAGGGAAGAAGACTTTGGATGGACGGTCTTCAACTTGTGGTTCGTTTTTGGTTACTAATGGTTTCTGAAGCTGTTTTTGGATGTTTCTGTCTATGTGGTCTGGTCTGTATCCGTTTTGTAGGAGAGCTTGTTTTACGTTGTGAAGTTCGGATTGTCTGTTGTGGTCGTCGGTTAGTCGGATGGAGCGAGATATCAGAGTATTTACGACTGAGTTGAGTTGTGAGGGATGATGGTGGGACTTGGAGTTGAGATATCGGTTGGTGTGGGTGGGTTTTCTATAAACCGTGTACGAGAAACCTTGTTGAGGATTTTTAGTGATTTGTACATCTAAGAATGGCAGAGTTGAATTGCTTTCTATCTCCATCGTGAAGCGAATGTAAGGGTGTACTTCGTTCAGATGGGTCAGGAAAGAATCCAGGGTATCTCTCCCGTGGGGCCAGATGACAAAAGTGTCATCAACGTATCGTAACCTGCTGGTTACGATACGTTGATGACCCACCATCCCACCATCCCACCATCCCACCATCATCCCTCACAACTCAACTCAGTCGTAAATACTCTGATATCTCGCTCCATCCGACTAACCGACGACCACAACAGACAATCCGAACTTCACAACGTAAAACAAGCTCTCCTACAAAACGGATACAGACCAGACCACATAGACAGAAACATCCAAAAACAGCTTCAGAAACCATTAGTAACCAAAAACGAACCACAAGTTGAAGACCGTCCATCCAAAGTCTTCTTCCCTTACATCAAAGGGGTGACGGACAAAATCAGTCGACTTTTCAGAAAAGCAAATATCAAAACCATCTTTACCACAGAACAAAAACTATCACACCTCATCAGACCAACAAAAGACAAAATTCCCAACGAAGACCATGGTATTTACGAAATTCCCTGTTCTATCTGCCCCCACTCTTATATAGGAGAAACTTCGAAACAGATCCATTTTCGATCCTATCAACACTCCCTTTCAGTTAGAAATCGAGACACCAGCTCCGCATTAGCTCTTCATTTCATCCAAACGGGTCACCCCATAGATTTCGAGAAAACGAAAACCATCGCCCCAGTACGTTCAAGAACTTCTCGTTTTATCAGAGAAGCCATCGAAATCGAAAAACGGCCTGATTGCCTGAACATTAAAGATGATAGCCGTAAATTGAACCCCATTTGGAAGCCCCTTCTTCCAACCGTAATTACCAGGCCACGTGAAACTTATCCGCAATCAATTATTATCCCATTAACTCCAACTACACAGCAGGCACCAGCAGACAAGACAAACGAGAAAACCCGTAAGACCCGCCCACCTCCAGGTAGCCAACCACCTATAAATACTACAGTGCAACCAACATCGGATCGTCTTTTGAGATCAAGGAGTAGGCAGGTTGAGACCTTGATATCTCTCAAGACCACGACTCGAGGAGTAGGCAGATAGAGGCCTCGCAGTCACACTCTTGAAAATGGCTCCAAAGCAGGAGCCGAAACGTCGAGTTATAAACTCTCAACGCGGTTCAACCCATGAACTTAGTAATGTACATATTTCTGACCGCGGAAACCTTTCCGAACATATATATATATATATATATATATTTATATATATATATATATATATATATTTATATATATATATATATATATATATATATATATATAAGGATGGATTTAGCGAGGGGCAATATATGAAAATATAAGTAAAAAAGTTATTGGGTATAACCCTACAAATGTTGTGCAACCGTAGACACGTGTTTCGAGCTTAAGCTCTCTTCAGTACGGTAAAATCAAGTGCGAAGATGTACAACACTTGGATGTAAAAATAGAAACAAAGGAAGTCAACAACAGGAAGCCAACCACACATTTGTGGCTTCGGTTAGAAGACCTTGTACTCACAAGGCAACAAGTAACGTCGCCACGGAGGCAGCTATAGCTACCAGCGTGACAATCTATATATATATTGTTGTGTTATTTTGAGTTTATTATAGTTTGAAATTATTATTAAATATTTCAAATTTCAGATTGCCCAGGCCAAATACTTACACTCTTTCAGATCTTACCTTTTCTTTCTTTTTCAGCTACTCAGCTCACTCGGTGCGCCAAACATGTAGATCTCAATTTCAAGCGGAGTTCTTGGAAAAGGACGTTTGATAACTTTAAGTCAAATGTATTGTAATAGAAATAGAAATCTTTGTAGAAAATAAATAATATAGTAGATTCAAACTCAAATTTGTTTTTTATTTCATAAACCAGTTGTAATAAATAAGAAAATGTGAACACTTTTGTAAATATCAAGTATTCAAAACCTTAATTTGCCTATTTCCTGCGACATATACCTTATATCTAATAAGTTTTCCTCCAGAAATAATGACAATATACAAAATTATTAATTCAATCGTGCTATTTGATTACGATTCCGTTACCGGTCATCTAACTACGGCCTATTACTTCGAACATTCCCATTGCAGGAAGAAGAAGTGTCTAACATAAAACATAACCATGAATATTTCATAATTGTTTTTGTTATGAGATTCTCTAACACAGGTAGATATTAATTATAGTTATTAGCAATAAACCTTGTCTGTGGTTATTGACTTTATTGTTTATTTTAAAAAAAGTTTGTTCACTGAGTTCAAGAAATTTTAGATACCAAGTCTCCTTGAGGATTGTGTCGAATTGACGGAGTATTTGACAATAATTCGTTTTTCCGAAGTACTGGTATTTCAGCTTGGTCACAGCTTAGATAAGCACATAAGCTGTGGCTTGGTATTTGGAAATGTTTAGTCTAGAAATACCTTTTGTCTGGACCATTTGGATATAGGCTGCTGCTCGGCCTGCTACTTCCAGCTCTGGAGATAGGATGCTGCTCGGCCTGCTACTTCCAGCTATGACTTCTCGTGGTGCTCCTCCAAGATAAGTGGAACCTTGTTGTGCCAATCTTATTAGTTGTTTCCTGCATAAATCTTCCACTCTTGGTTGGTTTCTATTGATTTTTCTTGATATTTCTGGTTTTTAACAATCTCTCTGGCATCCAACTTTTTTCCACCCGTTCCTATATATCATCCTCCTCTTTCATTTTTCCGTTTCCAAGGACCTTTCCATCGGTTTTTCACAACACTCGCGATCACAAATCATTTTAAATTTTTCTTTATTCTTATTATTCTAATTAATGCTTGAACTATGTACACATATTATTAATGATTCTATGATTTTGAAATAATCTTTATCTATTCTAAAGTTTTCACATTTTCTTCTTATTCAAGAAAATATAATTCAGAAACTCATTTGACTTGTTTCATTTGAAGTTTCTACCATCCATTTTAACTGTCAAATCTTAGATTTCTTTGACTGAATACCAAATTTTCTATACTGTGTGATATTTTATTATAAGTTAAAGTTATTGTCCGGAAATGTTGTTGCCATTATTTGATATGCATCATAGACTGACTCGTACTCTCCTATTTCAATCTAGAACTTGGAATACCAACCTTCTGACTGCTTTTTACTGAAATTTTAGTATGTTGTTGAAGTTGTAAGAGTCTTCAGAGTTGAGGCATCGTATTTGTTTGGGTTTTCTGATATTTTTAATAATTTTGAAACTTTTTGACCCACTTTTTTATTATCTGCCAAGTTTTCATAACAACTTCCCCCAAAATTAATGTTTAACATTTTGGCATGTTCATAACAAAATTTAAATGTTAAGTTTTCTATTTACATATTTACAAATTCTTTATTAATTTATTTCTTTTATTTCAGGTTGTCGTTTGACCATTTTAGTTTTCTAAGATGAACTGTACCTTTCCAAGATCATCTACACTGGTAATTATTTTCTTCCTATTTACAATTACTGTTATTTCATTTTCTCTATTCCTTTTATTATTATGTTATAAATTTATATAGGCTTTCTATGTTGAATATGCCTCTTACACTTTTGTTGTAAGGGTTCATCAATCTATAACTATTTGTGGGTTGTTCATTGTCTACTTCGTAAGGTCCCTCGAATGGCAGTTGTAGTTTTGCACAAGTTCCTTTTTTGTTAGGTACTCTTAGGTTTTTAATAATGACTTTTTCTCCTTTTTTAAATTTTACTTTCTTTTTTCTCCTTTTACTCTCTTTACTTATATACTTCATTGCATTCCTTTGTATTCTTTCATTTACTCTTTCCATTACTTCAATTCATTTCCTTTTCATTTGCTATCCACTCTCTTTCAGGCATTCTTCCTGTCATTAATTATGTCGGACATTCCTTTGTTACAGTGTTAGGTACATCATTTAAATATTTTTCTATAGATGGTAGTCTTTCGTCCCATATCTTATGATTGTCTTGAGAAATTATTCTTAGATATTTTATTATTTCTTTAATATATCTTTCCGTGGGATTTGTTGCTTGGTGTCGAGTACTAATAAAGTTAAGCTGTATACCTTTACTCAGTGCAAAATTTTTCATCCTTTCATTATTAAAATAGGTCGCATTATCTAAAATGATCTTCTCTGGTTTTCCTTTTTCAAGTATATATTTTAATAATAAATTCTTAACTATTTTGAAATTGGTCTTTTTGGTTGGGTATAACGCTACATATTTTGAAAAATGATCAGTTATTACAAAAATATGTTTATTCTTATTTTCTGTGAGAATTAAATTACTTAAGAAATCAATAGAAATTATATGCAATGGTTTGTTTGATATAAGACTTTTAGGTTCATTTCTGTTGACGATATTTTTATTTTTCCCTAATTGGCATAGTGTGCACTTGTTAATGATGTCTTTAGTTATTTCTAAGTCCTTGTTACTATAATAGTTTTCTCTGAAAATCATCCATGTTTTCCTAATTCCTGTATGTAAGTATTTGTGATGTATGTTGTCTATTAGTTTTTGTGTAAGTGTTTTAGTTATCAAATATAATTCTACCCCATTTATTACTTTGATTATAATGCCTTGTCTTTGTATTGTCCCCTTTCCCTTTTCTTTATCAGTGAGTTCTTGTTGGTCTTCTAAAATTGTCTGTAATGAAAATAGTCCTGTTGTGTTTCTAAAAATGTTAACCCCTATTTTAACTTGTCTAGTGTTGTATGTCTTTTCTGTCCCCATTCTTGTTATGGTATCTGGTATAATGTTTTGTCTTCCTGGTATATGTCTGATTTCAAATTTATATTCTTGTAATAACAGTGCCCATCTATGTACCCTGTTACTAGCAAATTTACTGTTGACTATGGACATCAAAGCTTCGTGATCCGTTTCAATGTAGAATTTTTCTCCAAGTAGGTAAAACCGTAATTTTGTAATACAATATATAATACTTGCAAGTTCTAGTTCCGTGACACTATAATTTCTTTCATACTTCTTAGTGATACGTGATACAAATGCAATTGGAACTTCCTTTCCTTCTTGATATTGTATTAATATGCCAGCAAATCTTGTCATTGAAGCGTCCGTTCGTAGAATAAAAGGTTTGTTGTAATCTGGGTGATATATTTTAAGATTATTTATGAAAATTTCTTTTAATTCTCTAAATGCTTGCTCTTGTTCCTGTCCCCATTTCCATTTAACGTTCTTTTTTAACAGTTGTATTAGTGGTAATTCTTTATTAGTTAAATCAGGTATTAGTCTTTTGAAATAATTGAGTATTCCTAAAAATCCTCTAAGAGTCTTTAAATTATATGGTTTTATGTATTCTTGTATTGTTTTAATTCTTTCTGGGTCCATTTCAAGTCCTGTGTCGTTTAGTCTGTACCCTAAGTAATTTACTTCTTTCTGGAAAAATTGACATTTTTCTATGTTAATTTTAAGTCCTGCGTCATCTAGTAATTCTAGTACTTTATTTATATGTATTTGGTGAGTCATTTCATCTAGTGAATAAACTAAAATGTCGTCTATGTAGTGTAGGGCGAAGTCTTCGTATTTGTCAAATATTTTATGTAAAGCTCTTTCTAGTGCCGGACAAGCAGATTGTAGACCATATAGAACTACACAAAACCTATAAACCACCCCTTCTATGCAAAAACCTGTGTAGTTTCTAGAATTTTCATGCAGAGGTATTAGCCAAAAACTATGTTTTAAGTCAATTTTGGAAAAACATTTAGCATTTGTTATTCTACCAAATATTGTTTCTATATTTAAAGGAGGTTCATATTGAGGAGTTGTAATTTTATTTAGCTCTCTAGCATCCAAACATAATCTGAGTTCACCATTTTTTTTAAAAACTACTACTATAGGATTTATATAACTGCTAGTACTTCTTTCTATTATACCATATTTTAACATTTTATCTATTTCCTTTCTAACTTGCTCTCTGTATCGGTATGGAATTGGATAATTTTTAGATCTAAATTTATCTGTTTCTTTGACTTCTATTCTGTGCACATATTCTTTCGCTACTCTCGATTCACACATAATTAAACCTTTATATTTGTTTAATAACTCTTCTATATATCCTTCATATTTCGTATTACACTTATATTTATTATTTGTATTTTCTTCATTTTCATTTTCACAATCATAACTCTCATTCATTCTTCTCATACACAAAATATTTTTTTCAAAGTTTTCTTGCTCTTGCTCTTCCATAAATTTAAACCATTTACCATCCATTTCCATACCTTTCCTCTCATAATTTATTTTAGCATTCTTCCTATGCAGTTGGTCTGTTCCTATAATTAAATCAAATTCCATTTCTCTGACGACTAACAGTTGCAAATCTATGTTTTTCTTTTCAATTTCTACTACAATGTTGATGAATTGATTTGTTTCTGTTATTTTTTTTTCCATTAACTCCCATTAATATTGTTTTAGGCATTTTGACTATTTTATTTTGGAGATCTATATTTTCTATCAATTTTTCTTTTATTAACGATGCTTCAGAGCCTGTATCTATAAGTATTTTTATTGATTTCTCCCCTATTTTTCCTTTAATTACTATTAATTCTGTCAAATGTTCTTCCTGTATTGTGTCTAATTTTATAAATTCTATTGGATGTTCATAGTTCGGTGTTTCCAGCTCAGTTACATATGGTTTCAATGAAAATTTTGTTGTTCTGCAGAAGTTGATGGTTGAGAATCAATATTATCAACTTGTTTATTTTGTCTTATTTCCCTGCCTCTATCCAGACTGTTTGCTCGTCTTTGAAAATGGACACGTCTTGTCCGTTCATCATTATTATTGTTCGTCTGTTCTGAATATTAGTTACGTCTATCCTCTCTATAGTATTGTCTGTTCATATCATAAGGTCTATCATTATTATTGTTAGGAGATCTATTATTATAGGGTTTTTGATTGTTTCTTTTGAAGTTATTATTATTATTTTCATAATTATTGTAGCCATTATAATTTCTATAATTATTTCCTCTATAATTTTGATTTTCCAAATTTCTATAATTTACATTGTAATTAGTCCTGTTTGAATTTTGATTATTATATTGCCTATGCCTATATTGGTTTTGTCCGTATTCTTGAGTATTTCTTGTAGTATACCTATTTTGTTCACTTCTATATGACAAAGTTCTCTCCAATCTTAACAAATATTCACTCAATCTATCCATCGATTTTGTTTCATGCATACTTATAATTTAAAATATTTCTTGTCTGAAATGCCTGCTGATATTTCCCACAATTTCTTCCTCTCTCATCATAGGATTAAGATGTGCAATTGCATACAATTGAATGGCATAATTGTTATAATTTAAACTTCTTTTCTCGTCAAACTTGCCAAATTGTAATTTATCCCTTACCAAAAGTTGTGCATTTTCCCCCCAATACTGTCTAAGAAAAAGATTTTCAAAATCTTCAAAACTGTTGATATTATTCTCCTTACTATTAAACCATACACATGCTTGATTATTCAAATGTTGCCTAATAATATCTTTTAGTTCATCGATACTGTTTATATTTTTAGTTTTATTTTTCATTATTTTTACAAATGTAATTGGGTGTAATATCTTAATGTTCCCCTCAAATTTATTATTTATTTGAACATTTTGACATGCACTTATAAATCTGGTTTCGATGTTTGTATTTGATTTAGTTTTTTCTATATCTTTTATTTTTGATTCCAAATCCTTTAATTTATTTTTATTTTCTTCGTTATTTTCCTTTATCAACTCATTCGAATTCTTATAATTATATTCAATTTTTTTATTTACTTTGATTATTTCCCCCATTATTTCTTGATTAGTAGCCTCCAAATCTACCCTAACTTCTTTTATTTGTCTCTCATTGAGCTCTATTGCATTATTTATACTTATGATGTCTTGTTTTGTATTACTATAAAATTCATTATTTCTTTGTTCAATATTTTTTTCAAATTCCCTATACATTTGAGCCATTTCTTTCTTATTTTCTTGTAATTTATTTTGTAATTTTTTCTCCATCTCTAGCATATTTGATTTAACAGTATCTTCAACACTATGTATATTTTTATTCAAATTTTCTTCCATATTTTTAACAGTCTCTAAATTTTTATTTAAAGTCTCCTTCATATTATTTTCCATTTACTCCATATTGCTTGAAAAAAATTGCATCAGAATTTGTACCTGATCTTCCATAACTCTACTTTCTCTCTGTACTACTTTCTCGCTCGCACCACTACTATGTCCTTCCTCCTGCATTCCTATCTCTTCATGATCACCCATCTCTCTCTCATCTTTACTAACTTTCTTACCATCTCTCAGATTCATTTTTCTATATTATTATTATTATTCTCTGTCCTAGCTCACAATTTTCTGAGTTCTATATTTTGCCCTTTTCCAGATCGCCTTACGTTGGTGGCGACAATTGTTGTGTTATTTTGAGTTTATTATAGTTTGAAATTATTATTAAATATTTCAAATTTCAGATTGCCCAGGCCAAATACTTAAACTCTTTCAGATCTTACCTTTTCTTTCTTTTTCAGCTACTCAGCTCAGTCGGTGCGCCAAACATGTAGATCTCAATTTCAAGCGGAGTTCTTGGAAAAGGACGTTTGATAACTTTAAGTCAAATGTATTGTAATAGAAATAGAAATCTTTGTAGAAAATAAATAATATAGTAGATTCAAACTCAAATTTGTTTTTTATTTCATAAACCAGTTGTAATAAATAAGAAAATGTGAACACTTTTGTAAATATCAAGTATTCAAAACCTTAATTTGCCTATTTCCTGCGACATATACCTTATATCTAATAAGTTTTCCTTCAGAAATAATGACAATATACAAAATTATTAATTCAATCGTGCTATTTGATTACGATTCCGTTACCGGTCATCTAGCTACGGCCTATTACGTTGAACATTCCCATTGCAGGAAGAAGAAGTGTCTAGCATAAAACATAACCATGAATATTTCATAATTGTTTTTGTTATGAGATTCTCTAACACAGGTACATATTAATTATAGTTATTAGCAATAAACCTTGTCTGTGGTTATTGATTTTATTGTTTATTTAAAAAAAAGTTTGTTCACTGAGTTCAAGAAATTTTAGATACCAAGTCTCCTTGAGGATTGTGTCGAATTGACGGAGTATTTGACAATAATTCGTTTTTCCGAAGTACTGGTATTTCAGCTTGGTCATAGCTTAGATAAGCACATAAGCTGTGGCTTGGTATTTGGAAATGTTTAGTCTAGAAATACCTTTTGTCTGGACCATTTGGATACAGGCTGCTGCTCGGCCTGCTACTTCCAGCTCTGGAAATAGGATGCTGCTCGGCCTGCTACTTCCAGCTATGACTTCTCGTGGTGCTCCTCCAAGATAAGTGGAACCTTGTTGTGCCAATCTTATTAGTTGTTTCCTGCATAAATCTTCCACTCTTGGTTGGTTTCTATTGATTTTTCTTGATATTTCTGGTTTTTAACAATCTCTCTGGCATCCAACTTTTTTCCACCCGTTTCTATATATCATCCTCCTCTTTCATTTTTCCGTTTCCAAGGACCTTTCCATCGGTTTTTCACAACACTCGCGATCACAAATCATTTTAAATTTTTCCTTATTTTTATTATTCTAATTAATGCTTCAACTATGTACACATATTATTAATGATTCTATGATTTTGAAATAATCTTTATCTATTCTAAAGTTTTCACATTTTCTTCTTATTCAAGAAAATATAATTCAGAAACTCATTAGACTTGGTTCATTTGAAGTTTCTACCATCCGTTTTAACTGTCAAATCTTAGATTTCTTTGACTGAATACCAAATTTTCTATACTGTGTGATATTTTATTATAAGTTAAAGTTATTGTCCGGAAATGTTGTTGCCATTATTTGATATGCATCATAGACTGACTCGTACTCTCCTATTTCAATCTAGAACTTGGAATACCAACCTTCTGACTGCTTTTTACTGAAATTTTAGTATGTTGTTGAAGTTGTGTAAGAGTCTTCAGAGTTGAGGCATCGTATTTGTTTGGGTTTTCTGATATTTTATATAATTTTGAAACTTTTTGACCCACTTTTTTATTATCTGCCAAGTTTTCATAACAATATATATATATATATATATATATACATATATATATATATATATATATATATATATATATATATATATATATATATATATGTTCGGAAAGGTTTCCGCGGTCAGAAATATGTACATTACTAAGTTCATGGGTTGAACCGCGTTGAGAGTTTATAACTCGACGTTTCGGCTCCTGCTTTGGAGCCATTTTCAAGAGTGTGACCGCGAGGCCTCTATCTGCCTACTCCTCGAGTCGTGGTCTTGAGAGATATCAAGGTCTCAACCTGCCTACTCCTTGATATATATATATATATATATATATATATATATATATATATATATATATATATATATATATATATATATATATATATATATACATCTATCTATCTTCCAGGCGTCCTTTCACAACTCTTTCTCTGAGCGTCCGTCGAGTAGATATCATAAGTCTATTGTTCTACATCTGTATATTTTTAAGATTTGAACATCAGGGGTCATAAAGGAGTGATGAAGCTTTCCTTTTCGGCGATAAAAATTTGAAAGTTTCATTACACCTATTTCGTGGCGTCCTTTCATGTACCCGTCTCTGAGCGTCCAATATATTCACGAATTCACGCTACTTAGCGTCCGGTTTGTATAGTTTACTTTCATCCTGTAGATTTGTGAGCGTCCAGCAATGATGCCAGATTTAACCATCGCCTTTAGCGGCGGTAATCGAATTAGGGCAATGAGACTGTGTATTTTCCGGATGCCACTCATGGGTTGAATTTCACATATTATCTGATTAGAGCTTATGCGGCCTCAGCCAAAGGCAGAACGCGGCGCTACGATACTTGTACGGTCTAGACGAGACACCGGTGCTCAGGGGAATATTGAGTCCGTTGTGGAGAATGAGAAGTGCTGAATCTATTGACACTACTCATTCCCCACCCTCAAGCAAATACAAGCCAATAAGCCTGATGTCCACCTCGACCACCAAATAAAACGATTTTTGTTATGGAGTTTTTCGCTACAGGTGGAATGAATATCGTTCGGAGAGAGGAGGAAAAACGGACTAAATATCGAGATATTATCTTTGAACTCCGCAGATTGTATCCAAACCATTCTGTCAAAATAATGGTTTTGATCATAGGAGTCCTTGGTGGAATGATGAACATACTGTTCTCAAATTTGAAGATGATACCGGCTTGCCTTGATATGACAGAGATCTTAGCGGCACGAATGCAGAAGGCCGTCATCCTTGGTTCACTTCGTCTGCTCAGAACACATGAATCTCGTACCCAATAGTCACGTAGGAAGTGATTATTAGGGTAAACGACACCAGCTCTCCCTTCGGATGGGTCGGAGCTCTGGAGATAGAGCCTGACTGGTACATTCCTAAAATAATGATAATAATAATTATTATTACTGTCAATATTATTATTGGGGTAAATGACATCAGCGCGCCCTCCGGATTGGTCGGAGCTTAGGAGACAGGGACTGACTGGTACATTCCTAACGAAAATCATGATAATGATAATAATAATAATAGGTCCTTATTTTTCAAATATACGTACAATATAAGAGGAAAAACCCCGAAGATCAGATGATGATATACGTGTTACCTCTGTTATTATTGTGAAGCGTATCTGAAAAAATATAATAAAACAAAAATCACTATGTTTATAATTATTCTGCCGCGCTCCTTAAATCTATATTTACCTACCTGTGAATAGCCATAAAAAAAGAAAAACTATTCCATAGACTCATGCATTCATTTGTTCCGTGATGATATATTCTTTTATACATTTTTAAATGAATTCATATTTAATTTCTTCATGTTTGTTGGACCATAGTTTTAAATGAGTGGTATCTGATGAGAGAAAGACCGCATGAAGGTTTCAGTTCTATGAATCGGTGGAGTAATAGTTCCCTTGTAGCGTATGTTTAAATTGTGAACATCTTCAAGAAATTAAATTTTCTTCCATAAGTATGAGGGTGTTTGAATAGTGATTACTTTATAGAAAAAACAAGTCGCATAGAGAAGTTGTCTACGCTGCATATTGAGCTAAATTATTGCATTCAATTTATGGGAGATGTAGCATCCCCTACTGATCCCAAATATCAATCTCAGGCATGAGTTTTGCCTCTTGTCCTCATCAACCAGACATGGACTATAAACTGAGTCACGGTAGTTGAATTTGGAGAGTACTAGTAAGTCACAGAGCACGGCCTCAACCTTCTGATTCAAGTACCTCCTGTTGCCATAAATGAGTTCCAGATTCCTGAAACCCAGATTCTTCATGTTTTTGACAGGTTTTATTACTTGGTTTTCATCATTGATCTGGATTTAGTTTTCAAGGAGACGTCTGTGATGCTGTGTTCCAAATAGCATTACCGATTTTCCAACTGCATTATTTTTGAGCACAGGACCAGCATCAGAAGGGGAAAAAACTCGCCAACAGTATTCTTTTTATGTATTGGATGTACAACTGACTTTTTTCAAATTTGGAGATAAACATTTGGGTGAGACCAAAATTCGAGATATGATTTATGAATGGTATCAAATAAGGGTAACACATAAGTAGGAGTTTCATATTGATATCATCCCACCATTGAGCATTAGATAACAAGTTATATAGGACATGTTGGGTTCCATGTTGGGTTCCATTTTGGGTTCCATCTGAATTGAAAATGACCTGCTTTCTCATTAATACTATTGGAGTAGAATTCAATCAGATTTTGATCTGCAGCGACCGCTGCAATACCTTTCACGAAGTACTGATTCAATTCCTTTACATCAAACAAATGATCGGAAATGGTGGTCGATCTTTTTTAAGTGATGTAGATCTTTCCATATCTTGCTCACCCCGCTGTCTAAAAATATATTGAAAATATGCCTTCTTTCCATTTTGACAAGCCAGGGTTGTGGAGCTTCGGAATGTCTTATAATATTCATAGTGACCTGGAGATTCTGTTTTTTACCACCTAGAACGGGCTTTATTTCTCTATGATATCAATAATTTAATATTACCTGTGATCCATGGTGCATAACGTTTGGTTATTCTACTCAGTTGAACAGGAGCATGCAGATTGAATTTTGACATAATATTTTTATTATGAAATTTAATTTTTTCGTCAATATTATCTGTCACATAAATAAGTTCGAACGGGATTGATATATCTTCGTGAAATCGTTCCTTATCAAAATTTCTAAAGTCTGCAATCATTATATATGTCGGTGAGCAGGAACTATCACCAAGATTATTTTTTTATACTATCAACACTTGATATGAAATACTTGGTACCAAGACAACTTCGATATTCTTGGAAATATCATCACTGTTATTTGTGATGATCAAATATATTAGTGAAAGTGATGAAACGGTCACTCATGTGGGTCTATCAACTAGTTGAACGAGTCCCGATCCCTCCAACATATTATTCAGCCTGATAGCAGCCCTACACTCATTTTTCAACAAATCAATATTGAGATCACCCAGAATGAATACATCATCATATTTGGGAATTGAAGATGGTATACCATTTTCTAGTGAACTGAGGAAATCAGTTTCGGAATAGTTTGAAGGCTTGTAGACAACTCCAACAGCCACGTTAAATTATGGAAAATGGAAATGGAAATTTATTGTCAACACACATACCAACGCCCCCTCCTCTACTTTTCAGAGGATGTCTTCTGAAGGAAACATAATCATTCACATGACATACATTACTATGAATTCGATCGGACAGCTAAGTTTCACTCAGGCATAGGATAGATTTTTCTGTAAAGTATTGAGATCTTTCGAAGATGATAAGTTTGGTAACAGCGATGTAATATTCAGGTGGCTAAATCTCTGTGAATGTGACATTTTCTCTAAAACAAAACATGAGTGAAAATCAAAATACGGAAACACAATTGAAATAAATAAAGAAAAACAAATGTGATGAAAAATAAGAGATATAGGAAAAAAATCTATTTTGTAATCTTAAATGAAGATCTCGAAAGTTCGAGCTGATTTATTTACTCTAGGTCTGTCGGCATGTTCCAATTCTCCTGCTGTTCATTTCTTCGGGTTTTTTTCTTCATCTGTGCTTGATTTACTTGCAGTCGTATCTGTTGAGTTTTCTGCTGCCAACTTGCTATCTATATAGTTCTTCGTAAGTATGGCTGATTCTATCCACTATCAGAGAGGTTCCTTTATTTTTGCTTCACGACCGTTTTCTTCTGCAGCCTTTTGTTGTGACAATAATAATGTTTTGATCTGATATAGTCTTCCGGTATAATATCTCAGACCTCAGTCTATTAGTCAAGCACTCAATTACAATGGGGCGAGTTTTATTATTTTCATTCTAAATTCATCCCTTATTACTATATCTTTCTCATCAATCCCCAATTTGAGTTGAAATAATCAGGTTATACTTCTTCAGTCTCCTTTCAGTGGATTCAATCTGTTGAGATGTTGAGATGATTGTTTATTATCTTCCTTCAATATAATATTTTCCTGTTCGATTTCGTTCATGTCAGATAACGTCAGCGATTAAAAAAAAAAGTTTTTCTCTGTAAATTTAAAATTATATTTTCAAAAAGGCAAATTTGAGAATACGATGAGTTTACGAAAAAATTAAACAATTTTTTTCAAGACGACAGTCTTTCGAAGTAACTTATCGGGTGAATTGATTCGTTGCCCTTCTACACTTCTACAAATTTTCGTGAATTAACAATTTTTCATTTTCAGACTGTGGAACGTTGATATTCCAACAAGCTGTCAAGAGATACTTTTTATTATTAATTTTTTTGTGTTATTTCTGTCATGCCAATTTGAAACTATCATAAATCTAGTGGCGTGGTGGAATTTTGTTTAAACAAAATGATTTTTGGATTTTTGTCTCTGAACAAAATTATGAATTTAATTTATAAGTTATAGTTATAGTAGAGACAACTTGTAAAAAATGCATTGAGGTACCCACATTCAAATGGGTTACTCCATAGATATTCAAAAGATAGATCTGTAACAGGTATAGGTTGTCAGGCAAATGAAGGTAGAACAGTGTATATTAGGTTTATTGAAAATCAATAACAGAGTCTACCATTAGATCATCGGTCAGCAAGAAAGTATAGCTGTTTTTCCAAAAAAAAAAACAAATATTCCAAATAAAATTAATTCATTAATATGGAATTAACAAAATATTCCTACAAAAAATAACATAAAACATATTCATGTCACTATTGAAATAGACATTCAAAAGAAATATCGATATTGTCTGTGTTTGCCCATTAGGAATCCATTTGAAGCAATTCATAGTACATTTCTTGAATCAGGTCAGCTCTTTGAATCTCAAAGGGAAAAACACTGGTTGTAGATTTGAAGAAATTTTCGGTGACACCATTACTTGAAGATGGTTCACCCGTCAAACGAAAAACTTTTTATTTGTGATTTTATGAATTTTCTTTGAAGAGTTGCTACCTGCCTTCTTCGTTGTGGAAGAGGAAGGTGGCAAGGGGTTCTTTTTATAACGATTCAATGCCAGGCTAATGGGGTGGGTGATTGAAATGAAAATCGAACTAGGTAAGAGTATGTATTGCGCTTCACAAGAGGGCGTTGATATTTTGGGTAATGGTAGTAGTCGAGTGGCCCGCAAGCCTGAGCGACCTGAGGCCGTTTTGATTTTAAGAAGAAGAAATGGGGGAGGAGTTTAACTACCTCCACTTGACAGTTGATGTCTCGACAATTATAAACAATATAAAATTAATGAATAGAAATGACCATAATAATTATAGTTTATCAGTGGTTCAACAGAATCAATTTCTGATACCTTTTATATGATCGACCATACAAGAAGTGCACACGATTCTATAATGATGGTACAGTAGCAAAATACAAGCGAATAGCTATTTCATGCAAAGCAAGCGTCAATGATTATGCAAATAATAATAAGCAAGCAATGAGTGGAAGGTGGTAATAAAGCTTATCTGAGTTGTGCAGCAGTCCTCCAGCTCCTCGGGTTGCTCTCCCAGGCACGCAGGGTTTCCGCGACAGTCAGGAGAGTAGGGTTCCAGCACTTCTTTTCGAGATGAAGGGGGCCCCAAGGTTCCGTGTAATGTCGGTGTCTGTACCCCTTTAGGGATGAGGTGTACCCGTTGGGGGAATGGGTGGTGGACTACTAAGAAGTTGAAGTGTTCCACGTGGGAAATAAAAAGGCCTGAAAGGGTTTCAAGATTTAAACTTGGCGTGATTTCGATATCCCAGGTTAGTAAACATAGAGAGCGAGTTGAAGAATGAAGGATGGTTAATAAAAGGAACTAGTGGTGAGAAACTGAGACACCTTGGCTGGGGTGTGGCCTTCAAGTGGTTATGAAGTTGCCAAGAGAATTTTAGGTAGAATGACCAAATCCACAACGGTGTGTAGCCCTGTATTCACAAGCTACTTCGAATTCTACTTGAAATTCAACTAAAACTGGAAGAAAATCCGCAAAGTGCGATTATGAGCCAACACATGGACCTCAGACGACCTTTCCAGTTGAAAATCTGCGGCAAAATGACCGAGTAAGATCACAGAATCTCAATCTGTCAACTTGCAATTATCAGCCCTTTTGACATGATGATTGATGGATTGCTTCATGGAACCTGACAACTGACATGTTTACATCTGTTCCAAGCCCAGGATATTGTGTAAATATTGTTTAAAATTCGAATGATAAATATTGGAAAATACAGGGAGATCAAGAAAATAAGGTTGGATGGCAGCTACATTTGCTGTGAACGGAATTGGCGCTTGGAATCTTTTGAAATGGTTTCAGGTAAATCAGAAATTACTGTGAGACACATGGGAGATACATGGATTACAGCGTAAAGTCTGGGCATAGCAGGGAGTAGTCAGCAATACAAGAAGCAGAAGGCTGGAAGAGGATCGTTGACCCGCTGCAGTGAACCCTGAGTACCTAGAGGTAACGTAATATATATATACATATACAGAGTGATTCATGCACCAACACTAATACAGGTTTTCTTTATTTTCCAGGTTTCACCGTAAGGCCCGCTATGGACAACTTATGATACTTCGAAACTTCTGAATTTGAACTGTGGCTCCATACTAGCAATAAAACTATTAATTAATTTCTTGTCTTCGTTTTTGAATGTATCATAGAATTATTAAAGTGCCAGAATGAATGATATAATGAAAGAAAGATTTATATACTTCGATCAATAATACTCGTAGCATTTTGAAACGTAACAGAGTTCTGCTTTCTAAGAAATTATCAAAATTAGACAAGTGATGTGCAGAGAGGTGAAAATACGCAATTGACGGGCAAAACTTGAAACATGAAAAAATGTTGCGAATAATGAAGAATTATTCACAACGAACAATTTTTAACAGAGTCATTTCTAAAATTACTTTGTTTTGCATATTTTCTAACAATATTGAATAAATTGAAATGGATTTCATCAGTTCTTCTTTTACGCGAAACGACAAATAATAATATCGGGCCTCTACCCGCACATGCAGTGTGTTTGGGTACATTCTACGACTGTTTCAAAGAAAGTGTCATCATTATTATTGAAATTTCGCCTCTTCATGATCACATTCTCTTTGCATAAAAATAGCTGTCCTTGTAGAAAATTTTCATAATACATTCATTAGAACGTCTGGAGTTACATTTTTTGCTCTCAAATTGTTTTTTACGAATCCCTCAGTTTTTTTATGAAAAGCATTAGAAGCTCATTCCTTCAAATATATTATCATTACAGCTCTTGTACTACTGTGCCATCTATAAATTTAAACAATGAGATTTCTTAAGAGAAAATAATTTTGTTATACATTTTGCTCGACAATCATAAGTTTATTTTCCACCACTGTACATGACAAGTCCAAATTTGATACTTGAATATTATTTTCTTTAGGCTGCAAAACTGTTTAGAAAAAATCAGATTTTTATTAAAATCAATGCCTTTTCAAAAATGTTTTTTTCCTTTTCAAAAATGTTTTTTCCTATCAAAACTTATATTTACAAAATAATTCAACTAGGATTTGTGTGATTATCATTTTGAACTTATACAGGGTGACCCAGGGTTAAACTGCCAAACGTTCAGGATCGTTTTTTAGTTGAAAAGGAAACTTTTTTTCCTATAACAATGTGTCCTAACTTGCTTTGTTTTGGAAATACAGAGTGTTCAACGTTTTTACAAAATATCAGTTTTTCAACATATTATTTGAAAACCTTCTAGCTGATTTCAATAAAATCTGTCATGCTAATATGCGGTAATAAGGGGTTTCTTTTAATTTACTTATGGCAACATTATTATTTCCAGTGGCGTCCCAAGGGCTAATCTCATTAATGTTAGAACGAATCATTGTACTCCACTGTTTTTTTGCATGTTCAGTTTTTTTTCTGGATTAAGCAAATAAAAATACAATTTTTTTGTTTATTTCAGTATCTTCCTTCATTTTTGAGAAATAATTTAAAAACCGATTTCATGTAACAAGAAAAAAAAACTTCCTGAGAAATTGATATTAGGACAAACGTATTCATTGTATTTTATTAGTAGGTAAAGAGAAAACAAAAATTCACAAAAATGGCCACCATTTCTTTCAATGCAAAGTTCGCACCTACGAAGGATGGATTCTGCAGCTGCACGGCATCTTGCTGGTGTGATATCTACAGCTGCTTGTACAATCCTTTCTAGGAAAATACCTCGGTCGTTGATGGGCTCAGCATATACTTTGGTTTTCATTGTACCTCATTCAAAAATCCATAGGGGTTGAGTCAGGAGATCCTACAGGGTGAGAAATTTTGACACTCTGTATCTCGAAAACGAAGCTAGTTAGGAAACATGAGTATAAGAAACAAAAGTCTTATTTTTACCTAAAAAACCGATCCTGAAAGTTTGGCGGTTTAACCCTGGGTCACCCTGTATATGAAATTCAATTCTGAACAACTTTTCTGAGTAGCATTTTTCGATATTCTTCAAAATGAAGGTACTTTACTCTGAAGCTGAAATGATATATCCTTCCCTGCATATGAACTTCAAATCTACACACATCATTTGGAACAACTTTTCCGATTAGCATTTTTCGTCAGATTTCGAATTGACGGTCTTGAATTCTGGAGCCAAAATAATATTATGGTTGCCCCTCCCAATATATCATAAGAGATTTTTACATTTGCGTTGAAGCGCTCCTAGTTTTGTGATATGCAGAACTTCTTATTGGGAGTTTTTCTTTCATATACCAAGTATCAAGAAAGTTTTCTGAGGACAACTTATAACCACTTGTACCAGTTGGGCCGTGATGGTGATGGTTCGCTTCTCTATCATAGGGGCGTGGGTGCAATTGTCGTACGTCTTCTATAGCTTGCACAAGTCTTTCGAAGAATACTTCTGAGGGCTGTGGTAAGGGTGCAGCAGGTTGACAGAAAAAACAATTTTTGTAGTTTTTATTTGAAGGGGGTGAAAAACTTCTAGAGTTTGATGTACTTTTGGAATATTCAACTTTTTAATGACTTAGTTTTCCACTGATATGGACTGCAACACAATCCCATGAACTCTTTTGTTGGAAAACAACACACAAAAATTTGCCAAGATCAGAAATGAGAATGACTCTCGAAACTGACAAGGTTTTTCACATAATTAGCTGTTTAATTTCCAAAACCTTTGTCGCAGATATGCATTTGGATTTGCTCGTTCATAAACTCAAGCTGAAATAATGAACAAGTACAATGATGAATATTACTGTGAGTCCATTCTTCATTTATTTTCCAACTTACTTTACTATCAGCACACCAAATATCATTCACGATTACTAACGAATACCGCAAATAACGATTTTCAAACAATGCTCATTGAAATTCTTCAGCGTTGCCGTATTCACCACAACTTGAAGGACGCTTGGAAATCGGCAGTCTAAAAGTAAATCATACTCTGAGAAATATACAGACGGTGCTCTTTGCGCCGCTAGCGGTAAAACCGGTGAACTAATAATATACAAAAGTATACAAAAAAGGAGGTCCCACTATTAAGACGGCGTCCGGCAAATTTTCAAATCTGTAAACTACTATGAAGATTTGAGCACATTTTCTATAGGAAATCAACAGAGCGTCCGTATACGGACGCCCAGTTGGAGACGGACGATTGGAAGATAGTAATTTGTCAATGAACGGACGCCCTGAAGATAGTGGGATATATATATATATATATATATATATATATATATATATATGAAATGGTTGGAGGCTTTTGCTATAGACAAAGCCGACAAGAAACCTAGGATGTGGCTAAGATATGTTGATGATACCTTTGTCATATGGAACCATGGAGATGAATAACTCGAGGCCTTTCTGCGGCTCCTAAACAACATTAGACCGTCCATAAATATCACAATGGAAAAGGAGACCCAGGAGGGGTTACCCTTTCTTGATGTGAAAGTCCAAAGAATGAATGGCAAGTTTCAAACATCAGTGTACAGGAAACCAACTCACACCGGACAATACCTGAATTTTGAGTCGAACCATCATGGAGCGACGAAGAGAGGAATTATCCGCTCGTTGGTTGACCGGGTCTACAGCTTCTGTAACACCGATGAGAGTCTGACCACCGAATTGAACATCATCAAGAAAGATCTGCGACGGAATGGGTACTTTGACAAACATATAACAGCGGTCCTTAACCGCAGAAGAGGCAACACCGAGAAATCAGATGAACCAACACAGCCTACCCTATGTCTTTCCTATGTGAGAAGTTTATCGGATAAGTTAAGGCGAATTGGATCAAGGTACAACATCCGAACATGCTTCCGATCAAGTAATACCATTCGTAACCAACTAACAAAAACGAGACCACCCAACGAGAATAGTAACTCCAAAAACTGCATTTACCGTGTTCCGTGTGAATGTGGGATGGATTATGTTGGAGAAACTAAGAGGCCACTAAATGTGAGAATCGGTGAACACAAGAGAAATACTCAGCGAGGAGAAAATGCGATGTTTCTCCTCGCTGAGTCGTTGCCGACCGATGAAGAACCCTTCACTCCCATATACACCTGCTACGTAGGCTTATTATGGCCAGTACCTGTCAGAAAACAACTACTCCCCTGGCTGAGATCACGTCTGGTATAGAATTAAATCTGACGAAGAACTCTGTTTTCTTCACATAAACCTCTTAATCCGGATATTCGGAGTGTTCTCCCTCTGCTCGCAAGGTGGAGTGGCCTAGAAATCGCTTCATCGCTTGAACTAGAGTTGACAAAGCAGCGGAGTGTGTGATGATTTGGACGGGGAACAGATGGCTTCAGTGCTGTCTGTATTGACCTACCCGTGCACTGATTAGAGGTAACAACTTCGAAACTAGTCTGCAGGTCGTCACCCTGTCCAAATCAAAACATAATCCTGCTGGTTGGTCACAGAGGGCACTTGCAATTGCGTTCTCTGATGCTTTGAGGAACGTTGCACAAGTATCTGTTAGATTAAATTTAATACCCGTCGTGGTCTTAGCCAGGAGACTAGTTGTTTTCAGACAGGTACTTGCCATAATAAGCCTGCGTAGTAGATGTATATGAGGGTAAAGGGTTCTTCATCGGTCGGCAACGACTGTTCGTTAATGATATTTGTTGTTGTTTGTTCAAAATTTGTTCTATCTTTCAACCGGCTGCACTCTTACGAGCAACCCTCAAAAGTTTCTGGGGAACTTGTGTGAGCTAGGAGAGACCAGGCCCTTAACTTCAAGCGCACGTTGGACCATCACCACCACCATGAACAGATGTTTTGATTCGCTTTTCGAATGAAATCCCGAGATTAAAGTCGGGGGTCCGACTTTAATTTCGGACCCCCGACTTTAATCTTGGGGGTCCGACTTAAATCTCGGACCCCCGAGATTAAAGTCGGGGGTCCGAGATTAAAGTTGGACCCCCGCGATTAAAGTCGGGGGCCCGAGATTGAAGTTGGACCCCCGCTATTAGAGTCGGGGGTCCGTATTAAAGTCAGATCCCGGAGATTAAAGTCGGGGATCTGAGATTGAAGTCGGACCCCTGAGATTAAAGTCGGGAGTCCGAGATTAAAGTTGGACCCCCGAGATCAAAGTCGGGGGTCCGAGATTAAAGTTGGACCCCCGAGATTAAAGTCGGGGGTCCGAGATTAAAGTTGGACCCCCGAGATCAAAGTCGGGGGTCCGAGATTAAAGTTGGACCCCCGTGATTAAAGTCGGGGGCCCTAGATTGAAGTTGGACCCCCGCTATTAAATTCGGGGGTCCGTATTAAAGTCAGATCCCGGAGATTAAAGTCGGAGATCTGAGATTAAAGTCGGACCCCCGAGATTAAAGTCGGGGGTCCGAGATTAAAGTTGGACCCCCGCGATTAAAGTCGGGTGCCCGAGATTGAAGTTGGACCCCCGCTATTAAAGTCGGGGGTCCGTATTAAATTCAGATCCCGGAGATTAAAGGCGGGGATCTGAGATTAAAGTCGGACCCCCGAGATTAAAGTCGGGGGCCCGAGATTGAAGTTGGACCCCCGCTATTAAAGTCGGGGGTCCGTATTAAAGTCAGATCCCGGAGATTAAAGTCGGGGATCTGAGATTAAAGTTGGACCCCCGAGATTAAAGTCGGGGGTCCGAGATCAAAGTTGGACCCCCGCGATTAAAGTCGGGGGCCCGAGATTGAAGTTGGACCCCCGCTATTAAAGTCGGGGGTTCGTATTAAAGTCAGATCCCGGAGATTAAAGTCGGGGATCTGAGATTAAAGTCGGACCCCCGAGATTAAAGTCGGGGGTCCGAGATTAAAGTTGGACCCCCGAGATCAAAGTCGGGGGTCCGAGATTAAGGTCGGTGTATATGGGAGTAGAGGGTTCATCATCGGTCGGTAACGACTGTTCGTTATTAAACGATCTCCCAAAGAACTCTGTTTTCTTCCATACAATTTCTGTGGTCCAGAAATGATTATTCCGACAATTGAACACTCCCTCACCACTCCATATATTATTTTCTCATGATGTTAGGATCCTAACTTTGAAGTGTGAAGTGAGCAGAGAACTCACTAATTTGTTCGAGAATAGGCCCCTTGCAGATAATTTTTTTATTGCATAAAACTGATCAATTATACTTAAATATTATCCCACAGAAATATTTTTGAATTATTTGGAATATTAACGTCGTAATAAGTAATTGAAATTCAAACCGACTAAAATCCCGCCAAATACTGAGCTTTGACAGTGCATGCGGCTGTGACGTCACGAGGTACTATTTGGTGTTGACGTTCTGTTAAATTTGACATTTTCGACGAAGTTTTTGGTGATTTTGTGAGTAAAAATGGTTTATCGTTATTGTATAGTGCCAGGATGCAAAAGTACAACAATCGCCACTCGTGGAAAAACATTCATCAAGCTACCCATTGAAGAAAAACGACGAAAAATATGGCTAAAAGCCATCAGACGCCAACCTGAAGATATTTCATCAAAAATTTTTCTGTAAGTATTTAAATTTGAAAAGGTGAGTTGAATTACAAATTAACTTTGGAGGAGTATTAGCCTTAAATAAAATCTAACCTCATTTTTTGGTTTGTTATTAATAAACAGTGCCTTTTTTCAGTTAGAGCAGGACATGGAAAATTATATGGAATGGAAAATGATGGGTGTTCAGAAGAGAATGAAAAAAAATGTAGTTCCACATATTTTTGCTTACCAGGAAGATAGAAAGCGGACTTGTCCCAAACCTGAGCGAACGGCTCTTGTAAAAAGGGCAAGACAGAGTATCATCCAAGATGTTTTATGTGAAGCAAGTACTTCAGAGTCTGGTTTATTGGATTTACCCACACAACAAGAAATTCCTGCACTTTCAAATATTGAGGAAAATGTGGATAAGAAACGTTCCATAGGAGTTCAAGTAAACTTGAGAAATAAGTATCGAAGCAACTCTATTCAGTGCAATATTCATCCATCTACAGTGTGTAAAGGTTTTTGCCATCCGACTACAAGTGTTGCTCTATCTCCAATTATGTTGAAAAGTGTAAGAAGACAGATATATAGTTCCTCTGAATCGAGTGCCTCCGAATTTAAAGTGAGTTCATCTTCGGACAATAGTGATTCAAATGATTCTGAATTAGACGAAGTTATGAGCAAAGACGTTAAACAATATGTACGAAAATTTACGCATGAAAAAATCAAAGCAAATCCTAGACTATATATAGGGGTCATGAGTGAAACTTTTTTTATGATAGACATAATTCAAAAAAACTTGCAAGTGGATGTTGACAGCATATATTTGGTTTTACAAAAAATTCGTCTTGATAAAACCTTTCAAGAGTTGGCAGATGATTTTGGCATTTCTGAGAGTACTGCAAGCAGAATTTTTGACAAAACAGTGAGTTTAATCAGTAATAATCTGAAAGACTTAATAGTGTGGTTTTCTGTCGAAAAGGTAAAAAGATGTTTGCCATTGCCTTTCCGAGCAAGGTATTCCAATGTCTACGCAATCATAGACTGTTTCGAAATTGAAATTCAAAAGCCCGAAGATCTTGTAAAACAAGCGTTAACATGGTCTGAATATAAAAAAGCCAACACAATGAAATATTTGATTTCCTCAACCCCAGATGGTTTGATAAATTTTATTTCTAACGGTTTTGGTGGACGGACATCAGATACCCTTATTGTAGAAAATAGTGGATTCCTAGATAAACTTCAGCCGAACATGCACATTATGGCTGATAGGGGTTTCAAACATATAGATAATATGCTTGCAGAAAGAAACTGCAAATTAGTGAGACCTCCAAGTGTGGCGAGGGGATCAAAATTAAGTAAAGCAGAAGCTCTCCAAACAAAAAAAATTGCAAGTCTAAGAATTCACGTTGAAAGAGTAATAAGGCGTTTAAGAGAATTTAAAATGTTAAGACCTCATGCGTGCATTCACATTAAGTTGATATCTCAGTTGGATTTTATAATAAATATTGCTTGTGGTTTAGTGAATACTCAGGGACCGTTAATAAGTTAAAAACAAAATATTTTGTAAAAATGTTTTATATTGAAATAACATAGGCAACATATTAAAAACATATAATGTTATATAAATTTTTCTTTACTTACACATAATTTTAATTAATAATTGTTTTTCCGTTAACCAGCTGTCGTCCCCTTACGAACGAGGTCTTACCTTTTAACGTGCGATTCCTAGCACGTTACCCATGTATGTAGTCTAGTAACTTTCTTTATGATATGGTATTTTTTTGAATATAGACCATCTTAACATTAAGATACAAATGTTGTGATCATTAATGTATCAGAACATCCATACTTACATGTCACTTAGACCAGTTTAGCTCCACCTTCTTCGACAATCAATCACCATTTCACATAAAACCTTTTTTGTACCCTTATAATGTACATTATGTATTTGGTACTGTTAAGTCACATTAAACGTTCAGAAATGATTATTTAAATTATTCAGTATTTTAACTAGTCTCAATTTATTTATGTGTAAATTTTTAATCCATTACAATACTATACAAAATCCTATCTGCCACTAATATTTTATTGAAGATATAATAAAGAACTAAACAAATGTAAATATTATTTAAATATGACTAATATGTTTATGCTATTATCTACTAACTTTCAATAATAAAATTCACCAACATGACACCAGAATCAAATATAACTCACATGTGACTAGTCAAATCAAAGCTTACAATACTAAAACTTCAATGTTCAGTTGCCTACAACATTCTGCCAAATGACAAGAAGGGTTCAGAAACTCTTCCACAGTTTAAATCGAAAATGATAAACCATGTGATTCTTAAGTAAAATTGGTTTCAGAAGCTATATTTGTCAAGTGTAAAGGTTTTTATAAGTCTTTTTCCCAACTGTAAGTGTGTATTGAGATTTCATGTTTATTATTATTCTCGAATATTGTATATATTGTTGTTTAATTGGTTTTTTGGGTGTACTTGAATATTTATTTTTCTTTTAGCATTGCAATGAATAATATATTTTACATAGGAACGTAATTTTTCGACACATTGAAATAATTTAATTTATGAATGCTATAAAAAGGATCTGCTATAATTATATTGCATGTAATATGGCTTTTTTAATGTATGCTTGGTATTTTTTGTAAATGTACATTAGAACTACCTATTTCAAATAAAGATTATTTATTATTTTATTTATTTTTCTTTGGTGTTTTGACATCGACTTCTATGGTCATTAGCCATATATTTTATTTATTATTATAAACTTTGTTTCACACTTAGCATTTGTCACAGAGCTCACGACGAGCCATTATATGCTACTAAGAAATGCATTGTTGTTGCGAATTCTAAAAGCGAAACAAAGAATATATCATATGAATAATAATGATAATAACAAAAGTACTTTATTGGTTACCTAATATGCTATCGACCGGAGTCCTTTAGCCTGTTATAATACATTACATTAGTTGATATTTACATTATTTTATGTTAAATATAATATTCATCAATTAAGAATTTTTAGAAAAAAAAACATTGTTAATTTATATAATATATCATATTATGCATACATAAGTTGCAATAAAATTTTAATAAATGATTAATTTCTACTTATCTTTACCAATACATTATAAATATTTGTTTTCCAAAATTCCAAAGATGTTTCTACAATCGGTTGTAAAAAGTTTTCATCATAACTAACAAGAATTAGTGTAACTTCAATATTTTCTTCAAATGCAGGATCAGCAACACAAAACACTCCACTATTTTTCTGCATTAGTAACATCTGTAGCTGAATTTGTGCCAAATACCTATTATTTATAACACCATTTACAAATATAACTAGAAACAGTTTTTTCTGATGACGGACATTTTATTTCAACCACTATTTCATCATTATAAGCATCAGGTGATGCTCCAAGAATTGAAAACTCTTGTGAGAGCATGAGAAGTTCACGGAAAAGTTTTGTTTGTAATTTTTGTTCCACTACTCGTATAACACTCTCTTCCAAATCTCTTCCTCTTTTCAACGCAGGAGTGTCATATATTTTAGAAGCACGAATAATGTTTTCTACTAAACTTCCTTCCACTGTTTTACACCTTGATGCTTCAAAAATTTTTGAAGCCGTTATTCGACCATATCGCAAGTCACGCCATAAACTGCACTCACTTTGCTCCGTTGTCTTGCTGAAAGCTTCATTACACAAGGCTGTGGACATTTTGGAAGCTGCATACATAATAAATTCATCTTCTGTTGGCTTTTCTTTTTTATCAAAGGAACATAAAAGCTGATGAATCCCCAAATTTAAAATTGTATCCTTATAGAAGTATTTCAGCAGTTGACAAGACACTCCACGTTCATTGGCTTTGTCAATAAATTGCTCCAAAAAGTTGGTATTTAGATGCACCGTCCCCTCTCCTGCATTTTTAGAAAAGTCTTGTACTTTCACGAACTGCAATGATGTACCTACACCGGATAGATTAGGCTTTTTCCAGTAGGATACAACATCTGTTGGACTTGGTTCTTCACTTCTTCGGTGAACCCACATTACAAATGCTATGGCATGCTTGCATCCACCTAAAAAATATTACATCTATTTATAAGCGTATTTTTAATTTAATTTCAAAGCCTACCTTCTGAAGCTGCACAGTCTAGGTATTGAGCTCTTAAAATCTTTTCTTCGGCTTCATTTATCTCCATAATAACGGAGTCATTTTTTGCACGTACTCTATGTTCAGGGCATATTTTACATTTTACAATGCAAATGTTATTTGTCCGTTTCAGTTCCACATATCCTACCGCAGAATCTCCATAACTCTCTCTTTCAGCTCTGAAATAATACATAAAAATGAATTACAGTTGTTTCTAACCTAACATAATCTAACTAAATATGTTTGTTTACTTTGTGTGATTGTTAAACTTTCTAAACCATATTTTATGCTATCATTAAAGACAATTTCCATTAAATTTTTCTCACCTTTTAGCTTTAACTCCACGTTGCTCTGCAGATGTAAACAATTCGTTTTTAGAAAAATAATCAGCCACCATCAACGAGTCCACCAGAGGCAAATTATCTGATTGAGCTTTTAAAAATCCTTCAGCCATATCGCCTGATATTTACTAATAACGATTATACACAAAGAACGACACAATAAAACGCGATTAAACAATCAATAAATGCTCACAGATATCAACTAATAACGCTTAAAACTGTGAAAACACTGAAAACAGGTATACAATCTAGGTACGCCTGACGACAGTTCGTACCTCGTGACGTCACGACCAATAGGATTGCGTTTTCGTGTGACGCCAAATTTAAAGGGCTTCGCCGAAGTTTCTCAAACAAATTATGAGATAATTAGAGGTTCTTCTTGGAAACAAATATTGTGAAGGGATAGTTATTATATTGTGAGCGGTCTTTAGGAAGCTCTGAAGTAAAAATAAAAATCTTTGCAAGGGGCCTATTGGTGGATCCGACGTTTGTGTCCTTGGATTTGGCCGCCGTGGTCACCAGATCTACTCCCCTAGATTGTCATCTCTGGGGAAAAATAAAAGAAGAGGTTTATTGGACACCAGTGAATGAAAAAAAAAGGAACTGGAAAACAGGGTAAGATGTGCTTTCGGAGAAATCGACCCATCGCAAATCTGCAGAGCCACGACTGATCATGTAATAACATCAATCCCTCAATGTTCACAAGTAAATGGTCAGCATTTCAAGCACCTGAGTTACTGAGTTTTTGTTTTTCAGTATCAAATGTGTTATAATTATTGCTACGTGAATTTTGTAATATTATCTCTTGTGTGGAATGATTTTAATTAATTTAATTTTTCATTCTTCAAACTGTCAACGTAACCATGTTTATCGTACACCCAGTATGAAGTAAAGTTCATGTATTCAATTACACCTTTTTCGATATTCGATATTCGATAGATTTTCCACAATTTATACTTGAAATTGTATACTTGCACACACCTCAAAAATCATAAAATCATCAATATCTCATAAACGGTAGGAGATAGGTACAGGACATAGTGGATGAAACTTATTCAAACTGGTTAGTTGGATTCAAAAATTAGATAGTATACAGGGTGTTCTATTTGATAAAACTGAGTTTTAATCATTTTCATGAGTCCCCGAAAGGAACTTACTTCTGAGCCTCCCTGTATGCAGAAACTGAGATCCAGTTCTTTGCCAGAATACTCAATGGTGTTATACAGATATGACCCAAATTGAAATATTTTATTAATTTGCAATGTGGAAAATAAAGTAATTTCTCAATGGTCAGGTTTTACACAAACATTTGACAAAATAATTTTTATCTCGAAAACCGTCACATATAGGTATAGGGAATTCTCTGGAAAAGTTGTGAGGATTCCAAAAACGATATAATATACGGTGTTTGAAATAACAAAGTATCTACTACTTTCTGATACAAGTGGCAACACTGTATTGACGAAAATATTTCATACAGGTAGAGCATGTTTGATTATCCATGCCCACAAATTTTTTAAATGATCTGTCGTTCCGTTCTCCAGAAACGTCTAATAGGCCATCGAATGTGGAATACCCTTTATATTTCGGCCACCTTGACCGCACCACACGCGCACTTTCATTGAACTTGTACCACACTAGTTAAGGGTTAAAAGAGTCATATAAAATTTGAACTCTGTCAAGGTATGTCTACCCGAAAACCGTATTGAAAGGGTTACATTTTTTACCCAAAACAGTGAAGCAGCATTTTTCCCAAAAAATTAGAACTGTAGTAACACTTCCGAACGAATCGACAGCTCTCTAGACTAAAATATAACTTTCAATTGAAGAAAATTTTCACGTGTTTGTGTGCTGAATGTCATATGGAGACAGAAGAAGTGAAAATATAGCAAATGTTCCCTCTGAAATTTAAATGTTAATGTCATTTTAAGTTGCATGAAGCTGAGTTATTTGATGAAAAATGCAGTTATATGTCGAATACAGAATCACGGTATTTCATTCCATTATCTTCAAAAATCAAAAAAAGTTATAGGGGCGGGCAACCTTCAGCGGATACCCGGTATATGATTTAGACGAAGTGTATAGGCATTAATACCGAATATAAATATTAATTATTCAATCCCAATTCAAAAAGGTCGTATGTCGAACGATTCTGATTCCAATCTAACATTTCATTATTGAATTTCCAAACAAAGGCTTGTTACATAAGCGTGACAATATATGTATCCTCAGGTCAAACAATAATGAATTGATCACATAAGTTTCGCATCGTCATGAGTTGTAACATCGAAATAACATTTTTATGTTCTGAATTAGACGTTTTTTGCAACATTATATTTATTTTTCTCTGACCTCTTTGAAGTACTCAGAAATGGGGCGGCTCCTAGTAAAGACGCGTTTACACCAAAGTCTTCCACTAAGTTTTCCACAAGTTGCGGATATTTGTTGCTTTTTTTATAAAATACAGCAACTTTTTTTGTCTTCCACTTGAGAAGACACAAATCTTCCACTAAATTTTGGTTTCCCGCGGAGTGTCGGTAAAGATCAAAGAAAGTTGACAACTGAAAGTGGAAGATTTGTTGCTGCGCGCTTTGCACAAGCAACTTGTAGGAAACTATTGGAGAACCCTCTCCATGCGCGTGACGTCGGGCACTAGCACCCCCCCGCCCTACGGAACCCATGACCCATGACCATCATTGCACGTGTGTACTTCAGCTGCAGGTGTTCTTGGTGATTTCCTTTCTTTTTTCGTTGCTTGTGTCAAGATGGAAGGCTATATTGAGAACGAATGGACCAGGACCAAAACCAGTGAACTCATTGAACTTTACCGGAGCAGAGCAGAAAGACCCTACATTTAAAGACAAAAACTTAAAAAACTACTCCTGGGGGAAAATTGCAGCCCAGCTGCAAATTGATAAATTTGAAGTTCAGAATAAGGTGAAGAACTGAATTACCTGTTTCCGAAAAGAGGCAAAGAAAGAGAAGATTGGTGCCGGTGCTTCGCAATCAGTCATATGGTGGGCGTTTGAGTCTACTTTTTCTCAAGGACAAAACGACAACAAGAACGATCACATAGAAAAAATTTTGAAAACTTTTAAATTCAATATCCCCCACAAAAACTTTTTTTTCGACAAAAACGTATTCCTTCATATCGTTTTGTTTTGTCATCTTCTACTTCCCACTTTATTTACCTATCGCTCCAATTTCGGAAACACCTTGTATAAAAGCAACGTTTATTAAATGAAGATGAAAATTGTGATAATCGACTTGGTATAATATAAACTTTTGAAAGCAGTTGAACCAAATATAAATATATCTTTATTTACAAATTAACAACTGAACTAACATATTCATTTTTCTTCAAAAATATATGACAACATGTAATAATAATACAGGGTAATTCTTCATTTCAACACTTCCCCTGAATAATTATCTGTATAAAAGAACTCCCAATTTCGCTAGCAGCATTTCGTATCTGGAACGTGGCAGTGATTTAGTAAATACAGTGCGGTCCAAAGGTATGGAATAAATTCATTTTTAGCGTTATTATGTATTTTATGAAAAAATCCTGAAACAGGTAAATTTTTATTGGCAATTTGACAATTTACAGTATGAAAATATTACCCCCTTCTTGCACCCCCTCTGAATTATGAGCACCCCCTCAAAAATTTTAAATGAGAAGGGGGGTCGTGTGGCATCTTGTTCGAAAGGGATTTTCATTATCTGTTCAGCAATACTAAGTTTTTCATATTTGGTGCAACCATAACTGAGAAATTTTTTTATTAAAATTTAAAAATATTGACACTGTAAATTATGTATCCGTTGAAAAAACCTGAAACAGGTCGATTGCTATTCTCAATTTGACAATTTATACTTTCTTATCTGTCTTGCTAAAAAAGTCAGGAAAAAGTCGTTGAAGACACCAAAAAATTATTCACAAAACTCATAAATAATATAATGTCAATCTAGTAAACTACTGTTATTTTGATATTTGTGAGTTGCTGGCAGACGTCGGTGTATTGAAAAATATTTTTGTGTGTATTCGATTCATCTATGGCTCATTTATCCGAAACTCAAAGAATAGACATTTTAATTATGCTTGGATGCGGTAATAAAACACGAACTCAAACGGAAGTTTGTGAAATGTTCAATAATAAATACCCTGGTCAACACGTATCACAATCTACAGTTAGCAAAATAGAAACAAAATACCGTGAAACTGGACATGTAAAAACTCGTCAAAAACCAGGTCGAAATGCTGCATTGGATGAGGAGAAAAAGTTAGATGTACTGTTAGCGATTGAGGAAAATCCGCATATGACAAGTAGACAACTTGCCGCCGACAATGATGTAAGTAAATCATCGATATTGAGAGCTTTACATAAAGAAAAATACCATCCTTATAAAGTTCAGTTGGTTCAGGAGTTAAATGAGGATGACCCTGATAGAAGGCAACAATTCTGTGAACTGATGATGGATAGAATCGAAGCAGATTTGCAGTTCATAAACAAAATTGTGTTTTCTGATGAAGCTACTTTTTATTTAAATGGAACGGTTAATAGACAAAACTGTAGATATTGGAGCAGAGAAAATCCTCATTGGATGTGTGAGGCTCACACACAATATCCCAAAAAAGTGAACGTTTGGGCTGGTATCATTAAAAACAAAATTATTGGCCCCTATTTTTTTGAAGGCACAATTAATGGTGAGGTTTATCTAGGTTTTTTGATGAACTTTTTAGTGCCTACATTAAAAAGACTTTTTCCCGATGTTAATGATCCAAATGGAATAGATAGATCAATTTGGTATCAACAAGACGGAGCTCCACCGCATTACACACGTATTGTTCGAGATTATTTGACAGAAGTTTTTCCCAATAGGTGGATTGGCAGACGTGGAACGATTGAATGGCCGCCTAGATCCCCCGATTTGACTCCTCTCGATTACTTTTTATGGGGTTATTTAAAATCAAAAGTATATTTCAATAGACCAGACAATATTGCAGATTTAAAAACTAGGATATCGGAAGAAATTAACAACATAACCCCTGAGGTCCTACAAAATGTTCTACGAGAATTCCAAGATCGCCTTGCTTATTGTCAAGAAGTGAATGGTGGTCATTTTGAACATTTAATTTAACTGTAAAACAAATTGAAATATACTTCCTAAACATTATGTTACATTATTTCCTTCCGTCTATCAATATTTTACATATTCAGAATAAATTTTCTCAGTATTGCTGAACAGAGAATGAAAATCCCTTTTGAAAAAGGTGCAACACAACCCCCTTTCTCATTCAAATTTTTTGAGGGGGTACTCATAATTCAGAAGGGGTGCAAGAAGGGGGTGATATTTTCATACTATAAATTGTCAAATTGAGAATAGAAATCGACCTGTTTCAGGTTGTTTCAACGGATACATAATTTACAGTGTCAATATTTTTAAATTTTAATAAAAAATTTTCTTCGTTATGGTTGCACCAAATATGAAAAACTTAGTATTGCTGAACAGATAATGAAAATCCCTTTCGAACAAGATGCCACACGACCCCCCTTCTCATTTAAAATTTTTGAGGGGGTGCTCATAATTCAGAGGGGGTGCAAGAAGGGGGTAATATTTTCATACTGTAAATTGTCAAATTGCCAATAAAAATTGACCTGTTTCAGGATTTTTTCATAAAATACATAATAACGCTAAAAATGAATTTATTCCATACCTTTGGACCGCACTGTATATCGCCCAATTGGTTTTCACCTTCAATGTGGTGAACGCCGATTTCTCGTCCAATTTTCTCTTTAATGAAATTAAATTTAATGTCGATGTGTTTAGTTCTTTTGAGAGCTTTTCCATCGTCATTCTTCACCATGTGAATAGCACTCTTATTATCGACAAATAATTGAACTTCTTCATCATTCTGTATTTGCAACTCAATTGCAAGCTGACGGATCCATAAGATTTCCCTTACTGCTTCACTAGCTGTAACATACTCTGCTTCAGCGGTAGAGAGAGCTACTGTAGGTTGTTTTCTGGATCCCCACAATACTGCCCCTCCTGCATACTGAATAACGAAACCACTCGTAGATTTCCTTGTTTCTTTATCCCCTGCAAAATCTGCATCGGTATAGCTCTTCAGAGACATATCCTCTTCGTATATAAGACCATAGTTCAAAGTTCCCTTCAGGTATCGTAGTAATCTTTTCGCAGCATTCCAATGGCAAATTTTTGGGGTTTGCATGTGCCTGCTCAAATTATTCACCGTGTAAGCGATATCAGGTCTGGTGACAGTGGACACATACAGAAGAGAACATATAACTTCTTTATAGGGTTTATCAGAAGCATCAGTAGATTCACTAGAATCATCTTCACCAACAACTGATGGCGTCGCTACAGGATTTGAATCATCCATGTGAAATTTTTGTAATATTTGTCGAATGTATGAAGCTTGGTTGATAAATATAAAACGAGGATGCTGGATAATGTTCATTCCCAAATAAGAGTCTGCTTTGCCAAGCGTGATCTCAAACTTTTGATTAAGTTTGTTCAAGAAAGCTCTCAGATCCTCTTCATGTTTTCCTGTGATCAAACCATCATCTACATACAAACATATGATGATTTGGCTCGGTAACATCCTCTGAAAAACACAGGAGTCTGTTTCGCAACACTGGAAACCATTTTCTAATAAAAACTCCGTGAATTTCTCATTTCATTTCTTTGGTGCTTGTTTTAAACCATACAGACTTTTCTTTAGTTTACATACTTTGTTCGAACCATCCGAATAACCTTGGGGTTGCACCATGTAGATATCCTCGTCGATATCGCCGTGTAAAAAAGCGGTTTTGACATCAAATTTCATCAGACAATGATGTTTCCTTGCTGAATGTGCCAATCAGCCTAATCGAATCATATCTTGCGACTGGACTGAATGTTTCATTATAATCGATTCCATATTCTTGCATGAAACCTCTAATAACTAGTCTTGCTATGTATTTCAATAATTTTCCATCGTTATCATATTTCATTTTGAAAACCCATTTACATGTAAGAACTTTTTGGTTTTCTGGAGCATTCGTCAATGTCCATGTATCATTTCTCATCAGAGAGTTATATTCTTCATCCATAGCAATTTTCCATTCATTAACTTTTACAGCTTCTTCAAATTCTATACTTTCAGCATCTCCAATCAAAACTACTTTCATATTGTCCGCTTCATAGCGTTCAGGCTTCTTCAAGTTACCCCTGCACCTCAGATTGTAACGTTCTTTTGATGTTTCTGCTTCTATGGTATCATTTGCAACAGATCTTTCTCGTTCCGCATCGTCAGCACCATTGTTTGTGTAATTTATTGTATTTCTGTCCACGTTGAAAGATGTGTTTGGATGACAATCACCTTTGTCAAAAATTAAACTGACAAGTTTGTCTTCAGAGTTCTTGATTTTGACATTTTTCGGAAAATCTTGTACAGTGTGGTTCATCTGGGGTCTGAATATAACATCACGAGCCACTTCGATTTTTCTGGAATCTGATATGTATACTTTGTAGCCTTTGGTATTTTCCATGAAACCAACGAAGACCCCTCTTTTACTTTTCACATCCCATTTTAATCTTTTCTCTTTCGGAACATGGATGTAGACATCTTCACCAAAAATACGAAAGTCTGGTAGTTGAGTATTCTCATTGAACCACAAATCATTTGGACTTTTATTTTTCACTGTGGTAATACCAGTTTTATTTAAGATATACACAGCATAATTTACTGCTTCTGCCCACAGGTTTTTGTCCAGGTTCTTGGAATGTAACATTGTTCTTGGAATGTAACATTGTTCTTGCCATTTCTACAATTGTTCTGAAATCTCTTTCTGCTCTGCCGTTCTGTTGTGGTGTATATGGAACAGACAATTGATGTTTCACTCCATTTTCTTCCATGGTCGATCGCACTTGTTGATTAACGAACTCTGTTCCATTATCACTTCGGCATACTTTTACTTTATGGTTTGTTTGATTTTCAACCAGGTTTAGGAAAACATTCAGCTTTTGATTCACTTCTTACTTTTGTTTTATGAAATACACTACTCTGAAGCTGGAATAATCATCCTTGAATAATAAAATGTAATTGGAACCACCTAACGATGTCTTCTCCATGGGACCACATAAATCCATATGAATCAGTCCTCCAGGTTATTTTTCACGACTGGAACTCGATGGGTGTGGTAAACGATGTTGCTTACCCATTACACAGGATTCACAGAAAAAATTATCTTCATCAATGAACAGAACCTCATACTTTTTCAGAACATTTCGTACATGTGCAATGTTTTGATGTCCTAAGCGTTCATGCCAAGTTTTTATATTTTCGGATTTGGAGCTGATACCAACATTCGCTACCATGCTTTCCTCAACTTCGAACAACATTTCGAATAATTTTGCTTTTCGGGTAGCAATAGCAAAAATTTTATCATTTTTCAGAAATTTGCACGTTTCTGAATCAGAAACCATTTTAAAGCCTTTATCTAGAATGGTTCCAGTGGAAAATAAATTACACTTGAGTTCAGGAACGTACAAGACAGCTTTAATTTCTGAAGATATCCAATTTTCTCCATTGAAAGATTGTATCTGGATATTTCCCATTCCTATGGCTGAAATGAATGAACCATCTCCAATTCTGATTGATTTGGGTTCTGCAAACATCATATATTGATGAAACCATTCCTTTCTGCTTGACATGTGATCACTAGCGCCTGAATCAAGATACCATTTATCAATATTCATTGAAGATGTGCCGATTAGTGCAACTCTTCTCTGGTTTGGAGTTTCATTTTCCTTTTTCTTCCTGAACCAACAGTCTTTCATCAAATGGCCCTTCTTCTTGCAAAAATGACAAATTGGTGTCCATTTTTTATTTCTCTTCATTTCGGTTCTGAGAATGTCATTTTGTGTCTTTCTTGTTACTAGTGCTACATCTTCACTTTTTCTGCAGTTTCCTAATCTCTCTTCTTCCAACAAAAGTCTACTCGTCAGATTATTTAATGTTCGTTGATCGGAGCTAACGGAATCCCATGCACTGGAGAAATGTGCATACCCTTTTGGTAACATCATTAGAATTTTAGTCATAATCATCGAATCAGGTATTTTTTCACCAAGAGCTTTCATTGAATGGGTCATTTTCTCCAATCTCATTATATTAGCAGACATACATTCAGAATCATCAAAGGAGTATGAATAAAATTGTTGTTGTAACATATGAAGCGAAGTTTCTGATTTCTGCGTGAATAAGGTTTCCAATTTACTGAGCATGTCCATACTTGTGGTACAGTAGGTAATCAAGGATAATATCTGCTCGTTCACACTCGTGACGATAATTCTTTGGGCATCAATATCATCCTTCATCCAGGTGGTATAACTATCCGAGTTGTTGATTTGATCAGGTTTTGGCGAATTTCCCACTGCTACATCATACTTTTCGGCACTCTTGAGTATTATGTTGACCTGGAACCTCCATGTATCATAATTCTGCTTCCCGTCCAATTTGATGATTTTCGCATTCGAAAACTCCATTTGGAACGTCAATCTGTCAGTTTTATTTCAAGTTTGATAATTTTCTGCTGTTCAATCTATCTTTCACTACTACCAATAGTTTACTTTAATTCACGTTCTCTGGGCCCATAACCAGATGAAAATTGTGATAAACTTTTGAAAGCGGTTGAACGAAATATAAATATATCTTTATTTACAAATTAACAACTGAACTAACATATTCATTTTTCTTCAAAAATATATGACAACGTGTAATAATAATACAGGGTAATTCTTCATTTCAACACTTATACCTTGATATTATCCTTCAGCACTTCTAACAAGGCCTTACAAACTTCAATCACAAACCGTGAAATGGTTGATTTTGAGATTTTAACAGATAACCGAGAATTGTGTACGAATCACCAGTAGCCAAAAACCGTAATGTTACTGATGGCTTTTCTTGGACAGGTATTGCTTTCCTGTAGTTTGTGTCACGTTTCTTGAACTACTGGTCATTCATAGAAAGTTTTTGACACTCTCGTGGCACCTCAACTCACCACTCAACGGATCGACGTCATTTTCTCGGAGATCAGCTATCTTAATGTCACTGCCATTCTACCTAACCCTAGCCTTCAACGAGGGTCTCACCCAATATCTTCGGGGACCTCTTGTACAGTGATGGCTATGATGACACAGGCAGCCGTGGCAATAATTTTCCACTTGTTACTCTAAATTTGAGAAGTTTTCTACAAAACATCTTCCATTAGTTGCTCTAATTTTAGAAGAGCAACTTTTAGTTGACAACTTTTTGTTTTCTACAAACAATCTGTTGTCAACTTTTAGTTGTCAACTTTGGTGTAAACGCGTCTTAAGATGCCTAAAAACCATGGTGTGTCGAGTGATTCGATTTTGTTTCGATTTTTACAAATAAACAAATGAAATAGTGGTTTGCTTCATTAGTCGGTTCCAGAGATGGCGCCCTTATAGAATTTTAGTCCTGTCAATATTCCAGGGATATGGTGATTGATGACTGTTGTCAATTTAATGGAATTTCAACAAACTTCAAATACAATTCAACAGTGCAATTTCCTTGTATTGATGACTATTATTTATGTGTTTCTTCATTTTGCTGTATATTTTCTAAGACATTCATCCAATAATAATTAAATTTATCTGATTGACTCGGCAATTACTTGTTGAAGATCCATAGTAATTGTACAAACTGCACTGAAAACGATTCGATCTCCACAAACTTTAATTAATCAGAAAGTGAAGAAGCTAGTGTGCAGGTGCAGGCGAAACATGTCTGATTAAATAAAATTTGTGAATATCTAATCGTTTCTTGTGTAGTCTGTACAATAATAATTTGATCATGTTCCGTTTTTGTATCATTTGTGGGCAATCCAGAGAGACGAACAAAATATCCATATCCAGTACCGAAAGTGAGTAGTTAGTACCACCATATTATGAAGATTATCGCATGGTATCTTGTATTATTAGAAAACATTTTGATGAAAATCATGGCACGAATATATCATAGACGGAATCCCGCCATTCCCGCTTATATTATATTAGCACAAGATTTACAGGTTCTAATGGTGAATTTTCATGAAGCTCAATTTCAATATTTTTGAATGAAATGCGTGGTTATTAATGTAGTTAATTGCATTTCAGTAAAAAAATTATATAAATAAGTTGAAAATGTAACAAATAAAACTGATTGGTGATAGTGATTCAGTAAATTCCAATAATTAGGTTTTTTTTATTCAGTTCATTCGTCTGCAATACTTGAAAACTTCTGTTTTTGTAAATGCGGAATATTTGGGAAACAGGTCACGATTTCATTTGTTTTATCTTAATCCATCAGGCGAACTGTCTCCCGTTTTATCCCACAGTTGCAGGTATGAGTCGACACACCGCAGAGTTTTTAGATATCTTAGCTCCTAGGCTGGTGCCAAAATGAATTCTAAACACCTTAAATAAGGAAAAAAAGTAACAGCCAAGGACCAGGTGGAGAATGTCTACTTTCAAATGGTCTATGTAGCTTGGTGGTTTATTGATCCTTAAACCGCTCAAAATTGAGAAAAACCGACAGCTAGTCTCTCTGAATGGTAATTTTCTCAATATTCTCAATGATTTACGATAGTTGTAAAATAGAATAAAACTGAAATTGATGAATTGATTTTGTATTGTACCTAATTATTTATTCAAATATTTTATCATAAGATAAGATAAGTGGAAAATGAGGGTAAATTTTCGAAAAATGTAAATAACTCGAAAGCTAGTCGTCTTCAGAATTGCGAAAAAATTATGCTCGTTCGACAACGAAAAAGAAATATTCATAGAAATATTCATTTAATAATCAGATACGGAAAAATCTGGTTTTCGCCATTTTTACAGTCAATTTGAGGTTATGTCAAAAAGTGTTAAATACAAAAGTTTTTGATTTTTCCATTATCTACAACTTTTTTACCAGACATTTTTTGTTAAGAGTTCACGTTTCGTCGCACATCGCAAAAAACCGTTTTCAACCCCTAAACTGCATCCCCATTTCTCAATTTTGAGTGCTTTCGTGTTTAAATGTTTCTTATCTCAAAGTTGGCACCTCCGCAAAATCTCCACCTGGTCCTAGCCTGTTACTTTTTCTTATTTTAGGCGTTTAAAATTCGTTTTGGCACCATCCTAACTAGGAGCCGCCCTCTTTCAAAGTACTTTAAAAAGAGGTTCGAGAAAAATAAATATTTCGCTGATTGTTCCTATTAGGGTAACATGAAATTGATATTCTGGAAAGGTTTCAACTGCTAATTTTAATTATTTTAATAAATAAATATGAGTTAAGAAAAAAATTATAAATATAGATTTTTGAAAATCTGTTTTCTAATTTTTTCGTGTTTTCTGGAAAACATTTCCACAGTAGTGCTACTCTTTCATTACCCAATCTAAAAGTAGACGTGTCAACGAAAAAATGGCGGTTGGCGAGCGTGAAAAGACGAACTTTACCGGTGAGAATTTTGAATTGAAAATGAGGTAATTTTTCCGCTTCTGTAGAAAAAGATTGGAAAAATCTGTATTTCACTACAAAAAAATTACATACAGCTTACTTAAAAAAAAATTAAACTGAAAAATTTATTTTTCCGATTTACCCGGAAAATTTGAGGTAATATGAAAAAAAAATTCGATGAAAAAGTTGTAGATCCTTTTATTTGCTCTCCATTTTGTTGAAAGGATGTCAACTTTCGTTGTCAATCGCGAAAAACAGTGAAATATCACTTTCATCAACCCCTAATAATTCACCCGGTTCCACCATTATCTATTTTCCCCCATATATTTTTTCCGTCATTCAAACAATATTTTGCCCCTTTTCCAGAGGGTCGCATGCTGTTAATTTTTTTTCCTACAAGCGTGCGTGATTCACCCTCTACCCGCACGCAATTCAGTTTGGAAAGTGTCATTTTCCCACAGTTGTGCGGGAAAAGTTTTCCCACACTAGTGCGGGAAATTTTTTCCCACACTAGTGCGGGAAAAACATTTATATGATATCCTCGTAAAATATAAGTGGTGGGTGACAAAATATGAAAGTTCAAGATTTTTTGTTGCAATATTAAGTGGGTTTGTTCAAAATCATCCATCATTTTGCACTATTTATTGAAAAAATTAACAAATATTGATAAATAAAAATGTATTGTTATGAAAATCACCCTATATATAGGCTTTGATTGATCTGATAACGAGTAGGTAACAATTGATGTTGTCATGCCGATCAATACACAAATTTGTTTGTAATTGTCAGAGTGACAGACAAAGCGTTACTTATATAAAATTTTCGATTCAGTGAAATTGCCACAATGGATTATTCATCTGATGAAGAACTTCCACAAGAAATCGTGCAAGCAGCTACAGATGCGAACTTAGAGTTATTGCCAACGAAATCTAAACAAAGGTATGAGAATCAATACACGAGTTTTATTGAATGGTGCAACAATAAGAAAGTGAAAACACCAAATAAAGAAGAAGTATTCTTGGCTTATTTTCTAGAAATGTCTAAAATATGGCAGCCGAACACTTTATGGGCAAGATATTCAATGTTGAAGAGTGTATTCAAAGTAAAGCAAAATTTGGATATTAGCAAATTTTACAAAATAATTGCATTCATTAAAAGACAGAATGTTGGTTTTCGACCGAAAAAGGCCAAATCACTCAAGAAGACGTTTCAAAATTTATGACTGAAGCACCCGATGACATATACCTCATGATTAAGTTAGTAGCAATTTTTGGATTAGCTGGTGCTTGCAGACGAGAAGAGCTGACAAAACTCACCATTGACGACATAGACGACAAAGAAAACCTGATAATTGTTAATATCAAGGATTCCAAAAATCATTCCTCTAGATCCTTCGTGATATCTGAAGAAGCAAATGATGGTTATTTTTTGAACGTATACAGAAATTATGTACATTTACGTCCAGAAGAGACTCCTCACCGTCGTTTATTCTTGTATTACAAAAGTGGAAAATGTACTGTGCAATGTGTAGGAATCAATACCATAGGAAAGATACCCTCTGAAATAGCAGTATATCTGCGCCTTCAAAATCCAGAGCTTTACACTGGTCACAGCTTCAGGCGTTCCTCAGCCACTTTACTTGCTGACTGTGGTGTGGGTATAACTAATATCAAACGCCTAGGAGGATGGAAATCGACTTCAGTTACAGAGGGGTATTTAGAAGACTCCACCAATCGAAAAAAAGAAATGTCCAACAAAATTCTCAATTTGAACACTACATCGTCTTCCGGGTGCATTTTAGAACCAATCACGTCTATATCGATCGGCGACGATTTGATGCCTGTGCCTGCACATTCGATTTCTTTCGATAATGTATTGCCCGAGTTACCTTCTTCTTCAGGAAATCAGCCATCTTCAAAAAATATGCTGGCTTCCGCTATAAATTTACATAATGCATCAAATTGTACATTTACAATAAATATTACGAATAATTAGTGGATAGAAAATGTTACTCTTGTTAGTTGTTTCCATTTGCATGAATAAATAATGGAAAAAATGAATTTGTTTCCTACGCTTGTAGAAAAAGTATTGTTCCTAACTCATGCGGAAAGTGTCTTTCCCGCACTCGACTGCAGTCGCGTGCGGGAAAGCATCACTTTCCGCACTTGTTAGGAAAATTACTATTACCCACTTTTATATTTTTTGGTGTTTATCAGTACTGGTTTATATAGAGCTTGGCATTATTATTCAATCTGCGCTCCAACGTGAACAACCTTTTGAGGGCTATGTCACGGGAACCAATGAAAACTGGGTTGCTCAATTTGAACGGGAGCTATTGCACAAAATGAACAACCTTTTGAGGGCTATGTCACGGGAACCAATGAAAACTGGGTTGCTCAATTTGAACGGGAGCTATTGCACAAAACGTCCAGAAGTGAGTCATTAGAAGGGCTCAAGAAAATGTTTTCGCCATAATATCGTCGGGAGATATGGATGTGGCACTTGTTCTAACTCCCAAAAGAGGCATGGACGTATAATATCGTATAAATACAGATGGACTCAGCAAGGGTGCGTTGCGTTGTGCCCACATCTCATTACACCCTCATTTGGTTGCACCCACATTTCGTATCGACAACATTTCGTTCTGCCCACATTGCGTTGTACCCACAGCTTCCGAACATAGCGGAATCAAGCGCTGTTGCCAAATGCTAACAGGCAATTCTCTAAAAAATAATTGTGGGCCTAATGAGACATTTCGTTACACCCACATTCAATGAAGATGCGTGTTGCCCAAATTTCGTAAGGCCCACATCTCATTACACCCACATAATTATTATTCTTTCGGCTGCTTCGTCACCGATTTAATTCCGCGACGGTGAGGAAGGAGCATCATTTAAGAGACGTATGCCACTCGTAGAAAACCTTTAACACCTACCAGCGAACTGTTAGGCCAGCCAGTAATGTCTCTTTAGGCCCACAATTAATTTTTTAGTGAACTGCATGTCAGCATTTGGCAACAGCGCTTGATTCGGCTATATTCGGCAGCTGTGGACATAACGAAATATGGACGAAACAAAACGTTGGTGCGACGAAATGTGGGTGCAGCGTAATGTGGGTGTAATTTAATGTGGGTACAACGACATGCTTCCGCTATACCTACAACACGGACTGTTTTGAAGTCGCTTATTTTGTAGGCGCGCGGGCTGTGGGGAGGAGAGAAGGTGGCGATTTGATAAAAATAGGGTTCAGTCACAAGAGAGAAATGCTGAATTTGAATTAATGATGAAAATATCAACGAAAGCGATAGAATATACATCCGATGGGACTTCGTGAGATAGAAAAACTCGTCTGACATACCTGATGTCATGCAGTACTTCATTGATTGAGAAAATGTCGATCCTTTGAAAATTAGGTTCACAGAGTTGCAAAATGAAAAAAAATAGACTTTCCTTTTCAATGAACTGAAAGCTGGAGACAGTCGACTGAAAAAAAAGATTAAAAAAGTTTTGACTGAACAATGGTGATTTGTATATTCAATAAACACATGGGCTGAACTTTGGTTTACTGGAAATATGATATGGAAAAAACAATTCAACATAGCGATTGTGGACCCTCAGACAATTGTGATGGTACAATTTTTGTTTTGCGGAAATGCCCTGTTGCCAAGTTAACCTCTTCGGATTACTGGAGATCTGATATGAGAAAATCAGTTGAATGGCATGAGGATAGTTCAGAGTGGATACTATTCTACAGGGTGTTTCATAATGAATGCGCTGGACTTCAGGATGTGATAGCCCGTCCAAAAATATGAAAAAAAGTTTCTATTAACTTACCCTCTAAAATGCACCATTTTCGAGATATTGAAATTTAAAAAAAATTATCGTTTTTTGCGAATATCTCTGGAACCGTTTATCGCAGAGAAAATAGATTTCGTAGGCATTTTCTACTCATAATAAGCTATGTTTTGTGCAGATTTTTTATTTTTTCAAATTCATAATTGGTGAAGATTTTGAAGGGGTAGTGGGTGTTTTTTTCTCCAACTTCTATGCCACTGGAAAAAGTACAGCTTCTTATATGAACCGCCAATGTTTTCTACACAAAAAAGGTATTCTTGGTCATAAGCTCTAAAAATGACCGTTTTCAAGAAAAATCAACTTTATGTTATTTAAATAAAGTTTTTTCCTCGAAAAATTGCTGCGTGCATTGAAGCTAACGGCGGACATTTCCAACAATTCAACTGAGTATGATTGTTATTGTTTTTTTTATTTTGCAATTAAGAATTCAACGTTTGGTTTTGCTACTTGTTCTAACGTTTAAATAAATTTTGTATAATTAGGAAAAAAATTATTTAAAAAAATTTACCATGTTTTTCAACATGAAAGTTGATTTTTCTTGAAAAAGGTCAACATTAGAGCTGATGACTAAGAGTACCTTTTTTGTCAGCGGCTCAAAATCATACTTTTTCCAGAGAAAAAAAACACCTACTTCCCCTTCAAAATCTTCACCAATTATGAATTTGAAAAAATAAAAAATCCACACAAAACATAGCTTATTATGAGTAGAAAATGCCAACAAAATCTATTTTCTGTGCGATAAACGGTTCCAGAGATATTCGCAAAAAACTATTATTTTTTTTTAATTTCAATATCTCGAAAATGCTGCATTTTACAGGGGAAGTTAATAGAAACTTTTTTTCATGTTTTTGGACGAGCTATCACATCCTGAAGTCCAGCGCATTTATTATGGAACACCCTGTATTACATTTAGATTAATTGCGCTATGAAATTTGAACCTTGCAGAAATGCGCCGCTGTTCCCAAGTCGTGGGCCCTGGAAATCATTAAAAAAGATTCATGAAAATGTTGCTCAAAGAATATCATTATAAATATCCATCCATTAATTTTTATGAAAGTACTTTGGGATATCTGATGATGCATGGTCCAAAAAACCATTTTTATTTCATTTAGGTCATCTCACTTTAACTTCAAATAATATAAGTACGTTAGAAATTTTTGGAATAACTAAATGATGCGAAACAACGTGAAATGCTTACGTTCTGGATTCTCAGTCACAAATTATCATACTACTTACAGCTCACCGTCTATAAATTGTCAGTAGTTTGACATCAACTTCATTTCCAGGGCAGCAAAAGTAACAAAAAAGTTACGTGTCTTTTTCTGCTGGTATAGTATACAGGGCAATTCAAATTCGACCCCCACCATTGGGATCTCCCAAACTACAGGAGATACGTCGAAGCTTAAATTGGGGCAAAGTTGCATATTCTGGTGCTCAACAAAATACTGTTTTGAAACTTGTAAAATTCCGAGTATTTCCGGAAATATCGGGAAAAAACTGAAAATCGGAATTTTCGTTTTTATTTTTTTCTATCGTTATTTGACAACAGCTCAAAACCAAATTGATACTTTTTTTCAGCTACACGTGTTCATGTTCAGATTTAATATCCGACATTTCGTCTTCTGGCATTCATCATCAACTTTTTTTTCTGTTATGGGCGCCTTATTGATTTTATGTACAGAAAAATAGTGATTCTCATTCTGATTTCATTGGTGTATAATTTGTTATGATTTGCACTTCTGAAACCACAGATATTAAAAAAAAAAACAACTTCATCTGAGATGGTCATGACTCCATCGAAAAATTTAGTTTAATAAACACTAGTTGTCAGAACTCATTAAACATCATAAGTTTGCAAAAATACTTCAGTCGAAATGTCCTCATTCTCAAATGAAGAAAAACGAGATATGTTGAAACTTTATTATAAATTTGATAGGAATAGTACGAAAACAACACAAATTTATTTTGAATCATATCCGGAAAGACAACAGCCGGATAGAACATTATTCGGAATTTTGGGCAAACACTTGGCTGAGTACGGTGCATTTCAAAAAACAAGAATGAAATCATGAGCTTGTACAAAATGCACAAAAAGTACTACAAGTGTTCGAAATGATGGCCCTCCTCTTGAATACATAACCAAGCTCGTCGTTTCAAATTAAGAACAGCTCTAACAATATCCCTTCTTCTGATAGACCTGAATTGCGTGATGATATTGTCTCTAAGTTCATCTACTGTGTCATATTCTTGCTCTCCATAGATTATGTTCTTTGAAGTGCCCCACAAGAAAGTATCCCAAAGGTAAGGTCAGGTGACCTTGCCGGCCACCTCACTGATCCAGAATTTCCTAACGACCTAGTAGGAAATCTTTGGTGTAAATATTCGCAAACTGTTCTTTCATTGTGTGGAGGAGCCCCGTCATGCTGAAGCCAGCAGCTGTTAAAATTAACAAGGGGAAACGTTTTCTGTGACATCAGCTGGAAACCTAAAGACAAATCCAAATTTTGATAGACTTTTCTTGGACTTTCCGGCAACCTTTTTTTAAAATTCATCATCCAAAGACCTGATAAAGTACTAAATGTTTCGTGGGGTGTCTATTTCATTATCTCCACATATGAAGGATTGAATACACGTATTAATTTAATTTTATTCGACGAAAACAGATTGATACCCACTGTAACGCCTATGGTACTTACGAATGGAATGTAATATTCGGGTTCGAACACACGATTGTTTGCTTACCCAACAAGATTGCACCATATGAGTCTCTGTCTATTATTGTGCCACTATATAATACAAAAGAGCTCGAAGAACACTATTTCAACAATAATCTCACAATCAATCAATCAATCAATCAATTCTTTATTGGTGTTAGGACACAAAAGTGTTTACACAAGTCATTTGAAGTTGTACATAAAACAATTACAAAAATACAATATAGGTACAAAAAAGCTTTGAAAAAAAAAAGAGATAAAATCATACATTAAAAGTCTGACAGACATTAAAATTATGTTAAAATTTGTATAATTGAGTTGTTCTGAAATGTAAGAGTACCATTGAAAAACTCATTGACATCATAAAACGCATGTTGTAGAAGAAAATGTTTGAGTTTCATTTTAAAATTTTGGAATTCTAGTTCCTTGGCTTCCGCAGGGAGGGCGTTGTAATAGCTTGGATGCCCAATAGGATATTCCATCGCGTGTTCTCGACAGTCTCAAATAATTGGCATGGATGTTTTGACGATTTCGTGTAGGGTAGTCATGAATTTGGGAGTGGTTTATATATTCATGTAAGTTTTCTTTTATGTATAATAGACATTGTAATATATATATATATATATATATATATATATATATATATATATATATATATATAAATAAGGATTGATATAGCGAGGGGCAATATATGAAAATATAAGTAGAAAAGTTATTGGGTATAACCCTCAAAATGTTCTGCAACCGTAGACACGTGTTTCGAGCTTAAGCTCTCATCAGTACGGTAAAATCAAGTGCGGAGATGTACAACACTTGGATGTAAAAATGGAAAAAAAGGAAGTCAACAACAGGAAGCCAACCACACATTTGTGGCTTCGGTTAGAAGACCTTGTGCTTACAAGGCGACGTTAGTTGTTGCCTTGTAAGCACAAGGTCTTCTAACCGATCAAACGATTAACCGAAAAACGATCAAATTTCCGAAAGACAGCTCAAAATACAACTAGTTTCTGATATAAAATATGTGGCCAATTATTCATAGATTGTTTTCTGTTTTCTAGTTTCATTTGAAAATACACTTTTCGAGTTTATTAATTGTGTAGATAATTTATGCGAGAAGTCATTTCTGTATTTTTTCAGCATGATCCATAATTTCTCCTGAAGATAGTTTAGCCAATTTGAATACATCTTTTCACATATTTATAATCCCAAATATTCAGCAAATACCATAAGAAAGTAGATTACTGTTATTATTATCATTCATCGATTTAAAGCGACTCATTGGGATTTGGTATCGCAATCACTTTTTAGCTGTAGATAAACTCAAGAAAAAACTACGGAACCACCCCAAGTAGTCGGTGCAAATTTCAAGCGGCACTAAAATGGAAAATAAATTGAAAGTACAAGAAACTATGAAAATTGATTTCAGCCAATATTATGAATATTTTTTTTTTTGTACTTTTTGTAGGAATCAAGAAGTAAAGGTGCATTTAGTCAACATTATTTTAAAATTGAGATTAAATATATGTTAAAAACAAAAGTTGAATCTGTTATATCACATCGCACCATTTATACAACAATATTAAGTTTATGCTAAAAATATGTTACCTTGAAAATCCCAACTTTATAAGAATTTCACTTTTACGAAAAAAATATTGTCCATAATTCAGGTGTACCAAAAGTTTCATATCATAAAATGTATACCTGTTATTCTTAATATGATGCCTAAATCTTAAATTTGTATAATATTAGGACTCATACATAATTATTTTTATGGTTATGTTTATGCCAGTGCTTGTGCTAAAGTTATGTTTAAGTTGACTAGATGCACTTTAATTCAAGAATAGTCAGAATTTAATACAAACGGTGTGGCTAATACTTGAAATTTGTTTGTAAAAACTTGTATTACTTACTCGCCATGCTTACGCAGATACAATGTTGGTACGGCATTGGGTTTCAAATGATTCTATTGCCTTTTTGAGGTGCATTTAGTCAACATCATTTTAAAATTGTGCTTAAATATATGTTGAAAACGAAAGTCGAAGCTGTTAAATCAAATGGAACCATTTATACAACAATATTAAGTTTATGCTAAAAACATGTCACTTTGAAAATCCCAACTATAAGTATCCTACTTTTACGATAAAATTATGGTCCAAATTCACGTGTACCTAAAGTTTCATGTCATAAAATGTACTTATCATTCTGAAATGTATGCCTTAATCTAAAATTTTGTAGTACGAGCGTAGCGAGAGAATTTGTTTGAAACTGGTTGACAATATTTCACTTTGAGTAAGGTTATTCTGGACTTTCATTGTCTAAAAAAGAACAAAGAAAAATTCAATTCTCTGCAATTTTTAATCACGACGTTTCAACTATTAAAATCTACAGTCGTTATCAAGTGTATAATGCGACAATCTCAAGGATACTTCTTATATATGCTGTGGATAATTTTGTGTCATTAGCCTAGGGGTAATTTGGCGGTATTCAGGTAAGCTTGTTAATTACAGTGCCTGGCCCCTCTTATCGCAATTTCAATTGATCCATGCCACTAATAAAGGGTTTCCACATATTACGGATTTCTATGCCAGCTTGACTGAAGACTTTGTTGTTCATAATATATGCACTCTCTTTAAACTTCCTTCAATACCAGCCCTCTTCTATTTGGATGACTTCGGGTTCAGTCCATTTTATGTTGTGTTGGGTCGTCCAGACTTGATCCGCTATCCCTGACTTTGATGTTTCTCCTCGTTGACTGTTTCTCTTGTGTTCAGCGAGTCTAACGCTAAGTGGTCTCTTAGTTTCTCCAAGATAAACTTCACCGCATTCACAAGGGATGCGGTAGATGCAGTTTTTGGAGTCAATGTTAGCGTTACGTGGTCTCGTCAGTTATGTAGCTCTCACAGAAGATGCTGATGCAAATAATATAATTTCATTCCATTTGTAACTCTTGTCAGAGACAGTCGATTGACTTGTATGTAATAAATTGTTTTTTAAAAAGACAGTTTCTCGTTCAAAGTACTTAATTCCTCTTTGTGAGATGGCTGCGAATAGTGTTACCTGACTTGAAACATGTCCGTATTTTGTATTTCGACCCAATTCGCTTTGTTTTTTCCGATAGACCTCTAACATACGGAACGCACAGGGTGGCTTGTGTCGGCTCGTCTGGTTTCTTGATCTTATCTCCCCTGCGGGCTAGAACCTCTTCTATATGTTTTTGGGGTACCCATTTTGTCGCAAATCTTTCTTGATATTGTCCAATTCGATGGTAAGACTTTTATCTGTGTTACATAGGTTATAGACACGGTCCTCCAGCGATCGAACAACCCCTCTCTTCGTAGCACCATGATGGTTTGATTCGAAGATTAGGTATTGTCCGGAATGAGTCGGCTTTCTGTATACTGATGTTTGGCACTTATCATTGTTCTTTTGAACTATCACGTCTAAAAAAGGTAAACCGTCTTGGGTCTCCTTTTTCCATCGAATCGATGGTTTGAATCGAACCATCATGGTGCTACAAAGAGAGGGGTTGTTCGATCGCTGGTGGACCGTGCCTACAACCTATGTAACACAGATAAAAGTCTTACCATCGAATTGGACAATATCAAGAAAGATCTGCGACGAAATGGGTACCACAAAAAAACATATAGAAGAGGTTCTAGCCCGCAGGGGGGATAAGATCAAGAAACCAGACGAGCCGACACAAGCCACCCTGTGCGTTCTGTATGTTAGAGGTCTATCGGAAAGAATAAAGCGAATTGGGTCGAAATACAAAATACGGACATGTTTCAAGTCAGGTAATACTATTCGCAGCCATCTCACAAAGACGAGACCACGTAACGCTGACATTGACTCCAAAAACTGCATCTACCGCATCCCTTGTGAATGCGGTGAAGCTTATCTTGGAGAAACTAAGAGACCACTTAGCGTTAGACTCGCTGAACACAAGAGAAACACTCAACGAGGAGAAACATCAAAGTCGGGGATAGCGGATAATGTGTGGACGACCCAACACAACATAAAATGGACTGAAGCCAAAGTCATCCATAAAGAAGAGGGCTGGTATAGAAGGAAGTTTAAAGAGAGTGCATATATTATGAACAACGAAGTCTTCAGTCAAGCTAGCATAGAAATCCGTAATGTGTGGAAACCCTTAATTAGTGGCATGGATCAATTGAAATTGCGATAAGAATTAACAATGCTGTACCGGAGGGGCCTGGCACTGTAATTCACAAGCTTACCTGATTACCACCAAATTACCACTAGGCTAATGACACAACATATATAAGAAGTATCCTTGAGATTGTCGCATTATACACTTGATAACGACTGTAGATTTTAACAGTTGAAACGTCGTGATTAAAAATTGTAGAGAATTGAATTTTTCTTTGTTCCTTTTTAGACAATGGAAGTCCAGAATAACCTTAATCATAGTTGGTTAATGTTTTGAGGTAAATAAAATGTTAGGTTTTTGTGACGGATGATACATTTATTTTTCATACCTTTTCAAGTTAAGCTCAGTTATAACACGTGAATTGAATAAAATCAATCAATATTTGATACAATGACCACATTCTAGGAAAATATTCGAAAAAATATTCAAATAATACATGTCCTAAAAGTGGTGGTGGTAATAAAATTAGCAAGCACACAAACACATACACAAACATTGGTGGAAAAAAGTTAGGTAAATACAGAATTATTCAAAATGTTGCTTGGATATCTCAATGCAACTTCAGCTGTTTTTTCTGGGCATTTGTGCATGTTATTGATTCTTGTTATGTCGCCTTTGCTGAAACCATCCCTTTGACCTATCTTCTCAAGTTCGTTTGGGTCCTGTAATATATTTTTCAACAGTAAGTATTCCATTTCTAAATAAATAATTATATGAATGATCATATCATTATAAACAATGAAAACAAACATTATATCATTCAGATGTTCTCTTGATGACCTGTCATTTGGTGATAACTTAGAGTTCAAGAACAAGACTCAAACTAAATTTCCAGGTATTCACATTGACAATAAGCTCAAATTCGATGACCTTATCGAGCATATTAAAAGTAAAATTTCTTCTGGATGTTATGCGGCGAGACTAACATCAATAAATTTGGATGTCACAATTTTCATTCGGGTTTGAAGGCCGTCGGTTTTTGGAATTTCTTCCTAACGTTTCGCTAGCGCGAGTGGCTAGCTTCTTCAGAGGCTTGTACATAATCTCAGATGACTGGAGATTCCATCTGCGTTAGGTAGTCTTGTGCGTTGATTACCGTATCTGGATTTGGAACATTCTCACTAACCCTAATTGACTCCTTTCTACCTGCCGGCTCAATGTCGTTGATATCCTATGTTATTTCAGAATTGCTTATGCCCATAACTGGGTTAGGCATATTTTCGATAACATTAATTGATACCTATTTGTCTGCTGTCTTAATGTCGTGTTATTTTGGAATTTCTAAGAATGGGATTCAATATTCGGTTGAGGTTCGGGCGGGCGTATTTTCCTCACCAAAAACCCATTTCTACCTGTAAAAGCAAAGGTGTACGATAATCTTATAGGTAATCTCCTCACCAAACTTAAATTGGAGGGACAGGTGATGAGTAGGTATATTATATTGAATATATTCCTTTTAAGATATTTAATTCATTTTCCACGCACTCGAGTTTCTACGTGAGTTTAGTTCGTTCTGGTTCGATTATACTAAATAATTCCTTGTTACAAAATGTGTGTATTCAATTTCCACTCATTCAACTGTCTACGTGAAGCTCTCTCAAAAAAATTAAAATTAGTAGTGCCTGTGAAAATTGTTCGGTTCCTCTACATGTGAAATGTGGAAATCGCATCGACAGTGGTGAAAAATGTAGTGTTTTATGTTAGTCTGAGGATCGCCAATTTCCAAGGGGAATGGGCCAACCTCGTCACTGTCTAACCTGGATATGTGTTAATTTTCAATCCCAAAGCTCTAGTGGAGATGGGGTGGGTAAAATAATGGTGGTGGTACTGAGTATGATGTAATATTTTTATTGATTTATCAACGTTGGCCAGAATGATGTGTGGCACGAATACGGCAACAAATTAAAATTACTATCTTAACCTCAATAAAATAATAAAATCGCTAAACAGATGCACCATGCACCCATGCACCAAAAAAATCAAATGTAGACCATTATCCCTATCAGATTTTTGTAAAGAAAGAGACATAGAGATATGTGGCATTGAGCTACTTCCTTCGCATATAGCTGTCCTTACTTTATACAGATTTTCTTGCATTTCGGACTGCACCGATTTTTTGTTAATTTAGAGCAAATTCTCGTAGACGTCTCCAGAAAATTTAAAAACGTCATTTTATTAGGAGATTTCAACATTGACTTTCTCAAATCATCGTTGAATTTGTCTAATCTCATCTGTTTAACAAACTCCTTCGGTCTAGAAGTATCCAATATCAATATACCAGGGTTAATAACTGCTCTAAATCTTGTATAGACAACATTCTAACTAATCTTGACAGTGAGACATACGAGAGTGACATTATTGATCCTTGCCTCTCTGACCACTATGCTCAATTCATCACCATCAGAAACGTTTCTTTTGTAACTCCCAAACAGAACCTCAGAAAAAAATCACTCCTGCTGGCATGGAAAATTTAAAAAATGCATTACAAAACACAAGTTGGGATCCATACCATAGTTGTAGTACTGCCTCTGACAAAGCAAAATTTATACTGCATATATGCAAAGAGCTTTCCGTAACTCATTTTCTCTTATATAAAAGTTAGATCAAAAAAGGAAACCCCATCAAGTGGTTCAACGACGATCTTAGGAAAATGAGAAATACAATGCAAACTATCAAAATCATTTGCGACTTCACTAATAATATAACTTTCTAAGGTATTTATAAACAAATGATCAGAGAATACCAATATACAATTGAAACTGCAAAGAAAAAATATTTCAATACTTCGAATAAAACAAGGAACAGCTGGAATCTTATAAATTTTGAAAGAAACAAACACACCACCAGTAACGTATCTGAAAGTTTACCAGCTGATCATCTCAACAACTATTTCCCGCAGATGGCGGATATAATCATCAGTTGCATTTAGATGATGATTATTATTATGATGGATCAATTCCTGATTCTTTGAAGCCCAAAGTGCCAGGCTCATTCTTCTTTGAACCTACATTCCCTCAAGAGGTGGCAAGTGCTATCCACCCGTTGAAGAATACCTTCTGCTTTGACACAGGGACGCGCCGTCCATATGGGCAAGGTCGTGCGGCGCACGACGGCGCCAAGGTCTTAAAGGCGCCTACGGACGTTGAATTTTCAACACAATTAAAGCCGGCAACGGACATTTATGTAATATATATTTTATCTCACATATTACAAAAATATCGCTCATCATTAAATAGAACAATTCGCCGCACACGATGCTATAATATTATTACCATAGCAAAGGGATTTTCTCGTGTCTGGAGAAACAAAGCTATAATATATATTACAGTATCTCTCATCGTCCGTTACATTATCCGCCAATACAGACCGCCGATCTGCGACCAGTACCAGTGGTGAAATTTTTCTACTCCTATTCCTGTGGCCTGTGGGGGCGCGAACATCCGCGTAGCTTTCGACACGCAGGTTTGAACTTGCAAAATTATGCGTGTTCGTAATCGATGTAGCAGGTTGATTTTTCATTCTTGTCTTGATAAGCGCATAAGACATACAGACATTTGCTATTACGTTCTACCGAAATTGTGAAAAATAATTACAAAAAAGGTAAGTAAACGATAATTAACAGGGATGCAAACATGGCAAATAATTGTTTTCCTTTTTAATGACTTTTGTTTATGAAAAAAATAAGACGCGGTGTTTAATAATTTATATTTATTTTATTTAGATGGCCAGAGAAGAAAAAAAGAAATTGTCTGGTTACCAGAACTTGCTTAACAAGCGAAAACGGGAGGAAGACTTGGAGAAAACCAATTTCAAAATTAGTCACTTTTTTCGAAAGACTGCACAAGACACTACTTCTGATAAAAGTAATTTTCTACAATCAACACAGTCAAACTTGCCATCAGAATTAAAAAAGCAAGCTTATGAGGCTGAAGATTCTGAAGAATTAGATCTTGATACGTTGCAGTCAGTGTCGGTAACATCATGTTCGAGTAAGCAAGACGAATTATCCGAAGAAGCGCCCCTTTCTTACGATCCAGGTCTTTGGCCAAGTGTATTGTCTTCAATTCAGGTGCAAGAACTTGTCGAAAAAGGGCCAATGCAATATCAAAATAAAACTATGTATCAGTATCCAAAAGACAAAAGTGGACGTAAGTTTTCCGATATATATTTTAGTCGAATTTTGTTAAATGGTGAAAAGGTTCAGCGTCATTGGTTGCTATATTCTAATGAAAAAAATGCAGTTTTCTGCTTTTGCTGTAAAATATTCAATGACCCCAACAATCCATTGACTTTTAAAAACACTAAATTAAGTAACCAAGACGGTTTCAATGATTGGCATCATTTGAGTGAACATTTGAAAATCCACGAAAAAAGTTAATCTCATTTTCAAAATTTACGTGTCTGACAGATTTACTAGAAAGATTAAAAACGAATCAAACCGTTGATTCGGGCATGCAAAATTTATTAAAAAATGAAACCAAACATTGGCGCAGCGTCATTGAAAGAATAATTTATACTATTCAATTTCTGGCTGAACAAAACTTGGCTTTTCGTGGTCCTAGTAACAAATTATTCGAAAGAAATAATGGAATTTTTTTAAAATGTATAGAAATGATAGCAAAATTTGATCCAGTCATATCTGCACATATTAATAGATCTCAAAAAAATATTCCACTTTATCTTGGGGATAAAATTCAAAACGAAACCATTAAATTAATAGGTGACAATATAAGAAATAATATTCTACATGAAATTAAAGAAGCGAAGTATTTTTCTATATTACTTGATTGTACTCCGGATGTGAGCCGCCAGGAGCAGATTTCTGTTTGCTTAAGATACGTTAATTTAAAAAACAATAGATTTAGTGTCGAAGAACGTTTTTTAACATTTCATCCTGTGAGTGATACAACAGGTGAAGGTTTAACCAACTTTTTACTAAAAACGTTGGAGAATTATGGTTTAGACATTTATAATATGCGTGGCCAAGGTTATGATAATGGTTCAAATATGAAGGGTAAACATCAAGGTGTACAAAAAAGAATTTTAGACATTAATCCACGAGCAATGTTTGTACCTTGTTGTAACCACAGTTTGAACCTTGTCATAAACGATGCTGTGAAATCCAACATTTCCAGTATACATTTTTTTTCAACTGTTCAAGAATTATATAATTTTTTTTCTGCCTCAACCAATCGGTGGTCTGTTTTGAAAAGTAACATTTCAAGTCTGACGCTAAAGCCTTTGTCGGACACTAGATGGTCAAGCCGAATTGATGCAATAACCCCTCTAAGATTTCAGTTAGGCGAAATTTACGATGCTCTTTTTGAAATTTTATCCGGAAATCATTTTGACAATAGTACAAAACATCTAGCTACCTCCTTAGGTAAAAAAATTAAAAATTATGAGTTTGTGTGTATGGTAGTCTTGTGGTACAAGATTTAAATAAAGTGGATGTTGTTACTAAAATTCTGCAATCAAAAACATTTAATATTTCCCAGGCTTGCGAAAGTTTGAATAAACTCAATGAATTTGTGAAACAATATCGATCTGACAAGGGCTTTATTGACTTATTAGTAGATGCCAAAGAACTAGCGTCTTGCTTGGAAGTTGATGCAAAATTCAAATCCGCAGAAATGTTAAGGCCACGAAGGAATAAAAAAAAATTTTCTTATGAAGGTGACGACCAGCCGATTGAAAATCAAGAAATGAAATTTAAAGTAAATTGCTTTTTTGGAGTGCTATACATTACTCTTTCATCCGTACATGAAAGATTTAAATTATTATCGTGTCATTCTGATGTTTTCAATTTTTTGTGGAATGTTGAGGATTTCGGCAAATATTCTGACCAAGATCAATTTAATTTTTGTAAAAAACTGGAAGAAACCTTAACTGACAAAGATCGAAACGAGAAAGATATAGACGGAACAGAACTTTTACAAGAATTACAATTTCTGCAAAATGGCGACAAAAAGGCGACGTCTGTAGTAGAAACTCTTAATTACATTGCAATAAATAACCTAACTCACTCATTTCCAAACATTATGATTGCATTGCGCATATTATTAACCATTCCAGTTTCTGTAGCTACAGCAGAGAGGTCATTCTCTAAATTAAAGTTGATTAAAAATTATTTACGATCTAGAATGGGCCAAGAGCGGTTAGAAAATCTTGCTATTATTTCTATAGAATCTGACTTTTTAAAGAAACTTGAAATGGAAGATCTTGTAAATGAATTTGCAAAAAGTAAAGCTAGAAAAGTCCAATTTTTGTAAATCCTCTCCATCATGTATCATGATCATATATTAGATATCTGTCTTAAAACAATCGTTATTTTATTTCAAAAATTTTTCAATAGTTTGTAACTTTAATACTGTTTTTGTTTTGTTACTGCGTTGTTTCATTTTCTATATTCTAATATTTTTTGTGTACTCTTCGTTTGTCACAAATAAATATAGACATTAGTACTAAAAAGTATAGAGTTTTCTTCAAAAATTTCGACAGTAAACTATGAGGGAAGGGTGGCAATTTTAGCTCAATATTATAATATTGGTGAAAGGCGCCTATCATTATTCCGCACGATGGCGCCGAAAATACTTGGCGCGTCCCTGCTTTGACATGTATGAGCTTAACAGCATAATAATAAAAGAAAACTACTTTTTACTAATTGAACCTCTCACTGATTTATTCAATACATGTATTGTGGACGGTGTTTTTCCTGACGAGCTGAAACTCACCAAAGTTATACCTATTTTCAAAAAGGGCGACAGAGAAAACCCTGAAAACTATAGGCCAATATCTATAGTACCCAACTTTGGTAAGATTATTGAAATCATACGAAAACAAAGGTTGAACAAATATTTTGAGAAACTATTAAGCAATAATCAATTTGGATTCCGTCAACATCGATCTACTATTCATGCAATATAAATAGTTGTGAGAGAGATTTTGTCGAATTTCAAACATGCAAATAATTTTGTCATTATATCCGCAACTTGGTTTTCACTACTAACATGCTTAATTTCCATGACACCTTCATGAAACTTTTCTCGGACGAAGTGAAAACGTATCTCAATATGTTTAGATTTCTTATGGAATTCCGGATTTTTCACTAATTTGATAGCACTAGTATTGTCAAAGTGAAGTCTTGGTGGAGGTGTCAGATTAGATAATAAACGTTTGATCCAAATCAATTCCTTGGTGGCTTCACTGGCAGCTATGTATTCAGCCTCAGTTGAGGACAAAAGAGTACTTCTTTGCTTTTGACTGAACCAGCTGATAAATGCATTCGAAAACTTGCAAACGACACCAGTTCGTGATCGTCTTGTCTTTATATCACCAGCATCACTGAAAACATTGGATGCGTTTGAATCACAATGTCTATTGTAATAGAGTCCAAAATCAACGGTATCGCTCAAATATCGAAAAATTCTTTTGGCATTTCGCCAATCTGTCAATGTCGGACTGTTGAATTTTTCAGAAACTACACCTACTGCAAAAGCACTGTCTGGTCGTGTAGCAATCATCACAAAAATTAAACTACCGACAGCCTCACGATACGGCACATTTTGGTCCAGAGCTTGGTCGTTATCACTGTGATGAATATAACCGATATCACATGGCGTTTTCACTGCATTACGGTCTTTCATATTGAATCTAACCAGAATTCTTTTGATATACGCACTCTGATTTATGAAAATACCATTTTCTATCTGTCTTATTTGGATTCCCAAATAAGAGTCTAAAGAACCAACCGTTATTTTAAATCGTTCTCTCAGTTTATCGATGAAAGGACCCCGCACAAATCAAATGAGAAATGGATCCCTGTTGAATTGGCAGAAATTTGAATATGTTGTAGTTCATACCCTTCTGATCAAAATTCTCCATTGGCCCGAGACCTAAAAATGGACAGTTATTTAGGTATCGGAAATCAAAAGTTGCAACTTGTGCAAATCTACCAAGCGATCACATTTGATTTTGACCATGTGTCAATAAATGTCAAGTTTCTACAAAAGCTAATATTTTGAAGATTCTCATACTCTTATCATTTTGAATAATATGGCTTTTAGAGGAAAATGCCGACAAATGTGAAATCGCCATACGCAGACGAGAGCGGTTGAATGACCATCCAAAGTAGGAGATGCAAATTCTTCTTCTATTGCGTGAAAGATCTGCACTAGTCGCACCTTTTGACCTTCGAGATCCAAAAAACTGTCCAGTTTTAGGTCTCGTGCCCATGGAGACTTTTGATCAGAAGGGTGTAAACTATAACATATCCAAATTTCAGACAATTCGACAGGGATCCATTTCTAATTTGATTTGCGGGGTCCTTTGTTATTTATACTTGATCGTTTCCGGCGACAAGTCCATCGTCCACATATATAACAACTAACAGTCTTAAATTGTTCCGTACACGAATGTATAAACACGCCTCGGCTTTGCTGCAAGTCATACCTTCTTGTCGAAGAAAATCTACGAAAGTTTTATTCCAGCACCTTGGAGCCTGTTTCAAACCATAGAGGCTTCTGTTTAACCTACACACATGTTCTGTTCCATCAGAAAAACCTTCCGGCTCTCTCATATACACGTCCTCTTGAAGTTCACCGTACAGAAACGCTGTTTTTATGTCAAACTGGGCAAGTTCGAGATTTTCAGATGCAGCAACACTCAAAACTAATAGTGTCGAAACGAGCAACAGGGCTGAAGGTCTCTTCATAATCTATGCCGGCTCTCTGATCATAGTCTTTTGCCACCAGTCTGGCTTTATATCGGCTTACAGCTCCATTTGTATCTGTATTTATTCTGAGTACCCACCGATTTGAAATGACCGTTTTTTCTGTGGGCAAGTCGACTTGAGTCCAAGTGTTATTTTCAGACAAAGAATCCATCTCTTCTTTCATGGCTCTATTCCAGTTTTCACTTTTTGTTGACTCTATAGCCTCACTATAGGAATGGTGTACATGACATTCTGCAACCAGGACATAATCATTTAGGTAGGCTCGTAAACGAACTTCACTTCGACCTAAAATTTCGTTATCATCATTTCCTTCGTCCTCAATTTCACTTGTTGGGGTGATTTCTGATGAATTTCTATACGTGATATCCGCATTATTCATTTCGGGAATCAACTTGTCAGATTTGACTTTCAATTCAACTTTCTCCTCTAAATCGTTTTCGTGTCTGAACATAACATCCCTGCTTGTCGATATTTTATTTTCATTTCTGAACCAGATTCTGTAGCCGTCTTTTTCTCCACAGTAACCAACTAGAACACCTTCAACACTCTTCTGGTCTAGTTTTTGCCGTCGTTGCTTCGGTACGTGAACATAACATTCAGTACCTACCAAAAATACGTAAAGGGTCAATGTTTACTTCCTTTCCCGGCCACAATTCAATGGGAGATCTGTTTTTCACCGACGTGGGTCCTGTACGATTAAGAACGCAGGCAGCAGTGTTGATGGCTTCGGCCCATAGGTAGATCGGTAAATCTTTCGAATGCAACATGGCTCGTGCACTTTCAACCAGAGTACGTTTTTCTCTTTCTGCCGAGCCACTTTGCTGTGGTGTGTAGGGCATTGAAACTCGAAAACTGATACCATTCGATCGAAGAACTGTTTTGACTTCCGCATTATTGAATTCCTTTCCACCAACACTGAGAAACTCTGCGATTTTCACATTGGCTACTTCTGCTTCTTTGATGAAACTTTTGAGACAGAATGAAACTTCAGTCTTCGATTTGATGAAGAACACTATTCGGTATTTAGAAAAATCGTCTTTGAAACAAACAAAGTACTTTGCTCCTCCTAACGAATTTTCCTGCATCGGACCACAGACATCGGCATATATCAATCCTCCTGGATTCTTTAGGCGATTATGCCGAGCTCTAATTGGATATTTGTGCTGCTTCCCATATATGCAACCTTCACAAAATTCATCGTTGGTTGTTTGATCTACGTCAATACCGTGACGTTTCAAAACTTCTTTTACATGCCTTTTGTTTTGGTGACATAGTCGTTCACAGTAGTTCAGGGAACAATAGGGTTGTTAGGGTTGTTGTTCCCTGATTTTAATTATTCGACATCAACAATATTTGTACCTGAATTTATATTTAAGAAGAGGAAGTGTCGAAGAATAGCAGTTTATAACTCGCTCAGAAGATGACACTGTGTGTCGAAACAATATTGTCAGCATATATATTTACATATATTTTTTCAAGTGTAAATTATTGGAAGTATTAATTTCCTCCCTATTTATCAGTCATCATGAATTTACACATATTATACGCCAACACCATAGAACAGCCCATAATTTATATGAGAGTGGAACAATGTAAAATATGCACTCTTCAATGCATCAAGATCCAAGAATTTTCTGAGTTGTCTGAAGGTGAACATATTGTTTTGGTTGGTTTCCGGGTTTTGCCGTGGTCTTCTTTGGTTTATATCTCCAAACGCCACTGAAGATGACTGCCGCAGTTGCAGTTGAAACGTTTGGAGATATAAACCAAAGAAGACCACGGCAAAACCCGGAAACCAACCAAAACATTGACGCCAGCCGTGAAAGCCTACATTCCGGTAAACATATTCTTGGATAATTTTTTCGATAATTCTTCCACGTGAGCTGACCGGGATAAATTTCCGTCGATGGTCTAACCAAGTAATTTACTACTTTGACTGTTATCAACAATGTTGGTACTGAAAAATTTGATTTCTTTTGTTTTGGTTTCATTCAGTTTCGATTGATTGGCTGTAAACCATCTAGAAGCATGGCCAGAAGCATCACTTTTTTTCTCTGTTAAGTTTATTACTGTTTTATCGGATGTTAAGATGGTTGTATCGTCAGCAAAGAGTACATACACATTTGTATGTTAACATGCATTGGCTGAAATCATTTATGTAAATCAAGAATAAAATTGGCCCCAGAACAGATCCCTGAGGAACTGACAATTTTGTTGGGAGCAAATTCATCATTAATGAATACCGATTGAGATCTGTTACTCAAATATGATTTAAAAAGTTGAAGAGGTAGTTCTCTCACCCCATAGTATTCCATTTTTCCGAGAAGTGAAGAATGTGAGACGCAGTCGAAAGCTTTAGAGAGGTCGCAGAGGGTTAAAGCCACATGCTCCCCGTTTTCAAGACATTTAACCACCAGATCAATCACTTTCTTAACAGCGTCAGCTGTTGATCTGTTACTTCTAAATCCGTACTGGTTTTTGTCGAAAATATCATTTTACACGAAGTAATGAACTAATCTATTTTTCTAGATGATTTCAAGAATTTTGGCTAGTACCGGAATAATGGAAATGGGGCGGTAATTATCAACTAGAGATTTATCTCCTTTCTTGAATAATGGTAAAACTTTTGCAGATTTGAAACAGTCTGGGAAACAACCTGATTTTATGCAAGAATTTAAGAGTGAGCTGATTGGGTCGATTATAATTTCGATTATACCTTTTATAATATCGCTATTCAGGCCATAAAAATCTAAACATTTTGATTTCTTTAGAGCATTCACAGCTTCAAGTATTTCTGAACGCAATATTGGTGCCAGAAAAAAGAGTGTCTTGTTGATGGAAGAAGCTGCAGGAAACTCAACGACTTTTCTTCAACAAGAGGAAGAGTAGATATAAGACTTTCAGCAATACCTGCAAAAAATTACTGAATGTTTCAATAGAGATGTCAGTTGCATGTTGTTGTTTGGGTTTTCGTTTCAGTTCATAATTTATAATACGCCAGCTGCTCTTTTGTTTGTTGTATGAATCTGTAATATATTTATTATACGAACATCATTTGGCATTGTTCAATGCTTGTCTATAACTCTTGCGATAGTTATTATAGATTAAGTAATCAGCAGGACTTTTTGTATTATCACTAATAGTTTTTATGCAAGATAGTACATCCCTCATTACCCGCAGAGAATCGTTAAACCATGAAAATGGTGGTTTATATTCCTCGTAGATTCTTTTCACTGGGAAAACATTGTACAGCAAAGTCTGCCAATGTCTTCATGAAAGAATCGGCAAAAACATTCGTCTCTATAGAATCATTACATTCATTATTCCAGTTAATTGATGACAATGAAGATTTCATTTTGTTGATATTTCTATGATTACTTTGCTTCCTCCAAAGTTTCAGGGGAGGAGAAGATTGTGCATAATCGAAAGTGAGAATTGATCCGAAGGACATGCTTCTATTACTCCAGTTTGAAATGAACCGTCTTCCATATTAGACAGAATATTGTTGATACATGACGCGCTATTCACGAAGACTCGTGTATAGTCGTGTATGGTTATATCCAAATTGAACGAATTTATCAAGCACATGAATTGAGTGAGTTCTGGTGATTTTGATTTGAAATCAATATTCTCCACAAATAATAATTTTCACACAATTCGTGGTGCATTTTACCAAGAGGTTTTCAAAGTTGGTGAGGAACAACTCATGTTAACCTATACCAGACCTATAACAGGTGATGATAATCGTCTTCATACTTGGTATCTCAATACTACAGAATTCAGAATTGATCTCACTATTGAAATCGGCACATTCTATAGCCCTGTATATCAACTTTGACTTAATAAAAATAGCGACCCCCCATGTTGCCTGGAATCTCTGCAGAAATGAGATTCTAGACAATATTTCAACAAATTAATTGACTTGAGAGCATTTTCTGCCAACCAATGCTCGGATAAACAAATGATGCTTTTCTGAAAAAAAATTAAGTTGATCAACCTTATTTGACAGACACTGTATATTAATATGGAAAATAGTAAGGTTACTATTACTTTGTGTATTCTTACCACAAAAAAAATTATGAGTGATAATATTGTTTGTTAGAGGCTGCTTTGGGGGAATTTTCGTCGGTCCTCAAGGATTTTTTTTACCGCTCAATTGAGCCATCCCGTTTTTGATTATCGCACATCCATCTTGGTTCACGTTGGAACCATTATTTAGGGTTTGTCCAACAGAAAATTAATTGTGCCCAATTTGCGGAATGTACCAAACGTCTTTCAGATGATTTTTGTACCATTTATTATAAAGTTTCATTTTGACGTTTATCGTACCATAGCCGTATGCTGAAATCGTAGCACCATTTCCAACTTGGATTTCTTTGGGACTAGTGAATGGTTCATATATCAAAAAATAGGTTGGTCATGTGGGCGGAGGCACCGGAATCTGCTAGCCAAATGTCATTTTCACAAGAATTCTTCATGTTGTTCTTGAATATAGATGAAAAAGCATCTCCTTCAGGTTTTACTTGTCCACTTTGAAAACCCAGCAACTTTATTTTCAGGTTTCTTTGTACAGTTCTTTCCGAAATGACCAACTTGATGACACTCGAAACACCTTCGGATTATTTTTGGTGGTTTCATATTTTTCTTGGTCCCTGATTTCGCAACAAGGGCTGACAAATCATCCGGTTTTTGTGGTAGACGCATTTCAATGAGCCTCAAACGTTCCGTTAGTTTATTTATTGCTCTCTCATCGACAGGAACTGACTCCCAAACACTTTTGAATTCAAAGTATTCTGCAGGAAGGGTGGACATCACTCGACTCATCAGAAGTAGGTCAGGCAGCTTCGAAATTAACTAACCTATTCAGTTTTTCATTCAACTCCTGGAAGTTTCTTTGGAGTCGTGCTATAAGAGTTGCAATATCTTCCGTAGGATATTTTTGGGTTGTGAAAAATTGTTCCATCAACCCATCAACTCGTTGACCGGAACTCTGTTCGTAGACTGACAGCAACTTTTCCCATGTTGCCTTGGAAGTGTTCCTTCTGCGGTTGTTGTCGAATGTGTGCGAGTTAGGCTTTCTCCAGAATAAATTGGATATCAGTGGGAAATTCTAAATGAAGAAAGCCAAAAATTGTATCAAAATGTGCAGAAAGTGGTGAACTATATGAAGACTTCAAATACAAAAATGAAATAGTGAAGTAAATTAAACTGGTAATTAAAAATCGTTTTGCCGCGAAATAACGACAATAGATACAACAAAAAGATCTCATTAGAAATAGTGTTCTTATCAGATAAAGAAATAAGTTATTGTGGACACCAGTAGCGCACACTGAGAAATTGATTTGGAACATACAGAAGTATCCATCAATGATGTTTATTTACTGCTGAGAGGAGTAAATGAGAATCTTAGTAAGAGAATCGAAGTACTTGAAGAGACTACCAGAAACTTGACTACGGGTGTCTGTAAAGAAGTAGGAATAATAAAAAATAAAGTTGAAATACTCGAGGAAGAAAATATTTCACTGAAAAATAAAGTATCTAAATTTGAGAAACAGTTGAAACACAACAACCTGGTCATTTACGGTATTGAAGAAAAACAAGGCCAAAACCAAGAAATATTGATCAATACTTTTTCCGAATTGGTAGAAACAAAATTGGAAGTGAAGATAACAAGAACAGAAACAAATAACATTTTCAGATTAGGAAAAAGACAGGACACAACAGACCTATACTTGTCTCGCTCGTTTCTCAAATCAGGATACAAGAAATTTTGAGGAATGGACCAAAATTGAAAGGAACCAAAATAGGCATTGCCGAAGACCTAACAGACGAAGAACAGAAAGAAAGAAAAATTCTATTAGGGGCACTGAGAGAAGCTAGGTTGAACAACAAAACATCATTTTTGAAACGGAATAAGCTTATAGTAGAAGGTGATACATATACAGCAGCAGATATTGAAAACGCGAAAAACTTTGATCAGGAGGAAAGTGATTTCTCGCCAATTACGCAAAGAAGGGTGGTCAGTGAACCGCCTACACCATCACCAAGAGAAATCGAAATAGAAGAAAATATACTTACAATTGAAAGTGAGAAAGAGTCAGCGAAGGAGACAGAAAAAGACAAAATTGAAGAAGAGAGTGAAAAAGAGTTACTGAAGAAGACATCTACAATAGCAGATACAAAAACTACTAAAGAAGAATTGAAAAAGCCTTTCAAAAAAGGAGCTGTTGCCCAAACTTCAACGGCAGAGACCCCAAAGAAGAGTATTACCCAGGGAAGAAGCTTGAGAGGCCAAAAAAGATCTTAATAAGGTGAACTATCTTTTCATCTCCTTATATATTTTCTTATAGAATTTCACCTGCCATTCCATCTACACAACTATTAAAATTAGACATATTTTAGGCTAACATTTTAGACTAGTTTTTAAGCATTACTTATACTTTTTAACTTCTACATGTACTTATTTTATAATTTATGTTTTTAACATTCATAACTCTTAAGTCGAGAAGAAGTCTTTGCTAATAATGGATGGATTTATTCGTGATTATGAAAACGAATCTGTAGACACCAATAAAGTTTTTGATATAAATTCTTATAAAAAGATTGTATCTAAAATCGATTCCAATGATTACTTGAATGTATTTCATATAAATATATCTAGCATAGCTCAAAACCTTGATGAACTTTTAATATTTTTAGAGAGTCTTCCAAATGAGTTCGATATCATTGTCTTGAGCGAAACATTTCAAATAAATGATCTGAATATTTATCAGTTGAATGGATACGATCTAATATATAATGAGGGAAAAGTGAACAGAAATGATGGTACTGTTATCTACATCGAATCTATTTTCAATTATACCTATGAAATAAAAAAAATTGACAACTTCAATGCTTTGAAAGTTGATATAAAAATGTTCAACAAAAAAATTACACTTACAGCAGTATACCGATCACCGTCATCTAATGCAAAAGAGTTCAACAATAGCTTGATCACTTACTTGAGTGGCCTAGAATACCATGATTTGGGAATATTCATTGGCGATATTAACATCAATATTATATCTGTCAATACAGATGATATTATCGAGAACTATTTGAATATTCTTAATACCAACGGATACATTTCACAAATTAACAGATATACACGTCCAGCATCTAAGACTTGTTTAGATCATTGTTTTGTTAAGACAGATGGAAGCGAAATAATACCAATTATCTTTAGGCAAAATATCACAGACCACTCACCAATAATAACAATGATAAAACTAAAACCAAACGAAATAAAACAAGAAGGGCAACAATCCCAAAATAGGTATTTTATAGATTACAAGTCTCTGAATAATGATTTGAAGAATGAAAAGTGGCACGAAACATTAACAAACAGTGATGTCAATGTGGCATTTTTCATTTTCGTTGAAAAGCTAAAATTCCACATAAACAATAATACCAAAGTTCTGAAAAGAAAAAAAAATAACGAAGAAGAGAAAAGAATGGAATACAGAAATCAATACAAGAAAAAAATGATATCTATATGAAACTCCTAGAACAACCCGAAAATGAATACTTGAAAACCAAATATAAAACATATAAAAACACACTACCAAAATTAATTAAGAAGGCGAAAGTAACATACTTTAAAAATATGACAAATCAAAATAAGAATTCATCTACAAGTCTATGGAATACTGTGAATGTATTATGTAACAAAAACAAACCGAAAACAGAAATAAAAAACATAGAAATAGAATCTGGGCAGATAATACAAGACAAGATTGACATCGCAGAGACTTTCAATCATTATTATAGTACAATAGGAGAGAAATATGCTAAAAATATCGAAAAACCAAGAGACTTCAAAGAGCACACAAGAATTGTAGAAAACACCATGTACCTATATCCCACCAACGAAAAAGAAGTGGAACGAGTAATAGACAGTTTAAAAAACAAAAAAGCCCCGGGAAAAGATCAAATAAAAAGTGAAACGCTGAAACATATAAAATACAACATTACTACTCCCCTCACATTCCTAATAAATAAGGCATTAGATACAGGCTGTTTTCCTACATGTCTCAAAGTTGGAGTAATCAAGCCACTGTTTAAGAGTGGTGATAAAACATCAATGAGCAACTACAGGCCAATATCACTCATCTCCAATCTAGCAAAAATAATCGAAAAAATCATCAAGATCCGGATAGTAAAATTTTTCAATAAGTTTAATGTCATTTCAGAAACACAGTATGGCTTTAGGACTGGAAAATCCACTGAAGATGCAATATGTGATCTAATTGACTGCATTTATAACGGTTTAGACGAAAAAATACCGACTCTATGTGTTTTCATTGATCTCGCCAAAGCGTTCGACACGGTTGAAAAAACTGAAACTATGTGGCCTTAGAGGCAAAGTTTATGCTTCACTGGAATCATATCTAGATAACAGATCTCAATATGTTCAGATCGGCGATGCTATGAGCTATGCGAGACCTGTTACATACGGGGTCCCCCAAGGTACTTGGTCCACTGTTGTTCTCTGTATATATCAATGGACTTCTAGAACTTGATCTAAGAGGTAAAGTCATAAGTTTTGCTGACGATACAGCAGTTATATACACAGAAGAAAGTTGGCAGAAATTAAAGGAAATGGCAGAAAAAGAAATTGAATTTATTAATAAATGGTTCAAATTCAACACACTGACAATGAACTACACTAAAACAAAATAGATTTCTTTCGCATCATACAGAAATGCTTTACCTGATCTTGGTACTCTTACAATTGAAAACACTTTCATTCCAGAGGGTAAACAAATTAAATATCTAGGAATCATAATTGATCAACATTTGAAATGGGATCTACAAATTAAAAACGTAGTGAATAAAATTAGAGGACTTTTATGGCGATTCAAATACTTGAAAAGCTTTCTCGACACCCAACAACTGAAAACATTATACTTTTCGTTGATCCAGTCCCAAATCAGCTATGGCATATTAGGATGGGGAGGTGTGCATGATACATATCTGAACAATTTGGATATAATTTAGAAATGGATTCTAAAAATAATTTATAATAAAAACCGTGGATATTCCAGTGATATGATCTTCGAGACAAGTAAAGTCTTAGATGCTAGACAATTGTATTTCTGGAAAGCTTCACTGAATGTATTCAAACAAAAGATTGAAATAAAAAAAAATGCTCACTCGTATAGAACTAGGAATATATCGAAAAACTACTACTTACCTAGAAGAAACAAAACCATTGGTTGTAGATCGTTAACAAATCTGGCACCTAGAATCTATAATTTTATACCAGAAGAAATACGAAAAAATGAAACCCAAAATACTTTTAAACTTTGCTTGAGGCACTGGCTGAATAATCAAGCAAGAAAAACAATACATAATATGATAAACCAGAAGTAAATTAAAAAAACACTAAGATTGTATTCACAAACCATCACTATGAATATTGACCATTGTACTCGATTTTAGATTATCTCATCTTTTTTTATCTTTTTATTTTATCTAATTCTATTACCATTATATATATATATATATATATATATATATATATATATATATATATATATATATATATATATATATATATTTACATCTCAACACGCACAAGGGATATTTTTGTTAATATTCTTTCAGTGGTTTTTTCCCGTTTATTAGTAAGAATGTGTGAATACCTATACTGTATTATTGTTGTTATTATTATTATTCTATTCTAATAAACGTTATTATTATTATTATTATTATTAATTTTCACACGTTGCGGTTAACTCAACATTGACGTCATTCATGCTCCCAACAAGGATGAGTTGTGCGAGAGCATAACTTTTCTTGAATATCTTCAAGTCAATGGTATACGGAGATCGAATGTTCTGATCTGCAGTTGCATTTAGTTCTACTGGCAATGTGCTATCTCCTGCTTCGAAGACTTCGTGGAATTGCAACAATAGCTCGATTTGCCTTCGCCATCTTAGCCAGTTCGACGCTCCTTCCAACTTCTCAATATGAGCTTTGAAATCCATTTTGCACCTTTTCAAAAGCAGTTTCGAAAATCTGCTACGTTCAAATATTTTTCAATATGCATGGCCCATAACCTGTTAAGATTATCTTGAAACGGATATATTCCCAACAATTGCTCGGGTTCAAAATAAGTTTATTTATTAAATGCAAAACATTCAAAAAGTATATGACAAGTTATAATTAACAAAAGTATCAACAACATAACATCGCTATGTAAAAACATATAAAATAATATCGGAGCATACAGAAGGATACTACAAGATGGAATTAGTTTGCAGTAAAACTCAACACAATCGTATATCAGCTATATATTGACCCTTTGGGGAAATTCCTCCGACTCTGAAAAAGTGTTCAAAATCCAAAAACAATCCATCAGAATAATCTGTAGTGCGGGTTATAGGGATACTTGTCGGCCATTAGTCTGCCAACTCAGAATTATGCCTATACCAACTCTGTTCATTTATCAGTCTCTGCTCGAAATTCATGAAAATAGAAAAAAACTCATAAGTAACTAAAATTACCATGACTACAACACACGCAACGCAAATCTGATCAGGTCTCAAAGATTTAAATACAATCAGTCTTTCAAAAACTCTATGAATGATGATCTTTATAATATCCTTCCTATCCCATTGAAAAATAAAAACCAATCCACTTTTGAAAACTCTGTCAAAGTGATACTGCAAGAAAAGTGTTACTACACTATCGCCGAGTATATGGCTGATCCACCCGGGATGTGATTTGATCCAACTGTCTTACATTTTCCAAAACATTCTTATCTTCAAATATTTTTCACTAAAATTTGTGCATTATCATACTATATTCATCTGTACTAACTTCAATTATCAATTCATCAGCATTCGAAAAACTACTAAAATAATATCGCTTGTGTGTACGTTTTTTTCTTTAAATTTAAATCTAACTGATGTCACTATGTGTATAGTACAATTGGTACATCGTAATGTCGTAATGTCGAATATGTAATATTTACACACAATATTTTCTTTTTACTTCATTTTAATTGTGAATGTGTACATTAATTTCTGTATTTACTTGCTAACTGACTTGCTACAAATGTTTTATAACATAACGTAGTTGAATAAAGATCTATCTATCTATCTAATATAGATCTATCTACTAAATAATTTCTCCTCGCAAAATGTGTGTATTCAATTTCCACGCACTGAAATGTCTACGTAAGGTTAGTTCGTTCTGGTTCGATTATACTAAATAATTTTTGATTGACAAGTGAAAATATAAATTGGTGAGGTGAATACCTATGGGATTAACAACGACCCTTAGTTTTGGTGAGGAGAATGACTATAGGATTATCTGACTCGAGCGGTTGGTGAGGAGTTTACCTCCGCCCTGAGGTTCCCAGCTTCTTTTTTTCTATTGAAATTCTCCGTGTGTTTGTGGATCTCTATTGCCTCCCGTACAAATCGGCTATGGTATCCCTGGCCGAAGGCAAGAAGTTTTACGTCCTCAAACATGATCTTGCGGTTTCCTTCACTGAGCGCATGTTCTGCCACTGTCGACTTGTCCGTTTGGCCTAATCTGCAGTTCCTCTGATATTACTTCATCCTTGTTCCCATCGATCTCTTTGTAGTACCGATGTATACCTTTCCGTAATTGCATGGTTTATGATATACCCCCGCTGCAGATAGTGGGTCTCTTTTGTCTTTTGCCGACCTAAGGCTTTTTTGTTTTTTCTTGGTGGGTTTGATGACCGTTTTTATGTTGTGTTGCCCCAAGAGATTTCCAATACTGTCTGTGACTTTAGGAATATTTTGAAGATACGCACGTGCAACTATCTGAGCCTCATCCCTTCTTTGTCTCGTGGAAGTCCTCGGTGTCATGGCTCTGTTGAATTCGGGTTCACCATATCCGTTCGATCTCGAGGTTGCTTCGAAATGTACTAGTACATCCTGTAGATGCTCAGGTTCACACATTCTCCGAGCACGTTCCGCTAGTTTTGAGATAATTCCTCTCTTCCGAGTAGTAGTTAATTATGTCACACATCAATAAAAGTTTCGTTTGGACCTTTTTTCGAGAGCAGTTCGAATGTAACTTATTGAAAAAACGAAATATGTATCCATGCATGCTGTCTATAATTAAATCTTCTAAACTACTCAAAGTCAGCAACACCACTTATGTCAAGGTGTAGATAAAAATAAGTTACGCACACAAAAGGTAAGGGCTGCGTCTTCCCTAGCTCACACAAGTCTCTCGAAGACTTCCGAGGGTTGCGCGTAGGGATGCGATCAGTTGACGGAAAAAACAATAACAATAAGATACTTCGTGAATGAGATCCCCTGTTTTCGCCCCAGGAAAATTGCTTTGTAGAATTTTTCAAACAAGAAATAGTGAAAAAAATTACATATGTTTGTTTGAAAGTGGTTGACAATGTATTAGTGTTAGTAGAATTCTTCTGGACTTCCCTTGTCTAGAAACAAAGAAAATAGATTCTTTGCATGTGTTTGAATCACGACGTTTCAACAGTTAACATCTACTGTCGTTATCAAGTGTGTGAGTGCGACAAGATATCTCGGATACTTATTGTATAGCCTGCAACTGATGTACCTGCTATAACGGTAATTATGATCTTCGTGTGGTCTCTCTCAGGTCATCAATGTTTATTAATGTGATATATAAAGATCTTTTTGGTGAGTGTTATTATTGATGACCGATTTTTGACAGGTCTTGACATAGAGGTTTTTATTGAAATCTCAATCGATCGAGCTGAGTGATAAGTGGCTTCCCCACATTCCGAATCTCTATGCTCGGCTGACTGAAAACGTCATCATTCTGAATATAGGCCGACTCTATAAACTTTTTCTCAACCCAATGCTATTCTTTGTGGATAACTTCGGCTTCCGACCATGCGATGCTGTGCTGATTAGTCCATACGTGATCTGCTATTCCCGACTTCGCTGTTTCTCCTCGCTGAGTATTTCTCTTGTGTTCACCGATTCTCACATTTAGTGGCCTCTTACTTTCTCTAACATAATCCATCCCACAATCACATGGAACACGGTAAATGTAGTTTTTGGAGTCACTATTCTCGTTGGGTGGTCTCGTTTTTGTTAGTTGGCTACGGATGGTATTACTTGATCGGAAGCATGTTCGGATGTTGTACCTTGATCCAATTCGCCTTATCTTATCCGATAAACCTCTCATATAGGGAAGACATAGGGTAGGCTGTGTTGGTTCATCTGATTTCTCGGTGTTGCCTCTTCTGTGGCTAAGGACCGCTGTTATATGTTTGTCGGAGTACCCATTCCGTCGCAGATCTTTCTTGATGTTGTTCAATTCGTTGGTCAGACTCTCATCGGTGTTACAGAGGCTGTAGGCCCGGTCAACCAACGATTGGATAATTCCTCTCTTCGTCGCTCCATGATGGTTTGACTCAAAATTCAGGTATTGTCCGGTGTGAGTTGGTTTTCTGTACACTGATGTTTGAAACTTGTCATTCGTTCTTTGGACTTTCGCATCAAGAAAGGGTAACTCTTCCTGGGTTAACTTTTCCATTGTGAAATTTATTATTTATTATAATTTTGTTTAAGAGCCGCAGAAAGGCCTCGAGTTCTTCGTCTCAATGGTTCCATATGACAAAGGTATCATCAACATATCTTAGCCACATCCTAGGTTTCTTGTCGGCTTTGTCTATAGCAAAGGCCTCAAACCGTTCCATATATATCTTTGCTATGACAGGTGACAGTGAGGATCCCATCGGTTGTCCATCCTCCTGGGCGAAAAAACGGTCTTTTTCCTGGAAGTAACAGTTTCGAAGGCAACATTCCAGTAGTTCCATTATACTGGAATGTTGTCTTCGAAACTGTGGAAGTCCAGAAGAATTCTACTAACAAAATTACATATTTTTGTTTTTTTCTTCTGTAAGTATTCAGGGAATCGTTTTGTAGTCAAAAGAACTTTTGTAGAGAATTAAAAACCTACAAAATGATTTTTAATATGACCAGATCTGTGCATTTTTCAATGAGAAAATCCTGGAAAACATTGAAAAGTAGATTATATTTCAAAAATTCATAATTTTCATAAATCTTAATCTGGACAAACCATATTGCGGATACTGATAGATAATTACATATGGTTCAATGGTGCGCAAGATGGTTTCTGTCCGATGAATGGTTTCTGCACAATCGCGTTATAAACAATTCAAGGGCAAATGCGCCGATTTGAGGTAAATCATCTCATTCAAATTCTGCAAGCGGCATTTGAAAGTAGCGATCATTATCTACAATTTGTATATTTTTGATTTTCACCTGAGAGGTGGGGAAAGTGTTGAAAATGTCAGTGGAAGTTACTCTAAATGCTTCAAAGTGCACCCGAAGTCGCCCGAACTCAACTCGACTATACTTCAGTTCGACTTCGGGTGAATTCGGACGCACTTTGAACTACTTTCAGTGACATTTTCAAAACATTTCCCACCTCTCATGTGAAAATCCAGAATGAACAAAATGTAGATATTGATATCTACTTCCAGATGCTGTTTACAGAATTTGAATATGACGATTTTCCTTAAATCGGCGCATCTTGCAAGATGTGCCATTAAATTATTTATAACGCGATTGTATAAAAACTACACATCGGACAAAACGTCTTGCGCACAGTTGAACCACATATTATTATTTATTAGTTTTCGCAATATTGTTTGTCTAGCTTCAGACTTTTCAAAATTATAAATTTTTAAAAAAGTTTCTTTTTCTCGAGGTTTTTTCGGTTTTTCTCATTGGAAAATGCTCCGAGCCGGTGTAGGTTTTATAAAAGTTCCATTGACTGTGAACTATTCTTGAATAATATTTTGAAATATTTCCAAAAAACCAAAAAAAGTTAATTTTTTTTTCATTATTGCCTGTTTAAAAAATTCAACAAAGCGATTTTGCTTGGGAAAAACAGGGGTTTTCATCTCATCTCATGAAAATTAGTATAGGCCATTTGCATCTTTTATTCGGTGAGAGCATAATCTCTATAGCTTTGTTTATTAGTATATGAAAAGAAAAAAGATTAGCGCTCGAAAAATTTGATGACAGATAACAAAATGAGTAGGCCGTACCAATAATTTCATAGTTTGATCTGGTTTCCAGATGAAATAGTTTGCAGGAAATGAAATATGACTAACACTTCTACTCACCGATGGTAAAATAGTTATGTCGTTACCAGCACCGAAGGAGTTATTCGAAAAATGCATAACGGATCTGAAATCATAGGGTACCCCAAAGTATCGTGCAGTACCCTCCTTAGGTTTTCTAAAATTGTCTTTGAGTGCTGAAAAATAAGATAACAGAAATATAATAATTATTTTTTTCACAAACTACAGCGAAAACAATTTGATCTTAACTTTACTCAACCCATCAGTGCGTAATAATAATAATAATAATAATAATAATAATAATAATAATAATAATAATAATAATAATAATAATAATAATAATAATAATAATAATAATAATAATAATAATAATAATAATAATAATAATAATAATAATAATAATAATAATAATAATAATAATAATAATAATAATAATAATAATAATAATAATAATAATAATAATAATAATAATAATAATAATAATAATAATAATAATAATAATAATAATAATAATAATAATAATAATAATAATAATAATAATAATAATAATAATAATAATAATAATAATAATAATAATAATAATAATAATAATAATAATAATAATAATAATAATAATAATAATAATAATAATAATAATAATAATAATAATAATAATAATAATAATAATAATAATAATAATAATAATAATAATAATAATAATAATAATAATAATAATAATAATAATAATAATAATAATAATAATAATAATAATAATAATAATAATAATAATAATAATAATAATAATAATAATAATAATAATAATAATAATAATAATAATAATAATAATAATAAAGTCTGAATGACTGAGGCTCGTGTCGGCTGGGAATAAACCTCCACGATTCACTGTTGCGTTAAAAATTAACAGTGCTGCTCCTAAAGTGGCGTATGGAGTTAGTAACAAGGCCTATCCAGAACACATGGCTAATGACCATAGCAGTCGATGCCAAAACACCAAGAAAAAAAAAAAAAAATAATAATAATAATAATAATAATAATATAAATAATAATAATAATAATAATAATAATAATAATAATAATAATAATAATAATAATAATAATAATAATAATAATAATAATAATAATAATAATAATAATAATAATAATAATAATAATAATAATATACGCATGCTATCGGAATGGAATTTGGGATCGACAAATGTGCCACGGTTCATCTCAAAAGAGGGCGATGCGAGGAATACGGAGAGGATGTCCAGCTCGTAGACGGAAGCATCCTACATCATCTGGATGCCGGAGAGACTTATTCTTACCTAGGGGTGGCGCAACGCCGCTCCCAAGAGGTAATCACAGTTAAGAACTCTCTCCGCGGCAAGTATCAGCATAAGCTCCGACAGATCTGGTCATCAGAACTGTCGGGGAAGAACAAAGTTGCTGCAACTAATATGCTTGCCGTTCCGATCCTTCTCTACTCCTTCGGAGTGATGAAGTGGACTCAGGAAGAGCTGCGACAACTCGACGTAAAAACTCGCAAAATGATGCATCTCAATAGGAGCTTGCATCCTAAATCGTCCGTTCCACGGTTATACTTTCCCAGACAACGGGGAGGCCGTGGACTTTTGAGTTTGGAGTGTCTGCATAACAGAATGGTTCTGGATGGGGCCTGTAAAGTCATCAGGAATTCAGATCCCCTTCTCTGCATGGTCCGCGACCATGAAAACGCAGGGATTGGAGCATTTCTCTTTAAGGCAGCAACCCGTGCAGCCGATGAACTTGGTCTCGTATTCGACACTGAACGGGCTAACCCAAACTCTGTCACCGAGTTGGGACCCGTTCAGCTAAAAGCTCACATTAAAGCTGCGGAGACAGAGGTCCTCCTACAGCTGCATATGGATAAGCCAATGCATGGTGTTTTCTTCAACAACATCGAAGACCTTGGCTTATCCAAAAGCTTGACCTTTGCCTTCCTCAGTTCGAGTGAGCTAAAGTCGGAGACCGAGGGATTCATAATGGCCTGCCAGGATGGTGTCTTCAACACCCTCGTCTACCGTAGTCGCGTGATGGGTATAGACGTGTCTGACACCCGATGCAGGGCATGTCGTGGGGCACCTGAGACCGTAATGCATTTGCTATCAGCATGTCCAGCCTATGCGGTCTCAGCCTATATCCACAGGCATAACGCGGCGCTACGAGTGTTGTACTACCATCTAAGACACTCGTACGGTATAGACGAGACACCGGTGTTGCCTTATGTTCCGGGGGATATTGAGTCCGTGGTGGAGAATGAGAGGTGCCGAATCTATTGGAACTACTCATTCCCCACCCTCAGGCAAATACAAGCCAATAAGCCTGATGTTGTCCTCCTCGACCGTCAAAGTAAAACGATATTCGTCGTGGAGTTTTCCGCTCCAGGCGAGATGAATATCGTTCGGAAAGAGGAGGAAAAACGGACTAAATATCGAGATCTTCTCTTTGAACTCCGCAGGTTGTATCCGGACCATTCTGTCAAAATGGTGGTTCTGATTATAGGAGTCCTTGGTGGAATGATGGACACACTGCTCTCTAATTTGAAGTTGATACCTGCCTGCCGTAATATGGCACAAATCCTAGCCGCTCGAATGCAGAAGGCCGTCATCCTTGGTTCACTTCGTCTGCTCAGAACACATGACTCTCGGACCCAATAATCACTCATCCTACGGACGTAGGGAGTGGTTATTGAGGTAAACGACACCAGCGCGTCCTCCGGATGGGTCGGAGCACCGGAGACAGGACCTGACTGGTACACTCTTGAAGGAAAAAACAAATAATAATAATAATAATAACAATAATAATAATATTAATAATAATAATAATAATAATAATAATAATAATAATAATAATAATAATAATAATAATAATAATAATAATAATAATAATAATAATAATAATAATAATAATAATAATAATAATAATAATAATAATAATAATAATAATAATAATAATAATAATAATAATAATAATAATAATAATAATAATAATAATAATAATAATAATAATAATATTAATAATAATAATAATAATAATAATAATAATAATAATAATAATAATAATAATAATAATAATAATAATAATAAATAGGCAGGAGGGTCAACCAACACCTGAGGCCCTGGTGAGTAGCGACACCACCTACCCGAGCAAAGGATGCAAAATCGGACCGGCAGCTCATGCGCATCCGGGAGGGAAAAAGCAACTTTCCCTCCGGTGTCGGCCGTGGGTTTACTGGGTTAACCCCCCAGTAAACTCTACTACTCGGTTCCCAACAATCGAGGAAGAGGCCCCCACAACCGACCTCCTCGGATTAGGGGTCAAAGGCAAGGTGGTGGGGCCAACGATGATTTGCCAAATGATGACGACCGCGATAACAACGGACGCTCTGAGTGGACGGACGAATTAAGGGACGGACTTCTGCATTGCTACGAGAGCAGTGAGCCCGCCCGGAAAGGATACATGGCGAGAATACATGCTCTGTGGTGTGAGAGACACCCAGAGCATGCAGCGTTTTCCGCACAAAATCTCAGGGATTATGTATCTCATCTTCGGGCTCGAGGCTACGTTAGAGCTCCTCCTCAGCCAGTTATCGAAGTGGCAGCTATGCCACGTGTCGGTTTGGCTGTGGAGGAGAATCACATTGTTCCACTGATGGAGGATATCAGAACCCGCAGGGCGCTTCACAATATGAAGCCCCTGAAGCCGCAAGAACTGGCACGGGTGGATGCGGAGATTGGCGTTGTTCTTCCAGAAGAGGCTGACATCTGGCAGATCAATTCTGTCGTGTACGACGCCGCTCATGCTCTATCCCAAACGGAGAGGAGGGACACCACCGCTCTGGTAGGAAGGCATGAACGACGTGTACACAAGATGGAAGCCAAGATCAAGTCGACGAGACAACACGCGTCTCGTATCCAGTGTGTGGTGGACTTCGTGGCGGCCAATAGGCCTTTCACGCCCGCAGTGCGGCGAATTGCCGCAAAATTGAGACGAGCTCACCACACATTAAATCAAGGTGTGCTGTTCACCATCAAACAGCACTGCCTTGATAGGATACGAATGCTAGTGGCTGCAAAGAAGTCACTAGTGAGGCGGGCGAGAAGTATCGCGGAAAACATAAAGTTCCGCGATAAACCTTCTCGCTTATTCCAAGAGCCTCCACGTGTTGTCGATAACCCGCTGGCTGCAGATCGGGTGGAAACATTCTGGAAGAATATCTATGAGTATCCGCAACCACTCAACGTAGATACTCCAGCCCTAGCGCAGTTCAAAGCATTTTGCAGGAGGCTTCGGCAGCCTGAGCTCAATGATCTGCGCATTCCGATAACCACGGAAGAAGTACGAGGGGCCCTAAAAGGCTCTAAGAATTTCGCTGCTCCAGGCCCTGATGGGTTGAATAACTATTGGTGGAAAAAGTTTCCAACAACCCACCGCCATCTGGCCAGAGTTTTCAACTCATGGCTAGATGGGGAGCAGCAGATTCCGGAGTGGTTTGTCGAGGGGCGAACCGTGCTCATCCCCAAAAACGGAGATTTGTCTGATCCAAAGAATTACAGGCCGATAACATGCTTGAATGCGTGTTATAAGGTGTTTACGCGCTTCTTATACACGCGCATTCTCTCCGCAGTTGATCCGGTGTATGAACGGATAAATGAGCAAAGAGGGTCAAAGAAAGGGATCGCCGGGTGCAGGGAGAACCTGCTCATCGATAGATGTATCACGCAGGACTCCGTGCAGTATAAGCGTAACCTTTCGATGGCCTGGATCGATTACCGCAAGGCATTTGATACAACATCACATGAGTTAATCATGCATTTGCTCAGATGCCTTGAGGTACCCGGTCAAATAGTGGGATGCATTGGACAACTGATGCCGCTCTGGAGAACTCGCTTCACCATAAGATCTGGTAGAGACATAGTCCAAACAGAGCAGGTCATCATTAGAAGAGGCGTGTTTCAGGGAGACTCCCTTAGCCCTCTTCTCTTCTGCATCACACTATTGCCATTGTCCGTTGCACTCAGGAATACCCGTGGGTACAACTGCTGCACCCCCAGCAACCGGAGGCATAATGTCACCCATCTATTTTACATGTATGACCTCAAATTGTATGCCTCTGGAGAAAGGGACCTACATCAGTCCCTTCGGGTGGTGGAAGAATATATGCATGCTATCGGTATGGAATTTGGGATCGACAAATGTGCCACGGTTCATCTCAAAAGAGGACGATGCGAGGAATACGGAGAGGATGTCCAGCTCGTAGACGGAAGCATCCTACATCATCTGGATGCCGGAGAGACTTATACCTACCTTGGGGTGGAACAACGCCGCTCCCAAGAGGTATTCGCAGTTAAAAACTCTCTCCGCGGCAAGTATCAGCATAAACTCCGACAGATCTGGTCATCAGAACTGTCGGGGAAGAACAAAGTTGCTGCAACTAATATGCTTGCCGTTTCGATCCTTCTTTACTCTTTCGGAGTGATGAAGTGGACTGAGGAAGAGCTGCGACAACTTGACGTTAAGACTCGCAAAATGATGCATCTCAATAGGAGCTTGCATCCTGAATCGTCCGTTCCACGGTTATACTTTCCCAGACAACGGGGAGGCCGTGGACTTTTGAGTTTGGAGTGTCTGCATAACAGAATGGTTCTGGATGGGGCCTGTAAAGTCATCAGGAGTTCAGATCCCCTTCTCTGCATAGTCCGCGACCATGAGAAAACAGGGATTGGAGCATTCCTTTTTAAGGCAGCAACCCGTGCGGCCGATGAACTTGGTCTCGTTATCGACACTGAACGGGCTAACCCAAACTCTGTCACCGAGTTGGGACCCGTTCAGCAAAAAGCTCACATAAAAGCTGCGGAGACAGAGGTCCTGCTGCAGCTACATATGGATAAGCCAATGCATGGTGTCTTCTTTCGCAAAATCGAAGACCTTGGCTTATCCAAAAGCATGACCTTTGCCTTCCTCAGGTCAAGTGAGCTAAAGTCGGAGACCGAGGGATTCATAATGGCCTGCCAGGATGGTGTCTTCAACACCCTGGTCTACCGTAGTCGCGTGATGGGTATAGACGTCCCTGACACCCGATGCAGGGCATGTCGTGGGGCACCTGAGACCGTAATGCATTTGCTATCAGCATGCCCATCTTATGCGGTCTCAGCCTATATCCACAGGCATAACGCGGCGCTACGAGTGTTGTACTACCACCTACGACACTCGTACGGTATAGACGAGACACCGGTGTTGCCTTATGTTCCGGGGGATATTGAGTCCGTGGTGGAGAATGAGAGGTGCCGGATCTATTGGAACTACTCATTCCCCACCCTCAGGCAAATACAAGCCAATAAGCCTGATGTTGTCCTCCTCGACCACCAAAGTAGAACGATATTCGTCATGGAGTTTTCCGCTCCAGGCGAAATGAATATCGTTCGAAAAGAGGAGGAAAAACGGACTAAATATCGAGATCTTCTCTTTGAACTCCGCAGGTTATATCCGGACCATTCTGTCAAAATGATGGTTCTGATCATAGGAGTCCTTGGTGGAATGATGGACACACTGCTCTCCAACTTGAAGATAATACCTGCTTGCCGTAATATGGCAGAAATCTTAGCAGCGCGAATGCAGAAGGCCGTCATCCTTGGTTCGCTCCGTCTACTCAGGGCACATGATTCTCGGACCCAATAGTCACTCACCCTACGGACGTAGGGAGTGGTTATTGGCGTTAACGACACCAGCGCGCCCTCCGGATGTATCGGAGCACCGGAGACAGGGCCTGACTGGTACATTCCCAACGGGAATAAAAAAAAAAAAAAAAATAATAATATTAATAATAAACACCTAAGGCCTGGTGAGTTGCGACACCCATCCGGGAGGGAAGAGGCATCTTTCCCTCCGGTGTCGGCCGTGGGTTTACTGGGTTAACCCCCCAGTAAACCCTAACACTCGGTTCCAAATAATCGGGGAAGAGGCCCCCACAACCGACCCCCTCGGATTAGGGGTCAAAGGCAAGGTGGTGGGGCCAACAACGATGATTTGCCAGCTGACCACTTACGCTATGAAAACGGTCGTTTTGAGTGGACGGATGGATTAAGGGACGGTCTTATGCATTGCTACGAGAGCAGTGATCCCGACCGGAGAGGATACATGGCGAGAATGCATGCTCTGTGGTGTGAAAGACACCCAGAGCATGCCGCCATTTCCGTCCAAAATCTTAGGGATTATGTATCTCATCTTCGGAGACGAGGATATGTCAGAGCACCTCCTCAGCCGGTTATCGAAGTGGCACAAGTTATGCCACGTGTCGGTCTGGCTGTGGAGAATGCTCGCATCATACCACCGATGGAGGACATCATAACTCGCAGGGCACTTCACCATATGAAGCCCCTGAAGCCACAAGAACTGGCACGAGTGGATGCGGAGATCGGCGATGTTCTTCCAGAAGAGGCTGACATCTGGCAGATCAATTCTGTCGTGTATGACGCCGCTCATACTCTAACCCAAACGCAGAGGAGGAACACCACCGCTGTACTTGGGAGGCATGAGCGACGCGTACACAAGATGGAAGCTAAGATCAAGTCGGCGAGACAACACGCGTCTCGTATCCAGTGTGTGGTGGACTACGTGGCGGCCAATAGGCCTTTCACGCCTGCAGTACGGCGAATTGCCGCAAAATTAAGACGAGCTCACCACACATTGAATCAAGGGGTGCTGTTTACCATCAAACAGCAATGTCTTGATAGGATACGAATGCTAGTGGCTGCAAAGAAGTCACTAGTGAGGCGAGCGAGAGGAGTCGCGGAAAACTTGAAGAACCGCGATAAACCTTCTCGTTTATTTCAAGAGCCTCCACGTGTTGTTGATAACCCGCCGGCTGTTGATCGGGTGGAAACCTTCTGGAAGAACATCTATGAGTATCCGCAACCAATCAATGTAGATACTCCAGCCCTAGCGCAGTTCGGAGCATTCTGCAGGAGTCTTCAGCAGCCTGAGCTCAATGATCTGCGCAATCCGATAACCCCGGAAGAAGTTCAAAGAGCCCTTAAAGGCTCAAAGAACTTTGCTGCTCCAGGACCCGATGGGTTGAATAACTATTGGTGGAAAAAGTTTCCAGCAACCCACCGCCATCTGGCTAGAGTTTTCAACTCATGGCTAGATGAGGAGCAGCAGATTCCGGAGTGGTTTGTCGAGGGGCGAACCGTGCTCATCCCCAAAAACGGAGATTTGTCTGATCCAAAGAATTACAGACCGATAACATGCTTGAATGCGTGTTATAAGGTGTTTACGCGCATCTTATACACGCGCATTCTCTCCGCAGTTGATCCGGTGTATGAACGGATATATGAGCAAAGAGGGTCAAAGAAAGGGGTCGCCGGGTGCAAGGAGAACCTGCTCATCGATAGATGTATCACGCAGGACTCTGTGCAGTATAAGCGTAACCTTTCGATGGCCTGAATCGATTAACGCAAGGCATTTGATACAACATCACATGAGTTAATCATGCATTTGCTCAGATTTTTTGAGGTACCCGGTCAAATAGTGGGATTCATTGGACAACTGATGCAGCTCTGGAGGACTCGCTTCACCATAAGATCTGGTAGAAATACAGTCCAAACAGAGCAGGTCATCATTAGAAGAGGCGTGTTTCAGGGAGACTCCCTCAGCCCTCTTCTCTTCTGCATCTCAATATTGCCATTGTCCGTTGCACTCAGGAATACCCGTGGGTACAACTGCGGCACCCCCAGCAACCGGAGGCATAAAGTCACCCATCTATTTTACATGGATGACCTCAAATTATATGCCTCTGGAGAAAGGGACCTACATCAGTCCCTTATAGGGTGGTGGAAGAATACATGCATGCTATCGGTATGGAATTTGGGATCGACAAATGTGCCACGGTTTATCTCAAGAGAGGACGATGCGAGGAATACGGAAAGAATGTCCAGCTCGTAGACGGAAGCATCCTACATCATCTGGATGCCGGAGAGACTTATACCTACCTAGGGGTGGAGCAACGCCGCTCCCAGGAGGTATTCACAGTTAAAAACTCTCTCCGCGGCAAATATCAGCATAAACTCCGACAATCAGAACTATCGGGGAAGAATAAAGTTGCTGCAACTAATATGCTTGCCGTTCCGATCCTTCTCTACTCTTTCGGAGTGATGAAGTGGACTAAGAAAGAGCTGCGACAACTCGACGTTAAAACTCGCAAAATGATGCATCTCAATAGGAGCTTGCATCCTAAATCGTCCGTTCCAAGACCGTTTTATTTACTGCCTTATGAATTGGGACAATTTTACTAACCTTCAGACATTTTGGAAAAATAATACTAAACATATTGGAAGCGATAATTTGATTATTTCATTCATGATGAAATAGACCAATCAGACATCTCCATTTTTCGAATATATTTTGTTTGAATAAGTAATCATTTCACAAGAGCTGTTTAATCGCGATTAAATTTTCGTCCTCCATATTGGTTTTCGTTGAGTCATTTTTCAGGGATTCTTAAAATTCTTAGCAACAGTTTATAAAAAGACAATAATTTCTTGATCGTTTCAATGACCTTATATTGATTTTTATCAGTGAAAACTCCATTTTCGATAGCATATTATCTAGACAAATATTTTGACATAAGTCAACGAAACTACGTCAGAATTTGAAATGTTTTTTTTGCAAAATTCGCAGCAAAGGCTTCTTCAATGCATTGATGGGATGCGTAACCAAAGTTTGAGTCTGAAACGTCTCGTATTTAAAGCTTAAGCAAAAATGAAAATATTGATTAGGTAATTCATAATAGTACACCAGTCAAGACTATGAAAACCCATGCTTCTGTAAGGCTACGTTTCTCCGATTTTTGTAAGACAAATGTTTTAATGAAGATACCAAAATTGATGAATTGGTTGTAATATTGACTGGGGGTTTAATATGCGGCAGAAAGAGGGAACGAAATATAAAGAAGGTGTGGTGAAGACAATGTGGAATATCGTAGCAAAAAACTGCAAGATATGTACCACGTTCAATATAATGTAAGTTCCGATCCATTTGAAGATACAGTTTTCAAAACTGCCAGAGATGCAAGAAATGCGAAACGCAGAATTTTTCAACAAAATCCATCTGACATAGAGTCATGGGACGAGAATACTCCCGAGGGATTGCAAAAAAAAAACTACCATATGATAGCCGTTGAATTAGCGTGGGACTGTCCGACGATCTTCGTCGCTGAGAGATTGGGGTGAGTTGGTGACACTAGTTCTTTTAACCTAATCTCATTGTGAGTCCGGATATACCTCATCGATGTTGAACACTGGGCGAGGCAGTAAACTCTGACGCGATCTGCTGTTTAGTTTGCCACCCAGAGAAAAATAATAATATATGTTTATTCATCATCTTCATCATACATACTTTCACAGTCTAGGTTAAAATATAAACATTTAAAAACAATAATACGTTAATGAATAAACACAGAAAAACCACAAGGAAATGAATCCGCGCGTGGCATGAAATCTTTGTTCAAATATTTAAAGTGAACGACAGTTAAATACAGATGTTCCCAATTCTGTCAAAATGTAAATATATAAGATATAAGCGATTAAATAACAAGACAGATGAATCCTAAAATTAAAATAAAATATTGAATATGAACACCATTGACATACAAAATATTTTCTAATTTTGTTAAAATATAAAAATAAATAAATTTAAACATTATTAAGAAAAATATAAAAATAAATAAATTTAAACATTATTAAGATTAAAAGTTTAAAATCAAACCGAAGGACTAAACAATCAAAATTCAAACTAAAGGACTGAACAATTAAAATGAAATGATGGGTATTGTTAAAATTTTATATAAAAGCTTTAGTCAACACAATTCTAAAATATTAAATTTTATATCAGATTGAGGAAATATTTTGGCACTAAAGTCGCATTGGAATAATAACATCTACAGGCATGAACAACACCTCATGCAAGTCTATAACATACTCTGCTTGTTGCTTTAAAGCTTTCTAATGTTTCCAACGGAATAACGAATAGCCAAGTTCTGACCTTTTTCTTGAACATTTTGTATGAGTTGATCGTTTTGAGTTCGAGCGGTAGTTCATTGAAAAGTTTTGGTCCCAAGAAAGTGTAACATTTTTGTCCTATCGTTTTTTCAGTTCTTGGTATCACAGCGTTACTTTTATGTCTTGTGTTGTAAGGGTGCTGAATAGGTACCAACGACGAATTATGTCTAAACTGCCTTAAGAGTATCGCAAAAACAAATATCTGACTTCATTATCATTGTTTCTTGATATAGACTACAGGATGGATATTCTCGCGGTTTTTTATACATCATTTTAATAATGCACTTTTGAATTTTTTGGAGGTTATTGATAAGTGTTTTTGAGGCTCCTCCCCATGCAATGACTCCATAGGAAAGATGACTTTCGACCAAAGCATGGTACAATATTTTCAGATATTTTATATTAATGTTTTTGAATTCGTAGACCATGAATCTCAACTTTTTAATCACATAATTAACTTGATATTCCCATTTCAAATGAGAATCTATATATATATATATACCCAGGTGTTTAAGCTTATCGACAGACTCTATTTTCAAGTGTTCCGTCATCATATGGTATTTCCAGTTTTTTATATGCTGGTAAATTTGTAGAGTAGGATGTAAACGGCAAAAAATGAGTTTTTTTATAATTGATTGTAAGTAGTCTGTTGAAAAAATTGATTATATTTTGAAAATCAACTTCAATGTTATTTTTGAGGTCCAGTCAGTTCCTTCGTAAAAAAGGCAGTGTCGTCTGCGAAACTCACAACTTCCCCACACGTATCTCGTTCGAAAAGATCATTGATATACGAATTGAAAAGAATTGGAACTGGATCTGGAAAAATTGGTTACCCTCTCTTTCAAGGGCATTAAACCAGCCCAACAGCCCAGATTGAGAGAATTAGTCCAGAAGTACCAAGACATCTTCAATACCGGACAAGGAAAAGGGCTTCGAACGAATGTAGTTCAACATAAAATTGATACTGGGGACGCTCGACCAATCCGACAATCAGCTAGAAGACTTCCTCTTGCCAAGAAGGAAGAGGCTGACAAAATAGTCAGTGATATGGGGAAAGATGGAATTATTGAACCATCCGACAGTCCAAGGTCCTCTCCAGTCGTGCTGGTGAAGAAGAAAGATGGATCAACACGCTTTTGCGTAGACTATCGTCAACTGAACAACGTGACAAAGAAAGACAGTTACCCTCTTCCGAGAATAGACGACACCCAAGACACGTTGGCCGGCTCCACGATTTTCTCGACCCTTGATCTGAAAAGTGGATACTGGCAGGTAGAACTGGCTCCAGAAGATAGAGAAAAGACAGCCTTCACAATTGGCTCAGGACTGTGGCATTTCACCGTTATGCCATTCGGACTTTGTAATGCTCCAGCCACATTCGAGAGATTAATGGAGACGGTTCTGAAATGGCTTTCATGGAGGACGTGTCTGGTATATCTCGATGACATTATTGTAGTTGGCAAATCTTTCGAAGACCACGTTAAAAACCTGGAGGAGGTATTCCTGCGACTGAGAAATTCTGGATTGAAGCTGAGCCCCAAGAAATGCCACCTGTTCCAAAAAGAAGTACGTTACCTTGACCATGTTGTCTCTATGCACGGAGTAGCAGTGGATGACGAGAAGATCAGAGCAGTGAAGGAGTGTCATATTCCGAGAGACATACACCAACTACGTAGTTTCCTTGGTTTGTGCACATACTATCGCCGATATGTGCTGGGGTTCGCCAACATCGCTAAACCACTGACCAGGCTCACGGAAGGACAAACAAAGTTTTAGTTGTCCGAAGAATGCCAAGACTCGTTCAGGAAGCTGAAGGGGGCATTGATCAACGCACCGATTCTGAGTTATCCCCTTCCGAGTTGAAAATTCATTTTGGACACGGACGTCAGCAACGTGGGACTTGGAGATGTCTTGTCCCAGATCCAGGATGGGCGAGAGAAGGTCATCGGATACTTCAGTAAAACTCTTAGTGAACCGTAGCGTAACTACTGCGTCACCAGACGAGAACTGTTGGCTGTTTTCAAGGGAGTAGAACACTTTTACAAATACGTGTACGGAAGAAGATTCCTGTTAAGGACCGACCACGCAGCCCTTAAATGGCTTCTATAGTTCAAAAATCCCGAGGGCCAAGTAGCACGTTGGATCGAAAGACTACAAGAATTTGACTTCGAGATCGAACATCGAGCAGGGAGTGGCCACAAGAACGCAGATGCCCTGTCAAGGAGACCATTCCCAGAATGACTGTTCACACTGCCGACGAGCAGAAGAGAAGGAAGCAGCGCTTTGTAGAACCACGGCAGTTCCCAAGTAACAATTTAAATGTTATTTGGATTTATCTTAGTGTAATGAATGTTTCATGAAGGGTAGGTAATGCCTAATTTGATTTATGCAGGTCATATATTATTCCTAATACGCTACCAGAGCAAACAGATTTATGAATCAGTTTCAAAACACTCCTGAAGGCTATAAGATAAAACCATTCAGCATTTAAGTATATTTGTTTTTATGATGGTTTTACAATGGCTTATACATATACACGATAAATCTTTTTGGTATTTGAATAATCCACATAGAAACTTAGTTTTGTGATGGTTTTATAGCACTCCTCAAGTCCATGCAATGGTTCTGTAATAAAACTTACGATGAGGTTTTATTAAGGTTTTGAGATGTACTCTCGAGAACCGCTATAAAACCAAAGCATAAAACTATTTCTACTCAAATGCTATTAGCTCCCCCTAACCGGTAATAAATAAATCACATTGGGTAAAGATAACTGGAAAAAATAAATAGTAATTAAACGTTTCACAAGACTTAGACACCAAATACTTATCACGGGTATACACTGAGTATACTGACCACGTCGATCACGAAAAGACGAATGTCAGGCGGGATTGACAATTGACAGTTGAAATATTTTGGAAATTGGATTAAATAATACCAAACGTACTTTTTTAGGATAAAAAGATTTTAAAATGGTTTATTTTGAGGAGGAACGACTTTATGACGGCAATACGTGCAGCTAAATAGAATGAAGGTAGGGTAGCCATATTTTATTACAACCAGAGGGAACAACTAAAGGGAGCCAAATTTCAATTCATGTTTCTTGCAATTTGGTGTGTATGACGGAAAGGAAATACACAATTATTGGTATTCGTTTGTATTTAGATATAGTACAAATCATTCCGGGAAAGATATGAGTCAAAATAATTTTTTAATTTTATGTGGTATTTTGTTTATTTTCTTAATTTCGCGTTGTTATTGGGTTGCGTTGCAGATTTACCACCTAACTGATGTCATTTTGTCAAAAAAATTTCATTCGCAGATGATATTTGACATTTCACGTTGTTGAATACCTATATATTCTTCATATATCACTGCCAGGTCGCCATCATTATATTTTTGCTTGTAAATTAGTCGCCCTATTTTTCGCAACTGAAGAATTAGATTAATTTTAGTCCATTTTGGCTGTAGTTATTTATGGAATATTTTCTAATCCAATTTCATTCAAAAAAAGATATTTGGATGCCAAATAGATTTTTTTAATGACATACAGGTTTATAACAGCCCACTGATTTGGTTTTATAATGATCCTCAGGAGGTTATTAAGAATCCTGCGAATAAGGCAAGCAGGTTTTATGCTTGCATTTCAAAATGGCCCTAAAAACCTTCATAGGAGTGGGCCCTCGTAGATTTATAGCAGCTTTAAGGAGGTTTTATGGATGTCGTTACAGCAAAACAGTTTTATAGATGCTGTGATTGTTATGGTCTTCAGAACCTTCTGAGGGCTATCACAAAACTGAAATTGTTAATTGGGTTGTCTTTCCAGTTAGACAACGAGGTCCAGAAAGACCAAGAAAGAGATCCAGATCTTGGTCTAGTCGTCGGTTGGAAAAAGAGTAATCAAAGACCGACATGGCAGGAAATTGCAAGATATTCTCCAGCAGTCAAATCCTACTGGGCCCAATGGAATTCCCTCACCCTGGACAATGGGGTCCTGAAACGTGTATTGGAGTCCGAGGATGGTGGGGAGGACAGACGTCAGATAGTGGTGCCCAAGAACAGAAGACAGGAAGTACTCATAGAGATCCATGATGGAGTTGCTGGAGGACATCTGGGTGTGACGAAGACCCTGCAGAAAGTAAGGCAATGGTTTTACTGGGTCAATTGCCAAGTTGATATCAATGACTGGTGCAGAAAGTGTGCTATTTGTGCTGCCGGCAATGGACCACGGACACGACCCAAGGCCCCGATGCGTCAGTATACCGTAGGTAGTCCATTCGAGAGAATTACCATTGACGTCGCCGGCCCGTTTCCCGTATCAGATCACGGAAATAAATACATACTTGTGGCAATGGACTATTTCAGCAAGTGGGCCGAAGCCTATGCCCTGCCCAACCAGGAAGCCATCACTGTCGCGGACGTCTTGGTGAAAGAGTGGATATGTCGATTCGGTGTCCCCTTGGAGCTGCACTCGGAGCAAGGCAGAAATTTCAAATCCAACCTGTTTCGAGAAATCTGCCAACTGCTGAACATCAGCAAGACGAGAACCACAGCTCTACATCCACAGTCCGATGGAATGGTTGAGCGGATGAACAGGACTATCAATCGCCACTTGTCCAAGGTAGTCTCTGATCATCAAAGAGACTGGGATCAGTATCTCCATTTGTTTCTGATGGCCTACCGTTCCGCAGTACACGAGTCGACCGGCCAAACACCTGTTAGTATCATAATGGGCCGAGAGCTGCGACTTCCCTGTGACCTAAAGTTTGGGATGCCACCAGGACAGGATACTGCGGGAGAGGACTACATCAGCAAACTCCGTCAGCGAATGGAAGACATCCACGAACGAGTCCATTTAAATAACCATTGTGCCAGCGATCGAATGAAAGCGGCTCATGACATCAATGTCAATGCTGGAGGATTTCAGGTTGGTGATCTAGTTTGGCTGTACAACACGATCCGTCACCGGGGCCTGTCACCGAAACTACGGAGTTCATGGGAAGGTCCGTACAAGATCATCAAGAGGATAAATGACCTGCTTTACCGAATCCACAAGCCACCCAGAGGTAAACCCAGGGTCGTTCATTTCAACATGTTGTCCCCTTACGCTGGGAACCATGACCAAGTCCGCACCCTCAGACCACCAGAGGATGCGATGACGTTCCAGAAATTCATGTCATTATACTCAAATGAACACAAAGTGTCACACAGGGTAACTCGAGAGGTGCCACGGGACATTTTCAAAGTGCCAGTCGATTACGCCCTAGCACACTGCGTCGCAGAAGATCTTCGAATGTTCAGGGGCATCGCTGTGGTGTTCTCCAAGAAACTTGGCCAACTCCAAATACTATCGAAACAGAATCCAGAAATTGGAGGTGTGATACAGCTGAAGAAAGGCCAGAGGAACATCTACTACTTGGTAACCAAGAAGCATTCCCAAGACAAACCGTCCTATGAAGATGTCTGGAGGAGCCTCACCCAACTGAGAGATACGATGAGGGACCAGAATCTAGTGGACTTCAATCCCAAAATTATCCTGTGGTATTGATGGGCTGGATTGAAGAGTTATAAAAAGTATGTTGGAGACGATATTCCGATCCAGTGGCATCCAGATTTGGGTTTGCTGTAATCCTATTCCACGACCTAACATGAAGACTGTGGAGTGTTACTTCCACCGAACTTCACGATGCAGATATGGGGAATCCTGCAAATATCGACACACTCCAAGGATGACATTTCGGGACGAAATATCTCTAAGAAGGGGGCAATGTGGCGAAGCTGCGGGCGATGCCGGACCTGAACTCTTACGTGGCCATTGCCGACCGTCAATTACTTCCGAGGCGCTTCGCGAAGAATCTGGTCTAATCGGAGAACGTTCCTATGGCGGTTCGAGAAATTTCATGAGCCTTCGGAAAAGAGAGCGGTAGATATAAAAAGAACTACGAAGCAGACAAATAGACAGTCAGAGCGAAGTGAAAGTCGAAATAAATAGATCCGTGATTATAAATTAGAGTATTGTGTTATTGAATCATTGTATTTCGTTAAATAAATTATTTTAGAGTGAATTAAAGTTTAAATATACGACAATACCTTAATGACCTCTCCTAAGAGGGACGGTCAAGTTTTTTATTCACAATAAGGATTTTGATTTTTTGTGTTTTGAATATGGTTCAATATCCTATCCCAATTCTATATAATCGTATGTTATATTACAAGACCAATAACTTTAATCGATTAAACTATCAAAATATTTTGAGCATGATTTTGCTTGGAATATAGTTGAATGCAGAATAATTTAATGAAATCATAATTTTTTCGTCATTTTGTTAATTATTTCCAGATGATGAGTGGCATCCATTTGAATATATGGATGCGCTGTTATGTCATGTGATTTTGATTTGTTGCTGTTCTTGAACTCTACTTTTAGCTAGCTTACTAACTGCTGTTGATTGTTAATTGCTGGAATTGTTAATTATTTCTGCTTTCTTGATTCCGACTGTTAGTGCTGCTTCTTGGGTCCGTTTCGATATTTTATTTATTCCTATCGGGCAATTTTTGTACCAGGTAGTAGATTCGGGTCTTTTCGAAAAAGTATTGTTCAACTATATCAGGATTCATATGATTTCCTGTCCAACAGTATACAGTTTTCCAAGTACAGGGTGACAATTTAAATTCTCACAAATGAACAAAATTATATAATTATCACGAACTGTTACTAGGATATGGAAGTTGAACTAAAATGACTCATGGAATGATCCTTCCCAGTACCCTCCTTATTTCCAGCTACCTCTATCGTCCCACTGATTCACAGAAATCTCTACCTGTGATACCTCATTGAAAAGCTGGTTGGAAATGATCTCCCAGTTCACTCCTCATCAAACAAGTAATTAAGTATTATTTTTTGGAACACCTTTGCCTATGGGAATAAAATGAAGAAATGCATGATGGATATTTCATTTACCTGAATAGGTATCTTCAAATCCTAAGTAGTTAGTTACAAAAAATATAATAGGCTAATGAACTTTAAAAATCAACAAAACACTGGTTTTTAAATTCTATATACCATTATCAGCATATTTAGATTAAAAAACATCTCTCCAAAGAACATTCATCTGCGAAAGATACCGATAGATGTATATACTCCTCTTAACTTTTGAACGGTTTGATGTAAAAACATGGAACAAAGATCATTTTGGATTTTATCACCAATACTACTTTTCAAAATAAAATACATTGCGATTGCCCTTATAAGGGGTGCGGAGGGGCACATCAATTTAAAATTCTCAAATGGTATAGGGGTCAAATTACACATCGTTGTGAAGAAAATTCAATTATTTTTTTCAACTATATCCATTTTTCAAATTTTCGTTGATATGTATTTGGAGGTATTTTCAGAATATCTTTCCACTTCGAAGGGACCACGCACACATCCTATGGGAAAGAATCTTTCAGTGAAAATGGCTCAATTTCTGATATGTTGCAGCTGAAGCCATCCTGAGTAAAAGTCTTCATTGGCCCAACTCGATTTTATGACCAGATTCAGCGCTAGGGGGCGTCAAATCATGAATTTTGTGATTTTTGGAGAAATTCAGCTGATTAAAAAAATATCCATATCTCATTTATATTCAATTTTGTCAACGATTGGACATTCCTCAAAATAGTGAGAACAACTTTTCCGTAATACCGAAAAAAACAACGCAACTGTGTTTCTACAGGGTATAGTCAACAACATACTCAACTCTTCAGTGAATGAATTCGCCTACGAGGTTATAAGTTGAATGAGTTTATCATTGAGGATCAATCAGAATGGTTCGCTGATCGACCAAAATATAATGAAGCTATGAATACAGTGTTTGAAATAAGGAAGGGTCCATACTATATACAGGGTGGCCCATTAGTGTGAGGAAGTAGGTACATTAACTCGTCTATCATGAGGAGTGTGAAAAAATGTTTACTCTGTTACTTGTTATAAAAATATTTCGAAATGTACGAAGTGTTTCTTCAAAGCGGGGAAACACAAAACATCAATGTTTTAAATGGAAAACCCTCTAAATTTTCTCACTATTGAACTGAGCAAAAAGTTTTACATACGGCGTAATTTTCTTCTTTTGAAAATTGTCAAGTTATTGCTGAAAGGAAGAAAATCTTCGGAAAAACAGACCAAAAAATACCATCATGAATACTTTATAAAAAATAGAATAGAATTCCAGCAAAAATATTTGTGTCATGCACAAATTATGACGTTCCGCTAGGTATTTACTAGTTTAAAAACTCCGTGCCTATGATTGAATTCTCCTTCACGGAGGCGTAGAAGGGCCAACAAAAAAATATTTTTCAAAACGTTTGGACTTTCCATTTCAATGTGACAATTGTCACTTTGAACTGACAATTGTCACTTAAAACTGGAAATTGTCACGTTGAAGCGACAATTGTCTCTTGAATTGTCGATTATCAATTTGAAGTGACAATTGTCACTTTGAACTGACAATTGTTACTTCAAACTGGCAATGGTTACTCAAAAAGGACATTTATTGCCAACTCAACTTTTCAGTTCAAAGTGACAATTGCCAGTTTAAAGTGACAATTGGCAGTTAAAAGTGACAATTGTCACTTTGAACTACCAATTGTCAGTTCAAAGTGGCAATTGCCAGTTCAAAGTGGCAATTGCCAGTTCAAAGTGACAATTGCCAGTTTAAAGTGACAATTATCACTTCAAAGTGACAAATGCCAGTTCAAAGTGACAATTTCCAGCTCGAAGTGGCAATTCCAAATATTTTGATAAATATTTGGTTATTGGCCCTTTTACGCTTTAGTACTCATTGAATTCAGATGGGTAAACTCAGTTCATTCAATTCAAATATACAGGGTGTAATTTGAATGATGTCATCAATTTCAGGTGAAGATTCCTTGTCATGTTTTATGAAGAAAATTTCAACGTGTGTCCTAACTTGCTTCGTTTCCGAGATACGGGTTGTCAAAGTTTCATTTAAAAATCGGCATTTCATCAATTACTCAAAAGTCTTTTTAACGATTTTGATGAAACCTGATGTGGTTATCAGCAGTAACAAGGGTTTTTTTTTCATGAAATTATAAGTGGCAGATGGTTACCTGATTGATATTTAAGTAAAAATCATTGTACGCCACTGTTTTTGCTAAGTTTATTGTTTTTTGCAGAAAAAATTATTAAAAATACGGCTTCCTTATAATGCTGTGAATTTAAAATCAACGTCATTGGCGTAGAAATGGTGGTTACGCACCATGAAAATTCAGAAAGTTGTGTAAATGATCTTTTTTATCAGTTATATACTTACTCCATATTTTCTTGAAATTCTATTTAATTTTATGAACCAAAGTATTGTTCAGTTTTGATAGAATCAGTTGATAGATAATGGACCCAGGAACACAACAAACAACCAGTCCATCAACGATGAAACCAATAAAGAAGTTTATCGATTGATAAAGTGTTGCTATTTCAAATTCACGTCATTATAAGAGAGTTGTATTTTCAAATGTTTAATTTGATAAAAAAATTCAAACGTAGAGAAAATCAGTGGCGTAAAATGATTTTCACAATATTCATCAATCAGAATAATGGAGCCTTCCTTGTGTGAAACACTATGTATTTTCATTTGCATTTTGTTTTGAGAGATCAATTTCCACCCTGATCGATCATCAAAAATTAACTTAACTCATAGTCTCCGAAGGCAAATTCTTTCATTTATAAATTGATCATATTGGATGTAGATTTTCTTGTTTCATAGAAGAATCATCCACGATCTTAGTGACGCTCAAATGAACAGTTGACTATCGATTACAAATATTTGGAGTATTTACCATATACAGGGAGTAATTTAACCTCTTGCACTCCCGTGAAGGAGGGGTGTATAAAGGCATGTTAGAACGAATGGCAGTTGTAAAAAATTCAAAACAAATATTTTGAGAGATTAAAAATTTTGTGAAATTTGGGAAACTCTGTCCGCCATCCTTCCAGACCAGAAAAAGCAATTGCCGGTGAAGAAAATACACTGAATGTCAAACCAAATTTAGATTACGTTCACAGAGGTCCAGAGAGAGACCCACATTTCATAAAATTTGAAAATTTTCAAAAAAAATTTTCCGAATTTTTCACACCTGCCATTCGTTCTAACATGACTTTATACACCCCTCCTTCACGAGAGTGCAAGAGGTTAGGTTACACCCTGTATAATAAGGACCCTTCCCCAATCCATACACTCTGTTTTCATAGCTTCATCATATTTTCGTCCATTAACAAACCATTCTGAATGATCCTCAATGATAAACTCGATCAACTTATAACCTCGTAGGCGAATTCATTCACTGAAGAATTGAGTATATTGTTGACAACACTGTAGAAAAACACTGGCAGTTTTTCATTCTGTATTATGGAAAAATATTTCTCGCTAATTTTAGGAAGTCGCAAAAAATATTGGGTATAAATGAGATATTGATATTTTTTATTCAGCTGAATTCCTCCAATAATCACAAAATTCAATATTTGGCGCCCTCTAGTCATAGTCTAGTCATATGATGGAGTTTGACCAATGGAGACTTTCACTCAGAATGGCTCCAGCTACAACATATCAAAAATTCAGCCAATTCCACCGAAAGACATCTTCCCATAAGATGTGTGCGTGGTCCTTTTCAAATTGAGATGCCCCCAGCGCCATCTGTCGAGTTATTTCACTGGATAATTTCTCAGAAAGTAGTATGGGTAATACCATTCAAATTAGTTTCGTCTCATTGCTCCACATCGAACGGTTCAATCTTATAGAGATAAAGATCCGCACTTGTGCTCGATATTTCTAGCGCATATTATGGAACAGAAAATATTAACCAAATAGGAAAAAATGTAGATGGTTGAAAAGAGAACTACAATTCTCTTTTGAAATTTTCGGGGCACTGCCTCACACTGGAGTACAACACAAACCATTGTTTGCTGGGCCACACGTTGGGCGCCATGTCAACAAATGCGTGTACTCGGAGATCCGGAAATTGGAGCACTCCACCTCATCCGGCTAGCTCTATCTCCGAGCACAGTATAGTCGCAAATCCAGCAACTCCGGAACTGTCCTTTCAGTCAGGAACAGTAAGAATTCTTTTTGAAATGGTTGGTGTTACGAACGAAGCTTCATCTTTCTACGCCAGGCTGTAGATTTCCAGGAGAAGCTATGACCTGGCCAGAAATACTTTTAAAACGTAGAAAGATGCTAAAATACAGGCTTATAGCTAAGGGTGAGCCACCCGGCTACCACTCCCCGAAGAATACACTGTCCGGGCTCTTCTGTGGCACCCGGACAATGTAAAAGCCGCTCTGTACAATGTAAAAACCTTCGTTTCGTATATTTTGAAAGTTTATTTATCAATGCTATTTGCTGAAAGTTTTGAACTTAATTCCATCGATCAATATTTCTTGTTAATATTTGGAATTTGAAAATACCTGTTCAGGTAAACGAAATAGTCATGATGCGTTTTTTTATTTCATTCTCATACGTAGAGATGTTCTTGAAAAAAATATTGAATTACATAGTTGATGAGGATGGGGGCAGTTTTCACCAGCTATTCAATGAGGTATCACAAATTCGGATTTCTATTGAAAATATTTGAATGCTGGTAGCTGTAAATCAGGGGGGTGATGGACGGAGTGGCAAGAAATAAGGGAGAAGCAATGAGCAGGATTATTTCATGAGTCGTTTCAGTTCAAATCCTAGTACTAGTTATGGACAATTCTTAATAATAATATGATTTTGTTCATGAGATATAGCATTTATAAGCATTGAAATTGTCACCCTGTACATGGAAAATCAGATATTGTTGGACAGGCAATCATATGAATCCTGATGTTGTTGATGAAAACCCATACATTTTCAAAAGATTGGCAAATTCTAGCAGTTTGTTTTCTAGTTTTAATGGATTGAGTGAAAATCAAGACGATTATGGCATTTATATTTATCTACTCCTATGAACATTGTTTTGCCATGCCGTAATGCAACATCCTTCGTGAAATATCATTTTTCATTCAAATGGAAATATTTATGAGCTACAATTGAGATGCAATGAGTTCATTTCTAAGAAAGTTTAATTTCGAATTAGACCACAAAAATCAAATCGATGCACAATACCTAAAATAGCAAAAATCGAATATTTGACACCCTGTAGCTCAAAAACAATAATATTACATTGTCGTTCATTTCTGAGCTATGTCTGAAGTTAGTTTGAAATCGATAGCAAAATTTGCAAACCACAAACAAACGTTACTATTATTATTGTTATGCCATCGGTCTCGTGCATGGCATCACACTTTGAAAGGTAAGGGCCGCGTCTTCCCTAACTCACACAAGTCTCTCTCTCTCTCTCTAATTTGTTTCGGCTCTTGCTTCCTCTTAGGCGCATTGAGCCAAACCCACACAAGTGTTTCGAAGACTTCTGAAGGTTGCGCGTAGGGGTGCAATCGGTTTACGGAAATAACAACTTCAACAATTATTATTAAGTTATGATTACACTGGTCAACAGTGGTTTTTTTGTCCTCAATATAAGAGTGGTTTCGAGTATCTCTATGCCAACAATTCACGAAACTGTGGATGGTTTTAGAAGATTGGCTCTGGTTTTTTTTATCTTCATTTTCATGAATATTTTTTTTTAGTAAAAATGAAAAAGACATAACAAGTATGTTCTCAAATATCGACTTATTATTGAAAATCATTATTAAATGTTTTGTTTCAATATTTAATTAACTTACATAAAAGTTGAAAAGATGAAGAAAATGATAAAATTTATTTCAAACTTATGAAAAAACGCCATTTAGTAGCTTTTTTGTTATATTTTTTTGGGGGGACAGTCTCTTTTGAAGACCAACATTAATCTGTCATCATGTGACGGTCCCATCTACCCTTATACCTATCTTTCATCACTTTTAGATCCTGACGGAAGCGCTCTTCCTGTTCCTCACTATAATTTTCATATTTGCTCTTGAAATTTCAAAGCTTTCCAAAATCTTTTGCACAATTTCCCTATAATTTCATATTCACTTGACCTTGTAGACTCTACTGAATGTTGTGAATTCGGTAACATCATAGTTTCCTAGGGTATATACGAACTACATTTGAAGCATAAATAGGTCGAGAAAGATCTTCTGTGTGCAAGACAGGAAATCTTGTAGACTGTAAATTTGGATATTGCCACGTTTAATTTCGACTACGCAAAAGTAGCCATCATCGAAATTATTCTTGGGCTCCATCCAGATTATATGGATACCAAAATTCAACATGTTAATCATCCCTCCTTCCACAAACGTGAAGGCTCAAAACAAGATAAACAAACTTCATAAGGAACCCATGACTTATCTCGGTTTTCAATATGTAAACCGAAATATTCAGCATAAATTTCCTTAACAAAGTCTGTGATACTTTTTATCTTGTTGGTTTTCAAATAAACACCACAAATATAATAAAAAAGTATTTTTGAATCAAAATTCAAAACATTAAACAAAGTACCTATTAAGTAACCTCACATTAGCAACTTACCCGAAAGTAGACATGCGTCCTCCAATCTTGTCAATTCACTGAATTTTCGAGCATTTACACTGAGTGATGGGCACGGTGGCGGGAAGGGAGGTCACGTGATATGTCGATGTGCCAAATAAATGCGCAAAACCCGAATTTTAACAAGATACCAAACACAACCTAATAATTCGTGTTCTAAAAAGCCAACTCAAAGTGCGAATTATTAAAAATATGAAATAAACCAAAATCATAAAAACCAGATCCGCTTAAGTACTTTCATGAATATATTTGGAAACTGTGGACTTGAAAACATACAAATCCGCAGAGAGCTGTGTTATTATGTAACAAATTATGTTATTGCTTTATCATACAGTTCTGAGCTATGTTTGAAGTTGGTTTGAAATCGATTGCAAAATGTGTACCAAAAAGATTAACATTATTTTTATCAACATATTATGTAATGACATTGAATTATCATCCAGTTCTGAGCCATGTTTGTAATTAGTTTAGAATCGATTGCAAAAGTTTTACTGAAACGACAAATATCATTATATCTCAACTCAATATCATTATATCTCAACTTAAGCAATAATATTGTGTTTTCGTCCAATTCTGAGCTATGATCAAAATTTCAAGTCTCTAGCTCAAATTATGTGTGTATTTGGCAATTGACCTGGCTACTACTCCGCCGACCATTGGAAATTTCAGAAAATCGCCTGTAAGGCGATAAATTGAGGAAGCAAATACAATGGGTCGTTCAATGGAACGTTAAAGAGTCATATCTGTTGAGTTATCCCGTGAGTATTAGAGGTTGCCAGTGCTTTCTGACAGTAGCGACACCGAGCTATCCCTTTATTTTGGAATGGTTTTGACAGGCTAGGTTGATTGAAACACAGCGAAATGACTACACCGCCCCGACCCCTCTCCCGGTACCAAGGTCATTTCAGTTAATTTCTGCAATGGGGCAAAGGTTAATGAGAACGTCAAAAAATTTAGATGATTTAGACAGTATTAAAACTAACACAGTAATGCACAATTCGAATTTATCTTCTGTTGACGTTGACACAATTCATAATCACTTTAATGAAACGAAAGAAACACACTTTTGTCTTATTTTCACTAGTTTTTCTCACTAGTTTTTCTCACTAGTTTTTATTTTCACTATTTTTACAATTCATAATGAAATTCTGGTGACATGTGAAACTGTAATTGATAGAAATGCCCCTACTGAAATATTTACGTACGTATCAAAATTGCCATGGTTTGACTATGGAATTATGAATTAATCAAGAGGAGAGATAGAGCATATACATTCTCTAAATCGTGTAGCAATAACAATCAACAAGATAAATGGGAAACCTCAAAACTATTGAGAAATGATGATCTTAAAAAAAATAAATATTTCATTTTGACAATATTGACATGTCTAGACATAATCCCAAAGAAATATGAAGAAACTGGTTAACAGTAATAGCCATTAGGTATGTCTCGAATTACATATGCTTTGAATAAAATGTGCATAATAGATTGTTAACGAATAACATAAAAATAACTTGTGGCTTTAATAATCATTTTGATGATAGTATTAATGATATTATACAAAGTATACGAATACTTTGAATTGCTCTCTATGGAAGATTTGCGAAAAATAGTTAGTAACCTAGACAGTAAATCCTCCATATATGAAACGCTGAACTGTAAGATGCTCAATTGGTTATATTTTACTAAACTTAATTAATACATCTCTTTATTTCACAATGACTCTAGTATACGAAATTGTAAATGGAATGGCACCAAATTCTATTAAAAACATTTATACTTATAATACTAGAAATTCCAATAATATACATTTAAACAGAACGGCATTCGGAAGTACCATGGACTCGTTATTTTTCAAGGGTTTCCACAAATTCAAAGAATTGCCGGAAGAAATAAAAAAATCATTCATTGTTTTGGATTACTTAAATCCCCATTAAATTTGTCGAATTCAAATTCTCTATGTCAACTTGTCAAGTCTAAATATTTTTCAATTTTCACAACAACAACTTTCTTCTTCAAAAAACAAACGCTACCATATAATTTCAGTATTCATAGAAATACAGCATGTTCAAAACCTAACATTTCTTCCACCTCAAAAGTGTAAAATTAACCATTGCATTCTTCCAGTAAAGAAACTTTGCAAAGTTTTACTACTGGTCTTCTATATACCTCTGTCTTGGTTTTCACGTCGACTACACGTACTTGACCGTCTTTGCCTGGGTATACAGCTTCAATCTTTCCAAGTGGCCAATTGTTCCTTGGCAAGTGATTGTCCATGATAACAACAATTTCTCCAATTTTGAGTGAAATTTTTTCCTGGAACCAGACATTTTCACCTGAATATAGAAATTCAGGACCCCGATACCATCGACTATTGGAATCTATTTGAAAATCCCTGCCATCTCTAGTTGCGTCATCTGCTACATTTAATTTTGTTGGTACCCACCGCCATTGTGATTTCATGGAATTTTCTTGGAATTCTGATATTCTGTGGGAGACAAAACTTTTGAATTTTCCAGGTTGATTTCTTATCCAACATAAAACTGTCTTAGAGTCTGTCCAAAAGTAGTCTTTTTGTATGTCTAATCTATGTTCCTCTTGGACCTTTTTGACGATTCTGCTTGCAAAGACTGCAGCTTGTAATTCTAGACGTGGAATACTAGTCTTTTCCTTAATTGGAGCAACCTGAGTCCTGGACGTTACCAGTATAACCATTTTCTTCGCTCCTCGACTGAACCGGAAGAAACTAGCAGTTGCTAAAGCTTGCTGACTCGCATCACAGAAGATGTGTTGTTATAAATTGTATTCTTCTGGATTTTTCATATAGCATCTTGGAATTTTCAATGCGTACAGTTTATCTAAAGCATCTAACCATTTGAACCACCTCTTCAAAGTATCTTCTGGTAACTGTTGATCCCATTGGATACCACTTTTCCATACTTTTTGCATCAAAATTTTGCCTCGTATTGTAAAGTTTCCGAGTAGACCCAAAGGATCGAAAATGGACATTACGGTTTTCAAGATCTCTCTTTTTGTTGGAATTTTGTCTTTCTTGATTATTCTATTATCAATTGTATTCGAGTTTAGTGCAAATTGCATAGTGTCCTCTCCTGGTGTCCATTTTAAACCCAATATTCTATGTGGAGTGGTCAGATTTGTACTTCCTCTCAGAGCTTCTGGAATGTTGTCTAACAGTTCCTTCGAGTTACTTGTCCAACCTCGAATCTTGAACCCTCCTTCTTGATGGACGTATACGACTTCATTTACTAATATTATGGCTTCATATGCTGTATCGGCACTATCTAAGTAGTTATCCATATAGTGACTAAATAAAATGGCTTTGACTCCCTCTGGAAATTCATTTTGATATTAAAGAGCATTTCTATTTTTGACGTATTGTGCGCTGAAGGGTGAACAGACAGCTCCAAAAATCATTACTTGCATGGCATAAACTTGTGGTTCAGTTTTAGTGTCTTCATTTCTCCAAAAGAATCGCTGCAATTGTTGATCCTCTTCACGAATTTTGATTTTATGAAACATTTCTTCGATATCTGAGCAGAATGCCAGGTTTTTTTTTCTGAATTGCCATAATATTCCTTCCAGGGCATTATAGAGATCTGGGCCCTTCATCAGGAAGTCGTTCAAACATTTTCCATCAGCTTCGGCTGCAGCATCGAAAACAAAACGGAGTTTGTTTGGCTTATTATCATTGACTACACCAAAATAAGGAATGTACCAACAATTTCCAGTAGCTGGAGAGTCGACTTCTTCTTTACTAAGTGGACGGCAATAATTCTTCCTTAAATACTCTTCTATTTTATATTTATACTGCTCGGAAAACTTTCTATCTTTTTCCATTTTCCTTTCTACGTATTTCAGTCTTTCGATTGCAATTTTCCTACTATTATACTCGCAGACTCTATCCTGAGTATTTTTCAATAACAGACCACATTCCCATCTATCTCCCACCTTTTTGGTTATTTCTTCAATCATTGATTCAGCATTTTTGTCCTCTTCTGATATATTTCTGTTGTCTGATTTCATTCCAAATGTTTCCAAACTGAAATAAGCTTCTACTTGTTCATGAATGTTTTCCAAATCCTCATTGCTATGATCTATCAGGAAAAAGACTGTCTCATAAACTCGGTGTATGTAATTTTTCAGGTTCCCATGTAGAATCCACCCCAATTTCGTTTTGGAGAGAGCTGGGGTATTTTTCGGACACTCAATCACTTCTCTGGATACGATCAGATCCCAGTTATCTTGTCCAATGAGAAGTTTCGGTTTCATCAGACCTATATCTCGAATATTTACTTTAGTCAAATGATGCCATTTTGACTTCAGTGATTTCAGATCGATACTTTGAGTAGGTAGGTCCAAGTCTCGCATTGTGTACACATTCTCCATCCTATAGTCTTGACCATCTTGTCCACATATTTCAAAATTGATTTTTCTTGAAGAAAACGTTTTTCGAGACTCACGATCTGTCCATCTCAACCCAAGATCAGAAGATTCACCTTGTATGTTCAATTTGTTTGCAATTTGCTCATCTATCAGTGTGACAGTGGCAGCATCGTCAAAAAGAGCATTGATTGACATTTGCATTCCGTTCGCTTTCAATGTCACTGGAGCAATTTTTAAAAGGACAACATTTTGTGGATAGTTAGAAGTATGGGCAAAAATTTGAATTTTCTGACTTTCATTCTCTTCATTTTCTTCGGATTGTTGAAAGGTATGTAATAGTTTATGATGGAATTTCTTGCATTCGTCAATATTGCATGGCTTCTTTTTAGTGCAGAATGCTATTCTATGTGAACCTTTTAGGCAACAAAAACATAATTTCTTGTTGGTGACAAAATTCCATTTATCGTTCACTGGAAGTCCGGAAAATATCTCACATTTCTCTATGATATGGCATTCTTCATTACAAAATCGGCAGAAAACACTGAATTTAGGTTGATTCTTGTCTTTGGTCATGACTAACGCAGGTTTGTACCTTTCTATGGTGGAAAATGGGTATTTTGGTTTTTCATACGTAACTGGTGGTTTACTAATTGAAGAAGTCTGTACGTAACTTGCGGCTTGTGATTTTTTCCAGATCCACTCACTGAAATCTTTCAAGTTCAAAGAAGATTTCACGTTACACAGTTTTTCTCCTCTCGACAATTGCATGCTATATGGTAATTTGCGTAATAGTTTATCCACCATTTGCGGATAATCGAGGTAGTTCGTTATCTCCATCAACTCTAACATTGCTACAAGATTGGCAATTTTTTCAGCAAAGTGAGTAAATGTTTTGAAGTCATTGCTTTTGATGAAAGGTAATTGTTCTACTTCATTCACTAAATGCTTCACTATCAAATCACTTCGTCCAAATCGCTGTTGCAGAATGTCCATGATTTTTCCAACTAATATGGCGGATATGAGAAGACCTTCCACTGCTCTTTTCGCATCTCCTACCAAACATTTTCTCAGTCTACACATATTTTCTTCTTGAGATAATTGTAACATTTTTGTAGTGGACTCACACTGTTTATAGAAAAATTGCCAGTCTTTCACTTCACCAGAAAATATTGGTAGTTCTTTGTCTACACACTGTCTTGCTAAAAGCATTTCCATGTTTCTTTGCATCGGTTGATCATGATTCTCTACAACCTTTGGGATTTTTACAGTATTATCTTGACATTCTTCATATTCATAATAATTTCTGTTCGATTTCAATCATTTATTCACTTACGAATGCGATGACTGTTCTTCACTCTTTTGTTCATCATTAAAGTCTTTCAAATTCTTATCTTCATTGTCTTGTGAATACTCTTCACCTATCATCGCTTTTTCTAGTGCTAGTCTATTTTGTATCATTGTCCTTTCTTGTTGTAACATTATTTTTTCCTGTTCTAGTATTCTAGCTAATTGTTCGTCTGCTTTCACTTGTGCTTCTATTTTCAATCTTGCTGCTGTCGTGGCCTACAATGAATATCCATTTCTCGACTTCTCAGGAATCGTCTTCGAAACTTGAACGTGAATATCAGGCGAAGAAATTCTATTTTCGCACGCCTGGTCTAGTTCGGGTTGGGTTATTCGTGCGGTCATACTTTTTGTCCTCATGCCTGCTTTGTCCATAGTTGCAGATACTATTTAAGCGGTAGTGTTGCGGCCTATGAATGAGTCGCTAGGTCGATGGTTCAATCCACGATAAGAACATAACTTTTTCATTTTTTTTTGTTCCAAATTTAAACACATTTATTAATGAAAATTTTGTTAAGTATTTTACATATCAATATTTCAGTGGTTATAAATAGTTCAGGTGAAACCATCGTTAGTTATTTCTTATGAATTGTTGGATGATTTTCATTTCTCGGTGTGAAATTTTCTTACCGAATCCCCTTCGTGCTTGAATTAATTGCCGTAAATTTATCTCGTATATGAATTTTCAAAGAAAATTCATGTACTCGAAAAATGTCAAGCACTTGGGAGATTACAAGTGAAAATTGCTATTATCTCGGAATTCTGGCTATTTAGGTATAGGAACATGATATATCAATTTGAAGGGAATTTCGTCATTTTTCAGGATATTTCATGATATACAGGATGTTCCATTTAAAAAAACGCACTTTCAACCCTTTTCGTATCTAGCAGTAAGATCATGAATTTTGAACGACCCTGTATAACGCAGAACAAACTTCTCTATACAGAATCAATGTACATGATCTTGATGAACTAAACACAAAATTGCAACTTCCTAAGAATCCAAATACTGCAGAAATAAACATTCAATTCGAGCTATGTTTTGGATAAAAAATATGGAAAATAACCAATATCTCAAAAACCGTTAGAGATAGGTATAGGGGAGAAAAATGCGGTAATATACAGGGTGACCCATTTGAAATAACAAAGATGCTGCTACTTTCTGGTATAAGCGGCAACGCTGCGTTGCTGAAAATATTTTAGATCGATAGACCAAAAGCAACTACTTGAGAAACCAAATTTTCAGAATGATCTTATTTCCCGTTCTTCGTAAACGTCTAAGGTACCATCGACCGTGACCCACCCTGTATAATTTTCAGTCTATCAACATGCTAGTTAGAATTTCAAATTTTTAAACGTATGACCTTGCTATTTGTATATTTCTAAATTTCGTTGTGCTAGCAGTATTATTTACATTCATAGTTATGAATATTAGGTTTCCTATTTTAAATGAAGGTATTAATGTTAATTATTAAGAAAAGGCGTACTGTACGCCAGTCCCACCTCAATTCAACAAGCTAAAGAGATGGCAGAGAAACAGGATGTGATTGAAAGTATTGTAGGTCCAGCCAGCCAGCCATTTCAACAACCTCATTAATCAGTCAGGAACTCGCATGTTCTGGTCAGGTGAAAACTGTGCAAACAAACTGGGCACGAGAGAAATGATTGCAAAGCGCCAAACGGTATAATAAGGCTTCAGAATTTGAGTTCTGCTTGAGGACAGGACATTCCAGCAAGGACTGTTCCAGAAACAGAAAACACAATTGCTCAGGCCACATGAGGGCCGAGTGTCCTGCGTATCAGAGATGGCCTCTAAGACAGGGCCCCCACATCAGAGAACAAGCTTTGAACGCAGAAGCGACTCCTCGCGAACCCTCAGCAAGAGTAGACACAAGACAGGGAAGTTCATGAATAGGGGAACAACCTTAGTACTCAAGTGCTCAGGAGGCAGTGCCCTGCATAATACAATAGTACTGAGGGTTAATGGTGTAGGACGACATATACTTTTGGATTGCAGTGCCAATATTTCTATGATGCGATTAGACGCCATTGCAGGTGGGAAAATGAATTGAGATAAAGTTTATTTATTGAAGGGTGTACAAGGAATAGTAATTTCTTATAGACGATCGGTATGTTACATCTCTGCTCAAAAGACAAATAAATAATTAATTCTGACCTCTGCTTGTCTCGGTTGATAGAAATTGTATCATGAAGAGTATAGATTCTGGATAGGTCTGAACGTTTATGGAGAGAAACAGCCAACTAAATTTCTCTTTCATTCAAGGTGATTTACGTAAGCAGTGCATTAGAAGTTTTTCAACTTGCAGTTGTACTAAAAAATTTGGTATGCTGTCATGATTATTCATGTGCGTTCTACCTCAAATGTTTTTATCTGATATCCCATCGACGGTCTCATTTTGTACCATATGGGCGATTTTCGAATGTCGCATTATAAAATTGTCAAAAATTTTTCAAATGGCACCTACCTTTTTTTTTTCAACCTTTCGAAAGAAAATTTAATTTTAGGATGAGTTATTTCAGCTTTCTCTATACCCAAGTTGAACTTCTATCGAGTTATTCAATAAAAGTCAGGAAATGTCTTAGCTTGCCGAATGATTCTGTGTGTATGCCATGGAAACAAAAGAAAATTGTAATAATTTAATCAAAAATAATGCTCCATATTGACAAAATGCTAGCGTAAATATTCAATATGACCCCCATTATTGTTCAAACATCCTATTATTCTACTTTCAATAGATTGAGTAGCACGTCTGATTTCGTTGGGAACGGGACTGTCAAAAGTCTGTATTATTCTTAGTCTCAACTCATCTATATCGTGAACTGGTGGAGAATGGACTAACTCTTTCACCCTACCCCAAATGTAAAAATCTAGAGGGGTAAGATCTGCAGATCTTGCAGGCCACAGAATGGGTCCTCGATTTTCCCACCAACGTTGCTCGAACATGGATGTCAATTTGCTATACACAGTTCGTGTATTGTGAGGCGGTTCCTCATCCATCTGGTACCATGAACGTGCAGCTCTAGCGAGTGGCAAATTGTCGAAAAATATACGTTTTGAATAATTTCTACGTATCTGTCACTATTCAAATTTTCATTGTACATAAAATAGCGTACTTCTTGGTTAATTACCAAACAAAACACATTAATTCGAAATTGTACTTGATTTTCAACTTCGAACACCATATATGGATTTTCAGAAGCCCAAAAATGTCGATTGCGCCTATTGTAAACTCTCTGCTGACGAAACTTTGCCTCATCAGTCCAAATTATGTTGTCTAAGAATCCGACGTGTTCTTGTATTTTGAGTAATACGTCCTCACAAAAGTTTACTCTACGGGGAAAATCACCTGGGTGTAATTTTTGCAATCGTATAAATTTGAAAGGATGTATAGCTTATGGCGATGTAAAATGGTTTATATTGCAGGGTATGAAAATCCCAATTCGTAAGACGCCGTTCGTATTGAGGATTGAGGACATGCTTGAAAATATCCGAGAATGGTAATTTGATTATTGTCATTGCCACTTAGTGGTTTGGCTCTGGTAACTGGTCTAGCCGCATTCCCAAAATTTATAAAATTAATTTTCCATCGTGAGAACTTGCCCCGTGTCATCCTCGGTATCAATCAATCAAATCAATCAAAATATACTTCATTACACAAAGAGTTACATTCTCATTGGCAAAGCGTAAGTGTTAGGTTAGGTTACAATTGGTAGCATAGTCATAATTAGATAGTGTAGACCCATCCGTAAAATAAAACATAGTCAATAAATAATACATACACAATAAATAACAAACATAAGATAAACACATGAAAAGCAGTCTTAATATTAATAAACTCCACAATACATCATTAGGTAGACCTAATTATACAATATTGTGCACAAAATTGTGAATATACATATGAACACAATTCGTCAAAAAAATAAAATGAAATTTTTTAGAACAAGTAAGGCATGTTGAGAAGTAAAAATATTGAGATCCTTATATCTGCTAAACAGGTTGGTCATTAAAAAATTCATCCAAACTATAAAAGGGTCTACAAGAAAGAAATTCCTTGACTTCTTTTCTAAAAATAACTCCGGGTAAGTTTGGATAATTCAAATTAAACTTCCGGACAGTTCGCTGCACAATTTTTTGACACATTACGTGGTAACAAACAAGTCGAACACAACTTCGTTTGGATAATTTGCCATATTCAAATCAATTTCATTTAAGAATCAACACGACTCGTTTTTACTTTGACAGAATTTCACCTTCTTGTTTATACTTGTTTTTTGTCTTCATGGCAAGATAAGGCATTTTTGTACCACCGCTTACCAAAGTAGTCTTTGACGCTTCCAGATCTCGACGCAAAATTGACGTTTTCCGAGAAATGTCATTTTGCTACAGCTTTTTCGCTCTAGAGCGAAAATATTGAAAAAACGCTCGATCTCCCTAGCGCTTGTTGGAAACAAACCCATTTTAAGGAACTGCGGTGGTATCAAGGTTAGAGATTCTGCCTACCAATCTGGCTTCGATCTCGGCGTGACTTCGATCTCGGAGTTATTTTCCTTTTTTCCTTTTGTTAGATAAGTAAATTATTGGATATCTGGATAGCTTATACATTTGGGATTACTATTGAGTGTAAATTTTCTCATAGGTAATATGTGCCCATGTTGAATGAAGTGTCGATCGTTTTTATATCTAAGAGCTGCGTTTGTAGAAAAAAACCTTGTGTGTTTTGCGAGCACAAAATGTCATTGCCGCTCTCCAAAGATCACCGCGCTTCGCTTCGCGTAGCGATGGGACCGTCGATGGGACATCAGGTGTTAGCCTAGACTACCAGCTAACTGCTCCATAAATTTTGTTTCCTAATTTTGATTTGTTTGCAGGCTACACGTGTGTTCGTAAACTACTACAGCGGTAATTTTTTTCAGAAAAATTAACATATCTCAAAAACTGTAATAGATAAATTACCACAACTTAGGCTGTCTAAAGTTATAATCAGAAGGCCAATCGAACCTTGACACAAAATTAGATTACCATTCAAAATGAGAAAGTTGGTACCGACTTTTGGCATACTCTGTATAGTTGTGGGACTGAAAACACTTGAGGTAGAACGCACATGATCAATTATGACAGCATACCAAATTTCAAGTTTCTAGTACAACTGAAAGTTGAAAAACTTCCAATGCACGGCCTACGTAAATCACGCTGTATATGTGGGACGTGATGAACACGTGCAAGACTAGATTCAAGGCAGTTGCCACTCATCATCACAGTGTAAGTCGGATATACTTACCGGCCGTTCCTGTCATCACCAATCAATTCAATGCTCCCCCTTAGAAATGAAACTCAGGGTAGAGTTACTTCATAGGACTCTACTTTGAAGTTTCAGTTACTTACCCTCTAGGATTTTATCCCATTTGATCTGCACGTAACGGTCTCTGTCATATCGATTCACTTCGTCAAAAAATCCAACTGCATGCATCAGCTCATGTAGAGGAACTCCAATTTTGTTTGTGCAAGATGGGCTGTCAAGATTCAAAAGTTGTCGTCCCCCGGTCTTACCTACTGGAGACCAACATCCGCCGCGATCATTGGTTATCGAAATATAATCTGTGTCTGTTGAAACTTTTGATCTGAAACTGAGAAAATAACCCTATTTGACGTATGCAATAACTGAAAGGAAAAGTATTCTTAATATTGATGCCACGATATGAGAATACTTTAGCGTTTTTTAAAAATGAAATCGTACCATACTGAATTTTCTCGCGACTCTTTGACGATACAAAAAACGAAGTTTCACAATCTTATGTGTTGGAAAATTTTGAGGAAACGTCTTTCAATTCCTACTCCTTGGATTTGTATCATTCAGACGATCTTGGTTTTATCCGAAACTGGATATGCAGACCCGAATAAATTCACTTTGTTTCAATATGCGATTGGCCACTATGGCCCGGATATAAATTATTGTTGAAGATTATTATCTGAACAGTGTGCTGCTGTTGATGTTGTGCCTTATCTCTTATTTACTATCTAGTATCTCGTTTTGACCTCCGAGCAATAAAAGATATAGAGAGGGCTTCTCTATCTCTTTCTTAAAAGCAACATTCTAGACGTTGTTTACAAACATTAATGCCCGAGTCGTGTTAAAAAATGGCATTGTCGGATATTACCGTTTCTACTCGTTGATCTGGTTGTAATTCCGTATTATATAAATAATAATAATAATAATTGATTTTATTGCCTCAAACTACATGTATCACATTTTACACAATTGTGAGATTAAGAGGTTATGGAGTTTGGCGACAAAAGGCAGAGTTCGGTCTTGACGGTAAGATAAGTTACCGAGAGGACGCGCTCTTCCACTCAACATAGTGATAATGAAAACCAATACATTCCCTAAAATTACAAGCTATTGAATAATATAGATCCAAGTTTATTTTACCAACATTATGATTTATAGACTCCTATGAACTAACCTACAATTAACTGATTATTTGCTATAAGTTCAGTGACTAACTTTTTAAATGATAATGAAGAAATACTTCTTATTTCGGTTGGTATACAATTATAAATTTTGGCAATATTGTAGGAGAAAGATAACTTGAAAAGAGAAGTTTTATGGCGTGGAATTGTCAACTGATTTTTTAGACGGATAGTCACATGGTGAATTTGTGAGCGAAATCTCACCTTATTATAAAGAAATCGCGGTTTTTTTGACAACATGATATTGTGTAAAAGAGAACAAAAATGTAGTAAGCGCCTTTGTTTCATATCCAACCAACCTATTTCAGAGATTGCAGACGATACGTGACTTCGTCGGCGAAGACCACATATAAGCCTGACACAAGAATTTTGTATCAGGTGAAGTCGACGACTGTCAGCTTGCAGTAGAGCAGGGCCATATACATAGTCAGCGTAATTAAGGTGGGAAAGGACAAGTGATTCGCAAAGTGTAATCTTACATTTTTTAGTTAGTATATGTCGATTAGAATAAATGAGCTTCAGGTTGCTGAATGCTTTTTTGATAGCGAAAGAGACAGGCTGAGTAAATTTCAATTCGTCATCCAATATGAGCCCAAGATTTCTCTCACAACTTGATAGTGTCAATGGAGGTCAAGATATAGGTTTAAATTATGCCCTTTTCTTTCACGTGCTCCTTTGCGTCCAAATAGCATGGCTTTCGACTTAGGATTTATCGCCAAATAAAACTTCTTAGATAAAGAATTCAAAGTATGAAGATCAGAGTTCATATGGTCACAGGCCGGATGAATATCGCTCTCTTTAAAGGGCATGTACAGTTGATGCGTGTCGTCCGCGTAGTAATGAACAGAAAAATATCAAATGTGTTTGTGGAATTGAGAGGTATAGATAGTGTATAGAAGTGGCCCAAGGACTGATCCTTGGGGCACACCTCTTTTTATTATGGTTGGGTGAGAGAGGATCCCCTTGAACATCACAGACTGAACTCTTTCAGATAGATATTGTTTGATTACTTCCACGGCATTATCGGAAAATCCTATGAAATGTAAAATGGCCAGTAAAAGTTGATGGTTGATTTTATCGAAGACCTTGGAGTAATCAACCAATACGAGAGTATATCATCAATACTAATTGGTCGCAAATCGTTCAGTCCAGCAGGCATTTTTGGCCAGGGGGATTACATTAGATTTCTTCCAAATTTCAGGGTACACTTTGTTCTGTATACAAAAATTGAAGATATGTTCGATATAGGGTAGGATGAAAGGACAACAGTGTGCTGACTCCATCAACCCCTATAGCATTCGATTTTATTGACAGTAGCTTCTCGAATATTTCGTTTTCATTGGTCAAGGTGAAGGTAAATGTGCCTACTTCTGTGAGTTCATCAGAAAAGAAGTGCTCCAAGGTATCATTGTCAGGTGATTCTTGTCCGTTAGAGGTAATCTCGCTAAAATAATTGTTGATATCATTAGAGTTACCGACGTTTGCAGGAATATTTCCTTTTTTTTGGAGAAAACATCCAAGTTACTGAGTTCTTTCCACATATTATAGTTATTATTCAGTCTGAACTGTTAAAAGGCCTTTTTTTCTCTTTCTACTGCATTGTTGACTTCGTTGCGAAGGGTTTTATAATAATCCCAGTGTTGGGGAAGACTTGTTCTTCTGAATTTAATTAATGCAATATCTCGCAATTCCATCATAGCTCTGATAGTGTATGTAAGCCATGGACTCTTTTTTTTTTGTAATTCTAACGGTAACTCTTAGTATAGTTGAGAAATCACAAAGTTGTAGATGATTGAAATAATATTCTTTATTGAAATTTTTAAAATCGCGGTATGTATACTTAAAAGGTGCGAATGTCTCATGAGATTCTCCTATTTCACATGCTGTTAAGCAATGATCCACTGTATCAGGACAGCTATTCTAGGCCAATCAACAGGGCTATCAACCTCAACTTAAATTGCTCCGGCGATAAATTTTTTTTAAATTGTAGAATACAGAGTGCACATTACTTCTGAGAAAAATTATCACCTCCTGGGGGGGTGGAACCCCCCCAAAAAACGCGTTGAAATTAATTTTTGAGGTAATTTCGAAATGTCAAAAAATTTACTTTAAATCAAAAAGCACAAATTTCTACAAAAAAACTCTCTCTACCAAAATTTTGAGAAATCGCACGGTATTCTTGAAAAAAATTGTTGAAGTTATATGCTTTCGCAATGGGGCAGGTGTTGCGCCGGCTCCCGCCAACGTGCATTTTTTCAACCAGCGTGTGAAGTAAAGTTCTATAACTCCTCACATAAATGTTCAATTCAGATAAATCTCACGTCATTTTGAAGATAAAGATCGCAGCTTTGTATTCTGATATTATTTATATTTAAACGCGCAGTTGCCAGCTGCAAAATTGCAATTGAAAATTTTATAATATTAAAGTTCCTGACTTCGTGAAATAATGCTTGTGATTACTGAAATAATGTCTTATGACTTGTAGCAAGTAAAATGAACAGTTGTGGAATACTTCATTGTCAAATTGCCTAACGTTTAACCGGTCCAAATGATATTGGTTTTAAATACGAGTGTCTTCAATTCTTCGCATATTTTAGGTTACAAAATCTTGAGGGAGTTTATAAATTCAAATGCTGATATCTCAGAGATAAAAGCACGTATCATTTTCAATGCAATCCAGTCAATCTTTTAAGTACTTAAAATAGAGGTTACTCGGCATTTGATCGCATTATTGTTCTATGGAAAGAAAAATAAAATCAGTCCTTGATGGAATATGGGGATTCGAGACCGAGAAAGACAGTGCACCAAAGAAAACTGTCCCTAAGTGTACCTGCTTTAAAATCAGTGAGATTCTAAAATCTGAAAAATATCGGCTTGGGAACTTGTCAATGCCGCAGCTAGCGCGCCGCTGTGTACAGCGGCGCGGTTCTGTCGGTGCGCTCTGTTGATAATGATTATATTGTTGTCACCCTGTATGATATTATTGGAAGGTACATTATTACTGGAAGAATCATTGTTAGAAGAGATAGTGTTATTGAGTATAGAACTTGAAATTGCATTTATTTTCGAATTGGACATGGCATTCATTACATTGCTGGTGCTAGGATTCACTGAATAGGGAGCTTCGACTTCGAATAGTTAGAAATTATAGTTTCTGCCTTACTGATGTAGAGAAAATAGGAATTTTCGAAATCGTTCCGCTCTGTTTCTTCCTCATCAGTTACAGAATCACCCAATTTCATTTTTATCTCACACTGAATCGAATCGAATTGATCAAATAATGGTTTTGCTTTGTCCATGCGACATTGCAACTCCCGTATAATTGTTTCGTTTATATTAGATAAATCAATGGAATCAATGAATTTCTTGAACCTAGTATTCGCAGCCTTAAGCTGACCTCTTTTAATACGCAATTCACTAATATTCATTTTGGAGTTTTATTCAGCTGTACTATTGTTGATAAGACTTGACAGTATTTTTCGAATTAACGAAATGAAATGAATATATGTTATTGATAAATACGTAACTCTTTCCTAGTACCTATTGAATCGGAAATCACTCGGTATAACAGATTTGAATCAGTAATAGAGAATCAACGTATATAGATCAAAATAGCGTTAACCCAAATGAGTTTTCACGCAAGTACGATTCAAATCAAGTTCATACACAAGTAGGCGTGCTTGAAGAATTGGAAGCAGGAACGGATAAATTGGAAAAGACTCACAGGAAATTCCTAAATTGCTGAATCTTGTTGTGATTGTATTAAAAAAAACTCCAGACTCTGGTTGATGAACTCTTGCTGCTGTTGCTTGGAAACAGGTTACTAGTTGATTGCGAATATCTTGATTTTGTGAATTTTCTCACAAAAATACCTTCTCGACCTTTCTTGAATATCCAAATCGATGGACCAATGTTATGATTGACTTTAGTGGACTGTTTACACTTTGTTAATTGTATTTATAATAGAAAAATTGCGATAATAATTTGTAGAATTTATTGTCTTGTCAAACTTGACAATTCTATTTATTAACATATTTTTCCATGGTAACAGTAGTGAGGACTTCAGAACAGAACAAATCTACTGAGAGTTCTTAACAAACTGGAGACCTTCCAACATTTAACCAAATACTTACAAACGTCAGATAAAATAGAAGTTCCTGTGCAGAAAACACTGGATACTGGGATAAAATCGATAGTCGGAGACGAGGAAACATCTTTTAGTGCTTTGTCACTGTTATTAATTGAAAATGGTGAGTTTATTTTTGAAATATTTGTTTCATGTTCAACTCAGCTCTGTTTCAAAATATCGCAATGTCAGATATGACTTACACTTCCAAAATTCCAAAGGTCCACCTAGGAATTCAGAAGAAAATGTTTTTTTGTAACTGCACGACCGGCTGCATCAGAGACGCGCAAAAAGAGTGGTCTAAAATGTACCTATATGTATGTAATAAATGTACCACAGATATCTGTAGAAACTTGGCAGTGATTGTTCTGGATTATGAAGATGAAGACGAGAAGACTGAAGATGAAGTAGATGATGAGTTGTATGAGTGAATAAATATATTTTCCTATACATTTGTTGATGGTGACTTGTGGATTCATTTCTCCACACCCCTCTCTCGATATCATTGAAAAATACTCTCATATTTCGTTGCCTCCAGTCCGCGTTTGATTTATACAATAAGTTTATTTTCTCTCGAATTTGCGAATAATTTTCAGAACAATACTTCTAAATCTCAATAACGACAGTTCTCTACGATTATTTAACCACATTTATATCTAAGAGTAGTAGTTTGAGAGTTTTTTCAAATATTCTCCCCCTTCCCACTCACCCCAATGTTTCCGCGATGCGGGGGATATGCCCCAAATGCGGGGGCGGGAAAATCGTTTCTAATAATTTATACCTATTATTTTTACAAATTTTCGCTCAGTTTCATTACTCAGGACTGACAATTTTACATATTCATAGGAAATACCCCCAAAAAAACACGATTTCGGGAAGGGGTTGATGCCCCGGAAGGGGGTTTAATTGTTGAAAATAATTCGCCCCCATTATTAATACCAATTTTCACTCATATTTATTGCCCAGAGCTGAAATGTCAAGAAAATACCTCCCAGGAGAAAGTTTTTACGATTTTGGGGGGGTTGCACCCCCCAGGGGGTGATAACTTATTCAACCCTCCGTGACGACCTAATTGCAAAAAAGAAATCGGCGGAGCAATTTAAGTTGAACTTTTATGAGAAAAATTGCACTGTTTATTGGCCTATTCAGCAGATATTCAGTCTTAACTTGGTGATCATGTTTATTTACGTCCGTTTACGACTTATTTATCGTCTTGTCAAATCAAACCATGGGCGTCGCAGCAAGGTATTCATGGTATAAACCATATTTTATTGGCATTCCGTATCGATCTTTTTAATGCTATTAAAGGAGTTGGCTTTTAATGAATCTGCTCATTTTGATCCCGATTTTGAGGCAACTTCTAAAACGATTAACTACCAATAATCTGGAAAAGCTTGTTGCAGTGTAGGCGCACTAAAAAGTGTGTGGGTCAGTAAGCAAACTCAACTTTTCACAACCAAATTCAAATAATAAGCCACCAGCTATAATAGACTCCATCTGATGGGTACTGGATTATCACAAGTATTATCGGGGGTAATACCAGTGCTCGCAATACTATCGATAATAATTCTGTCAGAAATCAACGAGATCAAATTGCTGCTGTCACCTCAAAGCAATTTGATCGAGTTTAAGATTCCTGACAGAATTATCGATAGTGTTGTGAGCACGAGTAGTAAAAAGTTCCATTGTCGTGAATTCTTCAATAGTTATAGATAATGCCTGATAGATATGAAGTCTGTCAGACTGACATCCATATTAGTAGCAAGATGATATCATTCACAGTTGTTGTTTGGATACGTGGTTGCCATGACAAAGTGGTATTACCGCCTCGAAAGCTAGGAACTGCGTATTATCGAGGCATACGTTCCTTATTGGTCCTAATATTGCAGGAGAGGAGGGTTTCATACGGCGAGTGAAATTATCACGAAAGTAATCGGTTCATCAGAAGTTTTCGATGTTCCCATTTGAGTAAAATTTTGTAAACATGGAATATCAAATATATCACAACATGAATAATCGATCTGGAATGTTTTCAGTGACGTAGCGCTTCCGGTTAAACCGGACGTGAACACAAAACTTCTTTATTGGAAATGGAAAACTGTGAATCATCGCAAGTTTGAAATCTCATCAATGGGTTGAGTATTATTTTCAATCTTCTGAGAGAGCCCATACTCATACATAATTCTAGCAGATTCCTTGTTGAATTCCTTTAATCCGTAAATGAAAAGTGATGAACTCCAAAATTGTAACTCACTTTATCATAGAAAGCTATGATTCGCTATTTAAAACTTTCTCTCAAACAAATATATAAATTACTTCTTCAAAGGCATTTTTGAGACCTGTACTTCTAATTTTTCATGCCCCTCTTAGACAAATGGAAATAAGCACAGTCTGGATTGTGAATTTCGAGTTTGGGAAGAAGCAGGAATTTTTTTGGAGAATATCATTTTCTGATGAATTCCAAAAAGGTAAAGACTTTCCTATCTGTATTAAAAAATCTCTGGTTACTGTATAGGATCTTTAGCCTCAAAGAGAAGTGCATGCCATGGATATGTTTTCCGAGCTATTCTATCGATAACGTTGTGCATAATTATTCATAAAGATTATGAAGTTTTGTTGGAATGTCTTTCGAGTACTTCATACATAGTTCAGTGATATTTTTTAGTTTGAATTTGTCGGTCATAGAATTTACTTCACTGTTCTACAACTATAACAATATAATAACTTGGCAGTTATGCGTGTGTGTGGGTGTGTGTGTTTGAAATGTATGCTATTTTGGAGAAATTCGTGATTGTGAAACCGATGATATAGACACAGATGATATCAGAAGAAAGTGTTTAAAAGTATCAACGAGAACTATAATCCGTCAGATACAAAAAATTAGACTACTTCAGCAAAATAATAGAAGAATGCAATCCAAAATTTTTATTTGTTTCAAGCCGAACAGACGAGCGAATCAAGACTACATCAAAATAGAGTTGTTGTTTGTTATGTCTGCAGAGATGACTTCAGAGATACATATCGGCCCCTATTTCACTCATAAACTATAATGACTCTCACCTCAATATTACTAGAGACTGTTTGATGTTTAAGAAACGGATGTAAAATAATAATTACATGAGAAATTCTCGTTTTCCTACCAGACTTGTAATATAGATCGCTCCCAGAGCCTAACTCTACACATTACTATTTGACAACTCTAAAAAACTTCATCTGCCTCAGGATACCAATAATCTAAATTCAAAAAAATATAAGAGAAGGAGTTGAGCTACTAAGGCTTCCACTACACTTTGGATGAGTATTTCAATGATACACTTTCAACATAAATTTGAATGTAATCTCTTATGTGTATTATACTTCATGTATAAATTCTTACTAATGTGATTCAACAATTTTAATATATTGACTTTTTACTTCAGCACTTTCATTTATTTTTCAGTATTTATGACCTTATGCTATGCTTTGCCAGCAAGAATCCAATTCGTCGCACAATAAAGTATTTTTAACTGTCATCTTGACAACACACGTGCTTTCCAACCAGGCATGTGGCATATATAAAAATATAACATGAAAAAAAAAATTCAGCACGCCGCCACTGGTTCTAAGCTTACATACGAATATCATAACAATAACAAATCTCCCCTCCGAACTCGGAAGTTACCCCTCACCAGCAAACTATCACAAAGGATAGTGATATGCAGCTTTCATAACAACGTGTGTTGTGCTTATAGAAATGGCACCTCTACACCTTTTATTTCTCGGAGGTTTTGACAAACTGTCATTCGTTTTCACATCGTTTGTTCGTTTTGGTTTTTCGTGACTTTGTAATCAGTCTTAGGCGAGTTGTACAAAATGACTAACGACTTCCGTACGAGTTTACATTGCATGCAATAATTGTCGCAAGTAACTGTCGGCAAGTGCAGCAATAATCTGTCTTCCTCGAGTTCTCGCGAACCTGTTTACACTCTTAAATTCGACCTATTGAATTGAAAGTGATTCTGGTGATTGTACAGTTCTGGTATCAAGGTGTAGATAGACTGGCAAGTTACTTGAGACAATTCTCACGCGAGCAACTTCCGAACGAGTTTACATTGCACGCAATAATTTTCGCAATGAAGTGTCTGCAAGTTCAGCGATATTTGTCTTCCTCGAGTTCTCGCAAACCTGTTTTCTTCAGTTCGTATTGTTTAGTAGTTCTGATATCATTGCGCCAGTAAGGCGTATTCGTGCTGCAGCAGCATTATTGGTTTTATGTCACAATTCCGGTGAGCACAAGAAGAGAAAGAGAACGTGTTGGGTAAGAACGTGGATACTAAGGAGTGAACAGTATGGGGCCTACAATAACTTAATCAACGAGCTTAAAATTGAAGATGCACATCAGTTTAGAAACTTCATTCGTATGTCTGCAGTAGATTTTGAAGAACTTTTGTCGAATGTGGGTAGACATATTCAAAAACAAGATACTCACTCACGAAAATCTATTTCATCTACTGAACGTTTGATGGTAACACTACGCTTTCTTGTGACTGGTGAGTTTCTGTGTCCAATTTACGTATGAAAATTTAAATACCAATTATTTTACAGGTGACTCTGACCAGTCATTGATGTACCTGTTTAAAATTCCGGCTCGTACAATAAGCGGATTCATTCCAGAAGTCTGCTCTGCTGTGTATAGAGCATTGAAAGATATTCACTTGAAGGTATTATTTATTTATTACAAAGACATACATTAGTAAAAAAATTTTTGTAATTTGTTTTTACGAAACTCCCAGGTTTTCGGAGGAAACCCCTCAAAAGCAGAGCTTGTGCGAGCAAGGGAGATTCGGGACCCACAGTTTGAATAAAAGTGGAATCCGAACCACTTCAGCTCAGTGACACGCGACCGGGGATCAAACCCGGTCCGTCTGGGTGGAAGCTAAACGCCCTTACACCACTACCACTTCGCTAAAATACATTTTTGAATATCATGAACCAAAATATATTATAGTATCATTACTAGTACAAAAATAAGGTGGCATTCTCATAGTTGATTTTTGTGCTTACAACTGCTGAATGCTTATTTCCGACACTGTATCTGTACCCGTGCAGTCTGACGAAGAGAAGTAACATTGTGTGAAATGGGTACTATTATCAAATGGAGGTGGTAAAGGGGTACTTGAGTGGTTGCTAGAATAGGTAGAATAAGATGGAGACGATATGTGTAAAGGAGCCTGGTACTCCCGTTCTGCAGCATCCGTATCAGCAATTCGCATTAATCAGGCGCTTGAGCTTCCTTTTATTTGCAGGATTTTTTATTTGTCGCATTTCTGATGCAATGTAATCTACGTAAATTTGGTCGTCATCAGCTGGGTGATTGAGCACATCGACAGCTTTTTTTATTTCTGCTGAAGATACGGTACAACTATCATTCGAACGTTTCTTTCGCGGTGCTGGATTTGGCTCTGTTCGGTGCACTTGGGAAGGACCAGGTTCTTGTGCACATTGTTGACTTTGAGAATTCTGTAGAAAACATAATTAATTCAATTATTTTTAACATTATTAAGTAAATAGCATTGTCTATAAGATTTTAACTTCGGACAATAAAGTATAATTTTACTTTTGACTTCATTGAAGCAAACTATCAACATTGTTTCAAAATATATTTAATTTGTAAGTTCATGCTACAAAGGAAGAGTGGCTGTGTATTTCACAAAAATTCGAGGAGACATGGAATTTTCCGCATTGCATTGGCGCTCTAGACGGGAAACATATAGTTATGCAGGCACCAAAAAATTGTGGAAGTCACTATTATAATTATAAAAACACCCACAGTTAATGGCCTTAGTTGATGCTTCTTATACATTTACCTACGTTGACGTAGGTGGCAATGGACGAGTTTCAGATGCGGAGGCAGAGTCTTCAATAATTGTTCTCTGAGTTCAGCACTAATTATTGACGAGTTAGATTTACCATATCCTACACCACTCCCGGGAAGACAAAAATCAATAACATATCTTATTGTTGCAGATGATGCTTTTGCGATGAAACCGTATCTGATGAAACCATACCCTTACAAGAACCAGCCTGGTCCAAACCGTGTTTTCAATTATCGCTTGAGTAGGGCGCGACGAATGATGGAATACGTATTTGGATTAATTGCTACTAAATTCAGAATTTTACGGAAGGCAATATTATTGGAATCTGAGGAAGTAAAAAAAGTTGTACTGATAATATGCACATTGCATAATTTTCTAATAAAAAGAAAAGAGAGTGCGAAGAACTATTCTCCAACAGGCACATTTGATAAAGAAGACGATGCAACACATGCTAATATTAACGGGATATGGCGATAAGAAGACGGGATGCCCCCAAATAATCTCTTTTCCCTACAACGAGGTGTTTGTCAAAATCATTCACAGGAAGCGAAGCTTGTACGTGATGAATTAAGGTAATATTTTACTTCAACTATCGGTGAAGTGAATTGGCAATATAAATTTATATAAGTTATTGTAAATACATATACCTATTGTCCTTAATATAAGTGAAATAATATTTTAAGAAATTGTTTTACTTACCAAATTATCTGTAGTTTCGGATGTGTCCATTGTCCGTTGAATGAATTTCAATGCCGAAAAATATGGCCAATTAGATATATACATTTCATCCGACCCAGCACCGCTTTTCTTTATTTTCATTTTCTTTAGTTCCTGCATGAACTGGCTTCGTAGGTTATGTAATTTTCTTGTAATTTAGTTAGTGTCTGTGTTCAACGAGGTTGCAATTAATTGTAACGCTTCTTGTTTTTTATTTCGATTTCTGTAACTTGGAGACTGCACGTTCCACAGCACAGGATTTTCTTCATCCATAGGAATCAACATTTTGATTTCTTCATTTGTCCATACCTTCTTCTCTTCCGTCATCCTGAACTCGCACTGTTGAACTCGCAAAATATCTAATTAAGCTGAAAGTACTGACAGAACTTGCGGAACTGAATTTATGCGTGTTTAGACAGGCAGGCAAGAAGCTTGCGCGAGAACTTCCGCAACTTTCGGCAAATTCACTGACAACGCTATATACTTGCCAGTCTATCTGCACCTTCATGTCTCTGATGAGGCGTATTCATGCTGCTGCAGTACTATTGGTTTTATGTCACAACGACAATGAGCAAAAAAAGATAAAGAGAACGTATTTGGTGAGAACGAGGATACTAGAGCGAGAAAATTGTGGTGCCCACAATAACTCAGTTCAGAATGAAAGACGTACAGCAAATCAAGAACTTTATTTGTGTGTCTGCAGTAGATTTTGAAAAAAATTTGTCGAAAGTGGGTGGACATATTCAATGACAAGATACCGACCTACCCAAATCTATTTCAGCTACTGAACGTTTGATGGTGACAATACGCTTTTAGATCATCAGATAACGACAGATTTTTGCTGACTCATTTTCTCTTTTCTGGGATTTTAACAACTGGACATTATGTCAGTGTTAAGCCCAAACGTGTGCTATGCATAAAGAAAATTAATTGTCCTTTTGTAGAAAAAAATTTTATTTTTTTGTTTTCTCGTTTATGGCATTTTAACACATGAAAAGGTATAACAATCTAATAGTGAAAAACCAAAGCCATAAGAATTCCACTTACTCAAATGGTTGAAATAGGGGCGCGATCTTGTAAAAAAATAGTATATGTAATTTTCATATTACTTCACTCAGTTCAGTGATAAAATAATTTATTTAAATAAAATTAAAAATATTTGGTCGGAACTGGAGAACCTCGTGTAGGAGAGACCTCGCCATTGACTGATGTGCAGTGTACAGCGTGGCGTAGAGGTAATTACTTCACATTTTCTTCAGAATGATTGATAGGTATGTGTTTTTGATTAACTCTCAAGTCAGTAATTTTGAAATCTTCGTCATTTAAGTTATTTTGTGAGGTAATTTGACACCATTTATCAATTGGCTGTGGCACTTTTTCAATATTGAAACAACCGGTCCGTTATAGGAATGACATCACTATGTTTTGATTTTGATTTGAAAATATAAACAGAATGTTCATAAAATCAGTCGTGGAATCATCTGCGATTGAAAGTCGCTTTTTCCATTGTTCAAGATAACCTCTTTGAAGGTATTCATGTTGAAAAGATAAACATTCTCATGTAAAAATTGAAAAAAACATGATTCCCCTGGAAATAGAAACCACGATAAAAATGTATTATTTATTTTTGTAATATCTAACACTAAAAAACTACTTTCCCGGCTAATGCCACGCTGGACATTGAACTACATCTCATAGATAAACTATATGAATGAAAATTTTCAAATGCAAATTTTCACTTTCGGATTTTTTTTTTCAAGTTACGTTTTGCGTCTTTCGGGTGGGGGGTTGCTCGTAAGGGTGGAGCCGGTTGATGGAAATAACAATTTTATTGAACAACAACAATTTGTCATTAAATATTCAAAACAGATTTTTTTTTCTGTTTGGGAAATTATGACACTTTATCATTATTTTGGGCTGAATTAATATGCCCCCGTTAAATTATACTTCATATACAGTGTGACCTATTCAATATGGAAGCACTCTTATGAAATCTACATTTTTAAACCGATTGGAATGTTTTTTTTTTTTTTCATCAGGTAGATATTCATAAAGCACACTGGGACATTTTCAAGGTCAAAAATCTTATAAAATCATTTGTGATTTTATACAAAAAATCTCACTACTCCACTGGATACTTCTTTCATAGCGGCCTAGGCTATAGCCTATGTCAGCCGTTTGGATAATATGGCACTGAGTGCTCTCCATTCAAAAAGGAATTGAACTGAAATCACTGTACCTACTTTACTATACTTTAAATATTAAAATGTATGCAAGTTTTCAGTAAAAAAAAAGTTTTTTCATAATTTTTACATCGAGGATTTTAATTTCAGGGGAGGGCATCACAGTTGACATCCTAACAGAATTTATTGAGGATAATGAGACACTTCATGCTCTGATTCCATACATTAAAAAGAGGTTGAAATTGAAAAAAAAAGTGGTGGAATATTTTCGAAATTAAGTACTGGTAGAACAACAAACTGTTCTTTCAGAAACGAGCATTGCCCAATCAGTTTAGTCGGCTGAAAGTGACGGTACTACTATTTTGTAAGTAGTCTGACTTTTTTCTGATTCGTATCCAAAATTTGTTCATGGCTTAATTCAAGCAAACACTGATATTTCTCATTTTCAGTGTGAATTCAAGTACAACTGAGGCTAGGCCACCTTTGATAGTTTTCTCTCAGTCAGCCTTATCGACACCAATATCAAACGATTCATCTGAGCCACTATAGGACATACAATTTTAAAACGCTGAAGAGCTCAACTTTGTTTTTCAATGAATACTGGAATATCTGCACTTGAGTGAAAATTACTGTTTTTTTTTCAATGAGATAGGTACTCAGTATATATTTCGTATTTGGTCGGGAATTATCGTTATCAACTAACTCAAGTTTTATGGATAAAAAACTTTTTCATGTCTTATCAGTAAGACATATGAGTCAGATAAAATTTGTAAGTTCAAAAATCTGTATCATATAAGATTTTATAATATAATTATAATCATAGAAGTTTTTATTTTTGTATAAAAATAAATTGTTTTTCCTGTGAAATTGTTTTTTGTTATATAATCCTACACCGTAAATGCAATTTGGAGGACAATATGGAAAACTTCTTTAGCAACAAAATTGGTATTATCAAGAATATATTGCTTCACTTTTAATTTATTTGATAAATATCATTCCACGATATTTGCTACAAAAGAAGGTTTGATAAAATAAATTCAATAAATAGTATATACCAATGAATGTTCTTGGTCAAAAACATATTTATAACTTGTATCAAATCTATAGAGCTTTGCTGCGAACATATCAATTTTTATAATAATTGATCACATATTCCAAGAAAGCTTACTCTGGCTTATTACAAATGGAGACAGTCTAAAAGGTATCGATTATTCTATTACTACTGATCGACAAGCATAAGGATGCCCCCGAGAATTGGTTGCGCAGTAGACAAAACCCTGGAGTGGGGCAGGAGCTCAATCGCTCTGCCTTATTAAACAGTAGTCGATCTTTGTCGCACATCTACTCACGCTTTCTATCGTTTGCGCATCTCAGAGGCATCCTTACGCTTGTCGATCTGTACATATATTGAATATTTTGGAATAAGCTGCTATAATTTACTGAGCCTTACGTTTATTACCATCAAGATTAGTAAATGGTATACACCGCAATAAATGTTATGGGTCAAGGCAATATTTATAATTTATATCAAATCTATGTAGATTTGCTGCAAACATATGAATTTTTATGATAATATATCACATATTCCAAGGAAGCTTACTCTGTTTCATAACAAATGGAGATTTTCTAAGAGGTAATTAATATGTTATTGTTAAATATATTGAATATTTCATAATAAGCTGCTATAATTTACTGATCTTATGTAAGTTCGACGATATCCAAAACAGATATTTGTTGAATACAAATAAATTTTATTAAATATGAATAATCTTCTCTCGGTGAACGTACTCAAAATGTGCAATTTACTTCACTTATCAAAATTGAGATTATTTCTAGTTTGATTTTGAGTTTCTTGGCCGAGTAATGTAGACCGTTTAGGAAAGTAACACTGTAATAATACACGCACAATATGTCACAATACCAGGGTGATCACAAAGTACTCAAATTTATCCCATTCCAAAGTTATTCGCTTCATTCTTTCAATAACAAACATAAAGAACTATATTGTTGGTGCGATTGCAAAAATATTCCATAATATAATTTGATGAAATTTTTGATTATATAAACCCACCATTTTCTAACGATTGGCCAACAGTTCGGGGGGTTCTCTCTCCTATTCGTTCCTCTGTGGTAATAGGTAGGGTATGTTGGAAGAGAGAGAAGGACGAAAGAAAGGATTTCGAAGATTCGAATTACCAGAAATGTTTTCCTTCTGCACGAAAATGACAGGTGATGGTAAACACTGTTACACTGATTCAAAGCGGTGAAAACTGATTTGAAGACACTATTCATGCGTATTTCGAAATATTCAAAATGCGGTTCCGATCAGATAATAAGTACACGCGAAAAGTAATATATATATGAACTCGAACCCTACTGAACTGTTCGAAAATTTTGACTGATGGGCGCGACACTCTTCAATTACATTTCCTGAAAGGAGTGTATATGCGCCCCATCTAACGTCTTACAACGGAATTAGTCAAAACTGCTGAGAGTGTTGAGAAATTTGATGGCTTGCGTATCCATATATGTTGTCAACTCTTAAAGTTCATATGTGAAAAACCTTAAGCTAAAGTTACATTTTCAAAATACAAGGGCCCTACAAAATGAAACTCTACATATGTCCCTATCTGACTATTTAATATGCATGTGATAATTCATCGGACTATTTCAGGAAGCTCATTTTCTTCTTCCGCAACCTCACAAACAGTGACATCTTGAACGCATTTGAAAATATTGGTATTTGGAAATTTTACATTTTGAGCTGAGATGCGTTGAATGGCTTTGGAAGAAAACCATATTGAAAATCACGTGAAACTAAATAATTTAATTAGACATCGCGAAATTTGGCAAAAACCTCATCCGGCGATTGATTAGAAGCCTTAAAAAATCTCACTTTCAGAGTTTTCCAATTGCGACTGTTTCTATCATATACAGGGTGTTCTTTAAGTACTTGTAGAAACTTCAGAAGCATGTTGCTGACCTCGAAAAAACAAAAAAGTTCCAATAAACACATGTCCGCAAGTTATTCGTTTGTAAGATACAGAGTGTAAAAGTTTAATTCTTATATTTGTTTTTTGTGAATAAATTCCAAAACATTTTTGATATTCGGGTAAAGTTTGGTATCTGGGATGATTTTTCAATGTCATAATTGAATTTTATGTTAATTATGAAAAAACTAATTTCTAATTGAATTTATTTTAAATTTAAAAATTCAAAATCACTTGCATCGATTTTTTCAAATCTTTCAAATCTCAATAACTCGAAAACGGTTGCTCGCAGTGGCCTCTACCAGGACTATATTTTTTACACAAACTGAATGATAAATATTCCCATATACCAAACTTTACCCAAATATCAAAATTATTTTGAAACTATTCACAAAAAATTAAAATAAGAATTCAACTTTGACACTCTGTATCTCCGAAACGAATAAATTGCGGACATATATTTATAGGAACTTTTCTTCTTATTTTGATGTCAGCAATACGCGCCTGAATTTTCTACACGTACTTAAGAAACACCCTGTATACAGGATAATATGGACCAGAATGGAACGAATCAATTGTTCGTGTTTGTGATATGGTTGCAAACGAAATAACAGGGCATTAATGAACATGTCGGTCGGGTACCAGGGTGGCGATGATGTGCTGCCAGATGGCAAGTACCATTTGGTACCTCATTTTCCAATTTCCATCTACCAATATTTTGAAATGCGTTCAGGATGTCGCTGTTGGTGAGGTATGTACTATATATACAGGGTGTCAATTTGAAAACTTCCCACCCTTAATATCTTCCTTCCAGTAAACAATATGAGTAATCGAAAAAACAGGTCAATTTTATTGTCAAGGGGGACACTTTCAAGGACTATTTGTAGCCCTCGTGGTTCAACCCCCTAGGAGGGGTAGATGTTACCCTTCGAATTTTAAATGGGAAGGGGGGTCAAGTGGCACATCATTTTGATGGGCGTTCAATTCTTGTTCCAATGGTACCCTGACTTATTATTTTGTGATGAGCATTTTCCGAAAAATTGCGTTCTAAACTAACAGAAGTAATTATTAGAACGCCTATACTGAGATGCATGGTTTGGCCAGAACTGGTTAGAATATTAGGTGGTACCGTTCCAACCCTGTATTAGGGGTAACATTAGCCATTAGCTCCAAGCACTTTACATAAAAAAGTAGTCTAATAGTAAAACGTAGATGGTAGTAAAGTTGTGTTTATTAAATGCTGAATTTTTAAGTGTCATCGCAAAAATTGTACCTTCCTTTTTTGCTACTTCTGCTGTAAAAAGTTTCTGTTTTCCGGCAAAAAATTGGTTAGCAAATTTGAACTATGTGGTAGTATTGTGAATACCGTTGTACCTGTTGGGCTGTATAAAAGTGTAAAAATGGTTTACATTCTTCAAGACAGAATTGAAATGATTGTAATTTATGGAGAAGTTGGAAAGTGCGCACGAAGGGCGGCATGTCTTTTTAACGAAAGACATCCAAATTGTAATGTAAGTCACCGGTATGTGCTTGATTTGGTGAATAAGTTTTACGAAACTGGTTCAGTGACAAATAAAAAAAGAAATAACCCCAGAGTACTAAATGAAGCAGCTCAAATTGAAGTTTTGGGAACATTTGCTGCCCACGAGCTCCTTACGATCAGTATCAGAACAGACGGGAATGTCACGCGAGACTATAAGAAAAGCATTAAAAATGCATAAATTTCATACATATAAAATGCAGATTCTTCAAGAGCTCCACGAGGATGATTATGATAGAAGAATAGAGTTTTGTGAAATCATGTCTCATCGAGTCAATACCATCCCTAATCTTCTGTTATACATCTGTTTCAGCGATGAGTGTTCATTTTTTCTGAATGGCAATGTTAATAGACAAAATTGTCGCTATTGGAGTGACGAAAACCCACATATTTTTCGGGAAGGGCATACACAACACCCACAAAAAGTTAATGTTTGGGCTGGTATTCTTGGAAATGCCATTCTTGAACCATTATTTCTGGAAGAGAACTTGACTGGCAATCTGTACCTTGATATGCTTGAAGAGACTATCGATCCTCTTATAACTCACGAGCTAGAAACTCAAATTGATGCAGAAGGTAATGAACTTTTGCAGGAGGATCTGTTACATTACCAGCAGGACGGTGCTCCACCTCATTATTTTCTTCCCGTCCGACAGTGGTTAAACGAGAGATTTCCGGGTAGATGGATTGGCAGAAGGGGAGCAGTTGAATGGCCTCCGAGATCACCGGATTTAACACCCTTAGATTTCTTTCTTTGGGGGCATCTTAAATCCGTTGTTTATAAAACACAACCTTCTGATATTGACGAACTTAAAAGACGAATTACAGCAGCATGCCAGTCAATTCCTAGTGAAGTTTTCCGTAATGTTAGAGGGGAGTTCGAAAACAGACTGTATTACTGTTTAGAGCAAAATGGACAACATTTCGAACAGCTAATAAGATAAGCGTAAGTAGATTTTATGTTGGAAATGTCTTTCTCGCAAATTAAATTTTATTGTGTAGAAGGAAAATAACCACCAAATAAAAAATCCCATGCGTAATAAATTTATTCCTGTCATTCAAGGGTTGGAGCGGTGCCACCTACTCTTCTAACCATTTTTATTAAAGGGAGTCAATACAATAATGCATCTCAGTATAGGCGTTCTAATAATTACTTCTGTTAGTTTAGAACGCAATTTTTCGGAAAATGCTCATCACAAAATAATAAGTCAGGGTACCATTGGAACAAGAATTGAACGCCCATCAAAATGATGTGCCACTTGACCCCCCTTCCCATTTAAAATTCTAAGGGTAACATCTACCCCTCCTAGGGGGTTGAACCACGAGGGCTACAAATAGTCCGTGAAAGTGTCCCCCTTGACAATAAAATTGACCTGTTTTTTTTGATTACTCATATTGTTTACTGGAAGGAAGATATTAAGGGTGGGAAGTTTTCAAATTGACACCCTGTATAGTACTACAAAACGGATACTCTCATTTTGCGCTAAAATTGTGCGAAATAGGTGAAAAATGCATGCAAACATGACTGAAAACGGCCAAGCTGGTGGAAGCGGTCGAGTGGATGGCGTAAGCGGGAGATGAGGGGAATCGTTTCATCACGTAACCCGTTCATTAGAAGCATGGACGTATAATATCGTAGAAATACCATGGACCTATAATATCGTATAAATACAGATGGACTCAGCATTGCCATACCTACGACACGGAGTGATTTGAAGTCGCTCTGTTTTTAGGCGCGCGGGCTGCGTGGAAGAGATAAGGTAGCGATAGACTGTGACCTTCCCACAACAGACAGGAGTGCACGCATTTGTTGAAAATAGGGTTAAATCACAAGAAAAAAATGCTGAATTTGAAATAATGATGGAAATACCAATGAAAGTGTTAGAATATACATCCGATGGGACTCCGTGAGATAAAAAAACTCATTATTTGACATACCTGATGTCATAAAAAACTTCATTGACTCGGATAGTATCGATCCTTAGAAAATTTGGTTTACAAATTTTTCAATAAAAAAGACTTTTTAAATTTCGTTTTCAATTAATGGAAAGCTGGAGACAGTCGACTGAAAAAAAAGAATAAAAATGCATTTACTCAAAAATGGTAGTTTATATATTCAATAAATACATGTTCTTATACATATTAAAATAAATGAATTTTGTGAATAATAAATATTCCAAAGAAATTTCCAGCGCATATTTTTCAAATTCAGAAATATGAAATTTTAATGTATTTACGACAATATGCAAATAAAATTCACAATACAGATAATCAAACTAACATTTTTTTTACAAGACATCAAAAATCAAGGTACGTACAGAGTTTCACAAAAACAACAATAAAATAAAAATGAAAAATTTGTTTTCTATTCTGAAATGATTTGCTAATTTCTTGAGTTCCCTCCTCGAGCAATGATAACCGCCTGTTATACTCAATATCAGAGTCCTTATTCAATTATGTCTTCCAAATTCACTGAACTTCCCCTCAGCTCATTCAAAGTAACTTTGGGCTGCTGCAGGGCTTTAATTCATCTCCCAAGAATATCATATATATGTTCGATGGGGTTTGTATCAGGACTTCTCGCGGGCAAGATCGCCCGGAAATACTGGCGGGCCGTGTGGTCTCGTATGGTCGTGCAATCATATGAATTCTTCACCATTGAATGGAGCAAAAGAACAGACAACATGGGGTTCGGGAATTTCGGATACATACTGTTGTCAAATTCGCTTCATAAATGACTACCAGTCATATGTTCCTCCAAATTCAAACAACTCCAAATCATTACCGATCCTCCGCCAAAAGCAATGATTCACAGAGTGTTACATTGATTGTAGCGTTCTCCTAAACGTCTGTAGACCCGCATTCGTATGTTATTGGTGATGGAACAGAATATTGACTCATCAGTGAAGTGCACTCGACATCATTCAGCTTCTCGAGGGTGTGCACAAGCAAAATCAAGCCGTGATCTGCAATGTTCTGCAGTCAATGAAGGCCTTGTTGCTGCCCTGCATGGCATCAAGTTGTGTTCCCTTAAACTTTTCTTGAAGATATCTTCACTAGATTAGATTAGCTTGGATTAATTTTTGGCTTCCACGCTAAAAGACTTTACACTGCGACCATTTCAGACATATTGTGTGTGCCCTTCGAAATCGTTTAGAGTCCTTGCAGTGACAAAGTACGTGTACTGATGTAAAGCAGCTTTTGAAAATTCTCATCATTATTATTATTATCACATTGATATTATGGAATTCTTGAATTGTCGTCAGTTCTTGATGTGTGTGCTAAATTTAAGATTTTTCAGAGGATTGCAAGTGGGTGGAAATTGAGTTTAGAATTTCTCATTATTATTATTATCAATAAAACATTAATATAATAAATAATTTTTATATTATCGTCGGTCCTTGGTAAGTATGCCAAATTTTAAAATTTTCGGATGATTAAAAAGTGGATGGACATTGAATAAAAAATTCACGTTATTATCATTATTATCACTATCATTAAACTTTTATAATTAAGTCCTTGTATTGCCATCGGTTTATGTGTGTCCAATTTCAGATCATACGGATGATTGAAATCAAATTCGAAAATTCTCATCATTATTATTATTATTAGGTGCGTTATTGCATAAAATTCTTGTATTGTCGTTGGTTCTGGAAATTTTTGAAAAATTTTAGTTAGTTCGAAGGATTAAAAAAGGGTGCCAGTTGAATATTTTCATTTTTTTTATTACATTAATAGTAGGGAATTCTTGTTTTCTCGTCGGTCCTTGATATGTGGCCAAATTTTAGATTATGAGAATTGAAAGTGGGTAAAAATATAATTTAAAAATTCACATTATGATTATTATTATTATTAGTGGAATCGAGTTTCTTCAGAAAAATCACCTGTATGGGGGAACTTAAAAACTGAAAACTTATCTGAATAAAAATTTTGATCCAAATCTTTAAAGCAATATCCGAGATAGCCAAAATAAATATATCAATATACAAGAATTGCTTTTAAAGATATTAGATAGATTAGATAGATTTGATACTGCTACCAACTAATACTACTCACTTTTTCTTTCGAAAAATCACGGGATTCTGTCCTGTTTTTTTTCAAACCAGAAAATATGAAATGGACCTAAATAATATTATCTGTCAGATCGTCAGTAATTCAAAGCCAAACAACCTGAAGTTGATAAAAACTGAGTTGCGATATTTGAGTCAACAAATTTTACTTTTCTCAATTTGTCCTCACCTCTTCAGTGGGGGATTTGAGTTATCAACAATTTCTTCAGAATCTGTACCTGGGGCTGTTTCAATGGAAACAGTTGACGATTTTTTCTTGCTGAAATCGTTCAATCTGAAAATATGTAATATGTTGTTTTTTTTTATACAAATTTCTGTTATTATTTGAAATAACTCATAGAAAATAACAATTCTGAAGGCTGATAATAATTACCCTGAAGTTGAAGCACTGAATTTCTTGGGATATACCATTAATCATATAATAAAGGAAGAACCCTTTTCTTCAAAAATATTCTTCCATTAGGGTTAATCTCGAATGCTGCGTCCTTGAAATAAATGGAACAAATCCTAACAGACTTTGGAACACAATCAGTTGAACATTTCATCCCCAACTCTTTCAACCAAGCCGCTTTTACAGTGACATCAGCTGGAAACCTAAAGATAAATCAAAATTTCAATAGACATTTCTTGGACTTTTTGGCAAAAACAGAATGATACCCACTGTAACGCCTATGGTACTTACGAATGGAATCTGATATTCGGGTTCGAACCCATGGATTGTTTGCAAACCCAACAAGATTGCACCATTATGATTCCCTTACTATTGTACTGCCACTATATATCACGAATGAGTTCAAAAACCACTATTTCAGCAATAATCCCACAAAAAATCAATGACAGACCATGACAGAACTGTCAGATGTTTACTTTGTGGGCAACATAAACATTGATATTCGACAGCGTTGACAAACGTCCAAATACAATAATTTCTTCACAACCATTTGAAGACGCAAGTAATGATTTTTTTCGATAGTTTGGATTTTTAAACTTGTGAGTAATATAGGTTTGAGTTGCGTGATAAGGTCACCATCACCATTCTTCATTCTTCGATTGTAATCGAATGGAATACGTATTATAGTGACACAATTTTGTCTAGGATAAAGACTTATTACCTACGCGATGTGACAACGCCCAACTCAATATAACGACTACAGATTGTGGCCATACACGACTTCAAACCAGGATGTAAACAGCTTGGTCCAGTATAATACTTCATAGGTCCATGATTAGAAGAACCCCCTTCATCTCCCGTACTCTCCCGCCAGCTAACGCGGGATCGGCCTTTTTCAGTCATGTTTGAATGCATTTTTCACCCATTTCGCACCATTGTCGCGCAAAATGAGAATATACATTTTGTAGTACTATACTTCTTTTTTCATAATCTGTTTGGGAAATTGAAATCGTGCTACTAGACCATCCAGGCACGCTGCAAGATAGTGCAAAAAAAAATATTGCAATTGTGCCAAAAGCTAACGATCCGACAGCGCCTGTTTTGTGCACACATAAGGAACACATGATTCAATACCTCCATGAGAAAGGCCAATTCTACTTTTTGAAAAATGGCGATATAAATTTTTCAAAAAATCTCAATTTTTTTCGGTTTTTCCAGTTTTGCTCTGTTACTAATCATTCCATTCTGTTCGTATTTCAATAACCTACAATTCTTTCGATTGGAGCAATCAGATTGCTCTATTAGTTTTCATTTTATAAGTGAATCAATCCAAAAAAACCCGTTTTTTGTTATTTAAATGTTTATAACAAATTAATGAATGACAGTTGCGAGTCGAAAACATATCAGAATATAACTAAGCACTGTGATCCATATAACGACATAGTCGGTTTCCTACTGTTATTTTTGTTGAAAACTCACGCATTTTATGCTCTATTGCTTGGTGTATTTCTATAAGCTCTTAACTAAAACTAGGTACTCATTACGGTTTCTCATACCTTTTTTGACTGAAGATATTATTAATAAAAATTGGTAATACTTCACTGAAAATTCACAAGATAATGGGAATGTTCTATTCAAAATATTCTTACCTGACGCAAGTATACTTTTTAAAAAGATTCATCGCTCTGGAGATCATATTCAAACTATCTTCTGGGAAAGTGACGGCAATCTCAAATGGAATTACACCATTTTTCCACCGATATGTTTCATTTACCAAACCAAGTCTGGTTTCGATTGGTAATTGCATAGCTGACCTATCCATACTGTTATCGCCATCTTCCAGTGGAAAAGTTGTCAAAAAGTTTGGTAAAATGAAAAAAATTATTGAAAATGCAATCATGCAAATCGCCATTTTGTCGTGTTTTTTCGATAGAATTACGTTTCCGAACTAACCAACATACCATTTTATAGGTAGTTTAATTAGCGGTATTATGCATTCAGAATAGATTTACCTATCATCTATTATTATGCCTTCAAAATTTGTTTTGTAATTTTGAATATGATGTAATTCCGTATTTAAATATACTAATTATAGAATGACATTTCGAAATATTATTATCTTTAAAAAGAAAAGACCCCTGAATTTACATTATTTTCTTCCGTACTAACCAACGTACCATTTTATAGGTAATTTAATTAATGGTATTATGTATTCAGAATAGATCTACCTATCATCAATTATAATACCTTCAAAATTCGTTTTGTTATTTTTAATATGATGTAATTCTTTATTTAAGTATACTAATTAGAATGTCATTTTGAAATATTATTATCTTTAAGCAGAAAGGACACCTGAATTTACATTATTCTGTTGATAAGTTTAAAATTATATGCCGAAAAAAAAACACTACAATTGTATTCCATTAGGTGAGTAAATGCAAAAATAAATATTCAAATATTTTGATAGAACTTACATCTACAAGGTGATACTTTTGGTGAAGTCACACTTCTCAAATTCCTTATTTAGAAAATAATGAACACCTGACGATGGAAGTCCGAAAGGCAATTAATGAAGGAAATACTCTGTCCCTCCCAGATTGATTTGTGGACCCCTTCACAAAATGAGGGATTTACAATTGCATTAACAATTGCGAGACACATCAACAGAATATGAACATAGGGTGAGCATATAGTTATCCAGAATATGACAGTAATAAATAGAATGGTGTCTTTTTCTTCACCTGTGAAAGTTTCCTCTATTCAGTGTCACAATTTTCACTCGGGTTGGAGGCCGTCGTTTTTTGGAATTTCTTCCTAACGTTTCGCTTACGCGAGTCGCTAGCTTCTTCAGAGGCTGATAAATCATGAATAATCTCAGATGACTTGGGACTCCGCCTGCGGAGATTGTACTTATTCTGACACAGGTAGTCTTGTGCGTTGATCACCGTATCTGGATTGGTATATTCTCATTAATCCTAATTGACCCCTTGCTACCTACCGGCTTAATGTCGTTGATATCCTTTGTTATTTCAGAATAGCTTGTCACCGTAACTGGGTTAGGCATATTTTCGATAATATTAATTGACACCTGCTGTCTTGATGTCATAGTTTTCTTTTGTTGCTTTGGAATTTCTGAGAATGGGATTTCATATTCAGTTGAGGTTCACAGCTTCTTCTTTTCTGTTGAAATTTTCCGTGTGTTTGTGGATCTCTATTGCCTCCCGTACAAGTAGGCTATGGTATCTCTGGTTTGGGGCAAGAAGTTTTACGTCCTCAAACAGAATCTTGTAGTTTCCTTAACTGATCGCGTGTTCTGCCACTGCCGACTTGTCCGATTGGCCTAATTTGCAGTTCCTTCAGCCTTGTTCCCATCGATCTTTTTGTGGTTCCGATGTATACCTTTCCGCAAGTCTTCAGTCTTTTGCCGATCTAAGGCTTTGTTGTATTTTCTTGGTGGGTTTGAAGACCGTTTTCATTTTGTGTTGCTCCAAGAGTTTTCAATTTCAATTTAGGAATATATGGAAGATACTCACGTGCAACTATCTGAGCCTCCTCCCTTCTTTGTCTCGTGGAAGTCCTCGGTTTCAGGAGGGCTCTGTTGAATTCGGGTGTACTATATCCGTTCGATCTCAAGGGTGCTTGGAGATGTTCTAGTTCATCCTGTAGATGCTCAGGTTCACATATTCTCAGGGCACGTTCCGATAGTGTGGAGATAATTCGTCGCTTCTGACTAGGATGGTGGTTTGATAGAGCATGCAAATACCTATCCGTGTGCGTAAGTTTTTGGAATACTTTGTTGGTCAGTCTTGCGCCACATCTCTCAATGAGTACATCTAGAAATGCTATCCGCTGTTCCTGTTCAGTCTCCATGGTGAACTTGACGCTGGGGTGTTGAGCATTTAGATGTTCTAGGAAACGGTTCAGTGTGTCTCTTCCGTGTCTCCAAATGACGAAGGTGTCATCCACGTAATGTAGCCACGTGGTCAGTTTTAAATCAAAACCATCTGTTGCTTTCTCTTCAAAATGTCCCATAAAGAAGTTGGCCATCACTGGGCTGAGTGGACTTTCCATCGCCACGCCATCTACTTGTCCATAGAAGTTACCATTCCATTGAAAGTGACTTCCCGTGAGATATGCCTTAAAGAGTCTGACGATGTCATTCGGGAACATATTAGGTAGCTCCCTCAGAGAGTCTTCAAGTGGGACGTTGGTGAAAAAAGACACCACATCGAAGCTGACGAGAATATCACTCGTACTCTGAACAGCATCTGACGGAATATCAGAGGAACTGCAGATTAGGCCAAATGGACAAGTTGGCAGTGGCAGAATACGCGCTCAGTGAAGGAAACCACAAGAGTCTGTTTGAGGATGTAAAACTTCTTGCTCCCAATCAGCCACAGCCGACTTGTACGGGAGGCAGTAGACATCCACAAACACACGGATAGTTTCAAGAGAAGAGAAAAAGCTGTGGACCTCAACCGAATTAGGAATCCCATTCTTAGAAATTTCAAAATAATAAAAGAAAACTACGACATTAAGACAACAGGTCATAAGGTGACAATTGATGTTATCGAAAATATGCCTAACCCAGTTACGGTGATGAGCAATTCTGAAATAAAGAAGGATATCAACGACATTAAGCCGTAAGGAAGCAAGGGGCCAATAGAGAATATGCAAGTGGTTTAAATTTACTTGATTTTTTTAACTCCCATACTTTATTGTCTTGCCATTACAACTAAACCGTTAGTTTATCATTCAGTTTGAATTTAACTCCTCAAAACTTTAATCAATTAGTGCAAAATAAGCACGCGAAATTCAAATTTGCGAAACGCATCACCATTGGTCGAAACGAAGAATGACGTCACATATGGCAGGTTATGAAATTTATCTTTGTTGATATTCATACTGTGCTAGTCGTCTATCATAGACAATTTCCCTCATATTATATAAACCAACCAAATGCCATCATTTTTTGAATTCAAACCAATAAGAAAAGGACTTTTCGAAAACACTGCCTCCAGCCCGTGGTATTTTCAAATCGGTGTTTTGCTTCTTTCTTATTTATACCATTGTTTATATAGAAGTAAGATAGTTAGCCAACCTTATGGGATTTATATTGGATTCAAATGGATGCGACATGAAGATGGCGACGGTTATCTCGCATCACGTTTCCATAGTTACAACAATTTCTGTGAATAGAGAAACGTCAGTTTGACGGTTCAACTCTTCAACTGACATTAATGACACATGATGAACCGTTCCTGTTCCTGCAATACGCAATTAGTCCATAATAATTAAATTTTTCTACATTCATGCAAAAAGCAAAACTTTATTGAACTATATTCAGTGGAAAAAGTTCTTTATTGCACTAGTGCAATAAAGTTTTTATTGCACTCATCTGTCATTCTACTTCAACGTGCTGTCATCATGACAAACATAAACGTTTAAACCTACTACATATTTAGCAGATATTCTGTGAGATTGGCAATAGGTACACCGAGAGAAATCCAGTTATACAATTTTTTTTTCAAAAAAATCTTATAGCTGCTAAATAAACTATTTTAGCAACTAAATGTTATCTGATCAATGTAAAATGTGAAGGTTTTAAACATTAAACGGGTCTTTTTTTCAAAACACTCATTTTGTTTTGAAAAGGTTACCTTTTAGATTCAATAAAGGGCACGATTGTGGTTAAAAGATGGAATTGAAAAAACAAACTGTTTAGCTACTATAATTCACATTTTAACTGTTAAAAGATACCTTTTGACCAGTAAATGGGTGTCGTTTAGTTCTGGAAATGTAACGGATTTTTCCACCACCTCTGATCATGCACCTTCTTCGTCACACACGTGTTTCCTATGATGTTTTATTTCATTCACCCATAACAGGCCGTTTCATCATCGGGTCATCTGCGTCATTTCAGTTCTTATTGTCGATCAGTTCACGTGTTGATTTGGTAGTGTTGTGCAGAAGTGCAGAAGTAAAGGTTAAATACACTTTGTGTATAGTTTGTTTCTACAAGAAGTAAATTTCGGGTAAGTGCCTATCTGCGTGTGTGTGTTTTCAACAGTTGTTTACAATTATTTTATCCATTGTTATTACTTGTGGGAGGTTAAAATCAAACAAGTAAGTATGGGGCGAGCTTGAGGGATGCTGCATTCTTGTTTTAGATAATATTCATTTGTACGAAAGATTTTGACAGTTTGGCTGGAATTGAATGAAAATACATTTTTTTTTTTTTGGAACTGGTTCAGTAGTACCTAATTCCGGTTCGAACAGAAACGTCACAAATTAAATATATTTCAAAAGGAACATCCTATTATTATTTATAAAAATACTTTTATCTTATGACATGATGATTATTGTTAGATAATTTTTTCCTATGGGAACCTATGGGAACCTAAAATTTGCAAATTGAATGAAATCAACATTTTTAATATCTGTCGATTTCTTGTAGGGTAGGGTTGCTACAAATTTTGCCACATTCGAAACCTTGGCTGGTTCAAAAAATTATTGTAATAATAGGTATTTATTGTGTGAGTATGTTATTTGCTAATAAGATGAAATGTAATAAAACATTTTATACACAGCTGGAATGTTATAAACACAAATAATTTTCCTTAATTGAATACTCATTTTTTGATGTTCATGAAAGCAGAAAATTTATAAAATATATTGTTCGAGAAGGATACCTTTGACCAATGATTATGTATTGTTTTATTGTATATTGAAAATCAGGCAGTGTTTAATGTCTTATAGACTGGTGGCAATAATTTTTGTGAAAAATAAAAATGTAACAGGCAAGGACCGATGTGAAAATGTTGTTGAGGTTCCAACTTTGAGGAACAAAATATTTAAACACGAAAACACTCAAAATGGTGAAATGGGGATGCAGTTTAGGGGTTGAAAATGGTTTTATGCGATTTGCGGAAAAACGTGACCAGTTAGCGGAAAATGTTCAATGGAAATGTTAGATAATAAAAAAATCAAAAATTTTTGCATTCAACACTTTCCGTCATAACCTCAAACTAACCGTCATAATGGCAAAAAACCAATTTTGCTATTCCTTTTGGCACTAGCCTATTGAGGCACTGATCGTAACAGACCAGTGTATTTTTTACCTCATGAGACGATTGTACACAGAAACATGATGTGTTTACAACAAAGCAGCTGTATAAAAAAGTGTTAATTTCAATTCCGTGGATATAACTTGGAATCAGGAAAGAACGTTACTCATAGGAAAATCATATAGGTATAACAAAGAATATATTAAATACAAAGTAATAATAAAAGCCCCAATTTAGCTTTTCATTTTTGAAACTTCATACTGTTCTACATAATTTCAGCCATGTGGGTACTCATTTTGTTTTGTAAGAAAAATAGTGAACCTGTTACTAACACGGACTTCTATGAAGTATATGTTTTCAAACAACAAGTTCAAGTACTTAACCCTATTGTTTAAGTAGTATAATAAACGTAAGTCTAGTAAGTGCCGTGGTCGGACGTTCTCACATCTGCTCCAGTTTATGAAGTGAATAGTGAGTCAAGGGATTCTAAGTGCATCTAATATTTCATATCAGTGAATAGGTAATTAAACGAGTTACCCAAATAACCGAAATTCGAATGGAACCCGCCATCACAGCATGAATTATCTATCAATATTTATCAATCCAGAGCAATCAAATTATAGTGTTCACATCGAATAAAATCACCACTCAGGAACAAAAACGAAAATACGTTTCTTCTAACCTCGCGAAAAACTTTTCTTTTTATGCTCGTGTACTCCGTATCGCATATTCCTTTCAACAGGCATTGGCGTACCCAAAATTAACGAAACTATTATGGATAATGAACTGAAAAAGATTTTAGAGAACCTACTTGCTTCTAATAACCATATCAAAGAGGAATTGAAGGAAATAAAAGGTGTACTGCACAACCAAACAACAAAAATTGATGAGATAACTGGCAAAATTAAGACACTTGAAAGCAATAACTGTATTCTGAACGAAAAGCTGAAATATACTAAGCGCAAACTTAGAAGAAATAATATAGTGATATTTGGAATCCCAGAGGAAGAAAACGCACTGATCTATTTCAAGAAAGTCGTGGAAGAAAAGCTGAACATCACATTGGAAGAAACTGAAGTCAATAATATCAGCAGACTTGGCATTCAGAAAAATAATAAACCACGAGCTGTACTACTAGAATTTGTCAGAAATATCAAGAAAACTGAAATATTCAAAACAGTCGCGAAATTCAAAGGCACAGGAATATCAATAGCAAACGATCTCACGGAAGAAGATAGAAAACAACACAAAGTTCTATACAAAAACCTCAAAATTGCAAGAGAACAACAAAACCAGGCTAAAATAATAGGAAATAAACTTATAGTGAATGGTGAAGTTTTTACGTACCAACAACTCAAAGAACAAGAAGAAGAGGAAGCAGAAGTTAACAAACTAACTTTTTTCAAAAATAGTAGTGCGCCTTCCACACCCACTACTATAGAGGCAGGGCCAATTCAACAGGATATCCACAACAAAATAATCAACTCGCTTGTTTCGACATCTCTACAATCTGCACCAGAACTGAAGAAGAGCACAATATATACCAGATCAAATTCGAAGAGGACTTTCGAAGATCAGCGCAATCCTTCGCCAACTGTAAAAAAGTTCAACAAATAACTATTACTAAATTATTGCTTTGTTTATGTGAATAATAAATTAACCTATCTGTTCTAATTACTTAATAAAATGGATCCATATATCCAGGAACTTGAATATAATCCAATAGAAACACATAAGGTAAGCACTATCCAAGAATTCGAATCAGTTTCGCATAAATACAGGAATAAATCATTTCAAATATTTCACACCAATATAAGAAGTATATCTAAGAATCTTGATGAGGCCAATATATTTTTAGAATCATTTGAAGAAAAGTTTGATTTGATTGTACTCACAGAAACATTCAATATAAAAAACATAAAAATGCACACTAAACAAGGATATACTACTTTTTATAATCAGGGAAATATCAATCAGAATGACGGAGTTGTAGTGTATTTGAAAGAAAATTATGATTATTGTTGTACTACTGAAACCATAGGAATGCATAAAATTTTGAACATTCTAATAACACTAGGTCCCAAAGATAAAATAAGAATAATGGCTATTTACAGACCACCAGCCACGTGTCCTCATCAGTTCAACGATAAACCTACTTTCTGATGTAGACTACTCTCAACAATATCTTAATATAATGTCCTTAAATGGCTTTGTTTCGTATGTTAATGATTACACTAGAGTTACCACAGACACCAAAAGTTGTATAGACCACATTTTCATCAAAACTAAAACAGAATCCGAAATGTTTCTACCTATTATTTATGAATCCGGAATAACAGACCATTACTCACAAATACTATGTATTAAGCTGGAAAACAAAAGAAAAGAAATTGAGGGACAAAAATATAAGACATTTTTAAATCTCCAGAAAATAAAAAAAAATATCGATGAAGAAAATTGGAATGAAATATATCAAATTAATGATTCGAATACTGCGGCAGAATTAATCATACAAAAAATAAAGACTTGCGTAGAAAAAAATACTCAGCTGTTAAAATTAAAAAACCATGAGAAAAAGAAAAACTGGATAACGAAGGCACTCATTGTATCAGTGAATAGAAAAAATAAATTATTTAAAGATGCAAAACTTCATCCAAATGACGTAACTATACAAAAAAACTATAAAGCTTACAGAAATAAACTAAACTTATTAATAAAGAATGCAAAAGGAGATTATTTCAACAAAGAAATTGAAAAAAATCAAGGTTCTTCGAAGGGAATGTGGAACGCGGTAAAAAAAATTTGCAATGAAAATAAAAAAGAAACTATAATCAAGGAGGTAAAAACAAATAATGGAGTAGTAACAAACGATAAATATGAAATGGCAAACATTTTCAATGAACACTACGTGAATGTGGGGAAAAATCTCGCGAGTAAAATTACTATCCCTCCAAACTACGTTGAAAGCCATGTAAAGTTAAACAAAACTATGTATTTATTCCCAACCAACCCCATGGAAGTGACAGAAATTGTGAAAAGCCTAAAATCAGGAAAAGCTCCAGGTGATGATGGAATAACTTCGGAAATACTTAAAATGAACTGTAATACTCTGTGCGGTCCTCTGAGCCACCTCGTTAATAAAGTCTTTGAAAACGGTCAATTTCCGAATATATTTAAATTGGGTGTAATTAAACCACTATATAAAAATGGTGATAGAACGAAGGTCATAAATTATAGACCGATTTCTCTAATTTCAAGCGTAGCAAAAATACTAGAGAAACTTATTAAAATGCGAATAGACAGCTTTCTGATCAAACATAAAGTCATCTCAGGAAGGCAATTTGGATTTCAATCAGGTAAGAATACAGAAGATGCTATAGCACAAGTCACAAATATAATATATGAAAACCTAGATCACAGTAAAAAATCCTTGGCTATTTTTGTTAATTTGGGAAAGGCTTTTGACACTGTTGACCATTCAAGGCTGTTGATGAAATTAGAAAATATCGGTTTCCGAGGAAACTCTCTGAATTTAATGGAAGACTATCTCAGGAATCGACAACAATACGTTAAAATTGATAACATCAAAAGTGAACTACGAACGATTGCACACGGTGTACCTCAAGGCACAGTACTTGGTCCAGTTCTATTCAACATATATTTAAATGACTTACTCAACATAAGCAGAAAAGGGAGAATATTCAGCTTTGCAGACGACACAGTGATCATTTACAATGCAGATACCTGGCAACAGTTGAAAGATATAGTTGAGTATGATTTTCTGAAAATAAAAAATTGGTTCGATATAAATGTTCTAACATTGAACTCTGAAAAGACTAAATATATGCCCTTTACTGCCTACCAAACACACTTACCTCATTATCACCTTCTGAATATACGTAATCCTTCTGGAGAAACCATCATTGAAATTGCGGAGGCAAGAGGCATAAAATATCTCGGTATCATGATAGATAGGCACTTCAGATGGGATTTGCATGTGAATTATTTGGTAAATAAATTACGAATGCTACTACCTAAATTCAAGTTTCTCAAACAATTCTTGTCACTACCCCAACTGAAAATGATGTATTACGCTCTTGTGCAGTCCCAACTATCATATGGCATAATAGGATATATATATGAAACATGTTGAAGTGATACAAAAATGGATTCTAAAAATAATGTTCAATAAAAAACGTACATACCCCACAGATGAGCTATATCGAGAATCAGGAATTTTCGACTTGAGACAAATATACGGACAAACACTGTTGATGAACACTTTTAAAAACAAACACAAAATTCGTTATAAACAACATCTCTACAGTACCAGAAATAAAAATCTCGTAACAGAAAAACAAAATGTTAAAAAAACAATTGGTCTGAGAAACCATGCCCACTTAGCTCTGAAAATATTTGATATTCTTCCACTCGAAATCAAAAATCAGAATATCAAATTCAAATTTAAAAAACAAATTAAAAAATGGCTTCATGAAACACCTAGAAGTGTTATTCATGACATTTTCAATGCTATGAACTAGAATTCGAAATTCAAAAATAGTGATTATCTTGTAGTCACAATACTGAACTACATACTCTTTGTACCATCCATGTCTTGACATGTTTATAAATAAATGTATCCTTAATATTATATGTGCTATCTTCCATGTTATTAGTGTTCGTATTTAGTATAATTTACATTGTTGCTTACATTACATATTATTTACATATTTATTTACATATTACATTATTTACATTATTCACATTATTTACATTAATTATTAACTCACTAAGTATAATTTGATATAGCTTAGCGGATCAAATTTTCTATTCCCATATACATAGTTGCTATTAGTATTAACTATTGTGAAGGTGTCCGATCACTCATGCTCATTGTCAAGAACGTTGTTCTTTTAGAGATGGATGATCACCGGCATATATGTGTGTATAATTAGAAAATTTAGATCAACCATACAAGTACCTTGTACTTCTGGTTTCTCCACGTTTATTCCAATGTTATAAGAAAATTACTTTATGTTTTGTATATGCTGAATTTTGAATAAACGGTTATTATATTATTATTAAACCTCGGGAATTTTACATTTTATTGTAACGAAACACTTTTGTTGTTGTTGTTTTGTTGTTTTTTCCGTTAACCAGCTGTCGTCCCCTTACGAACGGCAGCCCTCAGAAGTCGAAACTTGTGCGAGCTGAGGATTAACGAGGTCTTACCTTTTTACGTGCGATTCCTAGCACTTTCTCGGGCCATCAGAAAAAAGTCTGCAGTAGCCAGGGTTTGAACTGACAGCAAAAAGTGATTGAAACAATGTCGCTTTAACCACTCGGCTTCATTTTATTTTTATTAATTATTCTTGAGCATGAAATAAAGTAGTATATGAAAAGTAAGTAATGATTTTTTTTGTTTCAGATGACTAATTTATTGTATGATTTGGAGATTCTTCCCTCTTGTCAACTCTATCCGTGGTTACTAGAAATAGTGTATTTTCAATATTCCCTGATTTAAGAAACACTGTATTTTATTGTTGATATGTAAGTTTTACGACCTTTGTTATGATGACTGATTTTTTCTTTTGTGGGGGATTTGAGATCATGAATTGAAGAAAAATCTATTTCTTTAAAGCCGTTTCGTTAATTTATTTTGACATCTTCAGAGTACTGTAAGAAACTAAAATGGGATTTTTTTAATTAATAAAATAGTTGAAAAAAAAAACAAATAATAATATACATATCAATTTGCCATTAATACTTTTCTAGAAACAATCACTGAACTATGTTCTGGTAACAGATAAATCATCAGAGTAGATCAAAGTAAATTAATAATAATTCAATCTAAATTTTTATACGTCAGCAAAACAAAGTTCAGTGATTGTTTCTGGAAAAGTAGTAGTAGCAAGTAGTAGTATATTATTATTTGTTTTTTTCTATTGTTTTAAAATTTTAAAGAAACATCCCCTATTTGTATCTTCCAGTGCTCTGAAGATGTCAAAATAAATCGACGAAAAGTTGACTTTGAACAAATAGAGTTGTCTTTAACTTAAGGCCTCAAATCCCCAAAAAAATAAAATATCAGTAACTATATTTTAATTTCCTTAATAAATGTTGATCAATTTGTCAATGAGTTTCATTCAATGCTGAACTGTCCACCGATGAGTATAGACAACTAATGTGTCACTATTTCAGGAAATAATTTAAATCAAATATGACGAATCTCTATAACAAAAGTAGCTATTTCACGATATTTATAGGATTGAAATTTTTAAAAGAGTGTTTGTTGAATTCTTATTCTGAAGATATGACACTGGCACTCACCGTGATACAACTTCTGTTTAACCTATTTTTCGTAGAAATTCAGAATTGATGATACCTACTCATCAAATGGCAAACATTTTTGCTTCCAAACACTTCGTTTCTGACCAAATCGTTTTTGAATAGCATACGCATGAAAATAACCTTCCTCTAGAGCTCTGATAACATCATTAACGCCAAAACACCTTATCAACTCCTTTAATTTGAAAAATGTCGAATAGCACATGTGGTGATATTGAAGAGTTTTTGAGGATTAGTAGTTGGGCAAAATTTTGAAATTTCAATAATTCAATTTTGATAGCCTTTACCTTCATGTGTATTAATTATCCGAATTTTATGATGTACTTCATGCAATATTAAAACTATTTAAGTTTGTAAAATGATGTTCAACAACTGTAAATCCTCAGAAACTTTTCAAAATCATCTAAATCGCCACATGTGTTATTTGAAATTTTGTGGCAGTGTTTAGACGTCAATGAATGCTATTTTCAGAACTGTATCTACAGTAAGAAATTATTTTCATGCAGGTTATTCAAAAACCGTTTAGCTGGTAAAGGAAAGTTTTTGGATGCAAAAATGTTTATCATTTGATTGTTATACATTTATTTTTTAACCACTATAAGATATAGTATAATAATGAAATACCAATCATTTAAGTATTACATCAAAAATAAGTCATCTTGAAATGAGTATCTTTTCAATTTTATACAGTCGTCATTTAATATCGAAATGTCAATTATTTAAACATTATCTTGAGGACAAGTAAGCTTTATATAAGCATCTTTTAATTTGTATAATAACTTCATATAATATTGAAACGCCAGTCATTTAACCATTATATTGGAAGCAAATAATTTAGATATGACAATATTTTCATTTTTATACGAGTGTTCTTTAACAGTTATACAACTTTTTTAAAAAAAATACCCTGATCATTCTGAAAAGGTTACTATGTCGGCGCCTATTCAATTCAGAAATCTTTTAAAGGTTATACAATTTTGTATAACAGGTAATAGATATTTCTCTCGGTGTACTTCACTACGAAATATTCATATTGAAAATTGCACCAATTGTTCATTCACTTTCAACATTGAGGGTAAAAATAAAGTTTGAGTTAAATTGTTCGTAATGTATTAGTTCCTGTTTCAATGCAAATCGATATTAATAATAAAGTATTCAAGTTGCGCTTTTCATTTTCCTACACCTAGTGCGGCACCTCAATAAATCATTTTTTGCTTCTTGCATGAACGTAGAAAAAATGTTGTATGCAACTCGTGCAAAAATTGTTTATTGCACTCGACGTGTTGTCCAACTCGGCCTAACGGCCTCGTCGGACAATTTCACGTCGAGTGCAATAAACATTCACTTTTTGCACTTGTTGCATAAATAACTATTATTCGTGAAATTGTCTGATCGAATATCCCTTCAAAATGCAGAATTTTCAAAATACTGTCACCTTGCCACAACGAGAGGATTATCTATCACCTGTTATACAAAATTGTATAACCTTTAAAAGATTACTGAATTGAATAGGCGCCAACATAGTAACCTTTTCAGAATGATAACGATATTTTTTTCAAACAAGTTGTATTACTGTTATAGAACACTCGTATAAAAATTAAAATATTGTCATTTCGAAATTACTTGCTTCCAATATAATGGTTAAATGACTGGCGTATGAAAATTAAAAGATGCTTATATGAAGGTTACTTGTTCTCAATATAATGTTTGAATGCTTGACATTTCAGATATTAAATGACGTCTTTATCAAAATGAAAAGATACTCATTTCAAGATGACTTGTTTTTGATGTAATACTTAAATGATTGGTATTTCATTATCATACTATATCTTATAGTGGTTAAAAAAATTGTATAAGAATCAAATAGTAAACATTTTTGCATCCAAAAACTTTCCTTTACCAGCTAACCGGTTTTTGAATAACCTGCATGAAAATAATTCCTCACTGTACAGTTCTGAAAATAGCATTGACGTCAAAACACTGCCACAAAATCTTTAATAGCACATGTGGCGATGAAGCTGATTTTGAAGAGTTTCTGAGGATTTACAGTTGTGGAACATTATTTTACAAACTAAAACAGTTTTAATAGGGCATGAAGTACATCATGAAATTTGGATCATCAATACACATGAAGGTAGAGGCTATCAAAATTGAATTTTTTATTATTTGGCGTTAATGATGTGATCAGAGCTCTAAAGGAAGGTTATTTTCATGCGTATGCTATTCAAAAACGTTTTGGTAAGAAACAAAGTGTTTGGAAGCGAAAATGTTTGCTATTTGATGAGTATCATCTGTTCTGAATATCAACGAAAAATACGTTAAACAGAAGTTGCAACACGGTGAGTGCCAGTGTCATATCTTCAGAATAAGAATTCAACAAGCACGCTTTCATAAATTTCAATACAATAGATATCGTGAAAAAGCTACTTTTGTTATAGAGAATCGTCATTTGATTTAATTTCGTTCCTGAAATAGTGACACATTAGTTCAGCATTGAAACTCAATGACAAATTGATCAACATTTATTAAGGAAATTAAAATATATTAAATGTTTTTTTATTTTTGGGGGGCGGGGGAATTGAGGCCTTCAATTGAAAAAAACTCTATTTGTTTAAGGTCAACTTTTCGTCAATTCATTTTGACATCTTCGGGGCACTGAAAGGTACAAATAGGGGATGTTTTTTTTAATCAATAAAACAATAGAATAAAAAATAATAATATACTTATCAATTTGCTACTACTTTTCCAGAAACAAACACTGAACCATGTTTTGGTAACGTATACAACTTTAGATTGAATTATTAATAATTTACTCTGACCTACTCGGAAGATTTATCTGTTACCAGAAAATAGTTCAGTATTTTTTTCTGAAAAACCCTTGGTAACAAATTGATATGTATATTATTATTTGTTTTTTTTCTACTATTTCATTAATTTAAAAATAAATCCCCTTTTAGTATCTCCGAAACGGCGTTAAAGAAATAGATTTTTCTTCAATTTATGACCTCAAATACCCAAAAAACAAAAAATCAACGATAAAATAAAGTGTTTCTCAAATCATGGAACAATGGAAATACATCAAAATATACACTATTTCTAGTAACCATGGATAGAGTTGACAAGAAGGAAGAATCTTCAAATCACACGATGAATTAGTCATATGAAACAAAAAAAAAATCATTACTTACTATTCAAATACTATTTTATACTTTTGTATTTAACCATTTTCGACAAATTATCCGTCAGAATGGCAAAAAACCGATTTCTCAGTAAGTTTTTTCTTTCGAATAAACGATTCAATGTACATGAAAATTTCATGATTTTTTCGCAATTCAGGAGAAGACTAGTTTTCGAGTTATGTATATTTTTCGAAAAAAATATCCTTATTTTCCACGATTGATTGTTCTGGTGTTTTTTCGTATATCGATGGTCTATGGGTGATCATTTCAATCATCATTTAACAGTCAAGATGGCAAAAAACAGATTTTTCAGTATTTATATTATTTCTCGCGTATAAATGATTAAGTTCAAATGAAAATTTGCAGATATAAGCCTTTTTTATCGAATAAGCATGATTTTTTCGCTAATGAGAAGACTACTAGTTTTCGAATCATTTACATTTTTCGAAAAAAATACCCCTATCTTCCACAAACAATTGTTTTGATTTAATTTACCATTTCAATTCTTGAAATAACTACTTCAGAATGGTCTATGTAACTAGGTGGTTCATTGATCGTTAAACCGCTCAAAATTGAAAAATAATTTTCTCATTGTTTCAAATGATTTTCGACTTTCTTCATAATTTTTATGACAAAAAGTAGTATATATTGAATTATTTATAATAAAATATTGGAATACCTGATTACACTATAAAATTCATTTAATAATATTATTTTCATCTTTTTCTACAACTATTGAAAATCATTGAAAATATTGAGGAAATCATGATTCAGAAAGACTTGTCGGTGTTTCTCAATTTTAAACGGTTTGACGATCAAAAAACCATCAAGTTACATAGACCGTTTGAGAGTAGACATTTCAATGATGAAAATAGTCACTTATAGACCTTTGAAATTCAAAAAATCAACTGAAAAATTGTTCGTGGAAAATAAGGGTATTTTTTTCTACTAACTCGTAAACTATTCGTCTTCTATAATGCGAAAAAATCACGCTCATTCAACACCAGAAATGACATATTTCTGAAAATTCTCATCTGAATAAATACTGAAAAATTGGTTTTTGCCATTTTGTCGGAAAGTGTTGAATACAAAAGTTTTTGATTTTTTTATTATCTAACATTTCCATTGAACATTTTTTGCTCAGTGGTCACGTTTTGCCACAAATCGCATAAGACCGTTTTCAACCACTAAACTGCATCCCAATTTCACCATTTTGAGTGTTTTAATTTTAAAACATTTTTTTCCCAAAGTTGAGACCCCAACAACATTTTCACATCTGGCCCTTGCCTGTTACTTTTTTATTTTTCACAAAAATTATAGGCACCAGTCTATAAGACATTAAACACTGCCTGATTTTCAATATACAATAAAACATTACACAATCATTTGTCATAGGTACCACATCGTATCCTACTCGAACAATTTATTCTATACATTTTCTGCTTTCATAAACATCAAAAAATGAGTCTTCATACTTAAGGAAAAGTATTTGTGTTTATAACATTCCAGCTGTGGATAAAATGTTGTATTAAATTCCATGTCTTATTAGCAAATAACACACATAATAAATACCTATAATTTCAATACTTTTGCAACAGCCAAGGTTTTGAATGTGGCAAAATCTGTGGCAACCTTGCCCTACAAGAAATCGACAGATTTCATTCAATTCGCAAATTTTAGGAACTAGAATCTTAGGTTCCCATATGAATAAATCATCTAAAAACTTCACAACCTCTTTATGTTCGCAGAATTTACTCTTTATTTCAGAAACTATAAAAAACATAGGATGTTCCTTTTGAAAAATATTTAATTTGTGTCGTTTCTGTTCGAACCGGAATTAGGTGCCTACTACTGAACCCGTTCGGTTCCTAAAAAAATCATATATTCATTCAATTCCTGCCATCACCGTCAAAATTTTTTGAACAAATGAATAATATCTAAAATGAGAATGCACCATCCCTCAAGCTCACCCAATACTAACTTGTTTTATGTGAACCTCCCAGAAGTAATAACAATGGATGAAATCCTTGTGAACAACTGTTGAAAACACATACACTCAGGTAGGCACTTACCCGAAATTTATTCCTTGTAGAAACATACTATCCACAAAGCGCATTTAACCTTTACTTCTGCACTTGCACAACACAACCAAATCTACACGTGAACTGATTCATAATATGAATTGAAATGAGGCAGATGACCCGATGATGAAACGGCCTGTTAGGGGTGAGTGGAATAAAACATGACAGGAAGCACGTGTGTGACGGAGAAGGTGTATGATCAGAGGTGGTGGAAAAAACCGTTACATTTCCAGAACTAAACGACAATTATTTACTGGTTACAAAGTACCGTTTAACAGTTAAAATGTGAATTATAGTGGCTAAATGGTTTGGTTTTTCAATTCCATCTTTCAACCACAATGCTGCCTTTTATTAAAATTGTTTAAAATTGTTTTTTCCGTTAATCAGCTGTTGTCCCCTTACGAACGGCAGCCCTCAGAAGTCGAAACTTGTGCGAGCCAAGGATTAACGAACCTTTTTACGTGCGATTCCTAGCACGATCCGAGGAGAATATCGAAAGAAGGTCCGTTGGTCACCCATCCAAACCACGGCCTCGCATAGCGTTGCTTGGCTTCAGATATCGGTGAACCGGCGCTCTCCGTTCGAGCTATTCCCGCGGATATTGAATCTAAGAGGTGACCCTTTCAAAACAAAATGAGTGTTTTGAAAAAAAGACCCGTTTAACGTTTAAAACCCTCACTTTTTACATTGATCAGATAACATTTAGTCGCTAAAATAATTTATTTAGCAGATATAAGATTTTTTTGAAAAAAACTTTTATAACTAGATTTCTCCCGGTGCAGTCGCTCAAACTGTGTTGCTGTACAAAACACCACTCGAGCAAGCTCTCATGGTGTTTCTGAGCAACACAGTTTTCGTGACAGCAAGGTGAAAGTATTTTTTGAAAATTCAGCATTTTGTCGGGATATTATTACTGATTTTTTTTTATTTATATATCTGTAGTGTTTTCCATTACATAGTTCGATTTTGGTCTAGTGACAATTGTGAATTATCAAGAACAATGACTGAAAGTGGTTTTGTCAAAGCACAATTCGACAATCTACCAAAATAGATGCTTTTATGATGACAACATATTTTGATATACAAAACATTTATGCATACAAAACTTACTTCTGATCAATTCACAACATGTTAAGTATCGAAATACAATATACTCATATTGAAGTGATCTTCACAACAACAAAAACGTGATATTGGGATACTTTGTCTCTTTTCATAACCTTACACCATTGTTTACGTATTTTCGCATCTCTTGGAACAGAAAAAAAAAAACTTTATTTGGTGTACTCATAATTGTGTTTTGACATTCCGGTACTAGACAATACCTATAAAATGTTTTTTTAGTATTTTCCATTGTCGTAATAGCGATTAAAACTACAAATCCCTAACCTAACTAATAACTGACAATAGTGTCAATGCATATTCTAAACATCTCTGTAAAAGGCCATAACGATAGAAAGAGAAGAACGAAAATGATCGCGCCATGTGACGTCATCCACAGCCCGCGGAAAATGGAGGCGTTTAAATAGGTCAAATTCAATCGGTATTTTATATTTTATTTCAAAAATCAATTCCAAGACTTTTAATAGCATTTATATTTTTCACTATGTTGTAATGAAGTGAAAAATGTATTGAACAAATAAAAAAAATTATGCATATTCCCTATTAGGGTTAGTGAGAATGTACCAAATCCAAATACGGTAATTAATGCACAAGAATACCTAAAGTCAGAATAGATATAATCTCCGCAGACGCCAGAATCTCCAGTTATCTAATATTATTCATGATGTGTAAGCCTCTGAAGAAGCACCCACTCGCGCTCGCGAAACGCTAGGAAGAAATTCCAAAAAACGACGGCCTTCAAACCCGAGTGAAAATTGTGACAGGGTATATTTTTCAAAAAATTTGTATTTCTGCTGAAAAACACTCTTATAAAAATGAAAATATTGTTATATCGAAATTACGTCTTGCTTCCAATATAATTTTCAAATGACTAGCGTTTCAATATTATATGAAGTTATTATTAAAATTGAAAGATGCTTTTATCAAGCTTAATTGTTCTCAATATAATGTTTAACTGAATGACTTTTCGATAATAAATGACGACTTTATAAACAAGATACTCATTTCAAGATGACTTGTTTTTGATGTAATACTTGAATGATTGGTATTTCATTATGATACTGTATCTTGAATTGGCGAAACAGTAATCTCATGGTGGTTGAATAAAACTGGTATAAAAATCAAATGGTAAACATCTTTGCATCCAATAACTTTTCTCTACCGGCTAAACGGATTTGGATAACATGCAAGAAAGTAATTTTTTACTGTACAGTTCTAAAAATAGCATTGACGTCAAAACACTGCCACAAAATCTTGAATAGCACATGTGGCGGTTTACCTGATTCTGAAGAGTTTTTGTGGATTAACAGTTGTTGAACATCATTTTACAAACCTAAACAGTTTCAATAGTACATGAAGTACAAATCATGAAATTCGGATCATAATACACATGCAGGTAGAGACTATCAGAATTGAATTATTGAAATTTGAAAATTTTGCCCAACTGGTTATCCTCAAAAAATCTTCAATGTCACCATCTGTGCTATTCAACATTTTTTCACTTCAAAGAGTTGAGGTGGTGTTTTGACGTTAATGATATAATCAGAGCTCTGAATGGGGGTTAGTTTCATGCGCACGCTATTCAAAAACGTTTTGGTCAGAAACAAAGTTTTTGGAAGCGAAAATGTTTGCCATTTGATGAGTATCATCAGTTCTGAATATCTACGAAAAAATGTTAAACAGAAGTTGCATCACGGTGAGTGCCAGTGTCATATCTTCAAAATAAGAATTCACCAAGCACGCACTTTTGAAATTTTCAATCCCATAGATATAGTGAAAGAGCTACTTTTGTTATAATAGAGATTCGTCATATTTGATTCAATTTCGTTTCTGAAATAGTGACACTTTAGTTTTCCATACTTATCGGTGGGCAGTTCAGCATTGAAACTCATTGAAAAATTGATCAACATTTATTAATGTTGACAGAATTCATTCCCAAAGAAATGTATCACTGGGCCCATATCTTTCATTTCAAAAACTTCCGATAAATTCTTCCTGAGTTTTTTCATTTCATGCTTATTGTTTGTTGAAATGGGGATATCATTAACATAAATAGCAACAAAGACGATATCATCTATTTTTCGCATGATATGAACACCTTGGTCAGTTTTCAATGGTTTCAGTTCCATTATCCGAAGTTGAAGATCTGTACCATCGTCTGCCAGACTGACGTGGTCCACATAAGGCTTTTTAAAGTTCACAAACACTATTCCCATCTTTTGCTTCACTCAGCCATCTCCGTGTAGTTTTCGAAATTTCGAAAGGTCGATATAATGACATAAGAGCTAGAATTTGACCATATTGACATGTCGAAGTTAACTTCCGGTCTGACCGGAAGTAACATCAACTTTCTTATTTTAAATGGAAACCCTATTTTTTTCTTTTCGCTTTATTCAGCATTCAATTCCCTTTCTTATGACATATCACAAGTTGGTATCTAACCAGAAACTAGATCAGAAAAAAATTACTATTGAAATTCACCGATAGGCCGTGGAAGCAAAATGAAAGCCAAAAATTGAAAAATTGGCTATGGAGACCATACGTCACTTGATAACAGTTGCTACTACTGTGATATTTTATTTCCATTCGTCGGCGTTATAAAAAGCCGCCAAAAAAAATATTGAAAAAATTGGGAAAAAAACAATACTCTGTAGGTCCATAACTTAAATAGGAACATACAACTTTTTCTTGCGTGTACTATTCAACATAACCATTCCTTTCTAATGATATAATAGAAAATACTTTTTTGAACTGAGATACCGAAAAATCCAATTATTATTCCTCAAATAACAAAACAGATTATCGCCATACGCAAAAATAAAATTAAAAATAATGTGGAATGATAAATTATATCCTGTAGGTTCTAGGTTGAATAGGAACATAAACGTACTTGGTCTGTGCCATCGTCCATAGATATTCTAATATCTACCTATGGACGATGTTTGTGCTATTCAGAATAATTATTCCATTGCAATAATCATTCGAACCAAAATATCAACAAGTAGGCTGATTAAGATGTATTTTGGAATGAAACAAAAAAGAAATAAGAGCTGTCACGAACGCTGCTATCCATATTATTTTGACGTTCGAAGTAGTGTTTTTGATTCTGCCATTTTAAAAGGGTTTGGAAATCGAAATCAATTAGTGGAATATTCAAAAAATGCCCCGAACAAATGACATTTATGGTGAATGTTTAAAAAATTCTTATGTCGCTGAACGATTGTATTTAGAGCGATATCCAGGGAGGCAGCAACCGTCAAGAAGGTATTTCCAGTGGCTTGAAGAAAAATTAAGAACTGAGCCTGATGTTCACGAAGACCAAGAAGCATTTGTTATTGATGAGGAAACTGAAATTAATGTATTAGCTTTAGTACAATATGATAGCAAAATTTCCTCAAGGCAGATTGGCGCCGAATTAGCTATAAGTAAGGACTCTGCTAGGAAAATTTTGAAAAAACATCAATTGAAATCCTTCAAGTATCAGTTGCATCAACATTTGTATGAAAATAACGGTGAAAGGCGCCTGGAATATTGTAATTGGTTTCTTCGACAAAATGCTGAGAATCACCTATTTAACTATTATATCTTGTTTACGGACGAGTCAAGATTTACCAACAATGGATTATTTAACAGGAATAATACAAGGTAGGTACTGTACTTTATTTGGATTATTGTCGATAGTCGAAGTGTAAAGTGCTAAAAGTGTGAACGGTCTTTTGTTCCAGGTACTGGGCGATAGCAAACGAGCACCGGTTTCAACAAGGCGGCTTCCAGGAGAGATTTGGTGTGAATGTTTGGGCAGGAATAGTTGGAACTCATATTGTTGGCCCCATTCTTTTTCAAGTCCAACTAACCGGAGAGAGATACTTTAATTTTTTAACGACTGAAATTTCGGAATTTATTAACAACCTACCAGCGGAAATAACTGAGAGAATGTACTTCCAGCAAGATGGCGCCCCTCCGCATAATTCAAGAATAGCGAGAAATTATTTTCAAGAGAGACTTATAACAACCCATGGTCCAGTCAGGTGGCCACCAAGGTCACCTGATCTTACTCCGTGCGTCTTTTTTCTATGGGGGCATCTTAAAAATAGGGTGTATTCCACACAGCCTACAACTCTACATGAGCTAGAAGTAAAAATTCGTAGAGCTTTCCAAGATATCACGCCCCAAATGTTGAGAAACGTTTTACATGAAAATATCACCAGAGTCAATAAATGTATTGACGCTGAGGGAATGCATTTCGAACATTAGTTTTGAATTTATTTTATCTTTAATCCTATCAATTTGAATTTTTTTTTTCGATAAATCTTTTTTTTTGTTATTTGAAGAATAATAATTGGATTTTTCGGTATCTCAGTTCAAAAAATTATTTTCTATTATATCATTAGAAAGGAATGGTTATGCTGAATAGTACACGCAAGAAAAAGTTGTATGTTCCTATTCAAGTTATGGACCTACAGAGTATTGTTTTTTTCCCAATTTTTCCAATATTTTTTTGGCGGCTTTTCATAACGCCGACGAATGAAAATAAAATATCACTGTAGTAGCAACTGTTATCAAGTGACGTATGGTTTCCATAGCCAACTTTTCAATTTTTGGCTTTCATTTTGCTTCCACGGCCTACTCGGTGAATTTCAATAATAATTTTTTTCTGATCTAGTTTCTGGTTAGATACCAACTTGTGATATGTCATTAGAAAGGGAATTGAATGCTGAATAAAGCGAAAAGGAAAAAAAATAAGGTTTCCATTCAAAATAAGAAAGTTGATGTTACTTCCGGTCAGACCGGAAGTTAACTTCGACATGTCAATATGCTCAAATTCTAGCTCTTATGTCATTATATCGACGCTTCAAATTTCACAAACCTACTTCATACAATAACTGAGATATTCTGTAGGCAATACTTCCGTAGCCACCCAGTATATATCACCTTCTCTATCTGCGACTGCTACCACCTTATTATTTTCTTATGGAATTTTTGGTTTATTTCTATCAAAATGAACTTCATGTCCTTTTTATGTCAATTTTGAAATGCTTAACAAATTTGTTCGGAGATCTGTATGATAGTGTATAATTATTTAACACAGGCAGTCGAATGGCAGAGTTAACGCTTACTCGAATACTTGGGTAGTCGGAGTAAGTATTCTCTTCCACTCAAGCAATATAGAGTATTGCGACAGTCTTACTCTCTTCACAAACATCGCCATCTCCTTAAACCGACCCTGGTAGTAGCCCCATATGGTTATTTTCTAGCGATTTTGGGTCCATATTTTTCATACTCTCACAATAATGATGCTGCAATTCTACGAGAAGATTTTGAAAGAGATGCTGGTATTTTCGCAAACTGGTTTCAGGACGGTGACATTGTTTTAGTGGATAGAGGTTATCATGATGCAATTATTTTACTGCAACATCTTGGCGTTGATCATAGAATGCACTTCTTCCAGTTGGGCAAAGACAACAATCTAAGATCTGTTTTTAAGTTTCTACCTCAAACTATAATATTACAGCAAGCGAACGAAAAAATTAAATAGTTACTATCTCATCCCAAGTAGCACACCTATATTGGTAAAATATTGGTACAATAATGTGAACATATTGGCGAAATATTTGAAATGCAATATTGGCGAGAAAAAAAATGTGATCATTCGGCGATATTGGTCCAATATTTCTTGAATAATATTGGCGAAATATTCCTGAACCAATATTGGCCTCAAAATCTTCGGCGATATTGCGATATCGCTGATACAATATTCTGACAATATTGGCACAATAATCAAAAGTTATATTGTCGAGAAGTTAAATGTGAACATTTTGCGATATTGGTCAAATATTGTTTGAATATTTTAGAAATGGTTTAGGTGAAATATTCTTGAAGCAATAATGGCCTCAAAATATTTATCGATATTGGTACAATATTTATCGATATTGGTACAATATCATTTGGATATATTGATGGATGTCAATATACCTTGGTAAATTATCAAATGCCTTTCAGTTGATGAAGGTAACACCAGAGTCTGCTTTTCGATCGCCATACCCACTGAGTGAGCTGTTTTGAAAACAAGTTATGGGAAGTAGGTATTTAATATACTTTCGTAGGTTTTAGAAGACGTTCTATATGTAGAGCCACCTAGCGGATTTTTATCCAGATTTGATCATGATATAATTTCAATATGTTTCATTGAATATTCGGCCAATATTCAAATTTCATCTCAATCTAGATGTAGGAAACAATATAAAGACAATATTGTTTTAACGATATCGATAAATATTATTTTATTGATATTGGTAAATATCATTCAACCAATATTGACTCAATATGAGTTATTAAAATTTGTCAAATAAAGTGGAAATGATATTCAACCAATATTCTAACAAACTTGGAAATACAATATAGTTTTTTCCCCTATAATCGACATGACTGGAATATTTGAATTGCAATATTTATTCTAGATGAGGAAAACAACATATAACCAATATTGTATTATCGATAATGGTAGAAATTATTCAACCAATATTGACCCAATATTTCGTGTGATAATCTACATTCAAAACTAGTTCAACCAATATTCCACCAATATTATTAATATAATATTGTTTTTTGAATATTCACCCATATTGTACCAATATTGATCTTTCATTTACAATATTACTATATTGGCCCAATATGGAACCAAGATTCAGCCGATATGATGTGCTACCTGGGATAGCTGGAGCTATCATGAACAGATATCATCCCACTGTTACCATGCAAGATGCAGACATTGAACTTACTAGAAGAATGATCGAAAGGTCAAATATGCCCAATATTGTACAAGCAAGAGATGAGGTAGATAGATTTTCCTGAACTAGACTTGCACTACATGAGCGACCTGACAGTAGGAACAGATCAAATAAATCTTTCTTCTTCGTATATTCAAGACAAACTAGTAAGAGATACCAACAACTCCAACTTGACAATCATATAAATGAGCTGGGATTCTTACGAGTACGTATCAACTTTTTGTAGCTTACAGAGTCGATACTGGGCTAATATTGTACCTGCCAAAGAGGAGCTCGCACACTAGGGACATGAGCGTATGTTGCTAGTGTCTTATGATATTTAGGATATGCACGACATCAACAAAATATCAGATACCCTGATGATTCTCTACTTAATACAACACTAGATGCTGCAAATCGTGTAGTACCAAATCTTGGTATCGAAATGATAGATGAATGATTAAAATAGGATTGTAAAAAGAAATACAGAATTATAACTCAAGTCTTCGGTATTACTCCAATATTTCACATTTTCTTTAATAATACATTTATCATTAAAGTAAGATCAGCTTTGATCAGCTGGGTAACAAAACTTACTCAAGTGGCTGGGTCACATACCTTGCCTTAAGTGGCTGGGTTCACACACCTTGCCTTGAGTGGCTGGGTTCACACTCCTTGGGGGCGGGAGTGTGGGAGGAATGTACTGTAATGTAAACTTCAAAAGATTGAATTAAAACAATTGAAGAATCTATAACCTTGAAAGTGAGTAATGGGGCATCAATGAAGGGTTGGGTAAGGGTACAGGTGTGGGGGCGAGATGTGGTGAGGGTAGAATGTAGGATTCGGTTGGAAAAAGAGGTGGGCAGTGAAGAGAAACGCTTTGAAGATGAATTGAAACTTATGCATTAACACACCGGAAAGTGTACATTGGGGGCCATAGGGGGTCTGGGGTTGAAAATGGAGGGTTGTGCCCATTGAGACTCTTGATCAGCATACCGAATACTATCTTTCTGCAAAGTTTTAGCAAACTTAGCAGAGAGCCATTTTCCATAAGTATTTTGCGGGGTCCTTTATCGCCAAACTTCTTACATTTATGGCATCTGAAGGTGAAATTTTACTTATGTATGTCTGAAGAATTACTACACCTTTTCCAGTAGTAGTTCAGAAAGCGTCAATTGAATTTCAGAATAGTCACTTATATTTCGGAAAGTATCAATTGTATTTCAGATCAGTGAGTTGATTTTCAGAAAGGGTCAGTTGTATTTCAGAATAGTCAATTGAATTTCAGATAGTATCAATTGAATTTCAGAAAAGTCAATTTGATTGTTAAAAATTGTTATTGTTATTTCCGTTAACCGATTGCACCCCTACGCGCAACCCTCGGAAGTCTTCGAGAGACTTGTGTGAGCTAGGGAAGACGCAGCCCTTACCTTTTAACGTGTGATGCCATTCAGAGAACATCAATTGTATTTCAGAATAATCAATTTGATTTCAGAAACCATTATTTGAATTTCAGAATAGTCAATTGTATTTCAGAAAATATCATATTATGTATTTCGAAAAGTGTCATTTGCATTTCAGAGAACGTCAAAAGAAATTCAGAAAACATCATTTGCAATGCAGAAATCATAACGTTCAATGAGTATGGCTCGTTTTGGTCAGTATTGGAGTGCATAGTTGGCTGGTATTACATTATCGTTTCTATGACTATACATTATGTAACGATCCTTTTGTGACACTAATTATATAATTGACATATACTCCTTACTCAGTAATATGTCCCCAGCTGGTTCGTTTACAAAGGTTTGTCTCGGGGATCGACGCTCAAAAATCCCTGCTTGCTCGCGGCTACGCTCGAAGTGGAGATGGTCGTGGGTAAAACTACAGGTGAGCGTTTAGGTGACTAATAGAAAAACAAATTCACCCTACCTGTAAAAAAAATAATTGTGGGCACCACCTAGTTCCCTTCTACAGCAGGTTCGAAACTGGCTTCCTCCTAAAGAACTAGAAAATCGAAAAAGGAAAGACCAATTCCCAAAACTATAACCCTGTATATTTAAAATTTTGGAACAAAACACACCCTGTACATTTATGAAAAGTTATATGGTTCAAATGTTGTTGTGCCAACGGTAATGTCGATGATGAATTAAATTGACAATGTTTTTGTTTGGCAATTACGATAAATTCATGTATTATTATTATTTTCGGTATCCAAGGTATAACTATGAAACGGAATGCTTAAATTAGTTTCATGAACACAAAAATAAATTCCTAGTGAGTGAGTTAATATTTATACCGTACGGAAAGTGTACCCTCTGAAGATTACCAAATTATAAAGGGACATCGGCGAATGGATCCATTGGCAGAGGTTTATTATGTGCAAAACGTGCGCTTATATATGATGTTATGGGCTTTCCGCAGATATTTTACAACAAAAAGTACCTATGAATACCAGTATGTTATTTACCTTTTTAAAATATAATTTTACGAAAGTTCTAAGGGTTTCAACCCTTCAAAATAATATTTGACTAGTAAATAAAATAATAAAGATATTTCACAAAGTTTTTAACCACTTATCTGTTGGCATATGGACTTTATTCATCCGACAGGACTCTGGAACAGGAATTCTCTGGACTTGCAGTCTCTAACAGCTACTTACAGCTTCCAGATGAGTCTGATAGGACTCCAAAATAGTTTCTCAGCGTACTACCGGTTCAACAAGAATATGAGCCTCTATCTCGACATGTAGGCATCCCATAAGAAAACTTGGCCTCGAACAGAAACGTAGAACTCCAGCAGCAACGTAGGACTCGACTAAAAACTTGGGCCTCCAACAGGAACGTAGGTCTCGGACAAAAACTTGGTCTCGGACAAAAACTCGGCCTCGGACAAGAACTCGGCCTCGGACAAGAACTCGGCCTCGGACAAGAACCCTAGGGAACAAGAATACCAGCATTACTCTAACGAATAGCTTTGTAGATATAAATGTTTCCGATTACCCCCAGTCCTCTACGTGATTTTATGAGTTCACGATGAAAATTGTATGTTGAACAAATAAGCAATCGAACTGCGATAAAGTATGCTAATAATCATTCAAAACTCCCCATATAAATTCGACAATTGACTCGAAATAGTGAACAATTATTATTGCAAAAATAAAATGAACAAAATGGCTGTGTGTCGAACAGCGCCCTTATTGAAATTACATTTAACACATAGAAAGAAATGAAATAAAACATGTAAAGAATTATTTACCTTGTTAACAAGGGTTCCACACAAAATACAACAGTTGTAGGACGACGAGATGAGTTATGTGATGGTGATCCCCTCAAGGGGTTTGAGAAGGTTATCTTCAAAAAACTAGCAAGGTTCCAAAACAGCGCTCCAAATCCAACGACGCTTCCAAAAACCACAACGCTTCCCAAAACTACCATACATCAACAATATCAAGGATCCCCGACATGGGATGACACAAAGGTCACTAGATATCCTCAGATATTTTACTTGAATGCAAGAACCTACGGCTCTTCACGATAACTTTTTCATCCAGTTCCTACTAACACAACAGCTTCAGATAGACTGCTCTAACACGGAAGTCCCCCTACCAATTCCATTGGTGACTTCAAACTACAGTGTAGCCAAACGTACCGACTCTAAACACTCTACCGAAGTACGTTTTAGTACGTTTTACTTCACTTACTCTGTGGACCTTGTAACAATTAAATTCGACGACAGACAATACTAAATTACACAAAACAGATCTAAAACAATACCAGCACAAACCAAGTCAAACGATGTGATAGTTATCATAACAACAGATAACTCACGGATAATAGTCCGCCATCGTAGGATGGTGTTAGTAAGAATTCTTCGACAGCGAAAACTACCCAGGTACGTCACGTCCGTTGTGAAACGGGCTCCGAGAAATTGACCTGCGCGTCTACAGCAAAATCTATATAGGAGTGAGCGGGGCAAAGCTAGAAATTAGATGTAAATTCGTAACGTTGAAAATGAAACGTTACAATTAAATAGTCTTGTCAAATTATTCGAGAAATAAAAATTATTACTTATTTTCGTATTGTACTGAATTATGATGAATGTATCAGACAATTGTGCTATTTGTCGGGTATCCATGTTGAGACGTCCAGCCTCAAGAGTATACCCATGTACCATATATTTCATGTAAGCTGTTCAGAAGTAATTTTAAATGCACCAGATGCACTCTGTCCTATATGCAGAACTCCACTCATCGGTCATGAAGTGATTGTAAGGAAAAAATACAACATTAGCAGGAACATTGAATGTGAATTACAAAACAGCACATCATTGGATTGTATCAGGGCGTGATTTCATGTTAAAGAAAGGGGGACAAAAACGTAAAGTTCTCACAGAAAACCAGCTGGACAGACTGATAGAATGGTTAGAAGAAGATTCTGGCTATACTCTGAAGCAGTTGCAGACAAAAGTATGGGCGGAATTTCAAGTGGTAGTTAGTGTATCCACCATAGGTAATTACCTAGAAGGACGGCTATTTACAGTGAAGCAAGTACACACGCAACCAGTAACAATGAATTCACCAGTGAATGAAGAAAGGCGTTCGGAATATGTAAGACAATTAATTTCGTATATTCAAGAAGGCAAAAAAATTGTTTGGATTGATCAAACTAATTTCAATTTGTTTTGCCGGCGAACAAGAGGTCGTTCTCGTGCTGGTGCAAAGGCAAATAGGTATATTTAAATTAAATTTACAATAAAAGTCTATAACAGATTACAACAGAGAGATAAATAAAAAGTTTAAAACACACAGTAAAACTATCACTTTGCCACAGGGGGAAAGGAGGAAATAATGCTGGGTTGTTGGAGTGGGGTATATACCTGCCCTGTTGAGGCCTTCAGCGGGCGGGGGTTGCAGGCCTACGATGTTATGTAGGTTTTCCTCTGCCGTAAGTGTTAAGTCGTTGGTCAGTTGGAGCTTCCCCGTCTCCTCCAAGTTATACGGGGGGTTTTGTTTGATTATGTGTAAAGCATCAGACTGTTGGATTTCATTATCGAAGGGGATTCTCTGTGGGTAACTTCCCGGAAAAAAGTAGAAAAAACCGGGTTAAAACATTGATGACTTCATGTAGGAGCCTTGGCTTGTCTTTTTATTCATGGTGGGGGTAGTGGTCACTCGCCCTCTGGGCGCTCATGGAAAATATCTAATGCCTTTTAGATCGGCCCACCATGCCTTCTTGGCCTGTTATGGTGGGCTCGGACTGCTGTTATGTCCTTTGTCAATGGACTTCCAAGGATGAAAAAGCGATGGAACTCATCAGAGACTTGCCTGATATGTTCTTCGATTGATTGAATATCGGCTAGCTCTCGTGCTGGTGCTAGATCTATCCAAATTCTACCTTCATCAAGAGGGCCTAACCCAGGTAGCACATCATATCGGCTGAATCTTGGTTCCATATTGGGCCAATATAGGTATGTTGTAAATGAAAAATCAGTATTGGTCCATTATGGGTAATTATTCAAAAAACAATATTATATTAATAACATTGGTGGAATATTGGTTCAACTAGTTTTGAATGTAGATTATCACATGAAATATTGGGTCAATATTGGTTGAATAATTTCCAGCAATATCGATGATACAATATTGGTTATATATTGTTCTCCGCATCTAGAATAAATATTGCAATCCAAATATTCCAGTCATATCGATTATAGGGAAAAAAACTATATTGTATTTCCAAGTTTGATAGCATATTGGTTGAATATCATCTCCACTTTATTCGACAAATTGTAGTAACTCATATTGAGTCAATATTGGTTGAATGATATTTACCAATATCGATAAAACAATATTGTCTTCACATCGTTTTCAACATCTAGAATAAATATTGCAATCCCAATATTCCCCTCATATCGATTCTAGGAATAAAAACTATAGTGTATCTCCAAATGTGATTACACATTGGTTGAATATCATTTCGCCAATATTCAACAAATCTTATTAATTAATATTGGGTCAATATTGGTTCAATAATATTTATCGATATCGTTAAAACAATATTGTCTTCATAGTGTTTCCTACATCTAGATTGAGATGAAATTTGAATATTGGCCAAATATTCAATGAAACATAATAGAATTATATCATGATCAAACCTGGATAAAAATCCGCTAGGTGGCTCTACACATAGAACGTCTTCTAAAACCTACGAAAGTATATTAAATACTTCCCATAACTTGTTTTCAAGACAGCTCACTCAGTGGTTATGGCGATCAAAAGACAGACTCTGGTGTCACCTTCATCAACTGAAAGACATTTAATAATTTACCAAGGTATATTGACATCCACCAATATATCCAAATGATATTGTACCAATATCGATAAATATTTTGAGGCCATTATTGCTTCAAGAATATTTCACCAAAACTGTTTTTGAAATATTTAAACAATATTCGACCATTATCGCAAAATGTAATAACTTTTGAATATTGTGCCAATATTGTCAGAATATTGTATCAGCGACATTGTACCAATATCGCCGAATATTTTGAGGCCAATATCAGTTCGAGAATATTTTGGCAATATGATTCAAGTAATGTTGGACCAATATCGCCGAATGTTCACATTTTTTTCTCGCCAATATTGCATTTCAAATATTTCGCCAATTTGTTCACAATATCGTACCAATATTTTACCAATATAGGTGTGCTACTTGGGAATATTCATTAAATCGGAGGAATTTCTGCTGCAGGTGTTGTCGCAATGGATCGCCCGCCGTAGGGGCTCTTTTACCGCAGATTTGGCAAATGCTTGGGTAAGAAACCTAATGATACAATGGCAGAATGGGGGTAACCAACTCGCTGATCTCGTTATAGTTTGCGACAATTCCCCATGCCATTAAGATTAGAAACTGCGTTGAATGGAACAACGGCAACTCTTTTGAGGCTGGCCTCATTCGCCTTATTCGCCGATGCTCAATCCAGTAGAAACGATTTGGTCCAAAATCAAAACATATGTCAAAACTCATCTTGGAATTCCACCGGTAGCAGCACCAGGAGTAATAGAACAGAGATTAGTATATCTGGAACAAATCATTGATGATGCAAGGAACTCTATAGCAGGAGGTGATTGTACACGTGCAGCACAACATTCTACTATACACCATGCGGCTGCAATAGCCATGGAAAACATGCCCGCTGGGCGTTAAATTTGCTTGCTACAGGAAAAACCTACGAGCAGATGGTATTCAATTTCTAATTAGTTTATCAATTTGTTGTTGTTGTCTATGTAATAAGTAATAAAACTTCAGTTTATGATAGTGCTTTTCAATTTCAGAAAATAGGAAATTATGATACAATTTCGAAAAGTAGGTCTTTTTTGTATGAGCGTGAAGTTTATCGAACAAAACACGCGAGTACAAAAAAGCCCTAATTTACGAAAACGAATCATACACATTTTTAGCAATCGTTGAATGTTTTACCTTATAAAGTTTTCAATTTTCGTGGTATTATCAAATGATGACACAAAATACTGTCTTTTTCAAGAATGCGTAAATGTATGAACAGTGCGTAGAAATTACCTTGCGCACAGTTAATGTTTTTACGCACAGGTGATATTTTTACATAGTTGTGCTGAAAAGTATAACTTTACGCGCTGTGAACAGTGCGTAAAACCTCAGTTCACGCACGGTCATAGAAACAGTATTTTAATTTCGTGAAAAGAGATGAATATTGATGAATACACTCAATCAATAAAAAAGTATTATTCTGAAAGTATACACCATACGACTGCGAAGTGTAATAGCTATGGACGATATGCCAATCGGGCGTTAAATTCACTCGATGCATCTCTGAACGTTGAGATACAGAATCATCGATACAGAAAAATCCTTCGAGCAGGTTATAAATGAATTGTAATTTTTTTTATTGTCTAATATGTTAAAATTTCAGTTGATGCTACATAATATCCACAAAAAGAGTTTTTCATCTCCATTTCAGAAAAAGGAAGATTAATTTCAAAAAATATTATTTCGTTTTTGTCAAAAGTGATAGACATTGATGAATTCCGATAGTTTCCGAAATACATATCATATTTTCTGAAATACAATTGACTATTCTGAAATTCAAATGATGGTTTCTGAAATCAGGTTGATTATTCCGAACTACAATTGAAGCTTTCTGAAACCAAATTGACTTTTCTGAAATTCAACTGACGCAATCTGAAATTCAACTTACTATTCCGAAATACAATTGATACTTTCCGAAACATAAGTGACTATTCTGAAATTCAATTGACGCTTTCTGAAATACAACTGGAAAAGGTGTAGAGCCTTCGAGTTAATTCTGATATTCCTTTTGTCCAACGAACATTGCATCTCGCACAAGTTGTCTCTTCTTGTCCTTCCCGGCGTCGAATTCTTCCATGATTTTCATTTTTAATGCCTCTGGAGTTCATCTCGGGATTCGATAGCACAACGGAAATTTTCGTATTCATCGGGAAAACTGTACAGCAATATTATTGTCACTCAAGTAGCATTTTGGCGACTATAACCACATAATACACCAAAATTAACGTTGTACTTGGTGTATAAATCAGTCATTCATGAAACGATGCTCTCTAAACTACCAGACAACGTTGTCTTAACATTAACGTTGAGCTGCGACATTGTCAGAACGTTTACCGATATGACTACAACTAGTAAATATTTTGGGAATGGGAATAACGTTTTTAAAACGTACAAGTGACAACTTCAGTTATGCTAAATGTTTTCTCGACGGAAGGTTGACCTTGTAAGATTCAACTAAGCAGTGGGCAATTTTTCAGTGAAGTTGAAAATGGTATCGTGTAGTCATCTTAGAACTAACGTTTTTCCAAATATTTGCTACAGAGGACGTGCCGGCGATACTTAGATAATGATAATTTACTAAATTTGTTGATTTTTTTAGTCTAGTGACAAGGACATACTACTGGCTAAATTGCTTGATAAAAAAAAAGTAGAGTAAAAGAAGAGGAACGGGAATGATCCCAACCTAACTTTTGAATCGGAAACGAAAAGAGCATTCTAATACAATGCCTCCTATTACAAGTAAAAAAGATTAGGTGGCGAAGAAAATTCACAGACACAAGCCCTCATGAAGACAGAGAGTTTGTAGAGCTGAAATTTAAAGCTTAAGTTTACATTTTTCGTTAGTTGTATTTGGTTCAGTTTTGGGTGGGATGAGCAACTTCAGTCGCGCTCCGGGTGTAAAGTTAGTTGCCAGACAGACTAACGTTGAAAGTTAGTATATTTTCAGTTATCTGATGTCCAAAGTTGCTTTGACGACTGTCATACTCCTACGCCGTGTTGGAATTGTAATTCAATTTTGAAAAATGGCTGGTCATTCAAATTTTGGACGTAAACAAACATAAAAAAAGGATTATGAAGCCATTTTTAGTTTTCTAGAAAAAATTCATTCAGTTTAAGATTTAATCAATATCTAGATTGAATATCGTTCATCGAAATGATTTTTTTTTATTCTCGGGTTTAGAAAAGTTAGCAACAGATTAAAAGTCCGCGTGTTTTTTGGCATGGAACAATATTATCTATATTTGACAGTAAAATGAAATGCGTTGCCAATTTCAGTTCCAAAATCGTTATTTTTCGGGTATTTTGAGTATAAAAATATAGATAGATATAAAGATAGATAGATAAGCTTTATTGTCTAAATGAAACATTTGTCGACAAAGTCATAATTATCATATTCCTTATAGAATAAATACATAAAATGTAAATATATAAGTAGGGGGAACAAAAATTCTCATATACAGAGTGGCCTCTTTTTTAATGGGATTGTATTGGTAACTTTTAAACCATAAGAGTTATAAGGTCGGTCAAATGGAGAAAAAGTTGCATTCATAGAATCATTGTCAAGTGGTTCAAACAAATCGAGATTATCAGGACCGGTTATTGAGATATCATAAGAAGAGTAAATTCTGTCATTTTGATTTTTCTTTTTTTCCCACTTTATTTCAAATATTATCAAAAAATGATATAGGAATTATTTATTTAATAGTAAATTATCCTTAATTTGACCTAATCAGATTTCGTATCCAACGTTTTTTACTCTATGGGCCACCCTCAACCTCATTTTTTTCAATACGGACCTGCAATGTTTATGACACATTTTGAAACGACTTTTAACGCTGAATTCAACAATATATCATACAATGTCATTCAAAGTTGATTTTCAGGTGATTTTGACCCTTATCAAAATTTCTCTGGGTCGGATCTGTATTGCATTTACCTTTAGTTTAATTAACAACATGCAATACATTTTGATTAGAAAAACAACTCATCCATCTCAAATTGAATGGAAGGTATCAGAATCAAAGCAAGAAACAAGTAATATTTATTTACATAATATTTCAAGCGAAGAAAAACCTAATGCAGAATAATTAAACGAAAGTATCATTTATATGAAAGAAAAATTAAATGATTATTCGAAAGTAAATCAAAATTAATGAAGTAAGTGTTCGAAATGCCCATCATATTGTAAAATGCACTTTGCGGTTCTGGAACCCATACTTCTTATACATTTGCTTATTTCGTCTCCTTGAATACCTTCCAATACATTCTCAATCTTCTCGCGAAGAATCTCTATTGTCGGGTTCGTAGTATCATAAATTTTATTTTTGAGATATCCCCACAAATAAAAATCCGGCGGATTCAAATCTGGAGATCTTGCAGGCCATGCTACTGGACCTCTTGTTCCAATCCATGAATCGGGAAAAGTTCGATTTAGATAATCTGTGACTATTCTTGAGTTGTGTGGACCACATCCGTCTTGTTGGAACCATGGACAATTACGCCGATACCGTATAGGAAGATCATCCAACATTTCTTCTATAATTTCTACATATTTTTCTCCGGTTAGGTTGCCATCAATAAAATAGGGTCCCAGTAATTTATTATTCAACAAACCGCACCGTATGTTCAAAGAAAAACGATATTGATGTCTAACTTCATGAATTAAGTGAGGATTTTCTGTGGCATAAAAATGTTTATTCCTTCGATTGAACATGCCAGAATTTGTGAATGTCGTTTCGTCTCCCCAAATAATATTGTGCGCAAAATTGTTGTTATTCCGCACCTTCCGTTGAAACCAATTGCAGAATTGCAACCTTCTCTCAGGATCATTACGATATAGTTTTTGCACGGGTTGGTATTTATAGTCATGGTATCCGTGCCTCTTGACTATTTTATTAACAGCACTTTTTGATAAATTGCATTCACTGGCCATAGTTCTCGATCCTATTCCTGGATTCATTCGAATTTGGGCTAGAACATCGATGTCATTGATAGGCTCGTTTCGTCTTACATAAGGACCTCTAGGTTTGATGAATGAATTATGTTCAAGTAACGTTGTAGATAAACGTCGAAATATTTCAATATTTGGTGTTGTTCTTTCAGGATATAATTCACCATACCTTTGTTGTGCTTTGAACGAATTCCTATCTAGTTTTATGTACACTTCGTACATATCTCTCTTTTCTTCATTTGTGTATCTTACCATACCGAATAAGTTAAATTGAAATTACACAGAAAAGTATTTAATGACAAGTTCTTGTGACACAATAATGAACGAAGTGACAAATAATATGACATTTCTTGATATGTTCATTTTTATCCACGGCCTACTACTTTAAAATAATACATTCAATAAACCTAGAGTTTTGTATATGTAAGAAAAAACAAGTCTATTAACGATATTAATATTCTGCCCAAATTCAATTGAATCCATAAAAAAAATCGAAAGCTGTTAATAAAATAGTCAAGAGACGCGAATACAATGATTTTAAATTTGCCTTGCAAGAATTATATCGTAATGATCTTAAAAATGAAGTTCGATTCTGTAATCTGTTTCAACGGAACAAATGACAAATCCAACAATAGTGATTCCTCTCGAGAAGATTGAGAATGTATTGGAAGGTATTCAAGGAAACGAATTTAGCAAATGTATAAGAAGTATGGGTTCCAGAACCACAAAGTGCATTTTACAAAATGGTGGACATTTCGAACACTTACTTCATTAATTTTCATTTATTTTCGAATAATCATTTAATTTTTCTTTCATATAAATGATAGTTTTGTTTAATTTCTCTTTCTATTATACATCAACAATATCTTTAAGATAACTGAATTTAATGGTGATATAACATCTTTTGCTGATGATACAGCTATCACATTCACAGGGAAAACCTGGGATGAGGTCCATTCTGCGACTGAAAAGGGCACTAAACTGATTTTTAACTGGCTAAGCGAGAACTTATTGAGTGTCAATGTCAATAAAACAGAATATGTTGCATTTTCTTCAACAATTAGAGATCAGCCTCATTAAAGTAGTATCGAAATACATAAACCATCATGTGAAAATATCCTTAATTGCCAATGTATTTCTATAAAAAAAAACAAATCAAGTTAAGTATTTGGGTGTCTTAGTAGATCATCATCTTAGATGGACTTACCATATTGACTATACTGTTAAGAGATTACGTAAACTGATTTATAAGTTTTATCAGCTCAGAAATATATTAAATAAAAAAATGATGTCAACAGTATATGACGCTCTAGTTGAATCTATCATCCGATATTGTACAATAGTCTGGGGTGGAACATTCAAGTCCAAGAATAATTTGGGAGTGATTCAAAACTCTTTGATAGAGATAATGTATAAAAAAAACAAAAGATATTCAACCCAAGCCCTATACAGTGAAAGTGGTCTATTATAGGTAAGACAGGTTTATATATTTCACTGTCTATTACGGTTCACAAAATCCCCAGTCACAACTGTGATAAATACATATAATACCCGTTCAAGCGAAAGTAAAAACACGAATATTCCACGTTGCAGACTTACTCAAAATCAGAAATGTATTACTCACCTCGGACCAAAACTCTACAATATGCTAGGATCGACCATAAAATGCATAAAAAATAGGTCTAAATTCAAAAAAGAGCTAAAAATCTATGTCAGAACAAACTACCAAGTGCTAGCAGCAGTTTTTGACAAATAACCAGTTAACTCCCTATCGTTATCAATCGCAATATACTCTGGCTTTCTTGCTGTTCTTTCCTTTCTTTTACCTCACACACTAACCGATCACCAATAAAGTTACCGTTAATTTTATTCAATTTGTAATTCATTTAATCTTGGTGGTGGGTGGCTGCAATACAAGCTTGCTTAGAGCAGCCCCAGCTTTCCAAGAGAGAATGATTAAACTATGATCAGACTGGCATGTACACGTGTGGGTGTATTTTGTATGTATTAAGAATAATGTGCTATAAATGTATCTATATTTGTATTCTGAATCTGAATAAATTTACTTACTTACTTACTTTACTTACTTACTTACTTAATTATTCTGCATTAGGTTTTTCTTCTCTTGAAATATGTAAATAATTATTACTTGTTTCTTGCTTTGATTCTGATACGTTCCATTCAGTTTAAGATGACTGAGTTGTTTTTCTAATCGAAATGTATTGCATATTGTTAATTAAACTAAAGGTAAATGCAATACAGATCCGAACCAGAAAAATTTGGATAAGGGTCAAAATCACCTGAAAATCAACTTTGAATGACATTGTATGATATATTGTTGAATTCAGCGTTAAAAGTTATTTCGAAATGTGTCATAAAATATGCAGGTCCGTATTGAAAAAAATTAGATTGAGGGTGGCCCAGAGAGTAAGAAACGTTGGATACGAAATCTGATTAGGTCAAATTAAGGATAATTTACTATCGAACAAAAAATTCCTGTATCATTTTTTGATAATATTTGAAATAAAGTGGGAAAAAAAGAAAAATCAAAATGACAGAATTTACTTTTCTTATGATATCTCAATAACCGGTCCTGATAATTTCGATTTGTTTGAACCACTTGACAATGCTTCTATGAATGCAACTTTTTCTTCATTTGACCGACCTTCTAACTCTTATGGTTTAAAAGTTACCAATAAAATCCCATTAAAAAAGTGGCCCTCTGTAGACACTAATTCTAATTTTGAAGAGGACATAACAATGAAAAATACGTAAAATTTTATATTTTTAGATATATATATATATATAGTGACCGCCAAAAAGTATGTACCATATGGGAAAAAAATTTATTATTGGAGTATTGGAAAAAACATTGTGGGGAAAAGTTTGTGCATGACCGATAACCTAAAAATCGATTTTGACACTTGTCACGTGATAGCTATAATGGCGGCAAAATGAAAAAAATTGCAATGCAAAGGCAAAATAAGGGGTAAGATGGCAAGATATCAAAAAAATTTATTTGAAAAAGTCACTTTGAATTCAATTTTATACATCTAAAAGAAGTTTCAAGAGATAATTAAAAAAAATTGAAAATAGCAATTTTTTAAAAATATTTTCCCATCTATTTAAAAATATTATTTTTTTTTCTTATGAATAGCTTGACTATACTGAAACATTTGCACTTTAATGATAATGACAAAACTTTCTCATTTTCTCCACACCAGAGGGCACTAAATTAAAAAAATTGGTTTTTGCCAGAACCCTCGCTGTTACATTGGTTCTTATCTAACAGTTATATCAGAATTCCAAGACTATTGTGTTGATATGGCAATCTACAAACACCATGTTTCCTGATTTTAATCAAGTTTCAATAATAATGCTGTATGAGCGTTTTACTTTGCACATAAACTTTAAGAATCTTTAATTTGACGCACTATTTTCAAGTTTATGTGCGAAGTGAAACGCTCATGCACCATTATCATCGGAACTTGATTATAATCTGGAAATTACCATGTTTTTGGAGTGTCTTGTCATCACAATGGTCGTGGAATTCGGATATAACTGTTAGATACTAACCGATGTAACAGCAAGGGTTCTGACAAATTCCCATTTTTTCAATTTAGTGCCCTCTGGTGTGGAGAAAATGAGAAAGTTTTGTCATTGTCATTAAAATGCAAATGTTTCAGTATAGTCAAGCTATTCATAAGAAAAAAAAATAATATTTTTAAATAGATGGGAAAACATTTTTAAAAAATGGCTATTTTCAATTTTTTTTAATTATCTCTTGAAACTTCGTTTATGTGTATAAACTTGAATTCTAAGTGACTTTTTAAAATAACCTTTTTTGATATCTTGCCATCTTACCCCTTTTTTTGCCTTTGCATTACAATTTTTTTCATTTTGCCGCCATTCTAGCGATCACGTGAGATGTGTCAAAATCGATTTTTAGGTTATCGGACATGCACAAACTTTTCCCCAGAATATTTTTTCCAATACTCTAATAATAAAATTTTTTCCCATATGGTACATACTTTTTGGCGGTCACTATATATATATACCTATATCACAGTATAACAAAAGACATATTAAAGATAGAATATAGAACGACTAGAAAATGTTGATAAAGTATTCCTCCAAATTGTAGAAGCATCAGGAGTGTTTTAACTGCCTTTCGGAAACTTTTCATATCGCCAATGTCTCTGATTTGTTTTGGTAAGTTATTGTATATCTGCTTGCTCCTATAAATTAAACGACTGTTTTGTAAGGGTTGAAGTGGGAAGTGGTATAGTAAGCTAATTTTTTTCCTTGCGTGTATATCTGTTCATGTTGCTAGTGAATTTTCCCTGTATTTATGCATCAAGGAGACTGTCTCTAAAATGTAAATTTCATATAATGTTAGTATTTTGTTATTGGTGAAAACCGGCTTGCATGATTCACGCATCTTGACTTTGAAAGTTAATTTCAAAGCTCGTTTCTGGAGGACGAATACACTCTAGAATAGAACCTGACTACAAGAACCCCAGAATGCAATGCCATACCGTAGATGAGATTCAATGAATGAGTAGTATGCCGTTAAAGAAGCCGTCATTCCAAGTTCGCGGGACATTATATTGACAACGTAGCAGCCAGAGGACAACTTTTTTTACAGCTATAATATTAGTCTCAAATTTCAGATCGTTGTCAATGTGTATGCCCAGCAAGTTTGTTTCTGGTTTGCTTTTAATTTGTTGAGGACCTAAGGGTACTTGTTTTAAGACCAATTTGTACGTGACCAAATTCGTTTTTGTAATATTCAGTGTTAGCATATAGCGGTAGGAGTAACCAGAAAGTTTTCTTTAAGTGTCCATCAGTAATTATTTGGTTGATAAATTAACTATGTATTAAACACCATGAAAAGTAAACTGTCGTCGCTGCCCGAGAGGACGTTGGTGTATAGTTGTTTTTGAGTAAACCCATCAACGTTTGGAAAATAACCATCTGCTACCTACAGTTGGAGCTGAAAAGTTTTAAAAGCCCAAAAATGATTGACCACATTGGTGCAAAACAGAGTTGTGACAACGTTGTGTTGAGGTCGGCAACTCAACTTATGTTTGGTTGCGCAACTTTTTTAAACACGTCGCCGCAACTTTGAATTGCTACTTGGGTAATAATTCTTCATTAATGTGTATTTCCATGTCTGCGAGTTTATCAACGTTATCGAAGAATACATAATGTTCTTTTAAATCACCATCTGGTTTAATTTTGTTCAGGGTTAGTTTCTTCAAAAGAGTAGCATTTCGCGCGGGAACCATTGAATGGTAAATACTCTTCAGTTTCTACCATATTTCATGTGATGTAACACAACATTTTATTTGTTTCAATTTCGAGAGACTGATGGATAGAATAAGGTCGTAAAGAGCGTTTCTGTCATTTACTTTCCATTTCTTCACTTCTGGGTCTGACAATTGTACCATCGACATACCCCCATAGATCATTTTTAACGAAAACTGCTTCCACTTGTAACTTCCCAGTATCGAAATTATCTTTATGTGAAGCTTCTTTCCGCATTTGATTTCCACTATTTTTCAGTGTGTGTTTCTGCCAAAAATACTTTTTAAATGTCTTGGACCCGTAACCTGTTGTAATTTGAATGAAAACTTTACTCAGAGATGTGAAATATATATACAGGGTGAGTCAGAATAAGACCGACAAACTCTGACTACAGATTCCTTGCCTCATTTTGAGATGAAAAGTTTCCATCAAGGTATGTCCTAAAATGCATCCCCTCTGAGATACAGGGTGTCAAAAGTGCGAAAATAATTTAGATTAATTTTTTTTTCTCTAAAACTCATGTAGAAAAAAATTTCAAACTTGGTGCACTAATCAAGGTTCATCAACGTGATAATTTGAAGTTATAATTTTCAATTTTCGTAAACAAGTGGCGTAGTTACGATGGTATGTGGTCATATTTTCCTTCATATTTTCTTTGGACAACTGAATTGACAAATGAACGTTTGACATCAGTTAGGCTCATCCATACTCAACCTAAAAAACATAACATTCCATTTGCCTAAAAGTGAAGGTTTCTGAGATATTTGCAAAAAACTGAAGATATGTCCTGAGAAGAGACATAACATCCTGTGTGCTATAATCGCATGATGCAAATTTATTATAACTTATAGGAATAACTGTCAACCACTTGAACGTTTTTTAATGTTGGGAGTATTCATTACATAGTACAGGTAAGTCAGAATGAGACCAACAAATTCCGTTTTTTTATTCGTCATAATATTTGAACGAATCGATTTCGTAAATTCACCGATATGTGACCTTACATTGTTGCATAATGATTATTCTGAAAGATCCACTGACAAACCCAGCCTCAAATTATAATAATCCTGTTAGAGGGGAGTTAAAGCATAAAATAATATTTGCGAAAAACTGTAAATTCCTACTTTTAAATTTGTTAAATTTTATGTTGGAGTATCATTATCAAATTCATTTCATACTGAATTATCTAGGAAAATATTTTCCAATCATCATGTTTTGGTGAAGAAAAAGAATTATTGTGTATTTATATGTACTCAAATAATAGAAACGGTTTATAAGGTACACAATATAAAAACAAAAAAGGCTCAAAGTAAATGTTCAAATGGACCACCATTTTGTTCGATACACAATTGGCATCTCCGTATCATTGACAGTCGCACGCTTTGGAATATTCCTGGTGTATCCTGTATTAACGTACATGCTGCTAAAACTCTTGCCGTTAAATCTTCAACAGATTCTACAGGTGTCGAGTACACCAAGGATTTAAGGTATCCCCACAAAAAAAGTCCAGTGACGTTAAATCCGGAGAACGTGCAGGCCAGTGTATGGGACCACGTCTACCTATCCACTGATCATGAACTGTTTCATCAAGAAATTGACGAATGATTCGTTGAAAATGGGCCGGTACTCCGTCCATAATCCATTTTGAAACGATCTTCACTGACTGAAATGATGAAAGATGACTTGACAACAATACAAACTTGTTTGGGTTACTATCAATAGTGTCAATCATATCTACTATGCTGCGTTCGAGTTGACGCCCTAAACGATCCGGGCGCGCTCCCAATATCCTTATCGCATTTCTTTTGAAAGTCGGGGCAAATTCTGTTCCATTGTTTTTAATGGAATCAAAAGCCCCGCCAATGCACTGAATGCCCTGTTCGCTCGATCGGGCTTCAACTCAAACGTAGCTCTAATGTAAGTATCGATATATCAGTTTGTTTCTACCGGAAACAATGACTGTCTAATTCAGACTCATCCAAACCATCTTTTCAATTCTTCCAACATTAGCTTCAGCTTTTAGCTTCTGAGGATGCTCACTATGTCAATTGACTGTACCGTTCCTAAATTATTTTCTATCGATTCGTGATAACTAATTGCAACGTCGAACCTTCCAGACTAGTTTGTATACCATTGATCAATGCATAAAAAATACACAAATTTTTTATTCTTGTTCTTTTTCAAAACCATGTGATGAATGGATTAATTTTCCTCGATACACCAATTAGAAAAGGCTCTAAAAATGATACTCCAACATAAAAATCAACAAATCAATAGTACTTATCTTCGGTTTTTCGCAAAAATTGGTTCAGATCTAAACTCTAATTTGAGTGGAGTATTATTAATTTGAAATTGGGTTTTTTTTTATTATTATTGCACATAGCAAATTACGTTGATAATCACTTTTAGACACATAGAATGTTATGACTTTTAGGTTGAGTATCGATGAGCCTAACTTATGTCAAACGCTCATTTATCAATTCAGCTGTCCAAAGAAAATTCGTTCAAATAATATGACGAATAAAATAAACGAAGTTTGTCGGTCTCATTCTGACTTACCTGTATTATGTATGAATACTCCTAACATTGAAAAATGTTTAGGAGGTTGACAATTATTTCTATAAGTTATAATAAAGTTGCATCATGCGATTATAGCACACAGGATGGTATGTCTCTTCTCAGGACATATCTTCAGTTTTTCGCAAATATCTCAGAAACCTTCACTTTTAGGCAAATGGAATGTTATGACTTTTAGGTTGAGTAAGGATGAGCCTAACTGATGTCAAACGCTCATTTGTCAATTCAGTTGTCCAAATAAAATATGAAGGAAAATATGACCACATACCATCGTAACTACGCCACTGCTTTACGAAAATTGAAAATTATAACCTCAAATTATCACGTTGATAAACCTTGATTAGTGCACCAAGTTTGAAAATTTTTTCTCCTGGAGTTTTGGAGAAAAAAAAATCTAAATTTTTATCGCACTTTTGACACCCTGTATCTCAGAGGGGATGCATTTTAGGACATACCTTGATAGAAACATTTCATCTCAAAATGAGACAAGGAATCTGTAGTCGGAGTTTGTCGGTCTTATTCTGACTCACCCTGTATATATTGAGACAGATTACAATTGATGTAACCTCAATATCAATTATCTTATCAAAAACATCCATCATAGTAATAGGTAGGTATGCAGAAACTGGATCATTTGATTATGCCCAATAAGTACTTATTGTTTAGCAAAGATAATGTTAACCCATTAAGGACGGAGTTAATTTTTTTTTCAAACTAATTTTTTTCGTGATTACTTTATTTGGTAGGTAATAAAAAATAGGAATTTCCAAGAAACAAATTAAATTTCCTTTTATTTTATAAGAAACCACGTGTTGCAAAAATGCAACGCCAGTCCTTGAGAGTATCAAATTAATTTTAACTAAGCAAAATGTTCGAAATCTAGTATGAAAGTCACCATTACATTTTTGCACATTTTAACGTTACATTTTATACAGTATGTTCGTGTAATAGATATAAACATGTCTCCAGCACAACGCCATCGTTTGTTATTTGCAATAGAGTCTAAAATGTGACCTGCATTGTCATAACGAATATCGTCACTAACTCTTGATGAGGAACGACTTGACGCACTCGATGATGGACGACCTCCTTGACGTGGAAGAGTTTGATACTTGGTTAGGTAAATTTGTTGCCTGCGCGTTTATGTAAAATCCATGCATTTTATATTGTAGTATCTAGCAGCCAAGTGAATAGATTTCACCACCATTTTTTTCCTCTAATGCTGATCCGATGCCTTGAGGTATTTTCATTCATTAGATCTGTACCTCCCATTGATGACTTATATTTGGCAATAGCTAACGGTACTTGTATTTGGATATTTCTTTTCTCAGCTTGAGAAAACCTTTTCACATGGTTCAACGGATTTGCACCATACTCTGTTGATGCAAGTGTAACAATACTATTATCTTTCCGTCTGATTAGTTTTGTTCCTATCCACTGTTGTTGCATATTCTCCTCTGGGTTTCTTTTGTAGTGTTTGCTTTTGTGGAAGAGGACAGCCTTGCGGTATACGATTTTCTCGAATAGTGCCTGTTGCGCCATATCCAAGACTTTTCAAATAATGCAATAAGTGCAAATTTGTAAATAAATTATCTAAGAAAAAGTTATATCTCAGATCTCCTTTATTGCATATTCCTGATTCGTCTATCATTTTTACCAATGGCGCGGCACATTTACAAAATATTTTTTTGTAATCATCTGGAATACTACTGTCAGTTCCTTGATAAGGATTAAAGTTTATTGGATATCCATTTTTATTTGTCAAACTCCAAATCTTTTACCCAAATCTTATTGGCTTACTTTTGATAAATTGTTTGCCTGAGTGTCTACCATAATATTTCACCATAGTTTCGTCAAAATTTAAATCTTGTTCTGGGACGAAGTGATGCATGAATTTATTTTTCAATATGTTCATAAGTGATCGATCTTTACAATATCTATCGGACAAATCAAGATTGTCATTATTTACACAATGCACATAACTACATATTGAAATAAATCGATCACGTCGCATAGCAGACTTTACCATTCAATATCCCATATCTTCAATACTATCCTAGTAAAAAAAATTTCCTGGCAAAATATTGCAGCCAGATAATATGAGAATTCCAAGAAAACATTTCATGTCATTTGAATCTATCGAAAAATTTTCATTTTTTTGTCGGCTATACCTTCTAGTTTCTGTTACTAATAATGATATAATATCATTGTCAATAAATAACTCAAACATCTCAGTAGGAGTAAGGCATTTGAAGTTTTCTTAGTTCTTTTCTGGAAATTGTTTTTTGTTGCAAAGTATGTCACGATTTGTCCAAGAAATTTTACTGTAATCAATTTTTTCTACGGAGTGAGCAGGCTGTGGGGAGTTAGCAGGCTGAGGTTCTTCCTCGGGTTCCTCTAGAGCTTCGGAATTTCATTATATTCTTTATTGTCTTGTTGATAAATGTAAATTTCGGATGCAACTCACAACTGATTTGCAGACAAATTATCAACAAGAACACCTCCGTCTTCATTTGCAGAAACTTCATCCGTCAGCTCGGCAGGTTCTGGGGGTTCTATAAAAATATCACCAACGTCTGAATCATCTGCGTAAGCCACTTTCAGAGCCTCTTCGAGTGTAAATCCACCACTAAAAAATATATAATAAATTTGAAAAAGCAGTAGTCATAAGGACTGGCGTTGCATTTTCGCAACGCTCTAAATTACGCAACAAAATCACATGACTATATTTATTTTGAAGTTTTTAAATGGTCACTAATAAATAACTACATCAATTTACTATTGAATTTAAATAAAAAGTGAATAATTTTCATTATAAACAATGGAAAAATACTACTTAGACTAACTTGAAGTTCATGTCGAGATTAAAAATTTATAAACACTAACAGAAAACAATAAACTGTCTACGACGAGCGTTAGTTCTAGACTGAACATTTACACGAACCTAGAAGTCAAAGATTAGATTAGCAAAGATGGCGCACTCTAAAAGGGCGGGAACATTTCACGATTGACCTTGAGTTTTTACTACTATTTACAATTCGTCAAATGTCAAATTCTGTTCTTTTTCAGATCTAACTGAAAGTGATTCCAACTTAGCTTAACAATTTTTGCCAAAAATTATCAAGCGATAGCGAATTTATCAAAGGTCAAAAATCAGAATTGAATTATTTTGGTGCTGGAGTGTTTTACTGTTGGACCTATTCCTAATTTGGTAAGAAACTTTGAAATTTTTTACAGGCTGTTCATGCCCTTGTTCTTCGCCGTTTTTATTAGTAGCTAAAAATGGCCAAAATGGGTGGAAATTGTGGCATTAAGTGTGCTATCATAAACTGTCCTAGCCAATATTTTTCCAGTGATAGTTCAAAGAAAACAGATTTCTCCGGTTTCCCAACCCAAAAGAAAAGGACCGTGTTCTTAAATGGAAAATTGCTTGTAATGATGAAGATATAAGGTTGAAGGAACCATTCATTAAATCTGTGGCAGCCACCAAACACACTCATTTCTGAAGAACATTCTTATTTCCGAGTTGATAGTATGGATATAACAAGTTATGTGGAAATTGGATTGGATAGTAAATATATTGATGCCAGCACTCGGACAAGAATCGAAGACACAGTGAATCAAGCAATTTTTCATTTGTATCCTTTTTTCATTGTAGCCTCTGTGAACAAGAAAATGTATGGATATGACTTGTACGGCTAGGGATGTGAAATCCCATTGTAAGTAGGTATTTACTAATTATTATATTGAAAGCATTGTGTGTTGTTCTACCCTTTTTTTGTTTTATGGCAAGAATATTTTTTAGGAAACTGTACGAGAACATCATTATCCCAGTAGATTATTGAAGCTTACGAACAATAATTGTGAGTGTACACATCAGAAGGTTATTATATTTCACTGTATATTCTTCTCTCATTTCATGTATGAGTATTTTTGTGGAGATCGAGTAGAAGATGTCAACTCCATAGAAACCTCAATATTTTTGCAGACCAGTCAGATGAAAAGAAAAATGAATGAACTTTTAGTTTTCCTGCAGCTGAAATAGTAAATTCGCTAATATCTTAAATGAAACTGAATTTATTTTCCTCTCAGTCTTTAATTTTTATAGCTTTATTATCTTGAATTTTAAAATGTTTGAAATGTATAAGCAATTAATTCATTTTGAAACTTTATATACTGTCATTTATATTGAAAAAAAATAAAATAAAGTGTATTGGTACTGAGAAAGTGTTTATTTCTTGTCATTCTGAAGACATGCAATAACTTACGAACATAAAACGTTACATTCTGTAATATTACCAGCTAAAAATAATCATGACTCGTTTTGAAAACAAGTTCGAAGTATTTGTAAAAACAGCAGTGATACTGCGATGCAGAGTGAAAGTTTGATTCACCAAAAAATATATTTCTGATGAGCTTTTAACTTGGGAAAACACCACTCTTTTCGTAAGTGTAAATAGAGATGTACTTTTGTGTTTAATGCTAAGGTTGAAAATTAGTTTAATTTAGAGAAACTTCATCAAGTATAAATATACTAATAAATGGACTTTATTTTACTCAACGGAGTTTAGCTCATAGCTATTTTCTTCCACTTATCATTTTGTCTCTCAACATATGTAGATTCTACTTCCTGCAGGCAGATAGAACAGGAATACTTAAACAAGATCATTCGAGAACTATAAATATTTCAAGTTTGACATAGTTTTTGAATTTTAACCTTCCTCAAATATCTACAAAAAAAAACAAATCATTAGTCTATTAAAGAAACGAAAAAAAAATATTATCTTGTCAAATTACTTTTTTCGATCGTTTGTGGAAGATGAAAAACACAAAAATATTTCGAACATCATAACACCACCACAATAAAATGTGTTTTAATTATTTAAAAACAAAATTCAAATGTGAAATATGCTTTCACTTCGTTTTTCGTCGGTTGTCCGGATTTACATATTTTTTTTTAATTTCCAACCAGAATGATCTCTGTGCAGCTTTCCAAAGACCATGTTTTTCTTAAAAACATTATTTTAAATTGCTTTCTGATAAAAATAGTAATTATAAGAATAATTGCTTAGAAATGATTGTGCGTTTCAACTCGAATCTTTCCGAAGCGATTTCTCAATTACGATAGTTACAATCTCGAATGACATCGACAACTGTCACTCTACAATCGCTCTGATTGGCTTAACCCATCGCTTCATCCCATTCATAAATTCGTAGTTGGGTTAGCCCAAGGTCAACGAGCAAAATTTACTATTTCATTGATGATTGGACGAAGAGTTTCCTCTTTATAACCTACTCTTTGTAGAAGTGGTGCATTTACCACCTACACTGTTGCCTTTTTAAAAAAAAATATTGATATATTAGGTTACAATATTACTTTGAAATATTACAGTTATGCGTTGCGTTTTCGTAAAGCTAGTCGTTAATGGGTTTGTCTTCAGGAAAAACTGGCAGCTAGGAGAGAAGTTGAAATTATAATTTTATCATCTGGAATATAGAAAAACGAAATATTTCTGTGTATATCATTTTTTGGAAAATGAAAATGAATGAAAATTCATTTTTCAGATCAATTACTTTATGAAAATATTGAAATTATTGTACTCGTTAAAGAATGTTTGACGATGATAAGAAAAATGTATTTAGGGACAAATTACAAAAACAACATCATTCAAAGGTGGCATGATTACTACACATCATTATTTATCTAGGCTCAAGCCAAAGGAATTAATGATACCTGTGATAATGGTAATGAGTTTTGCTATAAATACTGAAGATAGAAAAACGCAGACATTTATATATTTTTTGAGATCTAGGTGAACTTGTAGTAGGTTCAGGTGAGTTAGTCGTGCTATTTTTTTCCATCCGTGAGTATGACTGAGATAGGCAATTTAGGTGTACAAAATTAGTGTACCGGCCCCATCAAACTGCCCACACTTGCCAAACGAGTAATTTTAATATTGAAGTTTTGCCCAGATTCTATCACTTAAACCCCTTCTTCCAAATGGACTGCTCTAAAAAAAAGATGCATTCATCCTTAAAAATGGTTTTTCTCTTTTTCCAGACACAGACCTTTGATCTTCTGGCTGAAGAAAAAAGTATTTATAATAAAATAAATCAAGATGGATTTATCGAGGGGAAATATATAGAAATATAAATAGAAAAGTTATTGAGTATAGCCCTCAAATAGTTGTGCAACCGCAGACACGTGTTTCGAGCTTGCTTTTACCGTACTGATGAGAGCTCAAGCTCGAAACAGGTGTCTGCGGTTGCACAACATTTTGAGGGATATACCTAATAACTTTTTTATTCATATAATAAAATATTTATATTTATAGGTGAAAACTAATAACTGTGATAATATGTGGAGTTGCCAATGAATCCAATTCAATCTGTTAGTGAACACCCCCATACCACCCGAATAAAAAGCGTGGGTAGAATTGATAACAAAAATCTAAGGATGTTTGAATAATTCTCTCAATGAAAAAAAAAATCCGACAGTGGGGGCAAAAATTGAGTCTGACCAAAATTTTAGCCACATCCAGAAAAGCTTGGAGAGTTCTTTTTCATGTTTTGGTTCTCACGAAGAGAAAAATTCTGTAATGTTAAAAGAACCTCGTGAGAGCAAAGAAAAAGTAGGTAGGAACGGGTGTTCTTATTGAATTTATTGAATTTGTGAATAGCACTATGCACTTTTCAAGACATCGAAGGAGCCTTTGACAATACATCCTTCGAAAGTATGGTCACAGCGGCCAGGAGGAGAAGCGTTGACGAAACCACCTGCAGGTGAATGACGTCAATGCTCCAAAATCGGCAGGCCATTCATGATGGAAACTTCCATTATTTCAATTGGAAACAACGTGAAAATCGTCTAAAATAAAAAAAATCACAAGTTTACGCTATCATTGGGACCATTTGGCCACGTGCAACCCTCATACTTATACTATTTTTGCTGCTTTTGTCTATCTTAACATGCCGTTGGTGTATATGGCAGCAGCGATAAAATCGTACTAAAACACTTATATTTTTTAATAAAAATCGAATTTTTCATATTGAAGCCATGCGGCGGCCACTCAAATTTTTCATCATTCTAGTCAGAATTTTCATATCTCTCACTGGTCTCAGAGGCATAAACGGGAAAATCAAGTCGTGAAATCTGTCACTATCTCCCAGTCCATAATTCAAAATGCACTGAGGACCGTAGGACTGAGGGCAAACCCCTGCAAAACCACATTCATTCCCTTCACTCGCAAAAGGATTCAGGGAGACTTGAAGTTACCCAAATTCTTTCGCTTATCACTACAAGTTACTGATCATGTCAAATATTTATGGCTGTTCCTGGAAAAGGAACTAACCTGGAACATGCATCTACAACATGTAGTCAACATAAGCAAAGCTTTTTTCATGTTGTGCGGCTTTTTGAAAAACATGGCGACTGAAACCGAAAGTCATGCACTGGCTTTACACCGCGATCATAAGACCCAGAATCTTATATGGCTCACTATTGTGGTGGCCCAAGATGAAACAGATGCAGTCGAAAACCAACCTTAGTAAAATACAAAGGCTCGCCTGTCTGTGTATCACGAGTGGTATGAATAGCACTCCAACCGCTGCTATGGAAATAATCCTAAACCTTCAGACATCACAGTTATGGGGGAGGCGAGGATGAGTACATACAGACTTAAACAAACAGGTAATTGGATAATCCAACCACAAACTGGGCACACCAAAATCATCCATGATGTCAACATTACCGAACTGGAAATGATACATGCTACCACAATACTCGAACGTAAAACCATTCAAAACGCAGCTCAAGTAGAACGATTGGGACTCAGATGGTTCAGAATCAGATGAGGGAACAGGAGCAGGAATATACGGGGTGAGGCCAAAAAGGATCGTAATAGTCCCACTTGGCAACAACACCACAGTATTCCAAGCAGAGACACATGTCATAAGGTCATGCATATATATGACCGTGGGTGTAAAAAGAAACACATCCACATTCTATATGACAACCAGAGCGCTATAAAAGCTCTGAACTCCAAACAGATAAAGTCAAAGCAAGTCTGGGAATGTCTTCAGTTGTGTGGGTGCCCGGACATAGGGGAATTGAAGGCAATGATAAAGCAGACCAACTAGCAAGGGAATCATCTGAATCACCATTCACATGACCAGAACCAACATTTGGAATCAGCAAAATCCGATGAGGAAACCTAATCAATGAGTGGAAAGAATCAAAACAACATGTAGGGACCAAATCAAAGTGCATCGACACAGCACAGCCATGGTGAGGAACCTGAGCCAAACACTGACTGCTGACATACTCAACCTCAACAGATCTAAGATACGCACGATCACTGGCGGACTTACCGGACACTGCGGCCTTTGGAAACACCCACCCACCATGGGAATAAACCATGAAGAAACCGTAGACTGTAGACTCTGTGATGACGAGGAGGAAACAATCTCTAACATCATTTTTGAATGCGACGCGGTGCTCAACTTGCGCAACAGAATATTCGGACAGATCAACCCAGAAACAGGCATGAATCCAAAACACCTAGTAAATAGACTATACTGAACCTGGTGAAAAACACAGGCCTATTTAACAAGGGACCATTGACGACAGAACAATACAACAGACCCCAGCTGGTATCAATGTTGAGGGAAACCTCAAAGGTAAACCCAGTATCTTGCTCGTCAGCCTTTAAACAACCAACCAACTGTGTGTTCTGGGGCTGCACTCCATATATGGAAACAGTTATCCAGAAAAGGTCGGATCTGTTCCTTAGAAATCATAATCAACTGACGGGAAGTGAAATTGAAATTGCTCTTGGCACGAAACAGAACACCAAGTTTTGGCGGGGTGTCTGATGACGGTAGTCATGTATACCTTCTTTTCTGATTTATCTATTCGAAACACTCAGGCACAAGAACATTTCCAGCGGCTATACACAGCTTCTAATTTTTGTTCTGTACATGAAGATTATTCTAGTCGGTGACAACAAGTTCACAAAGTCACTAAAACTGGAATGTTTTCAGAGTAACATATGGTAATGAAAAGAATACATAATAAGAATGGAAATGACCCCGCACGATCCTTATGGAAAATGGGTCTTAGTCGAGTTGGCTGAAAATTTTAAATAATGTAGTTCATGAGGTCAAATGTCTCCATGGGCACAACGGGATCTAACGGATATTTTTTGAGTTACAGGGTGTCAAACATGCACAGAGAGGGTCGTTACTTACAGTTAGAAAATCAGAAATGTGGCGATTGTTTTGTTACAAAAAGTTGAGGAGAATAATTGCAATCTTAATATTGTCAACTCGAGTTGTAATGAAAACTAAGACTCTGTAAACAGTGTTATTTATAATTACATAATTTATATTAATTCTTCAAACAGAATCAGTCAAACGCAAAAGCTCGTAGACTTGCAGAATGAATGAATATCATTTGGTGTTGGGTGATCTGAGGTTACTATTATACAGGGTCACTCAAAATTATTTTTTTGGTTGTATATATTTAAATTTTTTAGGGAACATATTGAACATAACGTAGAAAACTAATTGAAATATGATCAATATTTGGTGGCTCTTGTCTTTTTGTTGCATCTTTAACAGATTCTGGTTATCGGCATGATGATGCAGCTATCAAACGGGAGACTACTGCATTAAAAATATTTTTCACTAGTATCTACATATTTTGATTACCAGTATGTACCGATTCTATTTTTTGATGGCTTGCATACCCCACAAAGCATATGACATCAGCGTTATACAAAATTAATAGTAATAATATATTATAGCAAAGTTCCTTGTACTTCCAGAGCTGACGCAAAGCGACTCTGATGATGGAGGTAGACCTCTGAAACCAGTCCTATTTGAAGCTACTGTTTTACTCTAATATAAGAGCTCGTGCCTGTTCTGTAAGTATTTCCTTATGATTCCCGGTTTTCACACAAAAAATACATCTTTGGGTATGAACTAGTAAAAAAAGATTAAGATGCAATAAATAGACCACCAAATATTGATCATATTATATTTAATTTGTTACTTTACGTTTAATTTGTAATTTTGTTCCTAAAAAAATTAAAATGGATACAAATAAAAAAAAATTAGTGATCCTGTATGATAGTAACCTAATATCACCCAATATCAACATCAAATGATATTCACTTATTTTTCAGGTCTACGGCCTCTTGCGTTTGACTGATTTTGTTCAAAGAATTACATGAAAATTATGTAATAGACGAGGAAAGTAATGACGTCACAAATGTCATTCTTGTCAAAAACTGATTCCAAACAAACCTTCGTCGAATTTAAATCAGCTCGTCCGAAATTGTTACAAATTTTCCTTTACTGGTGTTTGAAAGTTGAATACAACTTGTTTTTTATTTCAGAATGTCCACTATTTACTGGTATTTCTTCGTCTTCGCTGCTTCCTTGTCTTGTAAGTTCACGTTTATATTATTATAGTCTAGTAGGTATGTATGTTGAAACTTTCGATGTTTTGTTTTTTATTTAAATATATCAACCTGAAACTTTTGTTACATGTATACAATAAAATAATACCGAAAAACTACCCGAACACGAGAAGAAGTGATTTTTTTCAATTTGCGTTTTGTCAAGAAAGTACCAGGCAGCCGGCTTATGGAGAAATGAGCTTCAGTGAAATTTCATGTTTTGTAAGTATATTGTAGTTGACAACTTTCTGAACAATAGTGTCCATAGGCCCAACTGAATCAATCCTATGACTAGTTTTAGAGAGACAGGGTGTTGAAGTTGGAAAATGGCCATTTTTTAAAAGCATATATATCTTATTTTCTTCAATGTCCCAAGAATTTTTTCCTGTGATAGAGTTCTAATAACACTAAATATCAGTTGAAATATAATTCAACTTCCAGGAATTTCATTATCTGGCTGGATTTGCTTCTAGTTGGTGTTTAATAATAAGACATACAAAATTTTTTTACAGGACGAGCAAGAAAGTTGATCGCCCCTGTATCCTATATTTCATAAAACTTTATATACATTGTAGTGCATGTTAGTAGGTGATAAAAGGTAATTTTGAAATATACACAATTTATATATGATACTTCAAAAGATATGTATGGAAGAAAATCCGAGAATTGATTATTTTTTGGAAATATCCCTGTGATTAAATATTTCTTCGGTGAATTTCTTTAATACTTTCATGTAACCTTTACTTCGAGTTTGTTGAACGGATGTAGAAGTTTAATCGACTTGCTATGATCAGTTTTTTTTATTCCGACAAGATGATGACACAAGCCTATCATTATTTTTTCATATAATGGTGTCCCGTGAAGACCACGTCAAACTGAAGTAGAATGTAGATCAAAGGGTGCCCCACCTGCTATGAAAAAATTCCCTTCACGAATGTCTCACCGTTTTCCAGACATTTTATTTTATAAAAATTATGATTTTTTGCCCCTCTCAGAAGTTTTTTTGTGCTGTTGGTACAATTTTACACCTTTATAATTCATTTACATCTACAGTCACTAGTTGAAACTTAATTTTACACGAACCAAGGAATCCACAAGTAGAGGTTTGTCCACAAATTGACAGGCAGCCAACAATTACTAGAATCTTGATTTAACCTTGGGTTGGTCAGAACAACGAATTGTTGGCTGCCTGTCAATTTGTGGACAAACCTCTACTTTTGGATTCCTTGGTTCGTGTCAAATTAAGTTTCAACTAGTGACTGTAGATGTCATGAATAACTTCCTGTTATATTCTGTCTTGCCTCACGGTATTAATTCTTGAGTGGATTCGTTTTGATTTCGAGAGCTCCATAAATCCTTTCTGATGAGTGCGTTAGCACGAAACAGCTGTCAAAGGTTAGAACTCTCGGAATTAAAACGAAATATACTCTATTTTCACTTATATATATATATTTATATATATATATATATATATATACATATATATATATATATACTTCAAAATGACCTAATGTCACTTACTAACATGCAGTACAAAGCATATAGAATTTTATTGAATTTAGGATACAGGGGCGATCAACTTTCTGACTCACACTGTAAAAAATATTTGCATATCTTATTATTATAAACCAACTAGTAGCAAATGGAGCCAGATATTGAAATTTCTGGAAGTTGAATTATATTTCAAGTTAACGTTCCGTTTTTTTTTAAATTTTTGAGTATTCCTGTAGCAAATGAAACTTTCTCTCATGAGGGACTGATATTTAGTATTATCAGAACACTATTACAGAAAAAAAATTCCTGATACATTGAAGAAAATAAGAAATACATGCTTCTCAAAAATGGAAATTTCCCAACTCCATTACCCTGTAACTACGAAAATAGTCATAGGATTGATTTGGGCCTAGGGACATCATTGTTCAGAAAGTCGTCTACTACAATATACTGACAATAGGGAATATGCAAAAAAAATTTAAATTTGTTTAATCAATTTTTCTCTTCGTTACAACATATTAAAAAATATAAATACGGTTGAAAGTCTTGGAATTAATTTTTAAAATAATATATAAAATACCGATTGAATTGGACTTATTTGAACGCCTCCATTTTCGCGCGCTGTGGATGACGTCACATGGCGCTATCAGTGTTGTTCTTTTTCAGTGTCGTTCGTTGAGACGTACTCTGATTGCTCTACTCGCTTGAAGTTGATATTTTATAAAAGAGTAAGACAAATGCAGTACAAGTGTTAGGGAGAGATGAACATATGTGAAAGTGATCTCGATCAACCAGAGCAGTCTTCAATGAACAAGCCTTTCTATAGTTATGGCCATTGACACTATTGACAGTTATTAATTAGGTTAGGAATTTGCAGTTTTAATCGCTATTAAGATAATAGAAAATGCCAAAAAAACCATTTTATAGGTATTGTCTAGTACCGGAATGCTAAAACACAATTATAAGTACACCAAGTAAAGTTTTTTTTTCTGTTCCAAGAGATGCAAAAATACGTTAACATTGGGTTAAGGTTATGAGAGGAGGCGAAGTATCTCCAATATCACATTTACATTGTTGTGAAGATCATTTCAATGTAAGTACATTGTATTTCGATAGTTAACATGAAGTGAATTGATCAGAAGTAAGTTTTCTATGCATAAATGTTTTGTATAAACCTGCCTCACCTAAATTACAAAAAGAAGACTATCATTGATTACTAATTATCAGTTCAGGTATTGTCGGATTGTGCTTTGACAAAATCGCTTTCAGTCATTGCTCTTGATAATTTACAATTGTCACTAGACCAAAATCGAACTATGCAATGAAAAACACTACAAATATATAAATAAAAACAAATTTTCTATGAACGTCGACTAGCACAGTATGAATATCAGCACAGATAAATTTCATAACGTGCCATGTGACGTCATTCTTCGTTTCGACCAATGGTGATGCGTTTCGCAAATTAGAATTCCTCGCGCTTATTATGCAATTTTTGATTAAAGTTTTATGGAGTTAAATACAAACTAAATGATAAACTAATGGTTTAGGTGTAATTTCAAGAAAATAAAAAAACAAGTAAATTTAAATCACTTGCATATTCCCTATTCATGAAATTCCACCGAAGCCCATTTCTCCATAAGCCAGCTTGCCTGGTCCTTTGCGCTTATTAACTTTTAGTTAGGTGAGTCAGAATAAAACCGACAAAGTCAGCATACAGATTCCTCATCCCATTTAGAAGAGAAAAGTTTGCATCAACGTTTGTCCAGGCATTCTTCTGGGTACAGGGTTTGAAGACATTTCTGATTGAATTATCTAGGAAATATTATCCAATCAACATGATGTTGATGAAGAAAAACAGAAATTATAATCTACTTAAATTATAGACACCGTTTATTGGGTATACTGCCGTCCTAAGAAAGAATGCAGTAAGTGAAAAAAAGTCGAAAATCGGTTTTTTATTTACACGTATATATACGAACGCGCTAAATTCAAATAATCACAGTGTAGAAATTGTTCCTTTTGTACCTTAAATTATAGTTTCTGCACTTCAATAAGAAATAAAGCAGTATCTGAGAGTTGACACTGTTTTTTAACTTACAATTCGTGGATACTACGTTTTAACTTACGTGACTTGCGTGTAAGGACAAGAATCCACAAGTAAATCATTTCAACCCACTGAGAACTGCTCAGTTGTTTCCATCGATTCAAGGAAGTAGGTTCATTTATAATCCGCCGAAATGTTTGGAAGTAGATTAGCAAAAATAATGGTGCGACAAAAAGACAAACAAAAAGTGGAAGTGTTGCAGCAGCAAACAGAAGCACCAACAGAAGTGGAAATGGTTCATCAGTGAATAGATGGTTTGCAAAAAACTGAACATATCGAAAGTGGTAATGTTCTTATTCCTGAAATAAGTGCTGGTCGAAGTGAACTGGTTGAAATGCAAGATGTCATTCAAGAACTTGTTCAATTGGATGTACATGAAAGTATTCTGGTTATGCCACGAGTAGCAATTGAAAGTCACAAAGAAATTGACGACATACCAATTATATTTCAAGAAGACCTTCAAAACGAGAATAATACTAATACAGACTTTGTCAGCCTAGCGAAAGGTTGGTGATGTTCATCACATATTACCAACTGGAAATTAATCAACAAAACTTTTAATTTGTAGACCCAGACGGGGAATTATTACAAGTGGATGTGGGAGAAGTACTGCTGGAACAAGATTCGAGCGAAGAAGTAATCCAGAGAGAAGTATCACAAGCGATTATATTGCAAGAAGGCCCTGAAAACAAGAATAGTACTATCATAGACTTTGTCAGCCTAGCGAAAGGTTGGTAATTTTCTTCACATATAACAAATTGGGAATTAATTAACAAAATATTACTATTTGTAGACCCAAGCCAAGAAGTGGAAGAAGTATTGCTTGAAGAAGAATCAAGCCAAGAACAAATCCAAAGAGAAATATCACAAACAGGAATACAAGAAGAAAGGACCCCGCACACCTTATATGGGAAAATGGCTCTTCGTCAAATTTCTTGAATTTTTGATATGTTGTAGAATTGATCATTTCGATGAAATGTTTCAACGGGCGCAACACGATCCTATGACTAGTTTTCGAGATACAGGGTGTTGAATATGAGAAACATTCACTTTTCATCACTCTGTATCTGCCAAGTTACGATTTAGTTCGGATTTATCTTTTGTGGGATCATCATCACATCCGTGTATGATGAATTCATGAGAAATTCATTTCCAAATCTTTTCTTAGTACAGGGCGATTTCACTTGAAAACAATGCTATTTTGAGACTTTCATAATTTAGTTGTTTTATAAAGAGAAAATGCGAGAAAAGGTAGAATTATCACATAATATTATAAATTCATTTCATCTAGCATCACAGTTGATACAATTCATACAAGGTGATTCACAAATATGGAAACAAAACGAATTTTGGTTTTTGGGACACCTTGTAGTAATAAACCAATCTAAAATGACAAAATTCACTTGAAGAATGTTAAATGATATGTTCCATCGTATACAGAGTCAAATGATATCAATTTGAAAAATTATTTATATTTTAATAAATAAAAACCTTGATTTTTTAAATCACCCTATATCTCATAAGGGAGTCCGAAAAGAATTCAATATTTTTTCATGGGAGAACTCGAAATACTTTCATCCATATTGTACAAAATTTTCAGCGGAATCCCACGACGGGTTTTTCATATACAAGGCGAAAAATGTATGAAAAAGGCTACGATCTGTACATTTTCCCATTGCTATATTTTCAGTCCAGTTTTCGGCGGGTTTGCTGTAGTTATTCCTCGTCCGGCCGCTTTTACTCGAAATAAAAATATTTCAATAAAATAGTGATCATTTATTATACCGTACAATAGCGTACCGCATCCCTCGAAAAAAAGCCATAACTCGAATTATTATCTGCACAAGCATCGTCTAGTAGGCGATTGAATGGAAAAGTTATTTTTTCATGCTTAGTGTTTCTCAGAAGTTATATTATACTTATTACATCCGCAGAAGTTCGTTTTTTCGAATTTTCACTCTATAAAACAATAAAACAGTGAAAGTCTCAAAATAGCATTATTATCAAAGGAAATCGCCCTGTACTACAAAAAGATTTGGACATGAATATCTCATGAATTTGTCATATAACGAAAATACCACATAGGATAAATCAGAAAAAAATCATAATTTGTATGTAATTATTTCTATCGGCTTATATAGATATATATTAAATCAAATTCTCGGCATATTCTTACACCAAATTAACGTTTTATGTTTCAATTATGTTCTTGTATCTTCGAATCGTATATATGTTTGTATATAGTATATACCCCCTTTCAGAGAACGTTTCTCTTTCTTTTTCTTGTATTTGAAACATCATCTGAATCATCTTCGAATACCTACTTATTAATATATTCCTCTTATTTCGTAATAGGCATGGAGAACAATTCAAAGAGGATAAAATCAACAAAATTCTTATGTCAATAGTCGTTTTCTTGTTGTCATAAAGCCCGAGAACTCTTTTTGGGTTATTGGACTAATTGAAGTTTCTTTTTTACTGTTCAAGTTTATGTGATTTTCAGTGTTTGTTGAACTTTGCTGAACAATATGGCCTTCGCAAATAGAGTGAGTTGTTATGTTTGTGACCGAAATGTTATTCCTAGACTCTCAAAGCGTTTGAATAGAGGAGATAATATTGATGTTTTGCAAATTGCAACATATCGAAGACAAACTGCGGGAAATCCACCTATTGATATTCAGGATGATACAAAAATATGTTTCAATTGTAATAACACAGTAATGAATGACATTATTGCTATGGAAAATAACCCGAATTGCCTTCGTCTCAATGTGTTGTCCCGCGTATCAAGTCGTGCGTGCATTATTTGTAATGCTCGTCAAAATATTCAAAGACTTTCTTTAGAATGTAGAGTGGATATTTTTGTTGCTTCTGATATCTATGTCCCAGATTTCTTGAGAATTTGTGGTCACCATCTCGATCATCAAGGTTTCCTTCCAAATTACTTGCATGGAGGTTTGAATTTTGTGAATAAACCATACATAATTTCCAATCTTCAACATTTTCTTCAAAGAATGAGGACATTTGTGTTTTATAAGTTAAAGGATTATTGTTCATACCCTTATGTTATAGATACTTGGTATAAGGAAACAAACATGATATTGACACTTGTCATTATAATAGAATGCATACATATTAAAAATATTAAAAGTTGTTCTACTTATTAACATGGCGCAGTCGAATTAAATGCATTGAGTAGAACATTTCATCACATTGAATGATAAGCAGATCGTAATATTAAAATGGATTTTAATAAGCCAACCACTCTGAATCTTGATGGAAACATAGCCGAAAACTTCAGAGTTTTCAAAGAAGAAATCCTGATTTATTTCACGGCCACTGAATCAGACAAAAAACCAAATGAAATTCAAGTTGCGCGTCTGAAGAACTTCCTTGGACATGAAGCTTCGAAACTATATGGTTCTTTGAAATCAACAGAGGATGAAGTTGAAACTGTCACGTAGATCTTAAAAATTTTTGAGACTTATTTTTCACCAAGAAGTAATGAGATCATGAATGTCTTCAAATTCTTCAGTCGAAAACAGCAACAAATGGAGCCATTCGAAAATTTTTTTGCTGATCTCAAATACCTGTCAAAGCAATGTCAGTTCGAAAATCAAGAGGAAAAGTTATTAAAAGCTCAAATAGCACTCGGTGTTACTTCGAAATCTGTGCAGGAAAGACTTTTGAGGGATGACCATACTCTTGAAAAAGTTGTAGATTTTTGCAAGTCTGTAGAGTTAGCCGAGGCAAATATGAAAATTTTAACCACGGAATCAAATATAAAACAAGTTGACAAGGTATCAAGATTTTCCAACAGAAGTCGAGATTTTGCTAATCAATATCCAAAAGAAAGAAAAAATCTCAAGTGTTCCAGATGCGGCAGAAACCACGAAATTGGCAAATGTCCTGCGTATGGGAAAATATGTAGCCATTGTTCAAAAACAAATCACTTTGCAACCATGTGTAGAAATAGGAAAACTCAAGTAGTACGTGAACTGAATAATGATGAGGTTCAAGAAAACTTTGCGTCCGACTCTTCGGGTTCAGCCTTCTCAGTGAGCACAATTTATTCCATAGATGGTTCAGAAGAAAAGAAAACCTGGTTCAAAACAATATTGGTTGAAGGTTGTGAAGTAAAATTTAAACTTGATAGTGGAGCTGATATCAATATTTTACCGATAAATTTTGTGAAGCATGTAGGTATGCACAATAATATAACTCCTTTGAATAGTGAAATTGTGGCTTACGGGGGTTTTCATGTTAAAACGATTGTTCAGATTCTCATGAAAATTGAAACTGAAAAAATCATTGATTTAGTCGTATTTGTTGTAATTTCAGGCAATTTTTCACCAATTCTGGGATTAGAAACATGTATAAACTCAAAATTGATAAAAAGAATAGATTCTATCCCAAATTCTACCAGCAGAGAAACATTATTGAAAAGAAATCATGACATTTTTCGAGGAATAGGGTGTTTTCCAGACATTTGTAAAATAAAACTAAGATCAGGTGCCATTCCACAAATCAGTTCTGCTAGAAGAATACTGATAAAGATAAAAGACAGATTAAAAAGTACATTAGACTCGTTGGAAAAAAGGGGCATTATATTACAGGTTAATGAACCAGTTGAATGGGTTTCAAACATTGTAATTGTGGAAAAACCAAATGGTTCTTTGCGAGTTTGTTTAGATCCAGTTCATTTAAATAAATATATAATAAGGGAGAAGTATACAATTCCCACTATAGATGAATTATTTCCAAATTTAGCACATACAAAATTCTTCAGTATACTTGATCTTAAAGATGGATTTTATCAGATCAAACTAGATGATGAATCTAGCAAACTTTGCTCCTTCTCTACGGTTTTTGGAACCTTTAGATTCTCCATTCGGGTTATCAAACCTGCCTGAATTATTCCACAAATTGGTTTTCAAATATTTCGGGGATATTAAGGGCGTTACAGTATATTTTGATGATATCTGCATTGCAACTGATACGAAAGAAGAAAATGATGAGATAATTCGATTAGTTATAGAAAGAGCTCGAAAATTGAATATTAAATTCAATCCTGATAAGTTTCAATATTGTTTGAATGAAATTAAATACTTGGGTTATTATATTCAATCAAAACGGTATGCTTCCTGATCCGTCCAAAGTAGACACTATCATGAAACTCAAAGATCCTGAAAATAGAACTGAATTACAAAGATTTTTAGGAATGATAAATTTCTTGAGAATGTTTATTCCGAATCTTTCGGGTATTATATCACCTTTACGTGAACTACTAAAAAAAAATGTTGAATGGGTTTGGACTAGCACACATAGCGAAACTTTGAATAAAATAAAAAACATTATTTGCAGTAATAAAGTTCTTGCTCCTTTTGATCCGAATTCTCCAATAGTTATACAATGTGATTCTTCAAAAGATGCTCTGGGTGGTTGTTTACTACAAAATAACCAACCAGTATGTTTTATTTCTAGAAGTATGAATGATGCTGAATCAGAATATCCACAAGGGGCCAAAGAATTGCTAGCTGTGCAATTTTCATGTTTAAAATTCCATAATTATATATATGGACACGAAAATGTTACAATCCATTCAGATTATATACCACTGGTTGCCCTAATGTCTAAACCTTTGTGTAAAATTCAAAATAATACGTTGAGGAGGTTAAAATTGAAGCTGATGTGTTATCGGTTCACTCTTGAATATCTTCCCGGTAGAAAAATGTTCATAGCAGATTTTCTTTCAAGATGTGGAGTTCTTACTAGAGAACAAGTCGACATATCAATGAAAGATGTGGTCCACTGTGTTGGTGCAAAAGAATTAAAAATATCTGAGGAGAAACTCGTGTCTTTTAAAAATGAAACTGCAAAGGATGAATATTTAGGATTAATATTAAAATACTGTGAGTCGGGGTGGCCCAAGAAGTTGAATGAAACGTCCAATGAGCTCAGTCATTTTTTTAAAATCAGAGATCACATCGAGGTCAGTGAAGACCTATTGTATTTTAATTCGAGGCTGATTGTACCTAAAATTTTGCGAAAATATGTTTTGAAACTGTTACATGAAACGCATATAGGATTCAGTAAAATGAATGGAATTGTTGACAATTTTTTCTATTGGCCTGCTATCACTAGTGATTTGAAAAATTTAGTGTCAGCTTGTGGCATTTGTAATAAATTCATTAGATCCAAAACAAAGGAGTCGTTACTGAATCATGAAATTCCAACTATACCGTTTTTAAAAGTAGGAGCTGATATTGCAGAATGGGGTGGAAAAAATTATTTTGTCTTGATTGATTATTATTCAAGATGGATTGAAGATTGAAAAGTAAAAACAGTTCAACAATAATTTCCAAGTGTAAACAGATATTTGCTCGTTTTGGTATACCTAAAGAATTGATAGCTGACAATGTACCATTCAATAGCTTTGAATTCAGACAATTTGCTAGTAACTGGAATTTTACGATCATCACTTCTAGTCCACATCATCCTCAGTCGAAAGGGTTAGCTGAAAAGGCAGTTGGTATTGTAAAAAATATGCTTAAGAAATGTCACGAGACTGGAAAGGATTTTGAATTGGCATTGCTTAAATATAGGAATGCTCCGGTAGCTAATTTAAAACAATCTCCTGCTCAACTATTAAGTAGCAGAGTTTTGAGGTCAAAATTACCTATAAATGATTCAAAACTAAAACCGACCCTAGTACCAAGTGATGTCAATGAACAAATGATAAAAAATCAAGAATGTCAACAGACATATTATAATTCGAAATGTAAAAAATCGTTAGAGTTTCAAGATGGTGAAAATGTGTTATTACAAAATATCATTACAAAAATATGGGAGCCTGCAGTTATCATAAAAAAATTGAATAACCCAAGGTCATATTTAGTTCAAACAGAAAATCACAATATTCTAAGACGCAACACTATTCATATTAGAAAATTACCTCAAGGGTTTCCTGAGTCTTCATTCACTTATAACCATCTAGATCTGGATCATAGCTATTCATCGAACAATGTTTCTCCCACTGAGGATGACAAACAAAGTTCGGTTTCAGAGCACATATCAGAAGAAGATATGCAGGTACCAATAGCTCCATATGGAGTTACTTGTTCAGGAAAACGTTATAAAGAGGAAGATGTTTTATAAGTTAAAGGATTATTGTTCATACCCTTATGTTATAGATACTTGGTATAAGGAAACAAACATGATATTGACACTTGTCATTATAATAGAATGCATACATATTGAAAATATTAAAAGTTGTTCTACTTATTAACAATTTGCTAATAGAAACAGGCCACTCCGTAACTGGGAAGATATCAATTGTTTCACTGAAAACGAATTTAAGTATCTGACATCAATCTCAAAAAATAATTTTCGACAATTACTAGAATTTTGTGATATTGTTGAACAAGGTGGCAAGAGAAGAAATGTCGAAAGAAAACATTTGCTGACATTTTTGATCAAAATGAAACATGGAGTTTTAGATGAGTTTTTGAAAATATTGTTCAGTTATCCTTCTCGACAAACAGCAAGTTTCATTATTTCTAATGTGAGATTATCTCTTTTACAAAGGTTCGTACCGAACAATATTGGATTTAATTCAATAACAAGAGAAAATTATATTAACAGTCATGTCTCCCCTTATACGAATCAACTGTACAATCCCACACCAGATATTCCCAAAGCAATAGTTTATATAGATTGTACCTACAATAAAATAGAAAAGAGCAGTAACTTCCGGGTATTGAGGCAATCATACTGTTTCCACAAGAATGAACACTTGGTCAAACCAGAGATCATAGTTGCCCCCGATGGATATATCTTAGCAATCAACGGGCCATACTTCGCAGATGCTAGGAATAATGATGCAAGTGTTCTAAATCACGAATTACAAGTTGATTTGAATGGAATGAAAACATGGTTTCAAGAAAGAGATATTGTGATAGTCGATAGAGGCTACAGAGATTCAATCAATAGTCTACAAGAACTTGGCTTGCATTACTATATGCCACCATTTCTACCGCCGAATCAAAGGCAATTAACGACAAATGAAGCCAATCAGGCACGTTTAATAACCACTACTAGATGGATTGTTGAAGCTAGAAATGGACATTTTAAGTCAATTTTCAAATTTTTTCGTCAACCCATAACAGCAATACATGCTGCGAAGCTACATGACTATTACCTGATTGCTGGCGCTCTTATAAATAAATTCCATCCATTGATAAATATGCCTGGAACGTTGGATACGGCCACACAAATGTTGGTTGATTCCGATGATGTCAACATTGTTCAGGCACGAGTTGAAGCTGAAAACCTCCGAACTAGGAATGGTCGATGGATTCGTTTAAATCAATATCATATACAATCGTTTCCTCGCCTTGATATTGAATATTTAAAATTACTTACTGGAACATATAATTTACAATTGGCTGCGTCATATATCCAAGATACAACTCGTAGAGATGGTGAAGTAGACAACATTTTAGAAGTCGATGAGTTACATGGGGAACCCAATTTCCTAAGATTCAGAATATTTTCTCGGTTCAGGAATGCTGCTAAACACATGCTTTGGGTTGTTTTCACTGAAAGAGGTGACGAAAATCTAGCATGTTGCTAGCGTGATATGGTTTTTGGGGTACGCTAGATATCAAGAAAACATACATTTTCCATCCAATTGTATTTTAGATTCCATAGGAGATGCTGCAAATAGAATGCTTCCAGAGGACATGGATATCGGTCCAGAAATAGTTTAATTTTATTGGTTATTGGTAAGAATCTCCTTCTAATTCGTATTTGATAATGTTTTTTGATTAGGGAAAAATTCAGTTATCCATCATGTATTTTCCTTGTTGTATTGTCATGCACATGCTCGTGCCAACCCAATATCCGAAAGATATATCACATCCCGTTGAACTTCTATCAATGTATGTATAGATTATATATATATATATATATACATATATATTTATATATATATATATAGAAGTAAATAGAGTGATTTATGTTTTGATTCCGAGAGCCACCATCATCTGTCGACAGCTGTTTCGTGGTTTCCCACTCATCAGGACAGCTTTATGGTTGCTCTCGATTCCATGGTTCGTGCCAAATTAAGTTTCAACTAGTGACTGTAGATGTCACAAGTTACTCCCTGTTATATATATATATATATATATTCACTGTTTATAGAACTCATTAAATTGAACAGCTGTTTCAGATTACTTATTACTAAGGTATCAACTGATAACACTAGTATCCTTCGACATACCTCCATAATGACATGTGCCTGAGATTTATCCACTTGAAATGTTCCTTATATCGTTACATTCAAACTATTCAGCAGACATCTTGAACCTCCTGCATTATCCATGACGGGCATCTTTAAGACAGTCATACATTATGCAATTTCCATGCAATGCAAGTTTGGTGCTATGCAAGAAATTCTTGCACAGCTATTGCATATCTCTTGCCGCGCACATTACATTATGCTGTTTCAGTGCAATTCTGATTTGTTTTGACATTTTGACATCACTGAAATTAATGAACATGTCTTGTTTCGTCCCTTTTTCCAGATGATGACCAAAATCACGTAATTAATATGCCTGGTTACACGTAATCAATAGAGATACACTCTGCTCAACATATCAGTCACAACACAATGAAAATAGCTAGAAGATAATAATACTGTTTTTGAAGTTCACGTTGGTGACGCTGTTACCACTAGAAAAATTACTAGAATTGCATAAAACTTGCATGAAAAATAGAGCAGATGCTATTTTCAAAACTTGCATGGAAATTACACGCGCGCAAGCGCGTTAATGTAGTTTGGACTTGCATGGCACTTGCATTGCACGGAAATCGCATAATGTATGCCTGTCTTTATTATTGGGAATTCAAAATTAGATGCCAGCGCCAAAGTGGCAAAAAATGGAACCTCTTTCGCGTATTTATGTCTAAAGAACATAACCTCGTTGTCCTTTGTGCTATTGTTGTAGAAATGCTCAAAATGTCAAAATCATAGTTTCAACCTCATTTTCACGTAAGTATAGATTCAAAACCCGACACCAGAGGGAGTATCCCTTATCTTGAATTCCCAATAGCCATGAGATACATATTATGTGTGCCATCTGGCAAGGCCGTACAAGTTGTTATGAGTTGAAATAATGTTGATTTCACTTCACTGAATTCCTTACTTTTACGTTTTGAATAAATGTCAAATAAGTATCTTCTCAATCACATCAGGAGACTTATGAAAATATGGACTTTTCAGAAATTGTTCGCCTTGTATATGAAAAACCCGTCACGGGATTCCGCTGAAAATTTTGTACGATATGAATGAAAGTATTTCGAGTTCTCCCGTGAAAAAAATATCACTATCTTTTCGGACTCCCTTATGAGATATAGGGTGATTTAAAAAATCAAGGTTTTTATTTATTAAAGTATAACTAATTTTTTAAATTCGACTCTGTATACGATGAAACATATCATTTAACATTCTTCAAGTGAATTTTGTCATTTTAGGTTGGTTTATTACTACAAGGTGTCTCAAAAACCAAAATTCGTTTTGTTTTCATATTTGTGAATTACCTTGTATGAATTGTATCAACTGTGATGCTAGATGAAATGAATTTATAATATTATGTGATAATTCTACCTTTTCTCGCATTTTCTCTTTATAAAACAACTAAATTATGAAAGTCTCAAAATAGCATTGTTTTCAAGTGAAATCGCCCTGTACTACGAAAAGATTTGGAAATGAATTTCTCATGAATTCATCATACACGAATGCGATGATGATCCCACAAAAGATAAATCCGAACTAAATCATAACTTGGGAGATACAGAGTGATGAAAAGTGAATGTTTCTCATATTCAAGACCCTGTATCTCGAAAACTAGTCATAGGATCGTGTTGCGCCCGTTGAAACATTTCATCGGAATGATCAATTCTACAACATATCAAAAATTCAAGAAATTTGACGGAGAGCCATTTTCCCATATAAGGTGTGCGGGGTCCTTTTCCAATCAAACGAAAGAGGTTGGTATAATTTACGATATTAGGAGTATTAATTAGCTCATACTATGTTTCAGAGTATACAAAGAAAGGGACAGTGGAAAAAAGAAAAATTAAAAGGCCCAAAATTGAATCACGGGAAAAACGATTGATGTTGCAAGAAAATCATAGAGTTTTACAAGGATGTATCGTTGCTAAGTGTAAATTGAAATGTAGTGACAGGTTTGATAATGAGCAAAGGAATAAAATCAATAGCGAATACTGGAAGTTGAACTGGGAACAACAGAAATCCTTCATTCTACATCAGTGTTCGAGAAATAATGTTAAAAGGAGAACGCTCAAAACAGAATCATCCCAACAAATATAACTACACAATATCATCTCCATATTAACGAAGGTACAAAGCTGCAGGTCTGTAAACTATTTTTTTTTGTACGACTCTCGGTTACAAACCTAATTAGACGGCATTGTTTTTCGTGCTTTATCAACAGTTGCAAGGTCTTCAAGCACCCCTGCACCCGATCGGCGTGGACATCATCCCATACATTTGCACATTGAGCCCTTCCATCCGGAATCCTCGCATTATAGGAGGGAACACGCTCCCAACGTGAGATACCTACCAAATGACGTCACAATTAATTTCATGTTTAGCGATTTTTGTCGTAAGTACCAGAATACAAAAATTTCATATGAACTGTACCGAAAAGTAGTGGGCGAAATGAACATTCATCTCACAAAACTTAGTCACGAACAGTGTGAACAATGTGAGACGTTTCGTATACACAATGCAGAACATACCAAGGACAATTTAGACACAACTTGTGAAATATGCAGTTAATGGTCCGCACATAATTCCAAAGTTGTAGAAAGTAGAAAACGCTACAGAAAACATGCCGATATGATATTTGATGAAAACACCATGTGTATATCAGCTGACTTGCAGAAGATAATTATGTTTCCTCGTGTGGATATTTTCAAGGCAGTTATTTTCGTTAGACGCCTCACAGCTTACAACGAAAGTTTTGTACCGGTGGGAAGAGTGCAGAAATCACGACGACCATTTGCAGTTTTTTTGTGCATATTGTGAATTCTAGCATGGTGTCACTTGAAACTTTGGAAGTAAATTTTTTCGAACTAGGACACACGTTCATGAGTGAGGATAGTTTTCACCACCAGGTTGAATTGAGTTTGAAGAATAAAAACAAAACAAATGATTTCCTGGACTATGTAGATTCAGTTTCAACATCAAATTCAGGGAAAATTGATGTAAAATCCATGCAGATCAATGATTTTTTTCCAATGAAAAGACCATCATTCCGTGGAAAAGACTAATAATATAAAACTCAATAATCCTAAGCCATATTTGATTGATATTGTGCAAATCCGAGCAGAGCGGGAAAAGTTTACATTGAAGTACAGAACAGATTTCAGTTCTGAAACAGAACATGAATTGAATTTCATCAAAAAAGCTTCAATGAAAACGATTGTTAATGAACCCATTGCTCTGAATGTGGAAGACGGTATCGAGGAAACCAAAAAGGAAGCTTTATTGAAAGTAGTGGGACCATTGATGGACAAAACTCGCTTACAGTTCTGGAAAAACCTCCCTGTAAAAAAAGAAAATTAATTCTACTCTTGAAAATTCATTTTTGTATTCTTACTGTTGGTATTTTCTCACCATCATTATATTATTTGACTGTTTTTACTTACCAAAGCGGCATTAGAGTTGTGATCTCAGTTTGTCAATTAATTGTTAAGGTTGAATTAAATATTTTGAAAAACACATACTGTTTCATGATTTTCAAAATATGAACTGTTTTCATAAATTAAAACACAGTAAGTGGTTCACGGAATTCACTTACTACATTTTATTGTATGAAAAAGGGTTAACCTTATGATCATAATCACAGTAACTGATATATTTTTTGACATATTCTTCGAATTATTTTGATATTCACAGAAAAATTACACTGGATCTATAATACTTAGTTGAACCAAATTTCATGAATCCATCTTGATTGAATCGACTTTTATTGGTCTAATAACTTATTTATGTGCTTACGGCCATTTAACTTTTTTGCACTTACTGCGTTTTTCCTTGGCACGGCAGTATACTACATAGAACCAAAAGATGCATTAGAGCAAATGTTCAAATTAACCAACATTTTGCTAAATACTCAAATGGCATTTCCGTATCATCGACTGTAGCACGATTTGGAATATTCCTGGAGTATCCTGTATCAAAGTACATGCTGCTGAAATTCTCGCCGGTTTGTCTTCTACAGATTCTACAGGAGTTGAATAAATACACCAAGAATTTTAAGCATGCCCTCAACAAAAAGGCTTGTGAAGTTAAATCCGGAGAACGTGCAGGCTTTTGAAAATGCCCACTATGTCAGCGAGTGTCAATTGACGTAGTTTTGGTGTCTGGGTAGTTCCTTTTTCCTGAGTTGTACTCACTTCAGTTTCCAAACTTTCATTTATTTAATATGAAAAATTATGTCTCTACTCGAAGCAAATATCTCCGAAACCTCTACATTTACATATATGAAATGTGATGATCTTCAGTTTGAGTGTCCATAAACTTCACGGATGTCAAACACTCATTTGTCCAATCACTCGTTCAGACAGGCAAAAAAGTTATGAATTATTGATCTTTCTTATCGATAAAGAAAAATGATTATAGATAATTTTCAGACTGAGGAGAAAGCGAAAGTGTAACGAAATAGTTTACAGAGAAATTCCCTTGACAAAGATGAATTAGAGATATATATGAGATTGTTCCTCGTTAACAAATTTGGCAAAGCATGCAGACGGTTGAATTGAATGTATCTCCTGACCGAAGAGAAAGAGAGAGTACTGAAAGAGTACTTCGGTATCAAGTTTAACAAAGCAAGCAGATGGCTTGATTTATGCCAAACAACTGAAAGGAAACATTTTTTCTTTGGCTAGGCCATTCCATCTGAACGTGGCTAGTGAGTGATCCAGTATATATCAAACCTAGAGTTCACAGAATCATAAGTGAGTCTAGCTTCCACAGATTGTAATTAAACAAAATAAAAAAACAGTAATGTGACGATTATTTTGTAACAAACATTTGAGGATAATAACTGCAATCTTAATATTGTCGACATGAGTTATAATGAAAAGTTGTAAGACTCCGTATAAGGCTCGGGATAACAGAATTGAAACGAGTATTGCTACAAGAGTAAATGATGCAAAAGATGGAACAATTGACCAAAATGACTAATAATTAGTGACTCACATGGTATGACCGGCGATGAAGATCTTCAGTATCTGTCGAATATGGGGCTATATTTTTTTATGTGTTTTGACTAGTTATCTTTGTTTATCAATTTGAGCGTTGCAGACGAAAAATGTTCATTGGTATCATAGACAAGGCAGCAGTGGAAAAGAGTATTCCATTGAATACGGCTAGGAGTAAAGCATCAATTACCACGAAATTCAACAATTTTTGCACAAACAGGGGTTATGTTATCAATGCAATTACCACAATTGCGTAGCTGCCTGTATTTGCGGAAATTGGATGATACAGACTATAAAGAATCTGTTATCAAGATACAATGGAAAACTGTTGCCAAGGGACTACAAGAAAGTTGTTTGAAAAGCTATGGAAAAAAATTCAACCCATTTGGGGCAAGATTTTCATGTTCAAGTTAAACTCGAGATAACTAACTAATAGTTTAGATGGTGAATGACATTATGTGAATGATGTTTGAAGGATCAAATTCCAAACTATCAGTTAGTTATCTGGAGTTAAACTTGAACATGAAAAACTGGCCTTTAATGACCTAGAATTTACGCACGAAATTACAAAAGGAAGCAGTTGCAGAAGAGACCAGAGAGACGTGAGCAAATCGCTGCTGCTTTTTCTAAGGAGGAACTGTCATCTCTGCAAAAATGTTGGGACGAAGATTAACCTGCAGAGTTGCAGAAGAAGCTTTTCAAAATCGTTGCTACCGAACTTGCTTGGAGAGGCAACGAAGCGGCCGGCGAATGCTTTAGTATCGTATTTTCAGAAAGAGCTCGACAATTACTTCAATGAAACAGGAATAATCCAGTATTTACGAAAACTAACCAAGGGGGTGCAAGAAGTTGTGCTAACAATAAATGGCTGACTCCTAATGAAATTGACCCAGACATATGTCCAGTTCGTTTAATCAGAAAGCTGATGGAGAAACGTCCGCCGCATATTAAAACAGACTCTGTTCATTACACCACATTCTAATTGGAAATTAGCAGATTATAAAGGTTGGTACAAAAATACTTCCGTGGGGATTTGTGAGTTGTCCAAACAGACTCAAAATACTGCAGAACAAGCTGGGCTTGATACAAAGCGAAGGAAAATCACTAATCATAGTCACCGATCTACAGCAGTTACACAGCTTGCAAACGCAGGTGTTTCAGATCAGCTACTTATCAAAATTTCTGGTCATGGTAATTCTAATTCCATTGCTACATACCTCACAATTCAGCCTATGCTTCAAGAGGAAGTTGTGAACAAAATGAGAGGAAATATGGAAAAAAATAGTTTCGACTGTGATAGAACAAACAAGGTCAACTCCATAAACAATGTGATAGCTACAACTACCAATACCGAAAGGCAGGTCCACAAATTATACCTTCAATATTCATACTTTTAACTGTAACGAATTTAAATAAAATGACTTCTTATTTTTCTCTTTAGTGTTCACGTTGTTAGTTTTTTATTTGATTTCTGTAAATTACTTCAAATTAAAACGGTTACACGATTTTTCTTTATTTCTGTTCGATATATTGTCGTCCTGAATAAAATTCTTGGTATGATTAATAACCTATAATTTTACTAAATTTAACTCGAGTTGAGTTCGGGCGAATTCGGGTGCACTTTGAAGTATTTAGAGTAACTTCCAGTGATATATTCAAATTGTAGATATTGATCTAATGCAGTTTATAGAATTTGAATAAGATGATTTTCCTTAAATCGGCGCATTTGGAAAGACTTGCCCTTCAATTGTTTATAACGCGATTGTTCAAAAACTATACATCGGACAGAAACCATCTTGCGCACAGTTAAACCACATGTGATTATCCATCAGTTTCCGCAATATTGTTTGTCCAGCTTCAGATTTATGAAAATTATAAATTTTAGAAAAATGGTCTCTTTTTTGAGGTTTTCCCGAATTTTCTCAGTGAAAAATGCACCGATCTGGTAGTATAAAAACCATGTTATAGGTTTCATAATTTTCTAGAAAAGTTTTCTTGAATGTAAAACGATTTCTTCTATACTTTTTGAGATATTCGCCAAAAAACATAAAAAGATATAATTTCTCATTCACGAACTTTCTAATGAAAAGTAGTACCTAAAGGCCGTTTGCGTACTTTATTTTGTGTGAAAAGAGCGTCTCATTTTCATCTACAGCTTGGCCTAGGATATCTAGACATTATCTTTGAAATATTTTGTGGAAAATTTCACCATTATATGCCTTTTCTTGTTTGCGACTTTTTTCCCATTACATAACATGTCTCAACCATTATCCATTATATTCATTCCTCTACATAGAACCTTCCTCAAACTTGCACCTCAGTTTTCTCGATCTCTCTTCTGGATTTCATAAAATCTCAAATTACGCTTCGTCCACTTGATCTTGTTTATCAACTAAGACTTTCATGGCTTCATCTTGATTTTTCATCCTCCCAACGATTCGTAGATTTTCTCCTTCAGCGTTTGTACTTCTGCAAAAACATTTTCACTTATCGTCTCTGTTAAATTGATGGTTATGTTGCTATGAACTCTTCTGATATACATGATTTAGTTACGAGGTATACCTAACTAATGCGTGTAGTTCGTCTTCTCCCTTACCTCTGGTAGATCTCTTCTGATTTACATAATTCAGTTACAAGGGACCTAACTAATGCGTGTAGTTCGTCTTCTCCCCTACCTCTGGTAGATCTCTTCTGATTTTCATAATTCAGTTACAAGGGACCTGACTAATGCGTGTAGTTCGTCTTCTCCCTTACCTCTGGTAGATCTCTTCTGATTTACATAATTCAGTTACAGGGGACCTAACTAATGCGTGTAGTTCGTCTTCTCCTCTACCTCTGGTAGATCTCTTCTGATTTTCATAATTCAGTTACAAGGGACCTGACTAATGCGTGTAGTTAGTCTTCTCCCTTACCTCTCGTCGATCTCGTGGGGCTATGTGGATTTCATTAAGATTTATTCAAATTGTGAAGTATATTGCATCAATAATTTCACTCGCCTTATGAAACCATCCTTTCCTGCAATATTTGGACCAATAAGGGATGTATGCATCGATAATACGCAGTTCCTAGCTTTCGAGCCGGAAATTTCCGTCACGTGTAAAAACGTCCATAAGAGGAATGCAATTACCGCTGGCTCACAGCGATAATTGCACTGTAGTGACGCGTTTCGCGTCACGGCAGTGCAATTATCGCATTAGATGTCAATTCAAGTGAAGTCGCGCGATTTTAATGTCAGAAGTGAGACTTCAAATGTGTCATCTACCTACAAGTGTTCATATAAGAGAGAGGTGTGAAATTTCCTACCGAATACCACTCGTGCATTGAAAATTAACCAGGTAATTCTGAAAAAAACGTGTTTTTTTTAATAAAAAACCGCACTCGGTTATTTTTTTCGATGTTTCAAAAAATTGCCCTCCTCCTTCGGAATCGGGCAATTTATTCTTTGAAACAACGAAAAAAATAAACTCGTGCAGTTTTTTAAAAAAACACGTTTTTTTCAGAATTATCGGTAATTTTCAATGCACTTGTGGTATTAACCCCGGTAATACCACTTTGTCATGGCAACCACGTATCCAAACAACAGCGTATAACTTAAAATCATCTCGCTACCAATATGAATGTCAGTCTGACAGACATCATGTACATCAGGCATTATCTATAACTATTGAAGAATTCACGACAATGGATTTTTTGTTACTTTGTTGGTTCGTGAAATTATCTCAATAAATACTACTTGTGCTCACAATACTACCTATAATTCTGCCAGAAATCTTAAACTCGAACAAATTGCTTTGAGGTAACACTGCTCGTCCTAAAGGACTCGTGGTGTTGCCAAGCAATTTGATCTCCTTGATTTCTGACAGAATTACTGTAGATAGTATTGCGAGCACTCGTGGTATTATCCCTGATAATTTGTATGGGATCACTTAATTCCAGGATTTCCTTCATGGTTGAGACGCTCCATTGTCTAGAAATGCCTAGGATCGGTTCTGGTCCCACCGTTGAGTCTGATTTTGTTCTCATTGCTTACATTGCGAGTAAAATTTGAATTATAGAGTCTGCAAAGATTTAGACATTTCTAATTTTTATTTACACCAAAGGATCCAAGATAACTGCTATATGATCTAATGCCTGTAGCAGCACCTAGCCAGAGGACAAAGTTAAATGGATGTTTTGAATTTTGCACAACTGCAAAATTGTTCAATGAATTTCGTTGCTTTTTTATCAAATGTTCAAACTCCATAAACTCCATGAAATTCGATTTATATGATTACATGGTCTCATAGATCTATGAATACAATTAAATTGAATAAAAGTTGACATGTTTCCTCTGAATTGAAATTGAGACTGGAAAGAAGTATTTCTTCAACTGAAAACAAAATTATTATTTCGTCTTGAAATATCACTTTAAAAACCTAATTCGACGTTTTATAATCATGAAATATTTACCCGAAGATATTTTCTCAGAGTTGAAGTAATACTATTTTTTTATGGATTCGTGTGAAGCTTCTACTTCATGAAATGAATAAAGTTTGACGAATCGACATCTTTCAGGTTTTTGTGATGCTCATTATCTCATAATATCAACTAAATCAGGATTAGTTTTTGATGGAAATGGAGAAAACGTCAAAGCTGTAAAGCCAGATTATGACCTGGGTGAGAAGTGGATATTGGAAAGCATGGAAAATGGTCATTTCATTATATTGAACGCCAAAAATGGGTGAGTATTTCAATGATTGTCATAATCACATGTATAGCTCTGACAAGATGAACATTTAGTTTAATATGATCAAACCATATATTTAACCTAAATGTGAATTTTTGTCTTCAGCCTCAAAATACGCTAATCTAGTATTTAAGTCCGTTGCTAAGCAACGAACTTTCCCGGACCGTTTTCGGGAATAGTAATTTACGTAAGTCCGGAAAAAACTGTTTTTTGGACGAGTAGACCAAATTCTAGAAGTATTCGAGTCCAAAAAAACTGTTTTCGGACGTGTTCCGTACACTATATTTTCGACAATCATGTAGAATAACAAATCAATGAGACGCATTTAATCTAAGAGACGAAGAGAGGTCGACTTTCACCCATCTGTTAACCGAATGAAACGATTCGAAATTTGAATATTGCGAACATTTCAGTTCTTATTTGTATTATAAATTGAAATTCGAACAGAAGATAGGTACCAACAGAAACATTCTAAACGGACTAGGCCGGGAAGTGCTACTTTCCCAAAGAAAAAGTGTCCGGGAAGTGAACACTTTCCGAATGTTTGCCGAAAAAGTACTTTCCCGTATTAAAAACGATAAGGGAAAATTTTTGCCGGCTTGTTTACATTTTTGATAGTTATTGAATTCACGCAAACAATATGTAGAATTCCTTAGTTTTTGATAATGCTGATTGCGATTTCAGAAAGAATAGTATGTGTACCCCGTAGTAAAAGCACATTCCCAGACTTCAATGCTTGTTGGCCTCGGCTTAACAATTTACATTGTCGTCCGAGAATGTATTGCTTTTACTGCTAGATTACTACTAGATACACAATATACTACTATGTACAAAATTACATTTCCAATTATATATCATAACTGTTCTATCAATTCACAAACTAATGATGTAATTGAGATGATATAATAATAATAATAATGTTATTTATTGACTTTTGTTTGTCATGTAAAAATGAATAAGTAACGTCAGTTAATAAATAATAAAAATCGGTGTAGTACGATACAACAAATACCAGAAATCATCGTAAACATGACAATCAGCCCTATGAGTAGATAAACAACAGTTTTTCAAGATGAAGGGTACTCGATTCTAACTGCAGCTACGAGGCAAGAGGTAGAAGAATGGCCCGAGCAGAAAATCTATATATCTGTTTAGTTGGTAAGGCAGAGCTCAGAGCTATCTGTCATTCTAAATTCAGCACTTGTACAGGAACAAGGATATGCTTTCAAGATACTAGCTGAAACAGAAGTTCACCTGGTCTGGGTACTGGTTCACAGAGGGGTGCGCGGAAACAAGGTGCAAGGTGGCAGCCAAACTTGCTTGCACTGGTTCTGATACGCGGTTCTATTGGTATGAGCCTGTACTGGCATCGCAATAACCCAAAAATCTTCAGCACTTGATGACTGGGCGAAAGAAGAGCTTAACTAACTTTGAAGAAAAATACTGGCTGCAGGCTGTCGATGGACGGCATGGCACGTAGTTTAGCTTATTTATTTCACTAATTTTCATAATATAGAACTTTTTTTTCCTTCCGGATGCTGGTCCTGTCACCAGCTCCACCTCAGCCTCTTGGGTTTTTTGTGCATTCCAATTAGTTTCACAGCACCCACTCCATAACTTCAGTCCCCTGTACCAGTCTGTGCAGGTTCTTCTTTGGGAGTTAGCCTCGTATTCTGACAGTACGTACTTTACCACATTGTCTACAGGAAAGTTCCCCGTTATACAGCTTCATCTTGTGCAGGTGTTTTCTCATTGGGCTGTAACCATTGAGAGGCCCATTATTTTTTTAACTTGATTCCTGATCAGCTTGAGTATTTCTTCAGTTTTGTGTTTTGATGGTTCTTCAATATATGTTTACCCATGGTGCATGAGAGGGGCTTTGTTCCATCTCTCTCCTTGTTTTCTTCTGATCCAGTCCTAAATGCATCCTGGAATGTTGGATTCAGTAATCCTGAGTGCGGGTTCTGGGCCAATATATGGGGTTGATGAACCGTTTCTGGCTAGTTCCTCAGCTTTTTCATTGCCCTTGATGCCACATTGTCCTGGAACCCACATCAAAGTTGTTTTGTTGTGAGAGGACACTGAGTTCTTCTCGGCATTCCCATATACCAGTCTTGATGTCACATATGGGTCAATAAGAGCCTTCAGTGATGCCTGGCTGTCTGAACATATTTTGATCCATGCATTGCGCAATTCCTTTATGTTGATTTCTCTTGCGCATTGCAAGATAGCGTACATCTCTGCCTGGAATACGGAGGTGTTTGTTCCTAATAAAACGCTTATTTGTGAGTTTCTCCCCTAACTGTATATTGCAGCACCAGTTCCTTCCCTGGTTTTGGATCCGTCCGTATACCAGTTCCTCGAACCTCGAAGTTGATGTTAAAGAAGTATCTAGGAGTCGTGTGGTCCATTGGTTCCATTTCAAGAATGTTACCTTCCACTGTATTCTTTATCTTGTTGTGATACGATCTATTGCTCGATTTTTGTTTCCTTAGAAGTCCCATTCTTTCCTCTCCCATAATTAATACATCAATCGGTGGGAGGTCTAATAGCGCTTCCATGGCAAATGTTGTCTTTGTCCACCATATCAAAGATGCATATGTGGTCATGGGTATCAACCACAATGCTGTATATCCAATACATCGTTTTGGGATTTAGCCCCCATGTTTGAAGTATATCTATTTTGTTAGATATATACATTGAATGTTTACATGGAACACACTCACCGATCTATCGCAATTGATTAAATCATAAAAATTTTGTTCATACTGCATATCACATTTTGGATGAATAAAGGATTTTCTTTTGAGACACTGCTTTTCTGAAAAGATTCTTTATTAAATCTGAATCGTCTGATAGCCGCACCTCTTGACCATCCGGGTGGCTACGGAGTTATTGCCTACGGAATATCCCAGTTATATTGTATGACGTAGGCTTGTGAAATTTGGAGCATCGATATAATAACATAAGTGCTAGAATTTCAGCATATTGACATGTTACCTTCCAGTCTGAACGGGACTGACATCAACTCTCTTATTTTGAATAGCAACTTTTGTTTTGCTCTTCACGTCATTAAACATTAAATTCCCTTTCTACTGACATATCACAAGTTGGTATCTAACCAGAAACTAGATCAGAAAAAAATCATTAATGAAATTCACTGATTAGGCCATGAAACAGTTGCTGCTACTGTGATATTTTATTTTCATTCGTCAGCGTTATGAAAAGCCGCCAAAAAAAAGATTGGAAAAATTGGGGGAAAACAATACTCTGTAGGTCCATAACTTAAATAGGAAAATACAATCTTTTTTTGCCTGCACAATTCAGCATAACCATTTCTTTCCGATGATATGATAGAAAGTAATTTTTTGAAATGAAATACCAAAAAATCCAATTATTATTCTTCAAATAACAAAAAAACAGATTTATCGAAAAAAACATTCAAGTTGATAGGATTAAAGATAAAATAAATTCGAAACAAATATTCGAAATGCATTCCCTCAGCGTCAATACATTTATTGACTCCGTTAATATTTTCATGTAAAACGTTTCTCAACTTTGGGGAGTGATATCTTGGAAAGCTCTCCGAATTTTTACTTCTAGCTCATGTAGAGTTGTAGGCTGTGTGGAGTACACCCTATTTTTAAGATGCCCTAATAAAGAAACTCGCAAGAAGTAAGATTAGGTGACCTTGGTGGCCACCTGACTGGACCATGGGTTGTTGAAAGAATGGGGCCAACAACATGAGTGCCAACTATGCCTACCCAAACATTCACACCAAATCTCTCCTGGAAGCCGCCTTGTCGAAACCGGTGCTCGTTTGCTATCGCCCAGTACCTGGAACAAAAGACCGTTCATACTTTCAGCACTTTACACTTCGATTATCGACAATAATCTTGTACCTATTTTGTATTATACCTGTTGAATAATCCATTGTTGGTGAGACTTGACTCATGCGTAAACAAATATAGATAGATAGATCTTTATTGGTCATATTACACAATAGTGCTTTGACAAGTCAGTAATAAAATAATACTAAAAAATTAAATATTAATATAAAATAACAAAAGAGAAACAATCTTTGCCGTTAAAAACGCTTGCACAATAAAATTTAACAAACAGCAATACGTATATTAATCAATGTTGTGAAAAATCGGTTGATAGGAACTCATCAAAATCGTAAACGCATTATCATCCAGGAACAACTTAATAACAGATTTGAATTTAACGCACTCGAGAACTCGGACATTGTGTGGTAGAACATAGAAGAACTTGATTGCATAATAGCTAGTCCCATTTCTCGTTTTCGAAAGTCTTAGGTAGTGTTGATGTTTCATATCTGTGTTTCGCGTTGTGTATGAATGTGAACTTTTATTTGTCCTATAGTTTTTCAAGTTTGCTTTTATATGCATAAGACATTGCAGTATGTAAGTGCATGGCAGAGTTAGTATCTTAAAATGTGTGAAAGCACCCCATCAATCATCTCTATAAGGCAATCTAGCATTGATTGCATTGATTGATTGCATTGACTATTCCGAAAAGAGCAGCAGATAAGAATACTCCAAATAGTAGAGGAACTGTAGTATCAATGCCTGCAGTTTCTGCCGCTATTATGGAAAGTGAGTATCAGTTAAAGTTGAATGATTATATTCATCTAGTTTCTGAAGAAGGAGAAGGAAGTTCAACTCGAAACGAGTGGCGTGAAGTTGTAAGAAGAAAGCAGGGTAATAAACCCAGGAAGAATCTGGTGGTGGGAAGTAATAATGGATCTGCGTTAGTGAAAGTAGTTCCAAAGAAAGTACTTTTACATGTATATAGAGTAAACGTAGGAACCACCTCAGAAGATATGGTAAAGTTGCTCAAAGGTCATTTTCCTGAAGTTGAGTGTGAAGGTCTTAACTCTAGATACCCTGAAATTTATTCGTCGTTCAAGATTACCATAAACGATTACAATTCCAAAAAAGCGATGGATCCTGAAATTTGGCATCAGGGCTCTTGTATTGAAAAGTTTTTTATGAAACGCAAGTTGAACAGCAAAGAAGGAATATTCGATCCAAGTATGCTTTTACTAAATGTGAATTCACTGAACACTGATAAAATCAATCAAATCATAAGTGAGATAGGGTTTGCAAAAAATTTAAAATTTCTTTGTCTAGTAGAAACAGGTTTAAAGACAAGCTCACTTGATTTTGTGCATATTGAATGCTACCATTTGATTTCTGTCGGATAGACAAACAACGCGATGGCGTTGGTATTTGGTCAGAGTCACATTCCCAATTGAGAAATATTGATGTTTCCCAATATTGTGTAGAACAACACTCCGAATTTTGTGCCGTATCATTCAAAGTAGGAAACTCGGACAATATCATTTTGAATTGTTATTAATCTCCTTGTGGTGATGAAAGTACATTTATTGATAATTTATCATCTTTATTAGACCACCTCTTTCAACCTAAATTAAATTTTATTGTTTGCGGAGATTTCAATTTTGACATGTACAAAAATTGCAATTTTGGCACATTGCCTCCTTACTATCAGGGATCAACTTGAGTCCGATCATAACATGGCCAACACGATAATTGATCAAATTTTTGTAAATTTTGATAATGACATTTCAGATCACAGATCAATTTTTTTGGAACTTGATTATGTATCGGAAGCAGGTGAAACCAAAACAAAGTAGATGCTTGAAAAGGGACTTTCGAACGAATAATATTGTTCGATTTGAAAATGAAGCTTTTAATATTTTTTATAATATTTTCACATATCATTTCGATGAGGCTTTTCCAACAACAACTTTCTGTTATAGGGATGTTGATAAAAAATGGGTTGATAGTGAGGTTATTCGATCTAGTGAGGCTCTGAAAGATCTGTATATACTGCAAAAATTTCATCCAACCTTGCGAATTGTTTACAAAGAATCGAAAAAGAAACACACCACTTTGCTCAAAAAAAGCGTAAATGTCATTATCAAAATCGTATGTCAAATTCTGGAAATAATATGAAGAGTTCATGGGAAGTTGTGGCTGAACTGACGAACAAACGACGGGGAATAAAAAATATTGTACTGAAAAACTCAAATGGAAATTTGGAAGAAAACCCTGTAAAAATTTCAAATGATTTTATAGACACTCCTAAAAATTCAGTGGATAACAGTGATGAATGTGATGATGAATTCGCTATATCTAAAAATAAATTCAATTGTTTTGGTATGTTTCTAAAACCGTTTCTAGAGGATGAATTGTACAATTTGTTGAATTCTCGGTTGAAAAACAAAAAATCCGCTGGACTGGATGAAATTCCAGGATTTGAGTTGAAGAAGGTGTTAAGTGTCATTAAAAAGCCCTTGACCATTCTGGTAAACAAGTCTTTTATGTCTGGAGTCTTTCCACAAAATATGAAAATTGGTAAAGTGGTTCCTCTCTTTAAGAAGAAGGATCGAACTGTCTTGGAAAATTATCGCCCGGTGACTGTCCCCTACAGCCTCGCGAAGGTATTTGAGTATGCATTTTTGGATAGATTGTTATCATTTTTGGAAAAGCACAATATCATTAGCCATAGGCAACATGGTTTTCGTGCTAGAATGTCAACATAGAGTGAAAACATTTTGTACAACTCACATAGTGAGGTTAGATTTTTGGGAATCTCGCTGGATGAACATCTCTCTTGGAAATCCCATTGTAAGCAATTATCCTCTAAATTGAATTCTTTTAAATTTCTCTTTATCAATTTACGATCAGTGTTGGAAGTGGATCAGATGTTAAATGTTCATCATGCTCAAATTGTATCTAGACTTAGGCATGGCATTTGCCTCTGGGGTAATTCACCTGGTTCGAAAGGAGTGTTCATAGGCCAGAAACGAATCTTGAGATGTATTGCTGGAATTTCTAACAGAGAAACATGTAGAACTGTTTTTAAATTGTTTAATGTTTTGACGCTTCCCAGTCTTTTTATTTTTGAAATGTGTATTTATGTTTTCAAGAATAAAGAACAATTTAAAAAAAACTCTGATGTTCATGAATATGAAACAAGGAATATGTACCATTTTCATATAAATCCTTCTAAAAGGAAAATCCAATCAAATGCACCAAATCATGTGGGTCTTAAAATGTTTAACAAACTCCCAGTAGAAATTAAAATTACTAGTAACCTGTATTTATTTAAACGTAAATTGAAATATTTTTTATTGGAAAAATGTTTTTATAATGTTAATGATTTTATAGAAACATAGTCTTCGTGATGTATTTCGAATGTGATATCTGTGTTTTTTTACTTACTCTATATTTACATTTACATTTTATGTATAATTTTATGTATAGTTTTTTTTATATAGTATTAATATTTTTAATTTTATTGACTGAAAATTCCAAAACATGTATACCATGTCAAAAAAATGAAATAAAGATTGATTGATCGATTGATTCTGACCGCCTTTCTTTGCATGGAGAAGACTGCTGAAGCATGTGCTGAGTGGCCCCATACTAATAGGACATAAGATATTGTGGACTGTATCAGTGCGTGGTAAGCTGTTAACAGTGCTGAGTGTGACAAGCAATTTCGCAGGTTACGTATTAGAAAGATTTTCCGTGACATAGTTTTGCAGACAAAAATCGAATATTATTCCCAAGTGAGTTTACCGTCCAAGAGGACACCTACAAACTTAATGCAATGAGAATTATTTAGGTCTGTGTGCTGTTTTAAGCCAAAAATCAATGTCTCAGACTTGTCTTTGTTAAGGACAAACTTATTGTTATGTAGCCAAGATTGTGTTAAGGACAGACTATTATTGGCCTCAGTTAGCACCATATTATAATCTCTATTTGAATGGGCTAATGAGGTGTCGTCATCAAAAAGAGTAAACTTTGCTAAAGGAGCACTATTAGGCAGGTCGTTGACATAAATAAGAAATAAGACCGGACCTAGGACAGACCCTTGCGGTACTCCATATTTAATGTCGATCGATTGAGAGCTGACATCCTTAAAATTAACGAATTGAGTTCTGTCCGTCAAATAGGACCTAATAATTTTTTGGCTATTTTCGGAAAAGTTGTAAAATTTCAGCTTAATAATTACTATATTGTGCGGAACACAGTTAAAAGCCCTACTTAGGTCTAAGAAATGTACATGGACGTACCCATAGGTCTCGAAGCCTTCATTTATTACATCAATCAGTGCATTTTTTGCCGCGGTTGTCGATAAATTAGTTAATAGACGATTCTCAGCATTTTGACAAATAAACCAATTACAATATTCCAGGTGCCTTTCACAGTCATTTCTTATTTAAAGCTAATTCGGCGCAAATCCGTCTTAAGGAAATTGTGCTATCATATTGTATCAAAGCTAATACATTTATTTCAGTTTCTTCATAAATAACAAATTCTTCAGGGTCTTCTAGAACATCTTCTTAATATTTCTTCAAGCCAATGAAAATACCTTCTTGACGGTTGTTGCCTCCATGGAAATCGCTCTAAATACAATCGTTCAGCGGCATAAGAATTTTTTAAACATTCACCATAAATGAGAAGCATGTCAATTTGTTCGATTCGTGAAAAACGGGTTATCTTTTGAATATTGCACTAACTGGTTTCAATATCCAAACCGTTTTAAAATGGCAGAATCAAAAACACTACTTCGAACGTCAAAATAATATGGATAGCAGCGTTCGTGACAGCTCTCCTTTCTTTTTTGTTTCATACCAAAATACATCTTAATAAGCCTACTTGTCAATATTTTGGTTCAAATGATTATTGCAATAGAATGATTATACTGAAAAGCTCAAACATCGTCCATAGATATTAGAATATCTAGGGACGATGGCACAGACCAAGTACGTTAATGTTCCTATTCAAGTTTTATAACCTACAGAATATATTTCATCATTAGACATTATCTTCAATTTTATTTTTACGTGTGACGATAATCTGTTTTGTTATTTGAAGAATAATAATTTTCAGTATTTCATTTTAAAAAATCAGTTTCTATTATGCCATTAGAAAAAAATGGTTTGGCTGAATAGTACAGGCAAGAAAAAAATTGTATGTTCCTATTTTAGTTACCTATAGACCTACAGAGTATTGCTTTTTTTTCCCAATTTTTCCAATCTTTTTTTTGAAGGCATTTTATAACGCTGACGAATGAAAATGAATATCACAGTAGTAGCAACTGTTATCAAGTGACGTATGGTTTCCATTGCCAACTTTTCAATTTTTGGCTTTCATTTTGGTTCCACGGCCTACTCAGTGAATTTCAATAAAAAAAATTTCTGATCTATTTTCTGGATAAATACCAACTTGTGATATGTCATTAGAAAGGAAATTGAATGCTGAATAACGTTGAAAGACAAACAGAATAGGGTTGCCATCTGAAATAAGAAAGTTGGTGTTACTTCCGGTCAGACCGGAAGTTGACATCGATATGTCAATATGCTCAAATTGTAGCTCTCATGTCATTATATCGATGCTCCAAATTTCACAAACAAACCTATCCCATACAATAACAATGATATTCCGTAGGCAATACTTCCGTAGCTACCCGGTATATCTGGATGGTAAACGTAGGCAGAAACCGCCCAGCACTACGCCTAAGCTCTATACCTGATAGGTATAGAAGACAGTCCCATTTGCATGGAAGGAATTCATTTTACTTCCTTGGCGAGGTGTATAGACTGGTGCTTATAAATTTTGTGAAAAAAAAGTAACTGTAATACCCGAGTAGAAGAAAAGCAATAAAAATTCTGAACTTTGGGTTTTTTTTGTCAAACAATTTCGAAGACCTCATTTTTTTTCAACAATTTTGATTTCCAACCGGTGTTTTGGTGTTCTCTGATTTCCAGGAAAAAAATCTCGATTCCGTGGGTTGCAGACCTTTTTTTTGTGTCCTTTAAACGAAATAACGAAATAATTCCTGTAATACCCATGTACTCGAGTAATACCTTGAATTCCCGATTAATGCCCATTAATTTTTTACTACTACCCCTACTTCCCGACTAATAACCAATAATTTTCAACTAATTCCTTTAATCACTCACTAATACCCAACTAATACCAGTAATACCCAAAGCATGTACACCAAAATTCCCCAGCGGTTTCTTCCTCGGGATGCAGTTTAGGGGTTGAAAACGTTTGTTAGCTATTTGCGTCGAAACGTGACTTTTTAGCTGGAAATTTTCAAAAGAAAATTTGTAGATAATAAAAAAATCTAAAACTTTTGATTCGAAAACTTTTCGACATAACCTTTTTTCGAAAAATGTAAATGACTCAAAAATTAGAAGTCTTCTGATACGAACAAGTCATATATCTACAAATTATCATCTGAACCAAATCATTTATATGTGAGAAAAAAAATACTGAAAACTCGTTTTTATGCCATTTTAACGGTTAATTTGTGGTTATGTAAAAAAGTGTTGAATGAAAAAGTTTTCAATTTTTTGATTATCTACAACTTTTTCATTTAACATATCTCGCTAGACGCTTACATTTAGCTGAAAATCGCAAAAAAACTTTTTCAACCCCTTATTCTCATTTCAACATTTCGAGTGTATTCGTGTTCAAATATTTTTTTTCTGTAAAGTTGGAACCTTAGCAACATTCTGTACCTGGTCCTGGCCTGTTACTCCTTTTCCACAACTATTGAAAAACATTGAAAATATTGAGAAAATCATGATTCAGAGAGACTTTTTTTGTTTTTTTTTGTGTTTATTGTCCCTTCATCCTTCAAGGTTATTAGAGACAACATTTAATGGTTTACAAATATATTGTTTACATTTCATTGATTAGCTTAATGTATGTTAAAAACTTCACTAATTTGTGTATGTCACAGTTTTCATCCAGAAGTTCGTGCAGAGTTGACGGCATTCCATATGTTTGGAGTTTGTTGTTATATGCTGGGCACTCAAGTAAAATATGCTTGGTTGTAAGGTTACACTGACATGTTTCACATATTGGTTTATCTGCTCGGTTCAGTAGGTAGCTATGTGTGAGACGGCTATGCCACAGTCGAAGTCTAGTGATATGCTGTTTTCTGATCAGCAAGTGTTTTTTCCAGGGTAGTACAGATTTTTTCACTTCAGCAAGCTTAGACCCAGATATATTCCACCCGGATTGCCATGCGGATGTTATTGTTTCTTTCATCATCTGCTTGAAGTCCGACTTTACTACTATTGAAATGGGATCTTCTCTATTTATTGAATTTTTGTCTAGTTGATCTGCAATTTTGTTTCCTTGTATTCCTACATGGGATGGTACCCAGATGAATTTTACGATTCGATCAATTAGCTGTAAACGATTAAGTTCATTTTTAATCAGAAGAAGCATTGGGTTGGTGGGATAGATATCGGATAAAGCGATTAATGAGCTGAGGGTATCGGTAATGTTTACTGTTTTCGCAAAATGTTACTTTCTTGCATGTTCCAATGCCTTTAGAATGGCGAACAGTTTCTCCAGTAAAAACGGATGTTATTTCAGATAATCTGTAGCATGAGATGTATGTCGACGTGGTGAATGCTGCTGCCGTCCCATCTTTTGTTTTGGAGGCGTCCGTGTATACTTGGATATACCCTTGGTAACTTTCCATCATATGTTGAAAATTTGATGTAATAATGGTATAGTTGGTTTCATATTTACTGAAACGGAATAGGCTAATATTGCAGTTAGGTAAATTCAATGTCCATGGAGGGGTGGTTGGTATTTTGCTTGGGTACATTTCTAGAAAGGATATATTGAGCTCAGAAATGTATTTATTTATTATTTCGTAAAAAGGTGGGTCAAGTCTTTTCTTCTTTTCGTATATTTCTTTCAACCTATTGGAAAAACATTACTATATACTGGGATCTGCTGATTCGTAGAAATACCTGATGCATAACTGAGGCTCAGATATTACCTCCTTCGATACAGTGAAGGTTCTCCGGTTTCACATAGGAGACTGGCTGTTGGACTTGTACAAAATGCCCCTGTTGCGATTCTGATTGCCATGTTATGTATACTGTCGAGTTCTCGTAGGACAGAGTTTTTGGCTGACGAATAAACTATGGATCCATAATCCAGTTTTGATCTTATGAGAGCTTTATAAATTCTCATCAGACAGATGTAGTCTCCAATATTTGTTTGCCAGGGTCCTCATCAGATTCAGTCCATTTTGGCAAGATGTTTTCAAACTTTTTATGTAGGATTTCCAGTTCAGTTTTCTGTCAAGTGTCATACCAAGAAATCTAATATTCTCGACGTATTCAAGTGGGTATTCGTTCAGAGTTAGTTCTGGTTTCTGTATATTGTGCTTCCTAGAGAATGCAATACACTTTGTTTTAGGTTGAAAGAATTGTAACCCTGTTGATTCGGACCAGTTCCCTATGTTATCCAGTGCTTTCTGTAGGTTGCTCTGAATTGAGTGGATATTTTTGCCCCTTGTCAATATTACCAAATCATCGGCATAAAGTTTTGCTTTGTTGTCGGTTTTTCTCAATTTTAAGCAGTTTAACGATCAATAGACCACCAAGTTACATAGATCATTCGAAAGATAACATTTCAACAATTGAAATGATTCCATACAGACCTTAGAAATACAAAAAAACACCAAAACAATTGTTCGTGGAAGATATGGGTATTTTTTCGAAAAATATACATATACTAGTCGTCTTCTGAAATGCACAAAAATCATGCGCATTTGACATCAAAAAAGGTATATTGTTACAAATTTTCATGCGAATTATATATCGTTTATTCGGGAGAAAAAAATTAAATACTGACAAATAGGTTTTTTGCAATATTGACGTATTATTTGAAGTCATGTCGAAAGCTGTTGAATACAAAAAATTCTTATTACTCTATTACAACTTTTCGTTTAAACATTTTTCGCTAAGAGGCCATGATCCGCCGCAAATCGCAAAAAAACAGTTTCAACCACTATACTGCATCTCCATTACACCATTTTTAGTGTTTTCGTGTTTTTTCTCCTCCTTGAAGTTGGAACCTCAACAACATTCTCCACCTGGTCCTTGCCTGTTACTTTTTTCTTATTTCAAGAGTTCAGAATTCGTTTTGTCACCAGCCTGGTATGGAAGGTTGAAATTTTGAATCTTTGGAGTTGAGAAACTCCAACAAGAGTAACTAATCAACTTGGGATGGACGGACGTCCTGACCTTTATCAGGAGGTCACGAAGTTTCAAAACGGGAGATTAGGAGGAGGAATGTGGACCTCACTCAATACACTCACTTATGTTTTACTTACTATCAAAGCTTCATTAACTAAATATTACCATTTTTATTCGAAAAATGCAAATTGGTCAAGATAACACAGTCTTTCAATCACACTATATTAAATTTTGTTGTTGTACGATTACTGATTCACCTCTTATTCAGGTACTTTTTGTTTGAGTTGAGTTGAAGAATAGCTATCTACTGATACTCTGGCTATTCACATTTCAGATAGCAAGAGAATAAAGAATTCATCATATATTTTATTATATAAATATTTTTTTCTACATCTGATGAACAAATTTCAATGTTGGGCGAAAGAGACAATTCTAGGCGAGGAGGCAACCGCTGGGGAAATTGTGTAAACTAATTAAAAATCTTAAGTGATTCCTCTAATACCCAAGTAATTTCCGAGTAATAACTCGAACAAATTACAGTAATTCCTCGAATACCCAACGAATAAAAGCTATAGAAATCCGAATCTTTGGTTTTATGTGTTTGAAGACTTGTTTTTTTTTATTTTTCATCCAACAATTATGATTCCAACAACACCGCGATGTTCTCTGATACCAATCCTAGGTTGAGGACCTTTTTTTTGGTCATATTTGAAGAAATCATTCCTGCACGGAATAGAAAATTCAATATTAGCAAGTAAAATTTGCATGCCACCAAGTGAAAATTTGCATACTATATGGGACAAGTACACGCTTTATTAACCACAAGAAAAATTAGATTCCTGAATTTGTTCACTTGCTGTTACTGAGGTAATTTCAGGAACGCAATGAAACCTAACGATAATAAGCTGTTTACTAGGAGCAAACTTTTTATTTTATAAGCCTCAATCTACGTTTCATTTGCAGTAGGTGCTCAGTTCGATAACTACTAGTGACAAGTAAATTTACCATTGATGAAGAATGATTCACTCTCATATAACTCAGATACTTAAATCTACTAAAAAATATATTAGTATATATATAGTATATATTTAAAATGATATGAAAGGTTCGGTTGCACCACGGTAGCAATGATTCAGTTTATACTATAAGAAAACGTATATGCATGGCATATACAGGCAAGCAAAATACACTACTCAAGAAAAACTGGAGAAAGAGATTGCAGTTTTTTGACAATATTTTTTCGTGAACCATAAGTTGATGTGGAAAGAAGGATAAAACATTTTGACGGTTCTTTCGAACAAATCATCGCCTCTAGCCATACCCTCACTGGATCACCCAGTATAACCTGTTTCATAATTAAAAATTCCGGAACTTTGTTGAATCTGTTTGTGTTCATCAGTATGAATGAATGAACAAGCAGGCAAGCTAATGTTTTCCCTCATTATGATCATAACAAATCCAAGTTATGCATAACAAAAAGTAGATTTAGAACGTTCTGAAAATTGAAAATAAAAGATAATGAGGAAATGAAAATATTGAAATTTTTACTATTTCTATGGAAACAAAACTGTTGCTCAGTCTTTTGGAAAATTCTATTATACATACAATGTCAATACTCTAGAAATGTTAAGTCAACATCTACATTCTGCATATCAACCAGTAAAATACATAAATCAAACTAACACTATTCACACAACTCACAACAGTAATAATAGTATAATTCCGGCACACGATGTAACACGTCCACATACAACTACTAACTCAAATGCTGGAATTGGAATGAAGGCCAGTTTTGCGAGAACGTTGATGATCAGTGCAACGGTTACTACCGATTTATCCCCAACTGGTCGCATATCAACAAGTAGGTGAACAGTTTCATTTTTGTAGGAACACCTAGCTCTACTGCAAATAAACTGTTGTATTTATGCCTGAACACGAGTCTCTGTTGTTATGATATACCTTTCAGAAACACAAAGTAGATACATCTGAATATTCACTTTCCTAGCGCTAGTAAATTGACATTATACATAATTATGTAATGTTCAAAACACTTGCTGTATTTTAACAATATTCATGCGTTCAGAATACTCATTTTTTTGAACACAAAACGTTATTTTTTTAATATAGGTAATAATTTTCTTACCACAATCAAAAAACAGTCAGGGAAACATTTTATTTGGACCATTTTTTTCCGTGTGTAATACCCATTACCCATGTAGTACTCGAAGTAATACCTCTTACTTTAATTCCGACTATGGCCCATTAATTTTTGACTAATACCACTAATTCCCTACTAATGCCCAATAATTTTTAACTAATACACCTAATACCCATCATTTTCAACTAATTCCTCTAATTTCCCACTAATACCCAAGTAATATCACTCATACCCAATGCTTGTACGCTAAAATTCCCCTGTGGTTTCCCCCTAGTTTCTAGTTATCTACTTTCTGTATTTCCTCAACAGATTTGGAACCACCAAATGCATAAGGTCCCAAAGACACACATAACTTTAATTCATCACAAGTACTGGGGAAAATTGGCGTTCGATTATAAGTTTTGTTTCCATTTCAGGTTGGTTTTGGATGTACGGGAAGGCTGCGGAGCTAGTGAAAACATCATGGTTTTTAAAAAACATTCTGGAGTCAATCAACAATTCTCTATCAACTGTGACGGAACTATTGGAACAGCATGTGATAGAGACCTCATCTTGCAGATCAAAAATGGAAATGTTAAAACGGTTAAAAGATCAGAGGCTCATGGTCTTGACATTATATTCGAACTTGTAGAAGTTAAATGAGAATGATGGCAATATATATTGAGTAGACTTTCATTCCCAAAATAAAATGTATTGACCAGCAGCAAAATGTGTTAACTCTCTGAATATTTCCTTCTCACATTGCTAGAAACTGAAAATTGTTAAAAACAAATTCTTTAAGCTTTTCTGAAAATCGTACAACAGTTGTCGTAGAATAAGCCCATTCTAACACCAACACTGTTCTCACTTCAAAATAAGTTGTATTCATACAAACTAGCAAATGACTGAACTATAGGTTTGTCTCTCTCATAATTGAACAAAATAAATGAGGCCGTTCCAAAACATCTGAGTAAAAGCATTTGCTAAAGGTTTGTGCATACGACTCAATATCTTTCAGTTTGGGAACAATTAGTAAAGAGCTTTGCTTTCTCTCTCAAAGTTTCAATATATCAGCCCATCGAACCAGCAATGGAAAGAAGACGTGACCTACATTATAGAATGGAAAGGAGTATCAAGATATTACATGCATGCTCTCGAAGTATCTCAAATAAGATTCATCCTACTTATGCTCTATACAGGGCAATTCAAATTCGACCCCCACCATTAGGATCTCCTAAACTACAGGAGATACGTCGAAGCTTGAATTGGGGCAAAGTTGCGTATTCTGGTGCTCAACAAAATACTGTTTTGAAACTTGGAAAATTCCGAGTATTTCCGGAAATATCGGGAAAAAACTGAAAATCGGAATTTTCGTTTTTATTTTTTCTATCGTTATTTGACAACATAGCTCAAAACCAAAATAACATTTTTATTGATACTTTTTTTCAGCTATACGTTTTCATGTTCAGATTTACTATTCGACGTCGTCTTCTGGCATTCATCATCAACTTTTTTTTCTGTTATGGGCGCCATATTGTATTTTTATACAGAAAAATAGCGATTCTCATTCTGATTTCATTGATGTATAATTTGTTATGATTCGCACTTCTGACCACAGATATTAAAAAAAACAACTTCATCTGAGATGGTCATGACTCCATCGAAAAATTTCGTTTAATAAACACTAGTTGTCAGAACTCATTAATCATAAGTTTGTACAAATACTTCAGTCGAAATGTCCTCATTCTCAAATGAAGAAAAACGAGATATGTTTGAAACTTCATTATAAGTTTGATAGGAATAGTACGAAAACAACACAAATTTATTTTGAATTATATCCGGAAAGACAACAGCCGGATAGAACATTATTCGGAATTTTGGGCAAACACTTGGCTGAGTACGGTGCGTTTAAAAAAACAAGAATAGTTAGTTAACCGAGACGCAAAGCAAAATATTACATTTAACGACAAATTATCAAGAACGCGGTTTTCTCAGAAAAATCAAGTAGATATATTGTTACCGTGTCCACGGGGTATACAATTGTCACCTATATAAAAACATGTCAGATAAAGTCAACAAATGACAGATAAAGTCGGGTATTAAATTCGCGAATAATAAATTGAAAAACATTTATGAATTTATGAATTGTACTCCACCAGAAGTACGACAGGCTGCTCACGCAGCAGTCCAGGGCTTTGTGCTAGAGAAAAGTAAGCACCGGTATCTAAAAGCCATTGAATTATATAGGAAGTGGTGCGATGAAAAAAAGGTTAAAAATATCGGTTGCGAAAGTGTACTCCTGGCATATTTTGGAGAACATACCAGACAATGTACAGTATGATACGAACGATGCTAGAAATTGAACATTTTTTAAATAAAGCTCCATATAATCTTCTACCGATAAAGGTAGGTTATTTGTGATTCTTTAATTGAGTATTTTGACTAACCAAATGTGTTTGAGCTACTACATGTATAGGAACTGGTATTATGGTATTATTTTTTCTTATTGTTTCAGGTATCATTGATAATAGGCGTCGGACGGACGAATTAGTGAAAATGAAAATGTTGGATGTGGCTTTTTTTTAAGAAAAAAATTCGGTTGAGTTTCCAGATTCTAAAACACATACCAATAGATCATTTCTCATTACTGAATAAGTATGGGTGAAAAAACAGAAATCGATAGATTTTTTGGTACAATTGCAGTTTAGGGTAGTAACCCCGATTTTGATGAAAATTTTTTGGGGGTTATTTCGAGGTCCTTGAACACAAATCTGAAGTCAAAAGCCTCGCTCTCACTTACTTTTTGATTTACGACCAATTAAATGTCACAAAAAGGGTATTCTCAACATCAAACTTTTTCCACAAAGAAGCAACAGATTTGCCCTTGCCTTATATCAGCATAGTCTAGACACATCAATTCACGCATTTTTGGAACATTTTGCAGTATTTTCAACTTTGTATTGAAAATATAAGATTTAAATTAACATAACAATACATTTGATGAAAATCGTTTATTGACAGCAGTGACAGCAACATCAACAAACAAACGGTCGTGTTCCGATATTCTGAAATTCACAAGACACTTTTCGCGCTACCTCTCATGAAACCCTGTTAAGTCTCGTTCATACCCGCGCGAATTTTGCAATTTTTCTGCGAATAAAATGTATGTGTGAATAAACATGTGTTCTGCATCAACAACTGGTCGGGCATGACTGGTAAAAATTTTATTCCGCGATATGAAAAAACCGTCGCAATAACTACGTGGCATTTTATTACCCTACTTTTTGGTATAACATCGTAATGTTGTAGTTTATCGAGTATTGCATTATTGATCCTTTCTACAAAAAGTAGAGAAAAAAATAGTGCTAGAAAAGCGCGCGCTCGGCCGACATTTCGCAATTCCACGCGCGCGGAATTGCGAAATGTCGGCCGAGCGCGCTCGCTTTGCTCGCGTATTTCTGGCTATGAATCTTCACCAAGAAATAAGGAATGAACCTTTCTACAAAAAGTAGAGAAAAAATAAAATAGTAGTAGAAAAGCGCGCGCTCCGCCGACATTTCGCAATTCCGCGCGCGCGGAATTGCGAAATGTCGACCGAGCGCGCGTGGAATTGCGAAATGTCGACCGAGCGCTCATATTTCTGGCTATGAATCTTCACCAAGAAATAAGGAATGAACCTTTCTACAAAAAGTAGAGAAAAAATAAAATAGTAGTAGAAAGCGCGCATTAGTCTATATTATAGGAAAAAGAATTTTGAATTTTTATTTAATATTTTAGTACATGTTCAATTTGTACCTTCATTTGGGTTGCTTTAATTTATTACCAATTAAAGCAGCCCAAGTGAAGGTACAGATTCAAAATATACTAAAATATCAAAACAAAAATTGAACACTCTCTTTTCCACAATATACCTAGTCGAATGTCAGTTACCTCTGAAGAACGTTTGTTTCCGCTAAATGTCAATAAATTTTTAACTTCTAAAGACTTGATCATACTCTTGCGAAATTCGCAATTTTTCTGCGAATAAAATGGTTACCAGTCATGCCCGACCAGTCGTTGATGCAGAACACATGGTTCTGCATCCATTTTATTCGCAGAAAAATTGCGAAATTCGCGAGGGTATAAACGAGACTTAACAGGGTTTCATGAGAGGTAGCGCGAAAAGTGTCTATACTCCATTCCAAATAAGAATACAGTAGGTGGCGCCGTAATCAGTGAGGAAAACTCACACCGCTAGATTTTTGCTGCGGCCAAGGAAAGCGACAAAGTTGAAAAAGTTACTATACTTTCAGACAGCAGCTAATATGGTATTGCTCTATGTGATACTGGCTTGTATTTCAACCAATTAGGGTGAAGCCCGAGCTTCCAGTACTGTATTCTTATTTGGAATCAAGATTTCAGAATATCGGAACACGACCGTTTGTTATCCATATCTGTCATACTGTCATTTTTAGTTGCTGGCAATAAACGATTTCCATCAAATGAATTGTTATGTTAATTTAAATCTTATATTTTCAATACAAAGTTGAAAATACTGCAAAATGTGCCAAAAATGCGTGAATTGATGTGTCTAGATTATGCTGATATAAGGCAAAGGCAAATTTTTTGCTTTTTGTGGAAAAAATTTGATGTTGAAAATACCCTTTTTGCGACATTTAATTGGTCATAAATCAAAAAGTAAGTGAGAGCGAGGCTTTTTGACTTCAGATTTGTGTTCAAGGACCTCGAAATAACCCCAAAAAAAAAAATTCTTTAAAATCGGGATTACCACCCTAAACTGCAATTTTTCCGATTTTTTTGTTTAGCCCAGAGGAGAAATAGCAATAAATCAACCAATTGGACACAATACAATAGCTGAGTTTCCCCAAAAAATTGCTACTTTTTTTAATTTCGAGATCTGGAAAGGCTTCACAGGACACGCACTCAGAAGAACCGCCGCTACGTTACTCACCAACAGTGGTACAAGTGTAGTCCAATTAAAAAGGGTGGGATGATGGAAATCTAGTACTGTGGCAGAAAGTTATGAGGATGGTTCAATAGAGAATAAAACGAAAACTGCCACTATGCTGTCCCAATGTGCCATGTCTTCTGTAGCTATTGCAAGTAGTTCACAAACCTCAGTCATTCAACATGATATTAATGTGTCGTCCAAAGAGACAGCTGTTGGAGGGTCCAGCGCTGGTACAGGCCTACATATTTCAATAAACGCTTACAATAATTCAAATTTAACGATTAATATTTTGTTGTATTTTAGTTCATTGTTGTTTTTTATTGTTTGCCATTATAGGTATCATAAAATTTGTCAAAAAAATGTGTTATTTTTTTAAATATAAAAAATATTCATCTAGAATAGATGAAATGAGGGCGGGAAATGAGGGCGGGAAGTGAGGACGGGAGTGAGGGCGGGAGTGAGGTCGGGAAGTAGAGGTGTGTAATGTGACACTTCCCAACCTTCAATGACGTTAGTAATGACAGCATCACATATATGGTTGTAAATAAACTTATATGTTAATAATTAGGAATGTAGAAAACCAGAATACCCAACAAACATACAATCTCTGTCCACCATCCGGGCCAATGATGGTCATGCCGGCTAAGTACTGGCCATGGCGGGATGTTATTACCAAAATATCGTAATGCTACTGGCCAATCCATAATGTTTCATCGGTTGATAGGCCGACATTGGCCCAGAACTAGTTAAAAGGAATTACTTTTGCCAATTGCCTTCTAGTGAAGGCTGATTACAAGAGCACGGAATCTGTACGGAATTCAAGTATTGGCCCTCCACCCTTCTATTATAATTTACGTCAACTAGCTAAGTATATGTCATAAATTGTACATTTTCTAAAACTTATTTGGTTTGCTATATTGAACGAGCAAAACTTATGATTTACAAAATGACGTCCAGTCGGGAAACATGAAGTTATTATTATTTTATTATAATAATATTGTAAGGGTGAAAGGTTTCTCGAAGATTCAAAGTAGAATCGATCTATTGACCAATCATAAGACGAGTACATTATGCATTACAAATCTGCTGAAATGAAGTACTATATCAAAGAGAGTGAACTAACAAGAGGATTTAATAAGCTTTAGCCAATCCGAATCTTGCAGCATCAACGCGTCATAGTGACGTGCTTGGACATGAGTACAGAGTCGAACTCGAACCAAGGAACAAAACTGTCACCTGTAACTCCCATATACACAGAGTGCGGAGTGCGCTAGTCCGTCACTGTCTGTAGAGAACGGCGGCCATGACATATTCAACTACGTCACATTTCGTCACAAATGTTCTTCCATCTCTTTCTATTAGTGCCCCCATTGTCTTATGGGGATTAGACACTCCTAGTCAAATAACGTTTAGTCTCCTTGGTACTATGTGACTTACGACTGAAGTAAGTGTCAACGCAGACGACGACAGAAGTTTGACATTTGACACACCATATATTTCACATAAAATAAATAGGATAATACAAAAAATCCAAAGAGGATACGCTCTGAGATTAGTTGAGATAAAATGCTTGCGGGTTGCCGCTCTCTGAATTTTGTATGGTATTCTGTTTACGTTAGGTTACTCAGGTCATTAGTTTAGCTAATAATTCAGGCATTTTCAACTCAGTTTGCATGACTCTGTCGAGTAATTCAAATTTCCCGCAATTTCAGTGACCAATAGCGGAGTGCGTTCCCATTGTAATTTCCTGTCGTCTCATTACTTCATAATCATAAAATCATAAGTTCATGATAGTCCATTTTGTATCTGTTTATATATATTTCGAGAATTTCAATGTTTGGTTTTTGGTACAGTGTGGTAATCAGTTTGAGTTTATATTTTCATAAAGAGAATGCCGACTTCCCTCGATGAAATGAGGTAAGTCAATATTTGTATCTAGAATTGGTTCCCGCCTCGGTTATGTTTTTGAGGTTATATACAACGCATACAGCCAAAATTTTGATCCGAAATTTATGATGGTGAGGAATTTCATCTTTATTCTCCACTGCCACGGGAGCCGAGCCAACCCTTACTTCCAGCTTACAATCACCTAGCCGACGAGAGTTGTTGGGAGATACTTCAAAAAAAGTTACGAGGGAATGTCAAACATTTTTCTCAATACAATTTTTCATTTTTTGCATGTTACGCAAGTTGTTACTTGTGACCTGATTCATTAAAGAAATCAGTATTCAAGAAGTACATTTAATTCAACATTAATTGGTTCTTCGAGCGCCGGATGAGATTGGCGTCGTGCGTCTAGAAGTGACTCGCAGTTATCCGATCATTGTGACACTGCGAAAGATTTGACATTGTCCACGCAGAACTGAACATTCTAGTGTGGAAGCGAACACGTGAACTTTTCGTGAGAACAGCAGTTTTGAGACAAACTCTATAGGGTGAAACCTTACTGTAAGTCCGTTCCATTTCTATTTTCCTTCCCTTCATACCTTCCGATCCTATCTTCTGCACTATTTGGTGGTTTACATTAAAATGACTGAACCAAACTTTGGTGAATTGGTAAAAAAAGAGGATCATTCAACAGACGTTTAACAGCTTTCGAAAAATACATACATAACTTAGTAGACAAAGTTGAAAAGGAAAAAACTTTAGAACAAGAGGGTTTAATTGAACTCGAAAATAAAATAGCACGGGTGGAAAATTATGCTAGTCAATTTGAAACAATTCAAGACAGATGAACAATTTTCAGAAAGAGAAGATTTTGAAAATAAGTTTGACAGTTTAATTTCTATTGCAAAGGGTGTACTCGCTAAATATCGAGAATTAGAAATCGAAAAGTTGGGTCTGAATTAGAATCGAGCTCTGGTTCAGCCCATAGTTCGGAAAAACAAAACAGTGCTGAGTTATCAAAAGTGGGTTCAAGTTCACCAGTTAATAAAAAGAAAAGTATTGAATTGCCACCGATAAAATTACCGGTATTCAAGGGCTCCTATGAAAGTTGGCCAGAATTCCGTGACACATTTCTGTCTTTAATTGATTCGCGCGAACTATCGAGTCTATTAGTCTTCAGGCAAAAAACTATGAAATCGCTTGGAGTTTATTAATTGAAACCTTCGAGAATAAAAACCTTCTGGTATATAACCATCTGAAACAACTTTTGAATATCGAATCAGTGTCACCACCATCCGCAGCCGGACTGCGAAACTTGAACAATGAAATATTGAAACATTTAAATTCTTTGAAATAGCTAGGTTTACCGACTGATAGTTGGGAAGTTTTAGTTATATTCTTAATGTGTGATAAACTAGATAAAAGAACCAAACAAGCGTGGGAAGAAAATAATAAGGGTAATATTTTTCCCACTTTGGAAAACTTCAAATTATTTTTGAAATCACGTGCAGACATGTTAGAGAAATTGGAAAATGGAGATGCATTCAAAGAAAAACTGAGTAGTTTGAAGGCTAATCAAAAAACAGTCTTCAACAAAAATAGAATGCTTCACAAAAACTTTGCAGTTTTCAATACTAAATGTTCGTTTTGTAAAAGGGATCATTTTTTGATAAATTGCGCGGAATTTGTGAAATTAGATGTGAATAAACGAGTGGAACATTGTAAAGATTCAAAGTTATGTCTAAACTGTATGAAAGTAAATCATATGAGTGAAGATTGTTCTTCAAGACCATGTATAAAATGCGGTATGAGACATCATACACTATTGTAAAGTTCACTATTTGCTCGTTGGGAAATAGAAATAAAACACTTTATTTAACTGCACACTTTAGTCTCGACTCCACAAACGTCTCGCATCTACTGACTCCCTAGTCATCGATGATAGCTATCGCTTATGTAATCGACCACCAATTCTTTATTAGTAATCAGTATACGGGGCCATACACTACATCTCTTCCTTTTTCTAATGTAACTTATATGTGAAAATAACACGAACATTTATACGTTTTCACAACCTGATATTACCATGGCTAACTTAATTTAAATACAAAGCATATATAAGTATTCTATTCATATAAGTATGTATCAAAGAACAACAATTAAAATAGCAAATAATAATAATCATGAAAGTAATAAGTAATAGTGACCTGAACAATATTGTAACGACAAAGAAGTTATAACAATAACAATTCATATAAGTATGCATCAAAGACCAATAATAAAAATAGCTTATAATAATAATGAAAGAAATAAATATTAGTGACCTGAACAATAATCTGAAAACAATAAAGTTTTAACAATTTGAATCGTCACACACACTCTATTTTCCTTCTATTTTCTTCAGATGGACGATGTTTCTTCTACATTCCTGACCAGAGTCGTCATTTCGAATCACAACATCTCCACCTGTTTTATCGACCACTGTGTGTGTGCTTGGGTCGAATTCTGGCATTGTTTTATTTTCTCTAATCAATATTTTCTTGTAGACTTTATCGCCCAATTCCAAGGCCGTTTCTCCAGCCCTCCTTCTTCTATCACCACATTTTTTTCCTATTTGTTTTTGTGTTTGGTCTTTTTCTCTGGCATGTTCTTCAAATATGCTATTTTCGGTATCACCAGAACTACGGATCTTATCTCTAAATTGGCGTCGAAAGAATAACTCACTTGGTGTTTTTCCAGTTGTTGAGTGCGGAGTACTATTGTACATCATTTGGTAATCTACCAGTTCTTGTCGCCAATTTTTCTTGAGTGCTTGACTAATTTTAAGCCTCTTTAAGATATCCCGGTTTTGTCTTTCAACCTCTCCATTCATCTGGGGCCAGTATGGAATGGAGTTGAATATTTTTATGCCGTTTTCTTCAAAATATGTTTTTATTTCCTCACTTATAAATTGTTTGCCGTTGTCGCATGTGATAGTCATGGGAAACCCCAATCTTGAAAATATATCTTTCAAGATGTTTATTGTGCTCATAGAGGTGATGCTCCTCATTATTTTTATTTCTTTGTAGCGACTAAAATAGTCAACTATTACAAACAAATGTTCTCCTGTAGGCAAAGGGCCCATGAAGTCCATGGCTACGTCTATCTAAGGTCCTGTTGGCAGTTGCCTTCTTTTCATTGGTTGAGGGATAGTGGGTGTTGAAACTAACAGGCATCCTTTACATGTTTTCACGATCTTTTCAGCATGTTCATCTATCTTTGGCCACCACACTTTCGTTCTGAGCCTACCCTTCATAGCCACTATTCCCGGATGACCTTCATGCGCTGCGTCTAGTACACGCTGTCGCAAGTTCTTTGGAATCACTATTCTTGTACCCCTCAGGAGAATATCACCACACAGACAAAATTCCTCCTGGAAGATTTGGCACCGCTTCACAGACTCAGACCAGTTGTTGTTTTGAATGCCATCTTTGAGTTCTAATATCTCTTCATCAGTTTGTGACGATTCTTTTATTTCCTGCATCGTTACTGCTACGGGGCGAGCCAGTTCGACAATTTGGCTAACCTGATCGTATGCCTCGAAGGATGTGCTAGGATTTGTTTGGCACAATCGAGATAGAGGATCAGCGATGTTTGTTTTACCCGGCTTATAAATGATTTTGAAGTTGAAAGATTGCAATCGTAAAACCCATCGTTCTATTCTTGCGCACGGACGAGATCTAGGTGAGAATATAACTTCAAGTGGTTTGTGGTCTGTGACCAGTTCAAATTCATCTTTTCCATATAATTAGATACCAAAATGCTCTACTGCCCATACCAAAGCTAGAGCTTCTTTTTCAGTCTGGCAATGCCTTTTTTCGCAATATGTGAGGCTTTTATTGCCGTACGCGATGATTCTGGGGCCTTCCTTATCAAACTGTATGAGAAATGCTCCAAGACCCACTGGACTTGCATCTGCTACCACTTGGGTTCTATCGCTAGGGTCATAGTAACCCAAGGTTTTGATATGTGACAGTGATTCTTTGAGTTTTTTGAAGTTATTGTTTTGGTCTTCCCCCCAGTATTTTATAATGTTTGCGTGCTTACTTAATTTCATCCGCAATAATTTCCTCAATGAGTCTGTTAGAGTAGCGAGATTTGGTATCCATTTACCGACGAAATTGACTAAACCCAAAAAACTATGTACTTCTTCTATTGTTTTTGGAGCCCGAAAATATTGTATTACGCTTACGTAATCTTCTAATGGTCTGACCCCCTCCGGCGACAACCTATGTCCAAGAAATCGCACTTCCGTAATTTTGAAAATGCATTTACTTTTATTCAGAAATACATGGTTCTCGCGCAAAATATTCAATGTATTTCGAACCCTATGATCATGTTCTTCTTCACTTGTTCCATAAATTAGGATGTCATCAATGAAATTAACTGTACCTTGACAAGGTAGTAGCATTTTTTCCAGAGTCTTTTGAAAGATTTCTGGGGCAGATGTTATTCCAAACATAAGCCTTTTGTACCTGAAGAGACCTTTACTACTAATAAAGGTGGTTATGTACCGTGATCTCGGAGAAATTTCGATTTGATGAAACGCATTCTTGATATCGAGTCTGGAAAAATATTTAGCTTTTCGAAAATTTGGTAAAAGGCTGTTCATAGTGGGTAGAGGATAATTTTCCCTCAAGATAGCGGTATTAGCCTTGCGCATGTCGATGCATATTCTGACGTCACCGTTCTCTTTGAGAACAGGAACCATGGGTGATACCCATTCAGATGGACCTTTTACCTCTTCTATTATGTCAGCTTGCATAAGCTCCTCAAGTTTCAGGTTGATTTTTTGTTCCAGAGGTATGGGTATCCTCCTATAAGGTTGGCACACAGGTTTAACGGTTTTATCGATGGGAATGTGAATGAGAACATCTTTGAATTTTGGGAAAATTTCAGAATTCAAGTTATTAATGTTCAGGCCTATCTTGAGGACTCCTAAAGAAATTGCTGTTTGTTTGCCTAACAAATTCCTCTTTCCATCCTTTATGACATAGAAAGAAGCCACTTCTTTTTGAGGTCCAATTTCGATTATTGCTTCAAATGAACCCAAAATTTCTAGGGGATCCATAACCGAAAAATACTTTGTTAGGCTTTTTTATTTGATTTTGAACTACTATTCCGCATTTCTTTAAGGATCTCCAAGTGTAATCATTTATGATATTGGATTTACATCCAGAATCTATCAACATCTTAATTACAATACCTCCTACCTTACAATCTACCACATCGTCATCGTCAATGTGAAATACATACTCCACATCTTCTTGGTTTTCTACGTAGTCCACTTCTTCATTTCTTGGCTGTCTTTGCTTGAATTTCTTTGGTGGCTGTCCCCTCTGGTTCTTATTAATTTTTTTTTTGAGCGGCAACACTTTTCATAATGGCCTCTAAAGTTACATTTCCGACATACTTTATTGACTGCTGGACAATCGTGTACTTGGCCCTTTTCTATTCCAGATCCGCATCTCATACATTTTGCTGTTGAGAGTATGTTCTTCTGACGAAGTAGATTGACGGTTGTAGCTGAACTACAACCCGGCTTCTCGGTGAACTCCGATATTTGCCTATCAACAGTTTCTGACGAGATTGCTTCGGCGATAATTTTTTCCAAAGTGATTGAATCCCCAGTAGCCAAGATTTTCTTTTTAAGTTCAACGGAGAGGCACTTCTCGGTAATTTGGTCAATTATTTGTTCTTCTACATTCATGAACTGGCACTTTTCGGCTTGGTTTCTCAGTCTTACTAAAAATTTCTCCAATTTTTCTCCTGTTTCTTGTTTCAAAAGTCGAAATTGGTGTCTCTCGTAAATTCGACTTTGCTTCGGGGAAAAATAGTTTTTCAATGGCGATAGTATATGAATCACCATCCTCACAATCAGTATCTGTGACATTTGCACCAGGTAAGTTGTAAAAGATTTCTTGAATTCCTAGTCCTCCGAGGTGTAAAAGATTCGCTCTCTTTTTCTTCGGATCAGTTATAGAGGCAGCTATCAAGTATATTTCGAGGGCTCTTATCCACTTTCTCCATCGGAGTCCAACAGAACTGACATCTCCATCACAATCGAATGCTTCGAGAGATGGAATGTTCGACATCGTTTCTGAAATACAACAGCTTCATTTCATTCAGTTGTTCGGAATCTTGCACATTTTGGTGTACTTTTACTTTTACATAGTATGTAAAAACGTATTAGAATTCAAATTTTTTCTGTGTGTAACCAGTACGTTTTCACACAGTCATGTGTTTTTGTTCGATGTTTGACACCTACGCCCTTACGGCTTTGAATGGATGTGTAATGCATTCGGTGTTTAACACCTACGCCCTTACAGCTTTGATCAAATCTGTAACGCATCCGGTGTTTAACACCTATGCCATAACGGCTTTGAATGAATCTGTAATGCATCCAGTGTTTAACACCCATGCCACTACGGCTTTGAATAAATCTGTAATGCACCCGGTGTTTAACACCGATGCCCTTACTCTTTATACAGTCATGTTTTTATTTGGTGTTTGACACCTTTGCCATTACGGCTTTGAATAAAGTAATGCATCCGGAGTTTAACACCGATGCCATTACGGCTCCATGCCATTTTATCATTTATCCGGTGTTTAACACCTTCAATGTCCATTTAAGTTATATTTTGGTACTTACTTGGTATAGTTTTATCCTCGTCGCCAATGTAAAGTTCACTATTTGCTCGTTGGGAAATAGAAATAAAATACTTTATTTAACTGCACACTTTAGTCTCGACTCCACAAACGTCTCGCATCTACTGACTCCCTAGTCATCGATGATAGCTATCGCTTATGTAATCGACCACCAATTCTTTATTAGTAATCAGTATACGGGGCCATACACTACAACTATTACACTATGATCGCGGTGAGTATGGAAATTTTACGAAAAGTCCAAGTGACTTACATGGTGGTTCTTAAACTATCGCAATCGAAGATGAGCATCGTGAGCAATCAACGAATTCAAGGGGTGAAATAAACCCAAGAAACTCTACAAATTGTTATTTTTTGCAGGGTCGGGAAGTGTTGTTATCGACTGCAATTGTCATTGCTTATGATGATTTGGGAAACTCGTATCAAATCAGAGTCTTACTTGATTCAGGTAGACAAAATTATTTCATTAGCGAAAATACGTGTGAAAAACTGAGATTGCTAAGGCAAAGAGTTAATGTGTCAGTGGTGGTAATTACTCAGGTAACCTCAGAGGTAACATTCAAGTGTAGAGTTCGGCTTGAGTCAATATATAACAATTTTCAAACACATGTTACATGTCTCATTTTGCCAAATATTTCAGATCAGGTGCCATCCCTTCCTGTCAATAGAGAGCTGATAAACATTCCGCAAAATATCGTACTTGCCGATAAAGATTTTTGTACTCCTAGCAATATAGATCTCATTCTTGGTGCAGAGCTGTTTTTTGAGTTATTGTGTGTAGGGCAGATAAATTTGGGAAAGAATAAACCAATTCTTCAGAAAACAGTATTTGGCTGGATAGTATCAGGTTCTATTGGAGGCTATGGCAACTTCAATAAAACCTCATGTTCGTTTTCAACAATAGATATCCAGAAGCAGTTAGATAATTTTTGGGTGTTGGAGGAAACTTCAAAACCTCATTCAATACTGTCGAAGGATAAGGAAACTTGTGAAACATTTTTCCAGAAAACAACTCGTCGTGACGAAAGGGGTGCTTTCGTGCTGAGACAGTCTCCTAAAGTGTTAGGCGACTCTAGTAAAATTGCAATGAGACGTTTCCTCAATCTGGAAAGGAAACTTCAGAATAACATAACTCTCAGAAAGTTATATGTCGACTTCATGAATGAATATCGTGATTTGGGTCATATGCCTCTTGTTGCGAATTTGTCTCCTAATGAAAATTACTACTTTTTGCCACATCATGGGGTACCTAAGGAAAGTAATATAACGACGAAACTTCGCGTTGTATTTGATGCGTCGTGTGCTTCAGACAACGGTGTTTCATTGAATGACATTTTACTGGTTGGACCAACCATTCAGGACGAATTGATCAACATTACTTTACGGTTTACGCAACATCCAATTGTGATTTGTGCTGACGCAATTGGCCTCTTCAATGTATTTATTGGAGGTCGAATCCAGAAGAAGATATCAAGGTATACCACCTCACCACTGTAACATATGGTACGTCGTCAGCCCCTTTCCTAGCAATTCGTTGTTTAAATTAATTGGCCTACGATAATCGTCATTTATTTCCAGAAGCATCCAAGATAATTACTAGAGATTTCTATGTCGACGATTTGATTTCAGGAGCTCAATCTTTTGAAGAAACTGTTCAACTAGCTTCTGATGTATCGTCAGTGCTCAGAACAGGTTCATTTAATCTTAGAAAATGGTGTTCAAATAGTCGAGATGTGTTGAATAAAATTCCGAGTGGGAATACGCAGTGTGACAAATTTCATGTAGGTGATCAAACTAGTACAAAACTTCTAGGACTCTTTTGGTGTAGCCAGAGTGATTGTCTATCGTACTCAGTTAAAGTTGCTTCAGGTGGAACGATCAATAAAAGATTGATTTTATCAGAGATATCTCAGATATTTGATCCATTAGGTCTTCTCGGACCTTGTATAGTTGTTTCCAAACTCATTCTCCAAACTTTGTGGACACTTAAATTGAGTTGGGACGAGTCTGTTCCTTCCGATCTTGCAACAAGGTGGATGAAATTTAGAGACGATCTTTCATTTTTAAATCAGTTAGAAATTGCAAGACATAGTATATGTCATAATCCAGTAGACATATAGTTGCATGGGTTTTCTGATAGTTCAAGTGTTGCATATGGGTGTGCAGTTTATCTTAGGAGTGTAGACGAAATAGGTAACGTGCAGATCAGTCTTCTGTGTGCTGAAAGCAAGGTTGCTCCGTTGAAATCGCAAACCGTTAATAGATTGGAGTTGTGTGGAGCAGTGTTACTTGCACAACTCATGGAAAGAGTTCAGTCAGCACTGAGTTGTGAAATCTCTAAGAAATTCTTCTGGTCTGATTCCTCAGTCGTTTTGTGTTGGATCAGACAATCACCTCATAAACTCCAACAATTTGTAGCTAACAGAGTTTCTAATATTCAAAGCTTGAAGAATGTGGACGATTGGTGTCATGTTAGTACAATTTCCAACCCAGCCGATTTGATTTCTCGAGGTGTTTCTCCAAGCAAAGTGAACGAATGTTATCTGTGGTGAAAGGGGCCTGGATGGTTGTCAAACGATCAATCTGAGTGGCCTAGGAGCAAAATATACGCACTGGAGAATTTACCGGATTCAAAAGAGGAAACGTGTGGTTTGGTTTCAAGTGTTGTCAACAAATTTCCTTTCAATAGGTTTAATGATCTTCGGACTTGATACGAGTGGTAGCGTACATGAAACGATTTACGAATAACTGTATGAATCCAAAATCTCGCTTAACAGGCATTTTAAGAAAGAGACATTTAGGAAGAAATGATCAGACTTGAGCGAAAGGCAGGTATTCAATCTTCCAACCTTCAACGTCTCAACCCGTTTCTTGATTCTACAATTACCAGACATGTCATCCAATGTTATTGAATGGATATCATTATCTGGCTAAATTGATTTTTTTCGAAAACTTAAGGTTCTTTTTCATGCGGGTCCTCAACATATTCTTGCTACAGTACGTGAACGCTTTTGGATTACTCATGGAAAGGTATTAGCAAAGCAAATAATTCGTGAATGTGTCACTTGTCGAAGATTCAAACCATCTTCAGTGCAACCCATAATGGGTCCGATGCCTAGAGATAGAGTTCATCAAATTCCTCCTTTTTCCATAACGGGCGTAGATTACGCCGGGCCATTCTTTATCGTGAATAAAAAGGGAAGAGGAGCTAAAACTAATAAGAGTTATGTAACAATTTTTGTGTGTTTTACAACCAAAGCTCTTCATATCGAATTGGTGAGCGATCTCACGTCTGTAGCCTTTCTGGCTGCCTTAAGACGATTTTTATCGGACAATGGCACCACATTTGTGGGAGCCAAAAAAGAACTTGCCTCTTTTACCGAATTTTTGGGTAGAGCCAGCGTTCAAATTAAAACTCAACTGGCTAATGAGGGAATCGAATGGCATTTTATTCCTGTTCAATCTTCACACTTTGGGGGTTTGTGGGAGGCCGGTGTGAAAAGCGCAAAATTTCATGTCAAACGCGTCTTGAAAAATGCTCATTCAACTTTCGAAGAGTTTGCAACGGTACTCCACCAGAGGGTCTATTCTCGAGTTCATGCGAAATCATTTTCAAACGTTTGAAGTAACATAGAGCGATACACACACCGCGCGTTGGAAAGAGATCCAACATTGAATTCGTATACGTTGAAACTCGAGAATAGACCCACAGGTAGAGGCAATCCTAAATTCCCGTCTCCTTACCCCTATGTCAAGTGACCCAAATGACATGGACGTGCTCACCCCAGGACAATTTTTAATCGGACGGCGTCTCACAAGTGTTCGAGATAATGACTATACCGATATTAAAGACAGTCGCTTATCTCGTTTCCAATATTTACAAAAACTACACAGATATTTCCGGGCAAGATGGTCGAAAGAATTCATTAGTGAGTTACAAACTCGTGGACCAAATTTTGTAATGAATTAATTTCTGGTTCATTAGTGATCATTCGGGAAGATAATCTGCCTCCGATGCAATGGCGACTTGGTCGAATCGTGAGAGTATTCCAAGGATCTGATGGCCACGCAAGGGTAGCAGAAATCAAAACCGCTAAAGGTTTAATCAGCCGATCATTTGCCAAATTGTGTCCACTTCTGCCGAACGACAACGTGAACAATAGTTTACTGGAAAACGTTAAGTTTCCCAAAGGATTTGGTCTATTCACCGGTTTTTAAGGCAGCTCAGTCACATTGTCGCGAATAAACAAGGTCCAGGTAAGTCATTAATGACCGTTAGTCACTAAGACAGGCCTCAGGTAGAATTAAGGGTATTTAAGGAATGTTATTTATTATTTCAGATTATTGTATTGCTTGATAATGTCCATATAGGATGAAACTGCAGTAACGTTGGTTATAAATAGAAGTGGTATAAAAACATAGAAAGTTTTATTTCTCATTTTTCGTGAAAAAAGTCGATATAAAAATGGACTAACCCTTATCAAAATAGAAAGTGGCCATAATTCCAAAAATAAAATAATTTTCTCTAAATGTAACACTATACCAGAAAATAATTTGCTGAAAATAAAATTTGTTACAATTCTGGCTGTTGTAGAATCTTTCTTATAAAACAGCCATTTTTATTTTCCATTTATTTCAATTTTCGGGCTCAGTCCATTATTCCGCTGAAGGCGCATATTGTTGGGATCCTATCTGAATAATATACAATCGTCTCATATGAATATACAGTGCTACATTTTAAGGACTATTTGTTTTTATAGAGCATCGGTGAGATGAATCTTCTATGAGTGACTTCGAGAGCATGCATGTAATATCTTCATACTCCCTTCTATTCTATAGATCACGTCTTCTTTTCATTAATGATTTGACGGTCTCATATATTGGAACTTGGGAAGAGAAAGCAAAGCTCTTGTTCCGAAAGTAATAGATATTGGGTGGTATGCATAAACCTTGAGCAAATGATTAAACCCAGATGTTTTGCAAAAGACTATTAATTTTATTGAGTTGTGTGAGAGACGGACCAATGGTTTAAGCATTTGCAAACTTGTATAAATAGAACTCACTGTGAAGTGAAAATTGTGTTGGTGACAGAATAGGCTCATCCTACGACAACTGGTGTACGACTCAAAAAAGGCTAGAAGAATTCGTTTCAACACTTTTCAGTTTTTAGCAATGTGAGATGGTAATATTCAGTGTGATAACACATGTTGCTGCTGCTCAAAATATTTTATTATGGGAAAGAAAGTCTACTCAATACATATTACAATCATTCTCATTTAACTTCAACAAGTTCGAAGTGAATGTCATGACCACAAGCTTCTGTTTTTTTAACCGTTTCAACATTTCCATTTTCGATCTGCAAGATGAGGTCTTTACCACAGGCTGTTCCAATAGTTCCGTCAGAGTTGATATAGAATTGTTGATTGTCCCTCGAATGTTTTTCGTAAACCATGATGTTTTGGCCAGTTTTGCAGCCTGTCTGTACATCCAAAGCCAACCTGAAATGGAAACATAAATTATGATCGGACGCCAATTTCCCCACAGCTTGTGTTGAATTCGATTTATTTGTGTCCTTGAGACCCTATATGAATCTGAAGGTGTCAAATCTGTTGAGGAAATATAGAACGTAGTCACCTAAAAATGCCCCTATTACCTAACATTATAAAAATGATGTATTTCAAATCTAATCAAATCACTCTATTAATCCTCTGGAACTTACTAAGTTATAGGATAAGTCAGGTTTTTGTTTCTGCATATGTTAATACAAATAAAATAAAATAATAATAAAATGATTAAACATACAAAATATGTAAAATTGTCATAGGTACGCTCAAATGTAATACAATTTATATGAGGAAATAAATTATGGTGTAGGTAACGTCACAGATTAAAAAATTCATAAATATTATAAAAATTATGATCCAATAAAAACCTTTTGAGGGTGCTTTTAAAAACTAGAATTCTTTCAGTAGTTTTCAATGTTTCTGGTAGTTTGTTATATAGTTTTAGTCCCAAATAAGAAGGTGAGTTGGCCGTTATATTATATTTGTAGGGATTTATGTGGAAATCATTACGTGTTCTCGTATTTAGGTTATGGTAAGACGAATTGCGAACATATTTTGATCTATTGGTGTGTATGGATACACCCATTTCAAAAATGAAAATATCCAGAAAAGTAAGTATTTCAAAATGTCTGTTTGAGTCCCTGTAGGAGGTTCTCTGATTAACGCCTGCTAAAATTCTTACAATCTTTTTTTGATCAATAAATACATTTGGAGCCAGTGAGGAGCTTCCCCAGAGGCAAACACCATATCTGATCCTTGATTCCACATGTGCATGGTAATAGTTCACTAACTGTTCAGTAGTTAAAATCGACTTAACTTAGTTTCGATATGAGTTTATTACAATGACTCTTCCAGTCCAGACAATTATCTAACGTGAGTCCCAAAAATTAACATTCATCGGTTAGAGAAAGGGTTGCTTCATTTTCATTCATTTTGATTTATCAACGTTGGAACAGATTTTCTGTCTGTGGTGAAACCTAACAGATACAGTTTTATGAGAGTTGAAATGAAGTGAATTAGCGCCGCACCAGGAAGCCAAGTTATTCAACGCTATGTTACATCTTTCCTTTAAAAATGTGTCGTCCTTGTCCGAAGTTAAAAAAGATGTGTCATCTGCATACATAACGAATGTATTATCAGCAACAGCAGCCTCGACAGCATTGCAATATAATATAAAAAGCAGCAGCCCCAACACTGATCCTTGAGGTACTTCAATAGTCAAACCTTGACTATCATAATTAAATTTATAATGATTGTTTTCGGATCTATGATTCACCGAAACAAATTGGCTCCTGTTTCTCTATCCAGTCAAGGGCATTGCATCTTATTCCATGTGAATATAATTCATTCCATAAAATGTTGTGATCGAGGTAGTCGAATGCCCTGCTGAGATCACAAAATATTCCAACAGGGCACTCGCCGACCTCGATACACTCCAAAATGTTTGAGTAAAAAGCTGTCACAGCAATGATAGTGGACATATAGAATGGGGGAAACAATATTGTACCTATCAATAAAATGTAATAAACGATGTAGGTATGCATATTCAAATATTTTTGAAAAATTAGAAGGAATAGTGATGGGCCTAAAGTTTTCTAAAAGATGAGGATCTGATTTTTTGTGGACAGGTACAACTTTTCCGATCTTCAATTTGTTGGGAAATACTCCTGTATTGAGGGACACATTGACTAAATGAGTCAGATGATGAATAATATATGGTAGACTTTTTCTAATCAAGAACATTGGGACTTCATCGGGTCCAGAAGAACTTTAATTCTTACATTTGTTTATTAGAAGAGATAACAATTCATTCTCTATAAGAGGCTCAAGGAATATACTGTTAGAAAAATTAGTCAAATGAGTTCGATGATTAGATGGCCCAAGTAACAATTTAAATGTTATTTGGATTTATCCTAGTCTTATAAATGTTTTATGAAGGTAAGGTAATGCCCACTTTGATTTATGCAGGTAATATATTATTCCTAATACGCTACCAGAGCAAACAGATTTATGAATCAGTTTCAAAACACTCCTGAAGGCTATAAGATAAAACTATTCAGCATTTAAGTGTATTTCTTCTTATGATGGTTTTACAATGGCTTATACAAATACACGATAAATCTTTTTGGTATTTAAATAATCCACATAGAAACTTAGTTTTGTGGTGGTTTTTTAGCACTCCTCAAGTCCATGCAATGGATGAGGTTTTATTAAGGTTTTGAGATGTACTCTCGAGGACCGCTATAAAATCAAAGCATAGAACTATTTCTACTTAAATGCTAGTAGCTCCCCCTAACCGGTAATAAATAAATCACATTGAGTAAAGATTACTGGAAAAAATGAATAGTAATTAAACGTTTCACAAGACTAAGACACCAACTACTTATCACGGGAGTATAGACACTGAGTATACTGACCACGTCGATCACGAAAAGACAAATGTCAGGCGGGATTGACAATTGACAGTTGAAATATTTTGGAAATTGGATTAAATAATACCAAACGATCTTTTTTAAGATAAAATGATTTCAAAATGGTTTATGAAACGACTTTATGACGGCAATATGTGCAGCTAAATAAAATATAGGTAGGGTAGCCATATTTTATTACAACCAGAGGGAACAACTAGAGAGAGCCTAATTTCAATTCACGTTTCTTGCAATTTGGTGTGTATGACGGAAAGGAAATACACAATTATTGGTATTCATTTGTATTTAGATATAGTACAAATCATTCCGGAAAGACATAAGTCAAAATTATTTTTTAATTTTATATGGTATTTTGTTTATTTTCTTAATTTCGCGTTGTTATTGGGGCACGTTGCAGATTTACCACCTAACTGATGCCATTTTGTCAAAAAAATTTCATTCGCAGATGATATTCGACATTTTACGTTGTTGAATATTCTTCATATATCACTGCCAGGATGCCATCATTATATTTTTGCTTGTAAAATAGTCGCCCTATTTTTCGCAACTGAACAATTAGATTAATTTAAGTCCGTTTCGGCAGTAGTTATTTATGGAATATTTTCTAACCCAATTTCATTCAAAAATAGATATTTTGATGCCGAATAGATTTTTTTGATGTCATTTTTATAACAGCCCCATGATTTGGTTTTATAATGATCCTCAGGAGGTTATCAAGAATCCTGCGAATAAGGCAAGCAGGTTTTATGCTTGCATTTCAAAATAGCCCTGAGAACCTTCATAGGAGTGGGCCCTCGTAGATTTATAGCAGCTTTAAGGAGGTTTTATAGATGTCGTTACAGCAAAACAGTTTTATCGATGCTGTAATTGTTATGGTCTTCAGAACCTTCTGAGGGCTATCACAAAACTGAAATTGTTACTTGGGGGGTTATTGTGTTTAATCCCCTCAATTATTTTCATATGGGTAGTGATGAAAAAATCTTTAAAAAGGAAGGATAGTCTTTGAGGGTCATTCACAAGCTCACTTTCGTGTAATAATGAAATATTTTTCATAGCTACAGAAGGGTGCCTTATACTCTTTATCACCTGCCAAGCCGTTTTTGTGGGATTATCGGAAGCTACTATTTCATTCTGGTAGTACAGGGGTTTTGTATCCGATATGAGTTTGGAATGTTGTTTTTTTTGAAATATTATATTTTACCATTTCTTCATCAGATGCAGAGAAAAATAATCATATAAGGAAATATCAGATAAATACCTTAAACGGTTGCTATCTGAAATGTGAATAGCCAGAGTATTAACACAGAGCTGTTTTCTAACTCAACCAAAAAAGTACCTGAATAAGAGGTGAATCAGTAATCGTACAACAGAAAATCAACATAGTGTGACTTAAAAACAGTATCAAAATGATCAATATTGCTGAACAATTCCCAAATAAAATTCGTATTATTTGGTGAAAGTAAGCTTCAATAGTAAATATAACATAAATGAGCGTATTGAGTGAGGTCAGGTGGCAAGGCTAGATTTCAAATTTTAACGATTATAAAAATATGCCTTGCTTCAATAACGAGATTTATTCTTTCATTGAAATTGGTAGGAGTGTAGTTATTTTGGAGAAGTTGCAGCCGCATCCCTACCCTTTTTGCCATCTCCTGTTTTTTTAAATTAGGTATTTCAACTTACTGATGAGACCGATCACTGCCTTCTCGAACTATGTTTAAAGTATACGCACACTTGGACAGTGAAATCTATCATTATTATTATTATTACTTTTTTTTTATTTTGGGCAAATCGGTAGCATTTTTCAAAGGGTTATATTAGAAAATTCGGAACAAGTTCAATTCCACAGTCAACTAATAAGTATGAGCTAACAAACGTAAGTATAGCATGTAGGTTATGTTCATACAAAATGAATAGAAGACAAAAATAAGTCGTTCTTCGTATATTTTGTTTTTCAATATAGATAGGAGTTTCTAACCTCAATAAGATCCTATATGAGCATTCAAAAGGAATGAGTTTTTTGGTGTTAAAAAATAAAAAATTCGAAAATTGGGAAAATAGTTAATCTGCATACAAATAATAGTGTGAAAATTTTGACATCGAATTATTGTTACTCACATGCTATTGTTTTTTACTAGAGGGGAATACAAAGAGTAAATATTTAAATATCTCAATTATATTAGTGGTACACATGTCATTTTGATTAACTTGATTTCGTTGATATTGAAATTTATTCAAATACTCACTTATTTTTGGCGTTTATTATAGCGAAATGACCATTTTGCTTGCCTTCCAATATCCATATATGACCTGGGTTGTGATCTTGCTTCACAGCTTTGACATTTTCTTCATTTCCATCAAAAACTAGTCCAGATTTAGTTGATTTTATGAGTACATGAGCATCACAGAAACCTGAAAGATGTCGATTCGTCATACTTCATTCATTCTATGAATTAGGAGCTTCACACGTATCCATAAAAAATAATATTATTTCAACTGTAAGAAAATGTCTTCTGATTAAAAGTTATGAGTTTATGATAAGTTTTTTTTATGAGGAAGTTTTTCAAGAAACAGTTGAAGACTGAAAGAGATATTTTTTTTTATTTGAACAAATACTTCTTCCGAGTCTCAATTTCAATTCAGAGAAAATAATTCAACTTCTCTTGAATTTCATTGTATTCATGGAGCAAAGGGATCATGTGATCATATAAGTTAAATTTTGAAAAATCTATCGTGTTTACCTAAACATATTAATTCCAAAGTTATAGTTCACTCGAAGAGGTTTAAAATTCAGAAAGCAACGAAATTTATTCACGAACTTTGCAGTTAGGATAAATTCAAAAAATCCATTCACTTTTCTCCTCTGGCTATGTGCTGCAACAGACATAAGATCATATAGCAGTTATCATAAAGGAATTCTTGGATACTTTGGTGTGAATATAAATCAAAAACGTGTAAATTTAGGCAGACACCATCAATCAAATTTCACTCGACGCGTTTGACCAAAAAAAAACATCATCAGACACAAGGATTGGACCAGAACCGATCCTAGTGATTTCTAGATCATGGCGCGTCTCAACCATGAAGGAAATCCTGGAATTAGGTGATGACATACAAATCATAGATACAATATACTTCACAATTTAAACATATCTTGAATAAACCCACATAATCACTAAGACGTCAACAAGATCTACGGAAGGTAAGGGAGAAGACGAACTACGCGCATTAGTCAGGTCCCTTGTGAACATTTTTCTGCGGAAATACAAAACTTTAAAAAAATCTACGTATTGTTGGGAATATGAAAATTAAGAGGAAGCCATGAGAGCCTAATCTTAAAAACAAGACTAAGTGGACAGAAATCGTAATTTGAGATTTTTTTAAATTCAGGAGTGAGATGAGAAAAACTGCAGTGCAATTTTGAAGAAGGTTCTATAAGGAAGAAAGAACCTACCGGCAATATATCAGATATTGAGATATGTTGGACGATGGAAAAAGAGTCGCAAACAAGAACAGACAAAATAAATAACGGTAAAGTTTTCCACAAAATATTTCAATGACAATGACTAAAAAAACAAAAAGTCACTGAAGAACAGCAACATCATAGCTAGGGAAGATCTTTCATAGGAACAGCATCAGTTACTGGAATCTTAATTGAAACAAATTGGTAGTGATGGAAAGGTGTGAAAATGCCAAGGGATATGATGGACTGGACATAAAACTCATAAACATCTGCTGTCATCATATAGTGCCTTTCATCACTCATATAGTTAATTTCTGTATAACTCAAAGTGCATATCTATCTATGTGAAAAAATGCGGTAGTCAAAATTGTACTCAAAAATACAGAGTCCAAGTGCAATCAAGGACTTGCGACCCATTAGTGTCTTACAGACAATGTCAAAAGTCTTGAAAAGGGATATGGAGATACAAATTAAATACCTCTAGTTACTCACCGATGACATTTTCAGAGCCAGGGTCACTGTACACTATTAGTGTTCTTAGTCATCAGTATGTGTTTTGGTAGGATTCATTATGACTTTCTTTCGTATATTTTACTACTCATAAATAACTACCTCAAAAATATTATACAGAAAGTATGCATGAATTATATGAATTTATATTTAAGAATTAAGATCAGGTATACCGAAAGGATTTACATAAGGGCCGTTATCATTTTCAATTCATTTGTCTCATCATTTCAACCGGATTTAAATCTGTGATACTCTTCTATATGCGGACGACACACAAATTTGTAATATTTTTCCTCACCAATTGGTTAAAAATGAACGGATCTTAGTCAATATCGTCCTTGATTCCTTCGTCAAGTCAGCTTCAGAACACTGTTTGCAAATCCAAGGTCATTTTGTTTGGCAGCAAATGCTACCACTGTACTGATATAAATATAAATAATGAGCAACTTGTGCTAGTGAAAAAAGGAATCTGGAAGTAACCATGTATTCTGACTCAAGATTTGAAAAGCAAATTGATATGCTTCTACAACGTGACTTTACCAGAGTGTCCGGCATAAAGTTCGCAGCATAAGGAAAACTTTTTTATTATTGATTTCTCAAAAAAAATACTTTTTGAAGAAAACCTATGCTTCATCCCAAACATAAATTGCAAATACCAAAAATTGAATTTTATGGAGATAATTCAGTTTTATTTACTATTTGCAGCAATATTTTGCGAAATTCCGTCACATATTTCAATAAATGAGATTTTCTGATAGAAGAGAGGAAGGTGAGGATATCCAGGAAGTGATACCGTCATATCTAACAATATGCCGCATAGTATTCCTCATATCGTACAGGGCGATGAGGAGAAAATGGGAAAAAAGTGGAAAAATTAAAATGATCATAGGTGGCTATGATTTGAATTTCTGAATAAACATTCGATTCTGAACAATACCTTTCCCAGACTTTCAATTCTACCGTGAAAAATAAAGTGATGGGATCAAATTTTTTTGAAAACAATGCTTGTTTTTCAATATTGCTCGTATATGGTAGTATAAAATTCAATTTTGGTATTTGCAATTTAGGTTTGGGATGAAGCAGAGGTTTTCATCAGGAATAATTTTAATTGAGAAATCAATAATAAAAAAGTTTTCCATATGCTGCAAACTTTATACCGATTCACCATATAGAATTATTCAAGAGATCATTTTCTTATAACTTACCTGCCATTATGAATGACTTACCCTCTGAACCATAAAAAATTACTCATACAGCCTTCGGAAATAAACTAAGTAGTTATTTGATAATGAAACAACTGAGTAAGTAAATGACCAACTTGTATTTGAAAACTGTACTTTTTTTCTTTTTTTCCTGAACCTCCTCTGCAGACTTTTAGGGTTAGGTGGAAGAACAGGCAGTTGTCTGCGCTCATCTGTGTGAGGATTACTCATCTATGTTCTTAAGTAATTTTATTTGTTAAATTCAATTCAATTAATGAAGGACTTCATTATTGTTTTTTCCTTGGTGTCTTGGTATCGACTGCTATGGTCATTAGCCACGTGTTCTGGATAGGCCTTGTTACTAACTCTATGCGCCACCTTAGGAGCAGCACTGTTAATTGGAACGCAACAGTGAATCGTGCTGGACTCACCCCAGTCCAGCCACGAGATTTAAATAATTTAATCGGTCAAATTAAATTAAAAAATCCCACCCGTAACTGGGGCTCGAACTCCGGACCTTTCGACCCAAAGTCGGACGCTCTAACCACTGCACCACGCCCTGACAAGCCTTTATTATTATTATTATTATTATTACATGCCACAAAAGTTTCGACATACTTACTGGAGTTTAAACTATGATAATAAAAATGCAAACTCACAAGATACGGTAGCAGCGAAGACGAAGAAATACCAGTAAATGGAGGACATTCTGAAATAAAAAACTACTTGTAATTAACTTTCCAACATACCATTTTTCTTTTTCATCAACTCATCAGTCTCATAAAAATACCACTCGATGAATTTCTACAATTTAGGGACATTTTGAATTTTTCTGTATATCACTTCCAAACTTGAATGAATTGAAAGGCTAGCATCCAGTGACACGCGTATAAATTAGCTTTTGGCTTTTATTATGGCAACTAAGCTGTCTGAGTGACAGGGTGGCTCACGAATAACTCAAGTGGAGACGGGGGTGTGTCATAAAATAAATTGTGTCATGAGATGGAAGAATGCGGGAGCCAGATATGTGAACTCAAGCTCACCCTACAGATTATTTATACTGATTTCCATAAAACACGAACGGTATTAAAAAGTAAAGTTACTACACTCTAATGGCTGATTTCACCAACTGATTCCTAAATTTAGGGAATACCTAGATCAAATCTAGGAACGCCCAAGTTTAAACTGTGGTTCACCAAGCGTTAGATAATGCTCAAAAGTGATAGGAAATACCTAACGTAGGTATTTTATATCACTTTAAAGGATTACTTCACGTGTGGTGAAACGCAAATTGCACTTGGGTATTCCTTCATCCGATTTAGGTATTTCCTAACTTTAGGAATCAGTTGGTGAAATCAGCCATAAAGCAGCTTTAATCATTAATATGAAAAATGATAGTAGCGAAATGGTTGTTACGGGTACCGTACTCACACAAAACTAACTAGCTAAATAAAAACTTGAATATTATTAATATTGTAGTGAGTGACCTTAGAACTGATCTACAGGTACATTTCAATAACCAAATATGTTTCAAACATCAACAAACCTCTCAGGTGAGATTATACAGGCACTAGTAAATAGAAAAAGGTTGAGTGTATTCAATATCACACACAAAATTCATCTAACGCTGTAGGATAGGAGAAAGGAATATCTCTTAGACAATCCGCAATAGTATGGTGCCCCTTAGCGTTCACACATCAGCATCAGATTGAAGACTGAAAATAATATCAGTACACGGTAGGATACTTAATGCTAGATCTGGTATCTGATCGTTGCTACAATGTTGCTTCTTTGACATTCTGTGCTAGAAGTACAAGAAACTAGGTTGTTACAACCAGGTTGATCTCACCTGCAACATTGCTCTTTCGACAGCTTACGCTACCAGTACATTAATGCCCTACCCAGGGGCTATAGTAGGTGAAAGGTTGTCACCAGAAAGACATACCATACGTCAACGGAGGGTCATGAAACTTCCTCCAGAAAGGAGAGAAATACTGTATCAGGGACAGAACAATAGTAAATAAACCCTGAAATGCAACAAGAACATGATATTTTGTTCAACAACTTGGATGACCTAACAGTCCTAAGGAATCCCACATTGGAAGGTGCTTTCGGTAGGCTCTTTCAGATGTCAAAATATCCTGGTCAAAGGGTTAATAGAGGCACATATGGTCAAGTACCCAAAAGGCCAAATTGATCAGATCCTAAAATAAGAACTGCCAAATGATAGAAGAATACCATGTGCGAGGAGCTTACCTGACTGAAGTCTGATCTGAGTATATGATCCTCCTAAGGGTAAGGTTCAGAAATATGCATTCAAAGTAATTCAAACGACGAAAACGGAAACTGGAACCTTTTGGCAGTTGCAGAATATACTCCCTTTACGGATGATTCAAATGGAATCAGAAATGTAACAACTCATTTGCACTGATTCTGTCCACTTCCTCTCTAGCTAATCAACCCTCTTCTTTCCAAACTTCAAGTCAAAATTTCAAATCCATTTGCATTGTTGCCAAGTACACTTCTCGAAGAGTATCACACTCTCAACTTATCAATCTATTACACAAGATAGAATTATATTATGAAGCCATATCAGCAAATGAAACACGCCTGAGTAATACTGCATTGCATAACCAATTTCGACTCTTCGGTTATGAAGCTAACAAAAGTTATTCCAAGTTACTTCGGCTGAATGCAGAAGTCATAACGATCACAAGTTTATGGCTTATTTCGTTTAGTGCGCACACTGAAGGTGTAGAATGAAAAGTGTTAACAGAGTTCCGAAATTAAACACCTAAAACACGAATGGCAATTAATAACCTTGGAATAACTTGAAATATGACGTTATCAAAACATGATAACGTAAATGTAAAATGGATATACCTGGTTGTATCACGAAAATACGCAATGGAGACGTCTACACAGAACACCGTGCCGTAGGTGAAACTTTCGTGTTCAATTGAGAAATAGTGGAATGTATTACAAGTTAATACACTCTCGAAGAAGCAACATTTTGATAGAAATTTTTGTATTAACTTATGTTTACTCAAAATGTAATTCTGCTGTTTGGTCACAGAGGGCACTTTCAATTGCGTCCTTTGATATTTTGACGAACGTTGCACAAATATCTGTTAGATTTAATTCAGTACCCGTCGTGGTCTTAGCCAGGGGAGTAGTTGTTTTCTGTCAGGTACTTGCCTTCATAAGCCTACTTAGTAGGTGTATATGGGAGAAAAGGGTTCATCATCGGTCGGCAACGACTTTTCGTTATTAAACGATCTCCCAAAGAATTCTGTTTTCTTCACAGAAATTTATGTATTGTTAGTGTTTTTAAAAATTATGAAATGGATGCAGAAGTGAAATCGTGGTAAAATGATTATGAAATATGAATAAAAATTTCGATATACCCTGAATATTTTAGGTTAGGTTTAGGTTTGAACGTGAATGGGCCCGTATCAGGCCCTCCACTGCGGCCAATGGCCTATTGTGGCTCACCCTATGGTTATATTTCTCCCAGTATATCCAATCTCTTGACGAAATTGAGGAATGCATTGGGAGAACAATTTACCAGGTTTTCTGGCCTTACTATCGTATCACCAAATATTGAGAATCTGGTTCTGGCCGCTGCAGGGCATGTACACAGAATGTGTTTAGCCGTTTCATCATCCTCCATGCATAGCCGATACTCTGCATCTTGTGCAAGTCCAATTTTATGCATGTGATGTTTGAGTTTGAAGTGGCCAGTAAGCAAACCTACTATAACTCTGAAATGCGTTCAGCTGAGTTCTAGCAGATTGTCAGAGTCCTGTTTTTTCCTTGTACAAGCACTAAATGCTTTGGAATGGGCTGGGCCCGGTAGACTACGCCAGTACTCGAGTCTTTTATTGTCTGCCCAAGCTGTTATGACATTCTTGGCAGTGCTATATGCTAAACCGATTACCGGTTCTGGTCCAGTGAATGTTGTTTCGGCCCCCCCTTTTGCTAGGGCGGCCGTAGATTTAAAGCAGTTGGATTCAATAAATGCTGCTTGACTATCTGAAAATATTTTCATTGTTTTTCGTGTGTGGTGTCGATTTTCCAGCTCCCTGGCACACATTTCAATGGCATATACCTCTGCCTGAAATATCGTGGCTAGTTTGCCCATACTGAACGAGCGTTTCACTACTGGGTTCATCCCAAATATTCCGGCTCCGACGCCTTCCTGAGTTTTGGAACCATCGGTGAACCAACGTTCGTTTGCCCTACATAGGTTGGTTTCATTCCGGACCCAGTCTTCTCTTTCGGGAAAGACTACAGTGTAGGACGTGTGAAGGTTGATAGTTTTAGGCATGATGTCTGAGGGCATTCCTAGAATGTTGTGAGCTATTATGCCCTCCAGCATGCCGCTGCCTCTCATGACACATGCCTGCGGTAGACTAATGGCCGCTTGATAAAGTCTGTATGTTGCCCATCTTGCCTCTCTCTCAAGAACTATGTCGAGAGGAAGTAATCCAAGGAGGACTTCCATTGCAGCCGTTGGCGCGGAGCGAATGCTTCCAGAAATCGCCAGGCACCCTGAATATAGTGAATAGTAAAAAAATAACGTCACACGAGATGTATTCATTGCGTAGGATATGCCGATGACCTTGCATGCACAAAAAGCAAATTGGCTAAAAGAGTATCAGAGCTTACACAAATAGCCCTAGATATGATCGACAGGAGGTGTGAAAGAAGGAGCTGACAGTTGACCTCCTTAAAATCACAAAAGTTGCATCTACACGGAAGAAAGTACTAGAACGTCACCAGTACTCAGCGGGAAAAAAATTACTTTTGTATCAGAGGAAAACAATTAGAGTAGTAATCCCTGACCGGGTGTCATCCTGGGCCAGAAATACGAAATAATGAAGTGAAATGAAAATACTCTGTTTAGTATATCTATATCAAATCAGGATGGATTAATCGAGGGGGCAATATATGAAAATATAAATGGAAAAGTTATTGGGTATAGCCCTCTGATTGTTGTGCAACCGTAGACACGTGTTTCGAGTTTAAGCTCTCATCAGTACGGTAAAATCAAGTGAAGATGTACAACACATGGCGACGTTAGTTGTTACGTTGAAGGCTCAAGGTATTCTAACCGAAGCCACAAATGTGTGGTTTGCTTCCTGTTGTTGACTTCCTTTGTTTATATTTTCACATCCTAGTGTTGTACATCTTCGCACTTGATTTTACCGTACTGCTTAAGCTCGGTTGCACAACAATTAGAGGGCTATACCCAATAACTTTTCTATTTATATTCTTATATATAGCCCCCTCGATAAAACCATCCTGATTTATATTTTCCTGGGTAGGATTGTCAAGCTGGTAGCTATAGCTGCTTCCGTGGCGACGTCAGTTGTTGCCTTGAAAGCTCAAGGTATTCTAACCGAAGCCACAAATGTGTGGTTTGCTTCCTGTTGTTGACTTCCTTTGTTTATATTTTCACATCCAAGTGTTGTACATCTTCGCACTTGATTTTACCATACTGATGAGAGCTCAAGCTCGAAACACGTGTCTACGGTTGCACAACAATAAGAGGGCTATACCCAGTAACTTCTATTTATATTTTCATATATTGCCCCCTCGATAAATCCATCTTGATATGTATTTTCCTGGGTAGCATTGTCACGCTGGTAGCTATAGCTGCCTTCGTGGCGACGTTAGTTGTTGCCTTGAAAGCTCAAGGTATTCTAACCGAAGCCACAAATGTGTAGTTTGCTTCCTGTTGTTGACTTCCTTTGTTTTATATTTTCACATCCAAGTGTTGTACATCTTCGCACTTGATTTTACCGTACTGATGAGAGCTTAAGCTAGAAACACGTGTCTACGGTTGCACAGCAATTAGGGCTATACCCAATAACTTTTCTATTTATATTTTCATATATTGCCCCCTCGATAAATCCATCCTGATTTGTATTTTCCTGGGTAGGATTGTCACGCTGGTAGCTATAGCTGCCTCCGTGACGACGTTTCTCGTTGCCTTGAAAGCTCAAGGTATTCTAACCAAAGCCACAAATGTGTGGTTTGCTTCCTGTTGTAGACTTCCTTTGTTTATATTTTTACATCCAAGTGTTGTAGATCTTCGCACTTGATTTTACCGTACTGATGAGAGCTTAAGCTCGAAACACGTGTCTACGGTTGCACAACAATAAGAGAGCTATTCCCAATAACTTTTCTATTTATATTTTTATATATTCCCCCCCGATAAATCCATCCTGATTTGTATTTTCCTGGGTAGGATTGTCCCCTGGTAGCTATAGCTGCCGTTCTGGCGACGTTATTTTTTGCTTCGAAAGCTCAAGGTATTCTAACCGAAGCCACAAATGTGAGGTTTGCTTCCTGTTGTTGACTTCCTTTGTTTATATTTTTACATCCAAGTGTTGTACATCTTCGCACTTGATTTTACCGTAGTAATGAGAGCTTGAGCTCGAAACACGTGTCTACGGTTGCACAACAATCAGAGGGCTATACCCAATAACTTTTCTATTTATAATTTCATATATTGCCCCCTCGATAAATCAATCCTGATTTGTATTTTCCTGGGTAGGATTGTCACGCTGGTAGCTATAGCTGCCTCCGTGGCGACGTTAGTTGTTGCTTTGAAAGCTCAAGGTATTCTAACCGAAGCCACAAATGTGTGGTTTGCTTCCTGTTGTTGACTTCCTTTGTTTATATTTTTACATCCAAGTGTTGTACATCTTCGCAATTGATTTTACCGTACTGATGAGAGCTTAAGCTCGAAACACGTGTCTACGGTTGCACAACAATTAGAGGGCTATACCCAATAACTTTTCTATTTATATTTATATCTATGTCTATAGGCTTTGCTCCGACATTGATCGGGGCAAATGTAAAATTCTTCTATTTAAGAAGCCTGATTTGGCTCGGAAATTCAATCATCCGGATGCCACGGAAGAGGCCGGATAGTGTTAATCTTCGAAGAGTGGTAGCCGGATGGCTCAACGGCGGTTTTAAATTGAATTTGGGAAGTTTTTATATTACGATTGCGACGTTCAAAGTATTTCTGGCCAGCTTGTAGCTCCTTTGAGAAATCTACTGGCTGGTATAGGCGTGTGAGACGCCGTTGGGTACAATACCAACATTCAAAAAGAATTCGTACTGTTCCTGACTGATCCTGAAAGAGGAGATCCGGAGTTGCTGGATTTGCGACTATACTGTGCTCAGAGAGAGATCTAGGCGGATGAGGTGGTATCCTCCAATTTCTGGATCTCCGAGTACACGCATTTGTTGACACGAGAGTTAATATGTTAACAACATCTACAAAAAGTAATAGAGAAAAGAACAGTAGCCTTCACTCAATGCAGGAGAATGTGCAGAGGAATCGGAGGCTACAAACTGAAATGACTACATGGCGGGTAAGTGGTGTGGTAGCCAAAAACCAAGCAAGTAGGAGTGGTGCGACGGCTCGGGGCATTGCAATAACAACAATGTCATCAGAACCCTGCCAAAAATGTCTCATAGAGACTGATAAAGAAATATTTAATATAATTTATGAGATGCAAGTTGGGTAGTGAAACCGCAAATCCGTATATAGCCATAGTCGATATTTTTCAGTATTTAAAAGACATTACTGATACATATTTCTTTAATTTCCAATGTGTTATTAGATGTAACTGTGCTCCGTTTCTATCAGTGATTACTGGGATGGATGCTACATGTTTCGATGAGATCCTGCAGTTTGAAAATGAAATAGAACGTATGAGATTTCATCGCAGTAACTTGATTACTTGAAAAAAAATCATTGATATTGTGCGAGGTCTGCCAGATTGTCCCTGGCACGTTCCATATGAAGATTGAATAAATAATCCAATGTATTTTATAATTTTGTATGCACTTATTTATGATGCACATATAAAACAAAGTTATTTTCAAATTAGAAAAAATATGTAAATTACACATTTATTTCTAACAGAAACGAAAAGGAGGTAAGATCGGGTAGATCTGTGCAGCCAGTTTCAACACCATGTGTTCCTCATCTGTATTGTCACAACTATCATCCTACCAAAGAATATCTACAATAACATAGTGGATATTCTTTGATCCTACCGCGGTTGGTATTTACTTACTCTGATCCCGCTCTATGAAACGTGGTCTAGGCCGCACCATCTTCCGAGTAGAGGAAGAAGCTCTCTGAGTAGCTGGTTAGAGATTCATTCATTTCATACATTCAGACGTTGTAGGAGGATTACCCCTCATACAACGATTCAGACATTCAGAGCTCACGACTTGTGAATGAACCATGCATTTCATTCGAAAAGAAACGAAAACTGTTTATCAGCGAATACATTTGACATACGAGGGAAATAATAAGTAAATAAATTCATTCTCGATTATCTGATTATGATAAAAAAAATTCATCATTTGCAATTGAAATAATTTTGTAAAATCTATCATTATTTGTAGGCGTAGATAAAATAACCTAGGGTACATACGATTCTTCTGATATGTTTTGAAAATCTGGAGGAATATAATAATAATAATCTATTTGAACATTTCAGCAATATTCTCGAAAGATTTTCCTGGAATGTTGAATTTCGTTGATCTTGTGTTGATCTTTCTGAAATATTTTTGAAATATTCTGGCATGGTATGTATTAATAATCTATTCGAATATTCTTAAGACTATTTTGTTTAGAATTTTCCATTTGGTTTCGTAATGTTCCTACTGTTGGATCTCATGAAATCTCATAGGATCCAAACCATCACATCGTGATCCCACTTTTTCCACAAGATACCCAATAATATTGGATACGGAATTTCTGATACAGATCATCGAATACTGAATCCACTATCTTCATACTATACCAAATAAGATTAGTAATTGTGAATTTCCACACATTTCTCATACGTTAACAAGCTTGTGAATGAGCATATAATATCGTTGTGATTGAAAGTGGAATGAATACCTCATTGAATCTCATAGTCCCCTCAAACAACCACTGCCCGATACAAACTCGTATGACATATATTCGGGTATGCTTATAATTTACACCTAATTATAAATCCTCATACATACTTCCAAAAAGTGTATGTGCCAGGGATTACGTACGTGTAGGTTATAGACTTTCCACGTAGATCCTTATAAATTCTCATAACTCGTCTATATTTTTATATGAGATTATATGTGATATTTTTGGCAGGGAAAGCATACTTTCCCGATGAAGCTTCCATAAAGCATTTAAAACAGGTATAACGGACAGGGGTGCATGAGAGGAGACCTTCCATCACCTCGTGAATAGCGATCCACACGCATGACTCAAAAAGGTTCAGAAACCGACATATATGGAACAAAGCTGAAGATGAAAATCTTATTGATATAAGGTAAATACGTAAAGTTATTCCAAGTATAAATTGTTGCAATAGATGATTGCGCGCAAGAGTTCTTATGGCATGATTATTCAAAAAAAAATCGTCATTAACTTATTGCCAAGCGGCAATAAAATCCATCAACTCAATGGAAACTCAACTCAACTCAATGCAAAACTTGTTTGGGACTTATAAGAGCTGGGCAGTCAGACCAGACTGACAATGGCCTGGGTATTAGCACACACAGGTTATAGAGGCATTGAAGAGGCTAAATGGCCCAGAACCATTTTCCGGCATAGCAGAATCTGAACTAAAAACAAACACCAAATCATGAATCTCACAAAATTCCCAAAAATGCTGAAGAATTTCACTAGGAATGAGACAGGTAGAAGAGTTTATCGAACAACTGCAGCCAACATTTACGGAAAATATCTGAACCAGAAGAGGTGCACTACAAGATTTTTAAAAGTACCTCTCATAGACCATTGTGGTCTTTACAAAAATATAAGTAAAATCGTTCTGACAGAAGAAATGCTATGGAGATTATGTCAGGAAAATGCTGAAACAGTTCTCATACTACGCCTCTGCGAAGGCTTGTCAAGGCTGAGGTTTCTGACGCTGCAAGAAGAAAAACCCAGAGCTAGGTACATGGAAGTTCAAAATTGAGCCTATGGAGACAATCAATGAAGACAATAGATCTGAGAAGGTCGCAGTGCCTTGTAGCACAAACGCACTAAACCAACCCAATCTTATCTAACTTCTGCGTCTCTTTTTTATACCAATTGTCAAAATTTCAACTTCCTCTTCTAAGTTGGTATTCTGTTTACCGAACTAGAAGATCTAGAAGCTGTGTATGATTAAATGACGGCTACCGCCCCTGGAATAGTTTCTGTGTCTGAATGTTCCGAACAGATTGATCAGACAAGAAGGTTTTATAATTACCGTCTTCAAACTCTGGATGTGGCTGAAATTTCGATGAGACTATATGAATTTCCTCTCTATTGAGAAATTTTTTTCAACAATTTCATTAAACCCTTGATTTTTTTTTTGTCGATATTCTACACATTTTCTATTCAAGGATATGTGGGGTGTTCATTAACAGAGCAGTCCTTTCGAAAGCAGGTAATTGATAGGATTTGAGAAAAAAACTTTTATATTGAAATAACTCGTTTGGCAAATGTACGAGGTTGATGGTGAAAGCCTGTACACTAATACTGATGTACACACGGATATTCTATCGCAGTCACTCTCATTGATGGAAACTTGAAAGAAAATAGCACTACTAACTCACCTGAAAGTACTACAAGTTCACCTAGATCTCAAAAAGAAGTGAATGTTTGTCCATTTCTATTCCCAGTATTTATAGCAAAACTCATTACCATTATCACAGGTATCATTACTACCGTTGGCTTGAGCCAAGATAAATAGTGATAGATGGTAACCATGCCAGCTTTGAATGATGTTTTTTTTGTAATTGGTTTCAAAATACACTTTTTTATCATCTTCAAACATTTTTTAACGAGTGGAATAATTTCAATATTTTCATAAAATAATTATTCTAAAGAGAAAATTGTCATTCATTTCCAAATTCCAAAAAAAGGACCTGCAAAAGAACGTTATATTTGTCTGTATTCCAGATTTTAAAATTATAATTTCAATCACTCTCACGGCAATTTTTTTTCTGAAGACGAATCTTATGATAATTTTCGAAGAAAACTTGCGGTTGTCTGTTGAAAAATTAGTCCGCCCTGTCCCAGAAATACTCCTATTGAGGTGGTCATATTCTACGATAAACCAAAAATTCATAAAAATTAACAGGTGACAATTTTTTCTTAAGGCTGTTGCCTGGCCCTTTTTTTAGGCCATTTTACCATCGTTTACATTTTCTTCAATAATTGTCATAATTGTGATTTTTTCAGATTGTTCAGAGTAGATGAACCCAAAAATCTGTTAATAACAGGGATTCCAACAAAACCAATTTTTGAAAATGAAACTCCCTGACTTTTTCAGGTATTCCATGTCTGACTTTCAAGTTTTCCATGACTAATGTCGGATTAGTTGAAAAAACCTTTTGTTTCACTTTCAAATTTTCGTTTAACACTTTTTCTATCATTTTCAACAGCTACAGTTTTTTTGTTTTCTTTAAGTGTTTCTTCATACTTTTTATCTGATTTACGGCAATACCTCAACATTTTATCATTAATAATAGTATTTTCGGTCCCACCTACATACCTAATTTTTTCACGAACATCTCTTTGTGAAACAAGCGATCTCTCTTTCAAATTTTCAAAGAGCAGCTTATTAACTGAGAAACCACTTTCTACAGAAGCCTTGCCATGAGATAATATCAAGATTAATTTAATCAACCTGCATAATTGAAAAAACTCACCTTTATCTTTCAGTAATGAGTTATAATAAGATTCGAGATGTTCGTTTTTATACTTTGTAAAAATTTTTGAGTTTAAGTTTATGAATTTTTTGAATTGTTGTTGCTTCTTCGACAGACAATTTTTTTTTATTTAATTTTTCCAGAACAATTTTCATTCTTTTTAGTGACAGTTTGGGATCTACTACAATCAAAGAAGGGTCAAGACATGATATACCCTTATCAATCTCATTATTTAAACATGAATGTTGCAAAATTTTGATTACAGTTGCAACTAAAAACTTCTGACATTCTTTCAAAAAAACGAATTAATCTTTTTTTTTTCATTTAGACTTCAAGAACATCCTTTTTGTTGAAAATCCTATATCCATATCTTTCACAGGCAAGAAGTTTGTAATATTCTTACCAGTGTCTTTGAAATCAATTTTAGCTTTATTCTTCAAATTTTTTGGAATTTTTTCTTCAATCATGAATTTTTCCACTATCGTGTTTTCAAACTACAGAAGTGGTGAAATTGAGTTGACATTGAGATTTATGTATTTTCCTAGATTGCCAAAATTAGAATTCCCTGACTTTCCTTGACTTTGGGCGAATTTCAACGTTTTTCCCTGACTTCCAGGACCCATCAATTTCCTGACTTTTCCAGGTTTTCCATGTTTTCCAGATTGGAGAGCACCCTGGTGGTGTGAAATGGTAAAAATAGCCTTCTGATGCATAAATATATTTTATTTGTCTATGAAATACACGTTATCAGTGAAATCAAGAATCAAGGTTACTGATGTAATCGTAAAATATCTGATGTGCCTTAGTGGGTAAACTGTATCTCCATGTCACGAGGTAAAGTATGAATCCAAGAAATGCATACCTCAAAAGTTTCACTGCCAAAACAAACCTGAAACAATATGAATTCCAATAATATGAATGGGAATATCTCGGCGCACACATTGAGTGTTTCTCAGTGATGATTATTATAAGAGATGGATTGAAATGATTACACAAATGATACCAACAAAGAGACAGGGTCTCAGGTTCGGTTCCCAGCCGGTGCGGGCTGTTTTCATTTTCAGATGTGAAAGTCTGAATGATTGAGGCTAGTGTAGGCTGGGAATAATCCTTCACGATTCACTGTTGCGGTAAAAATTAAGAGTGCTACTCCTAATAAGGTGGCAAATGGAGTACAAGTAACGGTGGGCCATAGAATGGCAGGATAATCTTCGTAGTAAGAATAAATCAGTAAACCACTAAAACGTAAAACCAAAATAATGAAGAATCAATTATCTACCAGAAAAACATTTTATGAGACTTAAAAACGGAAAATTGAAATGTGGTTTATAATCCGAACAGAAATTCATCTAATGTGTATTTATAAGAACTAATAAAGCATCATACGGAAAGCCGTATTAATAGATTTCATAGATCTGAATTCAGCAAGAATGGAGAGTGATTGAAATGAAAAAAAATGAGGAATCGCAAATCTCAATAAACTAAGCTGTGCGTAACTTAAAACCATAATTGAGTCTTAAAAAATAAAGTAATTGAATTTCATCAAAACATCATTCAATAGTATCTAAAAACGTAATACCAATAAATCATCCGAAAATCAATCGGTAGTATCGTAAAATCCAAGGAAACGAAATATGTAAGACAAGAAATGATCAGAATCGAAATCTAGCAGAATTTTTGGAGGGGATGGGCGAATGGAAGACCACTCTTGTAGGAAACGATTAACTCGTTATAGAACTTGCCCTATTATGTCCTAGGTGCCGCTGACTTACCCGATTAATTTGCTATCCTTTCTCCAATTTCTGATATTTTTCGGTTCTATACATTTCGAATCTACCATTTATACGTCTTATGACTTTAAATATGCCAATTTTATGTCTTGTGATGTGTGGATTCTACCATTTTAGTTCATATATCTTTCGAATGATGCTTTGCAGACTTACGATATTCTGTTATGGTATTTTATCAATTTTACAAAATATTCTTTTTGTAATTTGCTGGTTTGCTGGTTTATTCTCCTTTGTTCGTATTACAGATTTATCTTGTTATAATATTCAGTGCTTCGAATTTTGGTTCTTCATAAGTCAGATATGATGATTTAGGATTCTGGGATAATTAGTCTATGATGAAAATTGGTTATTGTAATATGATGGTTTAACAATTTTTTTTCTGATAATTTTCCATTTCTTTAAAATAAATTTTTATCGAATTCGGTGCTCTATTATATCTTTAATGATTGGTTGAACCGTTTATTCCAATCTATCAGTGACGACTATTCTTCCTTATGACTTAGAACTATGACTTATGACTGCTGCATAAATACACTATTAGAATTTTTATTATTTAAAATATGTTATTATCAATTGGACACCACTTATTTTTTCAAGCTGATGTTCACTATGAAAAATGAACCAGAATCCTGAAAAGTGGAAAAGTGATCACAGTTCAACCAATTTTCAATTCCACCGATTCATTCATTCGGCCAAGCAGTCAGCCGTATACAATAAGGGAATTAATCCTTTTAATGTTTATAATCGGTACACAGTCCAGGAAGAAGTTAAAAGGTTAGTGAGCGTTCCTTTCGAATCCTTACTCTTTTCCCATCCTAGTATTCAGTATTGCTTTGATTTGTCGAGTGCTTTTGAAAGATTTTTCATACTCTGGCAAAGCATGGAAGGAGAGCTCAAAAGACTGCACGTAAAGCGCGTAAGTTTGAAAGCACAACTAACTATTTTCAGAAATTATTTCCATAAATGCCAAACATTAGATCTGTCTGAAATCAATTTGATCGAATTCAGAAGCAGACTACATCGTGTTGAGGGTGTGTTGAACAGCCCCAGTTTCGCAAAAAATATTCCAATGAGCATAAATCAGGATAGTTACCGATTTGTAGCTACAAATAATACAAATGACCTTGATGCTGCAGGGATCAAACTTCCTTTGATCAATTTGCCAACCTTTACAGGGGATTCACGAGATTGGTTACAGTTTCATAATGCTTTTGACGGTCTGATAATAGGAAATTGAAAAATAAATGATATTCAACGTTTCCATTCAAGGCCACATTACAGGGTGAAGCCTCTGAAACTATTGTTGATTTGAAATAACCTAATGAGAATTTCAAAATAGCATGGGATACACTTTGCGAAAATTATACAGATAGGCGAGCATTGTTACACGATTATACCAAAGCACTTTTCAGCATTGACGTTATCAAAAACGAGTCTTCGAGTGCACTAAAACATTTGGTCGATCATGTAATAGTTATTTACGTAATCAGTTATGGAAAGACCCATATTGTTCGATGAGTGTAATATTTGACAAAACGAGCAAAGCGAGTTTTGCAAATTACGCGAGTCGAACAAATAAGTCTATTTATAACGTATTTCGTAAAAAATTATTTAATGATATCATTTCATGAATATAATATAATGGTTTTCTCGTGATATGGGACATTGGCGTTGGCGCTTGTCAGAATGAATATTTAATAAGCAATGTCAAACGTGTCAGACTAATGTCAAACGTATCAGACTCATTTCAAAAATAAATAGTTGTCCCGACGAAATAGCGTCTGATATAGAGTAATCGGCAAATAAGGCATTAAATGAATTGATACCTCAAAAATCAAATGCTAGATATGACGCAGCTTACCAAAAGTTTGAAGAATGGTGCCAAACGAAGGAAGTTACAGTTGTTTTCAATATTTTTAAAGAATAAAATGAGTAGTTTCTTGTTCTATCATTACACAACTAGTTGCGTACTGAATATTACAAAACTCTTATTAACTTGTCTCAAATGACAGTTTTGAAGAATTCAACAAACGTCATGTAATACCTGACTTTTCGAAACTGAATTAGATAAAAATGAATTTACGTTCTTTGAAATCATTAGGCGAACCGACAGAATGGGACACGATTATTATTCTCTTAGTTACTAGTAAACTTGACCCAGTTACTACTAGAGAGTGGGAAGTCATTTGTGAAAAACCCTCCAACTCTCGAAAAACTTTTGTCATTCTTGAGAGGAAAATCAAAAATGCTAAAAAAGATTGATGAAAAACATTCAGATTTTTATTCATTCAAGAACATTTCAAAAGTTCATTGCAAAACAATTAAAAAAATTAAAATAATCAGAAAACATTCTATACATTTGCACGTTAATGTCCAGTTTGTCATTCTGCACACAAGATTTTTCATTGTCCAAAGTTCTTTAAAATGCAGGTCAGTGCACGAAAAGCTCAAGCTCTCAAAAGATTTTCAAATCTTGAACGCAAACTTCAGCGTAATCAGAATTTAAGAGAATTAAACGTTTCTTTCATGGAGGAGTATCAAGCATTAGGGCACATGTCAAAAATTAACGATGACTCAAGTTCAGTTAGATTTTTTCTCCCACATCATGGAGTTCTCAAAGAAGAATCATTGAGCACAATACTACGAGTAGTATTCGACGGTTCTTTTCATTCTTCATCAGGTTGGTCAGTCAACAGTATTCAGATGGTTGGTCCCACTACTTAAAATGACCTATTTAGCAAACTCATTCGTTTCAGACAGTACAATTATGTAGTCTCGGCAGACATTTGCAAAATGTATCGTCAAGTCCTTGTCAATCCAGCACAGAAAAATCTACAGTAAATATTTTGTCGTAAAAATCTTACGGAGCCAATTTCTACATTTCAGTTGAATACGGTAACGTACGGAACTTAATCAGCTGCCTTTCTTTCAAATCGATCTCTGTTCCAGCTTTCCATCGAGAACAAAGAATCGTATCCCAAGAAATCAAGTGTCATTCAAAACGACTTTTATGTCGATGACCTCTTGACAGGGTCAGACTCTTTAGAAGGGCTGACAACTCACTTGTAAATAATTATCTACCATTTTGAAACAAGGTTGTTTTGTTATGAAAAAGTGGATTTCAAATGCCCAGCAAGCTCTAGCCTCTGTCCAAGATTCAACAACTGATTTGAATATCCTTCGCATAGGTTCACATGAGAATACGTAAATGGATTACGTTGGTCATCACATTCAGATCTATTGATGTACAATATAAACACCCACAAACATATTACCAAACAAATCATCTTATCAAATATAGCTCAAATATATGACCCACTTGGTTTACTGAGTCCTTGTATTTTGGTTGCAAAATACTTCTTCAAAAGCTTTGGCTTGAGAAACTTTCATGGGATGAATCAGTTCCTGTTGATATTGACACTAAGCGAATAAAATTTCGAAACGAACTCAACACTATTAACTTAATTGAAATGCCTAGACACGTAAGGTGCAATAATCCCATTCAAACAGAGCTTCATACCTTCTCAGATGCGAGCATTGATGCGTATGGTGCTTGTGCATATACATCTTCTATGTGCCAAATCAAATGTGGCAACCTTTAAAGCCACAACAGTACCTAGGCTTGAGCTTTGTGGTGCTGTTATCGCACGACTCACAATCAAAATGATGAAGGCATCTAGAATTCAATTTCATACAATTTTTCATTGGTCAGATTCCATCATAGTGTTAAGATGGATAAATAGCCCTTCAAATGTTCTCAAGACATTCGTAGGTAATAGAGTGGCTGAAATTCAGTCCAAAACTAATTCCTAACATTGGTTTCACGTTGGTACTAACGACAATCCTGCTGATTTTCTATCAAGGGGAATTAATCCATATTCACTGAAGACTTCACAACTTTGGTGGCACGGTCCACCATGGCTTTCATCAGATACATCTGATCTTGCCAACCAAAAATAATCTGAAATTACCGGAGTTGAAATCCTCTCAATCATTTTATGTTCATTCAAAAATACCTTCCTTAATTCATTTCGAAATATTTTCGAATTTTTCACTGCTGAAATGAAATTAGAATGGTTTGGCATAAGAGGAATCTGCCTGAAACTATTTGAAAGCAATTTATTCGAAAGAGTACAAACTGTTCAGATTGATCATATCATTCTAGAAAAGTAAAATGTGGTGTTCCCCAAGGGTCAGTTCTAGGACCTATTTTATTTTTGATTCATATCAATGATCTGTTAAATACGAAAATTAAAGGAAAATTATTTTCCCATGCTGATGATACAGTTTATATAGGTAGTGGGAATACCTGGGATGAAACGGTATCAAATACTGAATTTGATTTATCAATTTCAAAAAATAATCTCAATCACAATTTACTAACTTTGAATTTGAAAAGGTCTCATTTTGTGATATTCACGTTGCATGAGAATATGAAAAATTGAAGATCCATACTATTCATGCCTAAAAATTAAGAAGTGTGTAACTGTAGCGAACATATTTCCAAAGTTGATGTTATAAAGTATTTAGGAGTTCATTTAAATTGCAACCTCAAGTGGCATAAACAAATTAATGAATTTATAAAAAAATACTGAGGAAAACACTTTATAAATTTAGAACAGGTATTGAGGCATATATAAACAAATTTTAAAACCACTTACTTCAATTCAAAAGTATACCATGAAAACCCTTTGAAAAACCCCTTTGATTATTTCTCTAAAATTCTCTTTGAACATTATGAAATTTTATCTGTCAAATAATTATATTTTGAAACATCGACAGTTTACATAAGAAAAAAATTACAAATTGATAATTATATAAAACGAAAATATGAAACAAACAATAAAATGGAAAGTTGGATATCAACTGAAAAGTTCTCTACAACTTTTATGCAGCAACATGCCATCTATATAGGTAGAAAGATTTATAATAATTTGTCAGTTAATCAAAAAAAAAACTAGTTTTTGGGGATTTAGAAATAAAATCAAATTCTGGTTGATTGAGAATTCTGAAAAATTGGAAAATTATTTGTATGTAAAACAATTTCGAATTTTGATGGTTTAATTGGTATCTACTCAGAGTTGTTTAGTATCCGAATACTTCTGTACTCGGATACAGTATCCGGATACCTTATTTGTATTCAAAAGATGTATTCGGATATTTTTCGAATTTTGTATTTAGTATCCGTATCCGTCGCCAAAGGACCCCGCAAACTCCTTATGGAATTTGGGTCCCGGTGGATTTTTTTGAATTTTTGGTATGATGTAGTCCATGTAATTCTCAACCAATGTTACCATTGCGTCAACCCAAAAAAATAAACAGTTTTGCTGCTAGGGGGCGTTGAAATCGCCCCTTGCGCAGATTAGACTATTTATTTTTGAACCCGGTAACAATATTTCCACTTTTTTCATTGTTGCTAATGTTGCACAATATTGTACTGTTTTATAAAAAAAATCTTACCCCCTCCCCTTTCCCCCCAACTCCTATTACGGAACGCAAAAAAATATTTCTCGAGTGCCTTCAAATGTATCGTCGAATGTTTAAATATGCCTAAATAAAGGAAATAGCAGTTTTTTATGATTATCCCCCCACCCCCCAAATGATACAAAACGAAAAAATTTCGGTGGATTTTTCTGAATTTTTGATGTGATGCAGTTCAAGTTATTTAGAATAGAAATAAATTGGGTGACAAACTTCAAAAATGAATAGTTTTAATGCTAGGGGGCGTTGAAATCATACCTTGCTCAGAATGGACTATTCATTATTATAGGCGGAAATAATAGCTCTACGTATTTTAGTTTAGATTATGCTGATCAATTCTGTAATTTTTCATGAAATGAAAATCTAAAACCTCCCTCTTACCCCCTACCCTCAATTTAAAACACGAAAAAATGTATTCCCGACTACTTGTAAATGCTTTATCAAAATAAATGTTTTAATCAGCTCAAATTGAGGAAATCGTACAGTTGTTTAATATCACCTTTCCCTTCCTTCAGAAAAATATTGATGGAGTTTGCTGACTTCTTAGTAGGGCGTAGTTCATGATTTTTGAATATCAATCAATTGGGCGAATATCTTGAAAATAAATAAAAATTAGACATCCACAATTTGAATTTGAGGTGGTGCCTGAATTATTTTTTTTCGTGTTTTGAAATAGGGGTTGGGGGTAAGGGGGAGGTTCTAGATTTTAAATTTATGAAAGTTTACACAATTGTTTGGCATAAAATAAAACAAAAATACGTAGAGATATTGTTTCCGCCTATAATAATAAATAGTCTATTCTGAGCAAGGTATGATTTCAACACCCCGTAGCATCAAAACTGTTCATTTTTGGGATTTGTCACCCGATTTATTTCTATTCAAAATAACTTGAACTGCATCATATCAAAAATTCAGAAAAATCCACCGAACTTTTTTCGTTTTGTGTCATTTGGGGGGTGGGGGGATAATCATAAAAAAACTGCTATTATCCTTATTTAGGCATATTTAAACATTCGACGATACATTTGAAGGAACTCGAGAAATATTTTTTTTGCGTCCCGTGATAGGAGTTGGGGGAAAAAGGGGAGGAGGTAAGAATTTTTTTTATAAAACAGCACAATATTGTGCAACATTAGCAATAATGAAATAAGTGAAAATATTGTTACCGGGCTCAAAAATAAATAGTCTAATCTGCGCAAGGGGTGATTTCAACGCCCCCTAGCTGCAAAACTGCTCATTTTTTTGGGTTGGCGCAATGGTAACATTGGTTAAGAATTACATGGACTACATCATACCAAAAATTCAAAAAAATCCACCTGGACCCAAATTCCATAAGGAGTTTGCGGGGTCCTTTGTAAGTATCCGAATACCGAATACTTTTTTCGATCTTCGGATATTTTTATATTATTCGATGAGTGAGAACTAGGCCAAACAGCCCCATTTTATGCAGGCGTATCTTGTCGGGAATCATCGAAAACGAACTATGAACGAACAGGGTACTGAGGGTACCAGTGAAAGTAGCAATAAAACTACAAAAAATCAGCTGGAATTATTAAGATATCTGGAAGATAAAAGAACGAATTTACAAGTATTACATGAATACCCAATATTAAAAAAAGTGAAGTATAATACATGCTTACCTTCGTCAGCACCAGTAGAAAGACTTTTCTCTTTTGCAACTATGATTGATACGCCAAAGAGAAAAAATTTAAGTGATGAACACTTTGAGGTATTGGTACTGACGAAGGCAAATTCAAACTCAAAGGTACTTTTATAGATAGAAATGTCATATCTAGCGAACAATGTCGTAAAAGCTAAAAATATATATTTTTAACTTGAAATGTTCTTTGTTTACAAAATAAATAAAAACAGTTTATTAAGTTTCTTTGTTTTATTTTTTATCTTTTTTTATTACTTTTTGTTTTTGATATTCATGCCTAGTATTTTTACTTGTATCCGTTAAAGTATCCGAAAAAAGTAACCGAATAATGTATCCGAGTACATTTTTAGGTGAAACTATCCGTAATTTTTTAAAAAGTATCCGGATACATTAAAAATATCCGTATCCGGTATTCGGATCCTTTTTTCCTGTATCTGACCGAACTCTGTATTACTTAGTTTTTTGTTATTGTTTTTATTTATACAGAATGTGACCAATGTTATGTATAGGCATACAATTAAGTTCATTTTGCGATTTTGATATTAGATTATTTCATAAATCATTTTACATGATCATGGACAAGTTTTTCACTTATTTGATCATGTTTTCATGAGAAATTCATTTCTATATTATTATACAGTTTGTCCCTAGACCAGTGGGGCACTTAAATATCTCTTGAACCAATAGGAATTTTCAAAATATTACTATTTCACATCATTTAGGCCAATTATTAGTATTTTATTTTAAAAGATCCGACAAGGCGTTGACAAGTTATACCAGTTTTTCTTTAAATGCAGAAATTTTTCAAAACAAACCCATTATTCATACTACCAAGAATTTATGAAATCATTCAATGATCTTGGTAGTCGGTAGCATATTCTATCATATGAAATACTCATCTACTTCGGAAGTTATACAGGGTGGTCAGAAAAATGATATGATTTTCACTAAATTCAAACTTTCCTATCATCAATTTTTCAAGTCGTGCACCCTACAATATGTATGATTTTATATCCCATTGGTGGTTTGATTGCTTATGGTCAATGGTCTACAGGTAATCACTTTTGTAACTCTAGTGAAACAAATTGATAACAAAATTTACTTCAAGTTTGTGTATCCTTCACACGATCGAGGATAAATTAATAACTCAAGCCGTCCAGGGTGGCTTTGGAACAGTTGAAGTCATGTCACTTATATGACATTCGCTCATTCAATAAAAATATATTAGTGCATCAATAATTATTGTGTTTCCCTAGATTATATCCAATGAAGTAGTTTCATTGTCCAAAGCCCCTTAAGACGGATTTAGTTGCTGCCCCGTTATTTGTGAAACAAATCAAATTGAAATGTCACAGTTATTGTCACCCGATGAATATGTTGACATGTTGCTCATATTTGGCGAAGCGAGAACAAACTCTCGCAGAGCGTGTGTATTGTACAACGTTACCCAGATCGAAGACAACCAGGAAAAAATACCTTCATTAGCCGTCAATACCTTCATGAGGCTAAACTGCGAAATGATCAGGAATTACCATCAAACAAACAACCGGGACATTCAAAGTCAATTGTGAATGATGATATATCGATTAATATTTCAGCATACATACACCAAAATCCTCGTTCATCGGTACGAGGAGTTGCTGAGGAATCAGAGATCTCGAGGAGTTCTGTACACAGGATTTTGATGTCCCACAGGCAACATCCATATAAATTAAATTCAATCCAAGCTTTAAAACCAACTGACTATGATAGGCGGATAGATTTAATTTTTGAGATGATGGTAAGAATCCATGATGATGGTGATTTTTTGTCAAAAATTATGTGGTCTGATAAATCCCGCTTCCACAATAATGGGAAAGTAAATCGTCATAATGTACATTACTGGGCTGCAGAAAATCCACACTGGGTTCGAGAAAACAATTTTCTGGAGGTTTGGGAAATAGATGTTTGGTGTGGAATTTTCAAGAATAATTTGATAGAGCCATATTTATATCAAGGTACTCTAAATGGTGAAAGATTCCTTAATTTGATTCAAAATGAACTCAATAATCATCTTGATGAAAGTCCCCTTGGACACCTAAGAGAAATGTTTTTTCAGCAGGTTGGAGCGCCGCCTCATAATGCTGGGATCGTGACAGACTATTTGAAGTTCTTTTTCCGCAAAGATGGCTCGGAACAAACGGACCAATGAAATGGCCGGCTCCTTCGCCAGACTTGGCCCCTTTAGACTTTTTTTTTGGGGTATCTAAAATCAGAGGTGTATACTACTCAACCAGTGAATTTGGAGGATTTGCAAAATATAATTTTGACGGTTTGCCAAAATGTTACAAAAAATCATGTGATGAAAATTTTTGAAATGTGCCTTGCAGCAAACGGAAGGCAATTCGAACTTTTATATTAATATTATCATGCCTAGTTATTCGTCAAGATAGTTTTTTCTTTCTGTGACTGTTTGTTTAGTAGTTAAGTACAGTTGAATAAATAGTTTGGTGCATTTTTTTTTATTTGCATTTGTAGATAATGGAATTCACATCACTCTTTAACAACTATCGACCATAAGCAATCGAACCACCAATGGGATATATCATGCATATTGTAGGGTGCACGACTTGAAAAATTGATGAGAGGAAAGTTTGAATTTCGTGAATATCATATAATTTTTCTGAGCACCCCGTATAACTTTGAAGGAGATGAGTATTTCATATGATAGAATATGCTACCGACTACCAAGAGCCTTGAATGATTTCATGAATTCTTGGTAGTATGAATGATAGGTTTGTCTTCAAAAATGTCTGTATTTAAAGAAAAACTGGTATAACTTGGCAACGCCTTGTCGGATTTTCAAAAATAAAAAACTAATAATCAGCCTAAATGAATGAGAATTCAGATGTTTCGAAATATATGGGGTGTTCCATTAGAAAAAGTGATGTTCGATTTTGTGAGCTTTTCTTGCGCCCCTCGTATGAAAAATAATAATTCCTGAAGTTAGTTCTCATAGTGCATAATGATGTGAAATAACAATATTTTGAAAATTCCTATTGGTTCAAGAGATATTTAACTGTCCCACTGGTCCATGGACACACTGTATATTGATGTTGTATTATGAACAATAAATAAATAAATAAATGGAAGTGGTTTGTTGAATTGAAACGAATGAGAAAAGCTCAAGAAAATCGACAAACACAAATAGATATTTTCATCCTCTGATAGAATAAATTGTGTTAAGAGTCGATGGTGTGTTTGGCAAGAGTGCAACATTTCTTGTAGTTTCTGATATCAGATCACCACCATTTCTTAATAAAGCCTAGTTGGCAGAACCCTAAAACGGAAATCCATACCTCAGCTGACCGTCAAATTTCGCGGTGTCACTGATAGAGAATCAACCAGAGAATGCGTTTTTCTTTAGAGCAGTTACATATTTCAGCATAATTTTCATTCGAATATTCTCCCATTATCAAAGGATGAATCAAACGCCATCTTGAAATAATAGATATATTCTCATATCTAACCCCTGAAGAATCCTAGGAGAAAGAAAGTTGGTTATCTGAAATACTTACAATCGGTATCTTTTCAGTTCACTTTCGGTAGCTATTGATTTTTCTTTCAGGAGATACTGTTTGAGACTTGGCCAGAATGCAAGCATAATGATGTCCATTCTGGTTTTTTCACTAGGACGAAAAAACGAAAAATTCTTTTCATCAATGCCTGATACTGCATCCATGAGAGATAAGTAGTTATAGTTCTCACTCTTCCATTCATCCATAAGGAACTTTCCAACTGCCATATTCGCGATGTATATTCGCCTTTGAATTTTCATTATCCTGAAAATGAAAATAAACTACTTTAAGTTGAAATTAGTCTAGATCTCCTCCAGAAGGTGCATTTAGTCAAGATCATTTTAAAATTGTGCTTAAATATATAATTAAAGTGAAAGTTGAATCTGTTATATCAAATGGCGCCATTTATACAACAATGTTGAGTTTATGCTAAAAACCTTTGATGTTACCGTTATGTTTATGATAATGCTTGTGCTAAAGTTGACCAAATCCACCCAAAGTCTGCATCGGTAAATCCATTCACGATCAAATGTTTTGTGTTCGTTTTTCCATAAACCAGTCTCAAATTCAACGTTGCTTTCAAATACCTCAGAATCCTTCTCGCCACTGTCCAATGCTATTGGTTAAAATTATTGAAGATTTGGCTGACATATGCAATATCTGGACGACTGTTCATTGCCACATATAACAGAGCTCCAACTAGTTCTCGGAAAGGTACGTCAAGGTTTGAACATTTTTTTTTGGGTTTGATCATCTGGGTGCCTCTGTTTCTATCAATTTGAAGTCCAATGAAACATTTTGAATTCCCAACAGTTATTTCGAAATTTTCTTTCAAATTTGACGAAATAATTTCGATGACATTCGTAGATTTCGTAAATATCAATCCGTCATCAACAAAGAGAACTAGATACACAGAATTACCATATTCATATTCAAACAGTTTGAGATACACATAAACGGAATTGATTCAGCACTTTTCCAAAAATTGGTGATCAGGAAGAACGTTCAATACCAAAGAAACCATCGTCATACTCAGAAATATTCATCATCAACATGAATTCGTCTGTTAATGCAAATCATTAAGAATGATGGTTCCTGAATAACTATTGAAATATATCGTAACGAAGTAATTAGTTTCTGAGATAAAACAGAATGTTAAATCTGTAGAAGTATGAATTGTGGTAACTGAATATTTCTCATTTCGGACAACTTTCTTTCAATGCATTTTCACGATAGATACTGTTGACCTCTATTCAATTATCAGCAGATTTCAATGATTGCAAGAAATTGTAATAACTTTAGCACAAATTTCTTTTATTTCAATATATCAATATACATAATATACATAACAACGACATAATAAAACAATTCGTAAACGTCTTGATGAAATCAATTCTCCAATACACCTATTTCATCAAAACCCTGTATATTCAACTCCCCTCGTATAAATTGCAATCTCTGGACAATGGCTTTGTCAGAATATCAGTCAACTGAAACTTGGATTCGATAAATTCAACGTCAATGTCACCTCTTCTGATGACATCCCGAACGAAGTGATACTTTATATCAATGTGCTTAGTTCGTTTATGAAATTCAGGATTTTTAGTCAATTTGATTGCACACTGATTATCAACGAATATTTTAGTAGCACTAGTCTGAATCAATCCAAGTTCTTTAAGTAGAAGTCGTAACCAAATGATTTCTTTTGTACCCAACGCCAACGATATATATTCCGCTTCGGTCGTCGACAAAGCTAGGACTTGCTGATATTGCGAAGTCCACGATATTGGAGCACCATACATCATAAAAATATATCCACTTCTAGATTTCCTGCATTCTAGATCTCCTCCAGAAGGTGCATTTAGTCAAGATCATTTTAAAATTGTGCTTAAATATATAATTAAAGCGAAAGTTGAATCTGTTATATCAAATGGCGCCATTTATACAACAATGTTGAGTTTATGCTAAAAACCTTTGATGTTACCGTTATGTTTATGATAATGCTTGTGCTAAAGTTGACCAAATCCACTCAAAGTCTGCATCGGTAAATCCATTCACGATCAAATGTTTTTTGTTCGTTTTTCCATAAACCAATCTCAAATTCAACGTTGTTTTCAAATACCTCAGAATCCTTCTCGCCACTGTCCAGTGCTCTTGGTTAAAATTATTGAAGAACTGGCTGAAAAGACTTACAGCATATGCAATATCAGGACGACTGTTCATTGCCACATATAACAGAGCTCCAACTAATTCTCGGAAAGGTACGTCAAGGTTTGAACATTTTTCTTTGGGTTTGATCATCTGGGTGCCTGGTTTGATTGGTACAGATACGGGTTTTGCATCCATCATGTTGAATCTTCCCAATAGTTTTTGTATGAAGTTTCCTTGATAGACTGATAACAAGTTTTTACCTCTGTTTCTATCAATTTGAAGTTCAATGAAACATTTTGAATTCCCAACGGTTATTTCGAAATTTTCTTTCAAATTTGATGAAATAATTTCGATGACATTCGTAGATTTCGTAAATATCAATCCGTCATCAACAAAGAGAACTAGATACACAGAATTACCATTCATATTCCCGACAAAAACGCAATGATCTACGTTTGTCTGTTCAAATTTGAAAGTTGTCAAAAAAATTCTAAATTTGAAGTTCCAACATCGTGGAGCTTGCTTTAGTCCATAAAGGCTTTTTTTCAGCTTACAAACGAGTCCTTCAGATTCTTTGAAACCTACAGGCTGTTTCATGAAGATTGTTTCATTCAATTCACCATACAGAAAGGCCGTTTTCACGTCGAATTGTGCGTTTGTGCTATTGCAAGAATCAGCCTCACTGACTCATATCTCACAATGGGTGCGAAGGTTTCTTTGTAATCAATTCCCTCTTTTTGAGAAAATACTCTGGCCACTAACCTTACTTTGTATTTTCCTAAACCATTAATATCGTGTTTTTCACGGAATACCCACTTGCAGTCTATGATGCTTACATTTTCAGGAGCTGTAACTAATGACCAGGTATTATTTCTTTTCAGATCTTGAATTTCTTCTTTCATCGCTTCAAACCATTTTTCATGTTCAAAGCTTCATGATATATTTGTGGATTTTCAACTTCTGTCACAAATGAAAAGATATCTGATGGTTTCCAGTATTCCTATCTCTTAAATCTCTTAAATGATACTGATGGTTTTCATGATTGTCGGTATTCATTTGAAAACTGCCGTCTTCAATTTGCACATCTTCATGTTGATGATGAAATTTATCTTCGTTTTCTTCACACTGATCATTTCCATTCAGTTGTCTTTCTTCTTTTCCTGATCCTTCTAACTTCAGGTGAACCAACACTTCTCGTTCTTCTTGTTCTTCACCCCCATTATTTGTTATGGATTCATTGAAAACAATATTCGCATATGTCATATCCAACAAGTATAACCTTTTGACTTTTTTTTCTCCCATTTCTTTCGAAATTATTTTGGTTGATACATGTAAGCAATGGAACCGAAAACTCTAAGATGTTTTAAGCTCGGTTTCTTTCTGTACAACTTTTCAAAAGGAGTCAATTTTCGTGAACACTGCATGATTGATCTATTCAAGATATATACTGCAGTATTCACTGCCTCAGCCCAAAGTTCTGTTGGAACATTCTTTGCCTACATCATTGTTCTTGCACATTCTGTAACTGTTCGAATGTCTCTCTCAATCAAACCATTTTGTTCATGTGCATATGGAGCGGAGAAAATGTGAATTATTCCTTCTTGCAGATAATTCTTCATGACATGACTTGTGTATTCTCCACCATTATCTGTTCTAAGTGTTTTGATTAAATTTACAGTTTGCCTTCTTACTAATGCTTCGAAGTATTTGAAAGTTTCAAAAACGTCTGATTTATTTTGCAAAAAATAAACCATTCGAAAATCAGTACATTCATCTTTAAAAATCAAAAAATATTTTGAGCCTCCTGGCGATGAAATATTCATAGGCTCGCATAAATCTGAGTGGATCCAGGGATTTCAGATCCCATTCTTTCAGATACAGGGAAAGTTCTACGTTTTTGTTTTCCATATTGACAGCTCTCACAAAACGTTCCAACCCCATCAGATAGAATAACATCATCAATAGCTCCACACTTCACTGTTTGTCTGACGGCTTCAAAATTCAAATGACCTAATTTTTCATGCCACAGTTTGATATCACTTCTTGTTGATAAGGAGTTACATTCAGCAGATACTTCCATTTTGAGCAACATCTTGAACATGGAAATTTTCCTCACGCCTACACATGTCAGTTCACCAGACGAATTAATGAACTCACAACGGTCTTGCTTCGCAATCATGGTGTACCCTTTGTCAGTCATCTTTCCAACAGATAATAGATTTCGTTCGAGTTCAGGAATGAATAGCACGTCTGTTATTATTTTATTCTTCCATTCATTGTGAACGAAAGCTTTGACTTTTATATCACCGACGGCTACAGCTTTGATAGTTTTATTATTTGCTACTTTAACGATGAGTTTATTCTCAACTGGTTTCAGATTTATAAACCATTCTTCTGCTAGCCAAATATCTTCATCATCTTCTGAGTAATTTTCGATTATTGAAGTTATGTCACATATAAGAGCATCTGCTTCTGCGAAATCATCTGATTTTTCGTCATTAGACTGCTCGAAAAATTCCTCATCATCAAAGGCTTCCAAATTTCGATCTGCGTGGGTTGTACTTTGATTATCGTTTCTTCGAGGACATTCTCTTCACCAGTAACCAATTTGTTTACAATGACCACATTTCGTTTTCTCCTTCAGTTCCGCAATATCTGATTTCTTTTTAGATTTATAGTCATTGTACATTTTCGTCGCTTGCACTTCTAGAGCTAAATTTTCTTCTCTTTCATCACTAATACACATTGTATGTTCTTCTTTCAATAATATAGCTATCAGTTCTTCAAGAGTTTGTCTCGTTTGATCAAGTGAATCCCAAGCTGTTACGAACATGTAGAATTTAGGAGGCAAACTGTTTATAACTTTGGAAATAACAGCAACATCTGATAATTCTTCTCCCATATCTGTAATTGTTTCACAACAGATTCCACTTCCGATATGAAACCTGCAATCCTTTGACTACTCGTCATCTTCAGTTCATAGTACGTCTGATACATTATGTGTTTCGATACTTCGGTTTTCTGTTCATGTATGGTATTTAATTTGGTCCACATTTCACGAGCAGATTGGCAGTTCACGAGATAGGTCAACTGAGACTCACTTATGGTGGTTAGTAAAATAACCATTGCCCAGCTATTTTTATTCTCCCATAACTTCAACACCTCATGATCATTCTGCAAAGGTCTTTGTTCAATACCAGTCGTGATCTCCCATAAAAAATTGGTGATCAGGAAGAACGTTCAATACCAAAGAAACCATCGTCATACTCAGAAATATTCATCATCAACATGAATTCGTCTGTTAATGCAATCATTGAGAATGATGGTTCCTGAATAACTATTGAAATATATCGTAACGAAGTAATTAGTTTCTCAGATAAAACAGAATGTTAAATCTGTAGAAGTATGAATTGTGGTAACTGGATATTTCTCATTTCGGACAACTTTCTTTCAATGCATTTTCACGATAGATACTGTTGAACTCTATCAATTATCAGCAGATTTCAATGATTGCAAAAAATTGTAATAACTTTAGCACAAATTTCTTTTATTTCAATATATCAATATACATAATGTACATAACAACGACATAATAAAACAATTCATAAACGATGAGATCAATTCTCCAACAGATACAAACAATAAGAACTCCTGAAAAATATTCAGCCCTCTGAAACGAGAGTAATAGGTAAAATACCTTTTCTTGAAAATTCAGTGACACTATTTCATTGTTTATATGGAACCATGTGAAACGCTCTCATACCGTTATCAAAATATTTCTGTAGTGACTATGGATAAAATTCCAAATCATGAAATGAACCTTTCCAAAAAATTTCGAGATTACTGAAGAAATGCTTCATACATATATTATGAGTTGTTAGCAAGCCTGTCCAAGTTCAACATACCTTAATTTTTTTCCACACATCACTAGTAATATATCCAATAGTAATGCTGGAAGTATTTGCAGAAACAAGACACGTAGAAAAAAACTATGACAGCATTTAGTAAGATGAACTGACATGTCAGATATGAACGTCTCTGGTGGATTTTTTCTAGCGGTTTTCAGCAATCCCTTGCCTGTTTTCATAGAAACTAATGCATCGGATGAGACATTGCACACCATTATACTTTTGTTTTGGTTTCGGAAACTGCAAAAGAAATAACCAGATTCAAAATAATATAGGAAAAATACAGTCATGTATAGGTTATGAATAATAAGAAAACTGAAAGTATTTGATATCTTTCATGTTGTCGCGAGACTCAGTAATGATAACGAGTGAATAAGTTTAACACTAGACGATTGACTGAGTTAATGATATGATGATTCCGATCGTAGAGGTACTTGGTGGAATGATGGACACACAGCCCTCTAATCTGGAAATCATACCAGCTTACTGTAATATGGAAAAAATTTCAGCAGGACGACTGCAAAAGCCTTCTATTTGCATAAAATCGGACTTACACAATATGCAGAGTGCCGGCTATGCATGGAGGATGATGAAACGGCTAAATACATTATGTGTACATTCCCTGCAGCGGCCACAACCGGATTCTCAATATTTGGCGATACAACAGTAAGGCTAAATTGTTCTCCCAATACATTCCTCAATTTCGCTAAGAGATTATAGATATACTGAGTGAAATATGACCATAGGGTGAGCCACAATAGGCCATTGGCCGCAGTGGACAGCCTGATACGGGCCTACTCACGTAACCTACCTAGATAATGCATAGAGCAAAAAGTTTTATTGGATGCATAGAACGCTTTCTTATTCCATCGTCAGTTATGATGTATACCCATCTATAACTCTTTGGATGACTGGATTCTTATTTCCATTCCATTAATTATAAAATTTTTATTGCTACCCATTTTATTTTATTCTCCTATTTCCTGTTCTTTCCGAATCCGTAATTTTCTTTATTGTACTTTTCATGATAATATTTTTTTTGTACTTGTTTACTATTCAAGTTCTGTTTGTATTCTTGTTATAATAATACTTCAAAGTTAGGCAAATACTACCGGAACCGACTAGATGCTTCGTGACCGTGATAGAGTAAGTCCTTGAAGGACTCCGCACAAATCAAATGAGAAATGAATCCCTGTCAAATTTGCTGAAATTTGGATATGTTGTAGTTTATACCCTTATAATCAAAAGTTTCCATTGGCCCGAGATCTAAAAATGGATAGTTATTTAGGTATCGAAAATCTAAAGTTGCAACTAGTGCAAATTTCTCAAGCGATCACATTTTATTTTGACTCTGCTTAAGAGGGGTTTAACGCTATTAATGACTATTAGTAAAACAAGGTATGGAAGAAAACAAAATACTCGGAGCTCGCTGAATAAACTCGAGATTTTTATTCATCACCTGATTTTCGAATGTTGGATCTAGGCATCCCACGAAGTACTTTTTCAAAAAAAAAAAAAAAGAAAAACGTTGAAAAAATAGGCAGAACATTGACCGGATTCACTAACTTTTATCTCAGGATCTGTTTTTTTCTTCGAAAAAGTACTTCGTGAGATGCCTCACTTATACATATTACTATGTTCAAAAAAAAATTTGAATGATCCATTCAAATTTACATCATCAAAGTGTTTTCTGTTGACCCTCTGCAGACTCAATTTTCGAGCATTTGTCTTCACTGATTCGAGCGCCCTCACATAACTATGCTCTTTTACATGGTTACTATGGATAACTGAATGAATTGTAGATTCATTCATGAGTTGAAAAATTATTCTGAAGCTATTCCGGAAATTGTAGTACTGGAGATAAAACAATGGAAGTTGTAAAATGGATTTATTGAAGTTACAAATATGCCGAATTGGGTTGCATATATAAGAATAATGAAGTTATATATTATCAAATTATAATTCTTATGTATTTCATAATTCAATTTAACTTGAACATTTGCTTTCTGGAAATGGACAAATAATAAGTAATAAGCAGCAGAAATGATTTATTGACGGATCGTGATTACGTTCCAGGTCACTCACACAATCAGTTACTGAAAACTGGATTTGTTTTGCAATTTGCAAGGGGCTGGCGAGCGACTGGCGGCAAGACACAAAGGGACCAATTATCCCGAAATGAGTGTCACAGAGGAAGGACGGGGGATGGGGCTACCGTTAAAGTTTAGTTTGCTCTTGTATTGTGATAGTGACACTTGTATTTTTCAATATTTGTTGGTCAAAAGTGAATATTTATATGGCTGAACCTTTGAATAAAGTATATTAAGTATAAAGAACGATAAGCACATTTTACCGCGTAGCAAACAATTGTCTGAGATCGGTGGTACTTAACGATGGTGAAGGTTATAGCGTTCTTGTACGATCCTAGCATTTTTTTCCATCGATTGAAAAAAAATTAATTTCCACCTAATTATTGAAAAGTAAAAAGTGACATTTATTCAGCGTGATTTACGTGTGTAGGTCGTGCATTAGAAGTTTTTCAACTTGCAGTTGGACCAGAAACTTGAAATTTGGCATGCTGTCATAATTGATCATGTGCGGTCTACCTCAAATGTTTTTACTCCTACGACTATACAGGGTATGACAAAAGTCGGCACCGACTTTCATTTTAAATGGAAACCTATTTTTTTGTCATGGTTCGATTGGCCTTCTGATTACGACTTTAGACAATGTTGGCATCTAGCCCTTTAAGATCTCCGCCACTGACTAGGAGACCTGTCACAATAGACAGTTACAGATCAGGTCGTCGCAGACATGTCCAGGTATTAATTCAAGTTGTCAAGTCAGTGAATAAATACGTGCCCTGTCAAGCGATTATATGTTTTGGAGTTTGTACCTTTATACCTTTGAGTAAATTGTTTATATATGTAATGGTGCTCGTGTTAATTCCATTTGATACATAATTCAACAGACAAACTGAGTTATGTTGACTTATCTATTACAGTTTTTGAGATTTGTTTATTTTTCTGAAAAAAATTACTGTTGTAGTAGTTTACGAAAACATGTGTAGTCCGCAAACCTTTCAAAATTAGGACACCAAATTCATGGAGCAGTTAGCTGGTAGTCCAGGCTGATACCTGATATCCTATCGACGGTCCCATTTTGTACCATATGGTTACAGCCGATTTTCGAATGTCGCATTATAAAATTGTCAAATTCTCAAATTTTTCGAATGGCACCTACCATTTCTTATCTAACCATTCAAAAGAAAATTGAATTTAAGGAAGACTAGTTTTAGCTTTCCCTATACCCAAGTTCAACCTCTATCGAGTTTTTCAATAAAAATCAAGAAATGCCTTATCTGGCCGAATGCTTCTGTGTTTATTAGGTATGTCATGGAAACAATAAATAACTGTAAATATGAAGGTGAAATTCTGTCAAAGTAAAAATCTTAAATAAAATTGATTCAAATATGGAAAATTATACAAACGCAGATGTGTCTGAAAATACAAGAGTATGCCGGATTCTTAGACATCATAATATAGTTTTGTCAGCAGGGAGTTTACAATAGGCGCCATCGACATTTTTGGGATTCTAAAAATCAACATATTGTGTTCGAAGTTGAAAATCAAGTACAATTTCGAATAAATGTGTTTTGTTTGGTAACGAACGCTATTTTATGAACGATGAAAATTTGAATAGTGACAAATACGTAGAAATTCTTCAAACCGTAGTAGAAACATTTCTTGACAATTTGCCACTAGCTAGAGCTGCACGTTCATGGTACCAGATGAATGAAGTACCGCCCACAATACACGAACTGTGTATACCAAATTGACATCCATGTTCGAGCACCGTTGGTAGGGAAATCGAGGACCTTTTCTGTGGCCTGCAAGATCTCCAGGTCTTACCCCTTTAGATTTTTAGATATGGTCTATTCTTCACTAGTTCTCAATATAGATGAGCTGAGACTTAGAATAATACAGACTTTTAACAGTCTCGATCCCAACGAAATTAGACGTGCTACCCAATCTATTTGAAGTAGAATAATACAATGTTTGAACAACAAAGGTGGTCATATTGAACATTTACGCTAGAGTTCTGTCAACATTGTGCAATATTTTTGATTGAATCATTACAATTTTCTTTTGTTTCCAATAACAGAATCATTCGGCAGAGAGGCATTTCTAGATTTTTATTGAATAACTCGATGGAGGTTGAACTTGGGTATAGGGAAAGCTGAATTGCCTCATCCTAAAATTAAAATGAAATGAAATTAAAATATGGGACATCAAGCGATAGCCTAGACTACCAGCTAACTGCTCCATAAATTTGTTTTCCTAATTTTGAACGGTTTGCGGGCTACACGTGTTTTCGTAAATTACTACAGCGGTAATTTTTTTTCAGAAAAATGGACATATCTCAAAAACTATAATAGATAAGTTGATATAACTTAGGTTGTCTGAAGTCATAATCAGAAGGCAAATCGAACCATATCCAAAAAAATTAGGTTTCCATTTAAAATAAGAAAATTGGTACCGCCTTTTGGCATACCCTGTATCCTGTATAGTTGTGAGACTAGAAACATTTGAGGTGGCACGCACATGATCAATTATGACAGCACACCAACTTTCAAGTTACTATTCCAACTGCAAGTTGGAAAACTTCAAATGCACGGTCTACGTAAATCACGCTGTATATTCCTGTCACCAAAATTACCTACGAAAAAAATTAACGGAAATCAACTACTTTCCCAGCTTAGGCCACGCTGGACATTGCACTGCATCTGAAAGATATTGTGAAAAGGCCCTAACTTTACTATCACTATTTTTCTTCGGCTTCGTAGACCGTCATTGTTCGCAATTGTTTCCCAAAGTTTCGCTAGCGCGATGGCTAGCATCTTCAGAGGTTCGTTCATCGAGACTATTTCACACACTTGTCAAATGAGCCAATCAGGAGCTCTAGACAAGTTCGGATTATCGATAACACCAAAGTTGTTTCTTGACTCTGATTGGCCTGTTAAGTTTGGTGTTTTCAGACCAGTGAATCAATCAATCAATCAATCAATTTATTTCATGAACGGCAGTGGTTACATAAATATGTACATGTAAAACGGTGAATTAGGTACAAGAAATAAACAAAAACCCTACAAAAGATAATCTTGTCCGTAGGGATTGATGTTAATTTTAATTTCTAATCCTAAAGGTGTTGTTTGTGCTTTCTCGGAAGAGTGAAATTAACAGGATTTCACTGCTTACATAAAAAGTGATAAATATTAGTAATAATTCTACATATATAAAATATGGTTAGTATGAATAATAAATCTAAACAGTAATAACACCTTTCACATGATAAATATTGAAGAAAATGCATATTTATATAAGTTATGGTTAGTAAGTAGTATAGCAATAAATCAATAAAAAGTAATAACAATTAACATCATATATATTAACGACAAATTTACAAATATGCGTTTATTTTTTATTTATTTTTTATGATTCATAGGCGTTTTTCATATCAATAAGGTCATGTAGTTTCATTCGATCTATACTCGTGATATATTTCTTTAATTTTTTTTTAAATATGAAAAAGGAAGATGATTGTCTAAGTTCTGAGCTCAAGGTGTTGAAGAGTCTGGGTCCAAGGTAAGAGTAGCAGCGTTGCCCAATAACTTTATAGGATAAGGGTAGAGCTGAATTTTTGTTGGTGTTAGCTCTTGTCTGATAAGAGTGCGATACTAAAACAAGGCAGTCTTTATTTCTGTATTGGTGTATTAAGATTTTTTGATAGAATAGCTGTCTGATATCAAAAAGTTTTGTTTCATTGTAGAGGAGATCTGTGAAGTAACATCTATCTTTTTTGAATATTATTTTGATCAACATGTTTTGCAAAGTTTGCAATTTCTTTAAATGTGTGCTAGCTAAGCCTCCCCAGCCTAAAATGCCATATGAGAGCCTGGATTCGACGAGTGCAAAATAAGTTGTGATTAACTCAGGGATATCCAGTATCTTTGATAATATTCTGAATTTATATATTAATCTCCTGAGGGAATTTGTAACGTTGTCGACATGTATACTCCATCTCAAGTGTCTATCAACAGTGATACCAAGAATTTGATTTGATCAGTTGCATTGATTTCGAAAGTAGTTCCGTGATTGTTGAAAGATAGTTTTTCATAGTTGGGTAAGTTGGAAGCATAACAACTCAGTGGTAGAAACATAGTCTTTTCAAAATTGATGTTAAGTAGTTTGTAATTGAACCAATCTATCAGTTGACTGAAATCTTCTTCAACGATACGTTTCAAGTTGTCCCAAGAATCTGCGCTATACAAGATAGCCGTATCATCAGCGTAACTAATGATGTTTCCACAGGTTTGCAAGGTGAGTAAGCTGTTTATGTAAATCACAAAGAGGAGTGGCCCCAGAACTGTTCCTTGCGGAACTCCGCAAAGTACAGTTCTTTCTGCACTCATGCATCCGTTTATAATTACAACTTGTTTTCGTGAGTCCAAATATGATTGAAACAGTTTCAAAGCGTTTCCTCTAATGCCAATACACTTCAAGTCTGCCAACAACTGTGAATGGTCCAAAGTGTCAAACGCCTTGGCAAAGTCGAGAAACAAACAAAGTGATACCCGTCCTTTATCAAGTGCATCATACATTTGTTTTGTTAAGGTAGAGATAGCATCCTGAGTTGATTTATTATTTCGGAAGCCAAATTGTTTGGCAGAAAGAATATTACATTGCGTTAAATAATAGTCTAGTCTGATTTTCAAGATTATTTCTAATATCTTAGCAAAATTTTTTATTAATGATATTGGTCTGTAATTTGACGGATTTTTTTTGTCTCCCTTTTTGTGGATGGGCTTTATAGTGGCAGCTTTGAATTGTGAAGGAAATACTCCTACTAATATTTTATTTATCAGATGACATAGGAGAGGGGCCATTTCTCTTGCTATCTTTTGCAACGTCTAAGCTTTTATTAGGTCTATTCCGGGAGATTTGTGCGGTTTCAGAGAGAGTATTACATTGCAAATCTCTGTGGGGTCTGTTGGTTTCAAGAATATGGAGTCCCTCGCGGGAGTGATGAGAGGGACAGGAGAAGGAGGTTTGACTATTTTGCCAGCAAGTTCAGGACCAATATCTGAGAAAAAATTATTGAATATATTTGCAATATCAGCTTGGTTCTCAATGAGTTCTCCACTTTCGTTGAAAATCGATTTTATGTTGCTTCTGTTTTCTCCGCTCACTTCTTTAATTGTTTCCCATAATTGTTTACTGTTACCTTTGTTTGTACTTATTTTATTTTTATAATAATTGTATTTTGTCGTTTTAATTAATTCATTTAGATGGTTTCTGTATGTAGTAAATTCTTCTTTCTTTATTGCGTTACTCACATCTCGCTTGTAATTATTGTACAAAAATTCTTTGCGTTTGATTGAATTCATTAATCCTACTGTGATCCAAGGTTTCCTTTTTTTGTGTTTACTATTGTATTTAATACTTTTCGTGTGTGTTTCAATCATGTTTTTTATTATATTAGTGAAATATTCGGTGGCTTCTTCTACTGCCTCAATCTCGTAAAATTATTTTGTTTTGTGAGAAAAATAGTGAACCTACTACTAACACGGACTTCTATGAAAGTATTGTAATAAAACACTCCATTCCATACATTTGATTTTTATTAATTATTCTTGAAATAAAATAGTATTTGAATATTAATTAATAATTTTTTTTGTTTCAGATGACTAAATTATTGTATAATTCGAAGATTCTTCCCTCTTGTCAACTCTATCCGTGGTCACTAGAAATAGTGTATATTTTGATGTATTTCTAATGTTCCCAGATTTAAGAAATACTTTATTTTATTGTTGATATGTAAGTTTTACGACCTTTGTTATGATGACTGATTTTTTTTAGGGGATTTGAGGTCATAAATTGAAGAAAAATATATTTCTTCAAAGCCGTTTCGTTAATTAATTTTGTCATCTTCAGGCTACTGTAAGATACTGAAAGAGGATTTTTCTAATCAATAAAATGATAGAAAAAAAACAAATAAAAATATACAAATCAATTTGCTACTAATAACTAAATACTTTTCCAGAAACAATCAGTGAACTATGTTCTGGGATAACTTCAGAGTAGATCAGAATTAATTAATAATAATTCAATCTAAAGTTTTATACGTTACCAAAACATTGTTCAGTGATTGTTTCTGGAAAAGTAGTAGTAGCAAATTGATAAGTATAGTATTATTTGTTTTTTCTATTGTTTTACTAATTAAAAAATCTCCTATTTGTATCTTCCAGTGCCCTGAAGATGTCAAAAAATGAATTGACGAAAAGTTGACTTTAAACAAATAGAGTTTTCTTTAATTTCAGGCCTCAAATCTCCCCCCCCCCCCAAAAATAAAAATCAGTCACTATATTTTAATTTCCTTAATAAATGTTGATCAATTTCTCAACGAGTATCAATGCTGAACTGTCCACTGACAAGTATGAAGAACTAATGTGTTACTATTTCAGGAAATTAAATCAAATATAACGAATCTCTATAACAAAAGTAGCTTTTTCATGATATATATATATATATATATATATATATATATATATATATATATATATATATATATATAGGATTGAAAATTTAAAAGCGAGCTTGTTGAATTCTCATTCTGAGAATATGACACTGGCACTCACCGTGTTGCAACTTCTGTTTAACATATTTTTCGTAGATATTCATCAAATGGCAAACATTTTCGCTTCCAAACACTTTGTTTCTGATCAAAACGTTTTTGAATAGCATACGCATGAAAATAACCTCCCTCTAGGGCTCTGATAACATCATCAACGCCAAAACACCACATCAACTCCTCTAAGTTGAAAAAATGTCGAATAGCACATGTGGCGATGTTGAAGAGTTTTTGAGGATTAACAGTTGGGCAAAATTTTGAAATTTCAATAATTCAATTTTTGATAGCCTCTACCTTCATGTGTATTAATGATCCAAATTTCATGATGCAATCATGCAATATTAAAACTCTTTAAGTTTGTAAAATGAGGTTCAACAACTGTAAATCCTTAGAAACTGTCCAAAATCAGCTAAATCGCCACATATGCTATTTAAGATTTTGTGGCAGTGTTTTGACGTCAATGCTATTTTCAGAACTGTACAGTAAGAAATTATTTTCATGCAGATTATTCAAAAACCGTTTAGCTGGTAAGGGATAGTTTTTGGATGCAAAAATGTTTACCATTTGATTGTTATACAATTTTTTTTAACCACTATAAGATATAGTATAATATTGAATAATAATCATTTAAAAGTATTACATCAAAAACAAGTCATCTTGAAATGAGTATCTTTTCAATTTTATACAGTCGTCATTTAATATCGAAATGTCAATCATTTAAACATTATTGAGAACAAGTAAGCTTTATATAAGCATCTTTTAATTTTTATAATAACTTCATATAATATTGAAACGCCAGTTATTTAACCATTATATTGGAAGCAAGTAATTTCGATATGACAATATTTTCATTTTTATACGAGTGTTCTTTAACGGTTATACAAATTTTTTGAAAAAAATACCTTGATCATTCTGAAAAGGTTACTATGTTGGCGCCTATTCAATTCAGAAATCTTTTAAATGTTATACAGTTTTGTATAACAGGTAATAGATATTTCTCTCGGTGTGAGAATTGAAAAGCACAAGTTGAGTAGGCATATTTTGGTCAAATGATTTTGTACGGCACTCTGGCCACCTATAGATGCATCAAAAATAATGAGAAAACGCGTAGTGCCGTACAAAAATAGTGCGCCAGTAAGTCGGAATTTTTTTTTAATTTTCCTGCTAATTTTTATGGTAATTTGGGTCATTTGATCGTGTACGGCATTAGTTCCATACTGTTGCAGTACCTCTTACAATCCATTATTCCGCAACGCCGTACAAAAAATCATGCGACAAGGGGAAAAGATCGAGGGTTGAAATCCCCTTTTTTCCGTAGTCCAGGGGGGTGATTTGAAAAAGTACGGCATCGTTTCCAAAACATAATATAGCACTCAAAAGTACTATTAAAAATAATGCCGTCCGAAAATTATTGTTCATTTGAATGAATATCGATAATTATCTTAAGTTCATCTTATACTTTATTGAAAAAGGTGAAAGATCGTTTGATTCTGTATGGCAAATTGTTTCTCAACATGACATTGCTAAAAACTATTGTTATATAATAATGTCGTTCAAAAAAAACTGAGAAAACATGCAGTTGTTTCAAGTATTTAAAAAGTTTAAAGAATCATAGATTGATGAAAAACATCAATTTTCTAGATATTATTTTTGTTTGAAATAGTATTCGAGTAAATGAATTAGAAAAAAATTATGCCGTACGTTTTCATGCAGACCATATTTTTTGGCAGATGAAAAATGACACTACTTTTCCAGGGGTTCTTTATGGGCATCTGATACTGTACGGCATTAACATATTTTTGAAGAGAACAATTTATAATATGCATTAATAATTATGCCGTCTATCTGAAGTGAAACGGTATGTATATTATATCCAAGAATTGAAAACTGTCAATCGCAGTATCAACAGTTTTGTATAATGGTCATCTGATAGTGTACGGCATTAACATATCTTTGAAGAGAACAATTGATTATATGCATTAATCATTATGCCGTCTATCTGAAGTGATACGATATGTATATTATATCCAAGAAATTAAAACTGTCAATCGCAGTATCAACATTTTTGTATACTATTTTCTCAATATATAATATCTATTTTGATAATTATTATAAATAAATAATAATATTTTGACTCAATCGAAACAATTATTTGATGGAGTTTGCCCGATTACACTTTTCTTACTGGGTTCTTAGAGCGCCTGAGTCAGCACTGCGTAGAAGAGAATCATATATATAGATATAGATTGAAAATAAGGCGAGTGATAGTCAATTTTCGGAGACGCCTCGATAAAAGTTGTATTGCGGTGTTCAACGTAACTCGCGACTCAATCATTTGAAACAGAAAAATCAAATTGATTTCATTAGGGGATATATTTTTAGAGGTAATGTCGAGGGCTTTTTTTTATTTTTCGGTTTTTGGTACCACTTTGAAGTTGAAATACCGATTTCCGCTAAGAAAAATCGGTCTATTTGTTATTGTAAGATCAATAATTACTAAAAATTCAAAAAAAGCTGTCCACAATACCTGGGGAATCATCCAAGGAAGAACTGTGTAAAATTTAAAAGCGATTGGTTTGATAGATTTTGAGATACCGTGAACACAGACTTTATAAATCACGAGTTGCAGAAAAACGCTTTAAAGTTTTGGTCGTTCGAGCAGGTAGAGGAGACCGTTCTGGCTCCGATGCTCATAACTTCGTAAATTTTCCTCCGAATGACTTTACATTTTGACACAATATTCTTCAAGAGTTATACATTTATTTAAAAAAGAAAAATGATTTTTTTTTTTAAAATACCCCCCTTCCCTTCATATAAACTTTCAGATTTGTACGGCACTGACTTCTTATAGACGAATGCATTAAATTGATATAAATTAACTGAATGCCGTATAAAAACATATGGTACATTTCGTTACATGAATTTTTTCTGGAGTGTTTCCCCCTCCACTGACTTTTGAACTAACAAAAATGTACGGCATGTTAAAAAATGTTATCTATGCATAAAATACTTTCAGAATAAATTAATTTTATGTGTCAATTCACCCCCCCGGACTTTGGAAAAGAGGGGGTTTCAACCCTCGATCTTTTCCCCTTGTCGCATGATTTTTTGTATGGCGTTGCGGAATAATGGATTGTAACAGGTACTGCAACAGTATGGAACTAATGCCGTACACGATCAAATGACCCAAAATACCCTAAAAATTAGCCGGAAAATTAAAAAAATTTCCGACTCACTGGCGCACTATTTTTGTACGGCACTACGCGTTTTCTCATTATTTTTGATGCATCTATAGGTGGCCAGAGTGCCGTACAAAATCATTTGACCAAAATATGCCTACTCAACTTGTGCTTTTCAATTCTCACCTGCACTCAGTTGGACAGTGCTTAATCTCATTATTTCAAGCCATTCTATCTTACTACATAGGTCCTCTGGTGGTTCAGATGACCCATCGATTTTTGACACGGGCCTGTAGTCTATATTTCTCAATTGATTTGTGCGGGATTCTTGGTAGCATCAGCATTTACTTCATTTTTTTCATACTACTCATTGACTCCGATGAACAAAGTGTAGCATACCCTTCAGGAAAACCGGAAACTACGATATGCAGCACATAGGTGATCACTCATACTAATAGAAAGTTAAAATTCTAGAAACTCCAGCTTTAGGACTGCAAAACTGTAAATTATGAAATACACTCAAATTACGTCAAATATAATGAAATACTTTTCGCAGTTGACTTCTTCGTGGGTTTGTTTTTGGTTTGTCAAAGTCCCAATTGAATACTTACTCGCGTGATTTTTGACAGGTTGCCACAATTAACGATTTCACCACATTATCCACAAAAACGTAGTCCTGTCTGGCATCCTGATTGCAGTGTAGAGTCTTCGTTATTCCTGAAGAAAAATAATATCAATATGACCAAATTGTTCATCGACAGTTCAATGTCCTTTATATGAGAAAAAAGTGCTTATTCACTGCTCTGGACATGTTAATACATTTCAAAGCTCGCACAGGAACATAAAACTCGTTTCATTGTACACACGAAGAGGAGTTTATCTCAATCTGAGATAATACATGTTATTGAAAATACTTTCTCATTTGTGGTTTAAAATGATAATTTAGTTTTCATTATTCCTATCTGAAAACACTATATTTACATGCCCATTTAGCATACTGAAAAAGGGGTTTTTTCGTGCGCCTGCAGGGAAAAATTTTCCGTGCGCTGGTTTCATTATAGCTGCCTCTTTACATTACAAAATTAGGTAATATGTTGTTGATAGTTCTCTAGAAATCGCAAATTGTTTAAATATTTCCTTACCAACAGTTTTGTGGCAATTTCTGGATATTTTTGTACCATAAATACTTCAATTATTAATACATGTTTTGTTCTTTCATCATTGAAAATAAATATTTCTCAACAATCTGTGGTTTTCAGGTAGATATGAAGAAAAATATCGGTCATATCTCGTCCTGAATGCTTTTTCCGTGCTTGCACATGTGCACATGTGCACATGTCGCGCACGCACGGAAAACGCCTATTTTCTGAACTCTTAATGAAATATACCATTTTATTCTACCTATCTGAAAACACTATATTTACATGCTTATTCAGCATACTGATATAGGGTTTTTCTCCGTGCGCCCGCACTGAAAAATGTTCCGTTCGCTGATGTCAGATCTATCAGACTATCAGATTTCTTGTATAGAGATTATATCTTCAATGATTGAAATAATTGATTCACAATAAAATCATGGATTTATTAGTTCTAAATGAATTGTGCTCTTACTTCATGAACTACTATAAATCAAGCTATAGAAATTTTTCTCCCACAACATAAAAACGCAAAAGGCCTATAACCCCTGCAAAATTGCTTTGTGGAATTTTTTAAACAAGCAATAGTGAAAAAACACAACTTTTTTGATTTTTTGGAAATATCTCAAAGATTATTCAAGGGATCCTTTTACAGTCAATGGAACTTCTGTAGAGATTTTTAATACCTACAAAATGAATTAATATGACCGTATCGGTGCATTTTCCACTGCGAAAAACCGGAAAAACTTCGAAAAACAGACCAATTTTCAAAAATTTATAATTTTTATAAATCTTAAGCTGGACAAACAATATTGTGGAAACTGATAGATAATAATATGTGGTTCAACTGTGCAACTGTGCAACAAGATGTTATCTGTCCGATGCGTAGTTTTTGCACAATCACGTAATAACCAATTCAAAGGCACATCTTTCGAAATGCGCTGATTTAGAGGAAATCGTCGTATAGGCCAATAAACAGAGCAATTTTTCTCATAAAAGTTCAACTTAAATAGACCTTTACATTTACGGAAAATAAATTACAGAACTCTTTTAAATCGCTAGTTGTTAGTCTGAAAAGTCCATTTAACAAAAAGTTCCATTATTTTTCTTTCATTTAAAAAAAATATCACATTTGAAAGTGTGCCGCTGACGTCAAGTTCATCGGAAATATCTCCCACCATAATCCACGTTCCGAAACAAGCAATACCGTTCTCCTTAAAAATATAACTTCTAGCATGATATAAGCCTTTGAGAAATAATCAATACATTGTCACTTGATCAACTCATAGATAAAAATCCACATATTAGCTATTTTTTATTGTATTTTTAACTTTCAAAATTTCTGAACAAGAAGAACGAGCATTGACAACACAGCAGATCGTAATGACAGTTCTCAACTGTCAAAAGTTATATGGAGATGTGAGGTTAATGTTTATTTTATTTACATTCAACAATCAACACTTGATAACGACAGTTGAAACGTCGCGTCGTGATTAAAAATTGCAGAAAATTTAGGCTGAGTCAAGTCTCCGGTCTGACCAATATGATTAGACCAGCGCGGTCATTTGGTTGACTTGACGACCTAATTAGAACTGTTTTTATGTGATCAATATTTTCAATCATCTGATCGGTCCGACTCATCATCATACTTCATACTGAACGCGCGTGCCTTGTCCGACCGGTGACTTGACACAGCCTTAATTTTTCTTTGTTCTTTTTTAGACAATGAAAGTCCAGAATAACCTTACTCAAAGTGAAACATTGTCAACCACTTTCAAACAAAAATCAACATTCAACTGATAAATTCGATAATAATGTAGTGACGTGTTATCATAAACGATTTGGTGTGAATTTATTTGTGTAATTGTGTATTAAAAATATGGAACAAGGCTTCGTGAAGGGAAGTTCGGATAATTTACCGAGGTACAAAGCACCTTTTCGACATGTTCAGTTATTGCAGGGATACAGGTACTGGAGATACAGGATTTAATAACAAATTGTAGAACACAAACAACAAAAGCTCTCAAAACTTAGAAAACACATTAACCTCAAAATATTAATCAAGGTAGTGTTCGTTGAAGTTTAGATCTGATGGAACTGCTTCACTTGTATCAAATGGGTAGGCAAATGAGTTAGACAGAGACAAACTATTCTTATTGATCGCACCGTGAAACAGACGAAAGAACCCATCTGGTATCAAATGACAACTGTCATACGACACTATTTGAATGAGAATTTGGTGCACAACTTTAACAACGTTGCCAAGTTTAGTTTTGATGAACGTGACGTCACGAAACCACTTTTCTTCTGATTATAGATAAACTAGCGATCAGAAAAAATAAATAAAAAATCCCGAGTGATATTAGCGTATTTACTTTCCAATTTCAGTGTTACCTCATATCTCTTGGAAAGGTCCATTGCTCCGCCGATTTCTTTTTTTGCAATTCGGTCGTCACGGAGGGTTGAATAATTAGCAATAAAGTTATCACCCCCTGGGGGGGTGCAAACCTCCCAAAATCATAAAAACTCTTTCCATGAAGGTATTTTCTTGATATTTCAGCTCTGGGCAACAAATATGAGTGAAAATTGGTATTAATAATGGGGACGAATTATTTTCAACAATTAAACCCCCTTTCGGGGCACCAACCCCTTCCCGAAATCGTGTTTTTTGGGGTATTTCCTATGAATATGTAAAATTGTCAGTCCTGAGTGATGAAACTGAGCGAAAATTTGTAAAAATAGTAGGTAGTAGAAACGATTTACCCGCCCCCGCATTCGGGGCATATCCCCCGCATCGCGGAAACATTGGGGCGAGAGGGAAGGGGGAGAATATTTGAAAAAACTCTCAAACTACTACTCTTAGATATAAATGAGGGTAAGTAATCGTTGAGAACTGTCGCTATTGAGATATAGAAGTATTGTTATGGAAATTATTCGCAAATTCGAGAGAAGATCAACTTATTGTATAAATCAAACGCGGACCGGAGGTAACGAAATATGAGAGTTTTTTTATGATATCGAGAAAGGGTATGGGAAAAAGAATCCACAAGTAATCTCCATCAACAAATGTATAGGAAAATATATTTATCACTCATACAACTCATCATCTACTTCATCTTCAGTCTCCTCGTCTTCATCTTTACAATCCTAAACAATCACTGCCACGTTTCTACAGATATCTGTGGTACATTTATTACAAACATAGGTACATTTTAGACCACTCTTTTTGCGCGTGCAGAAGTCTCTGATGCAGCCGGTCGTGCAGTTACAAAAAACCATTTTCTCCTGAATTCCTAGGTGGACCTTTCAAATTTTGGAAATGTAAGTCATATGTGACATTGCGATATTTTGAAACAGAGCTGAGTTGAACATGAAACAAATATTTCAAAAATAAACTCACCATTTTCAATTAATAACAGTGACAAAGCACTAAGAGATGTTTCCTCGTCTCCGACTATCGATGTTATCCCAGTATCCAGTGTTTTCTGCACAGGAACTTTTATATTATCTGACGTTTACATAGAGCAACGTTGACTGCTTGCCCAATGCGCACCGACAGAACCGCGCAGCTGTAATTGACAAGCTCCCAAGCCGATATTTTTCAGGTTTCAGAATCTCAATGAGTTCAAAGCAGGTACACTTAGGGACAGTTTCCTTTGGTGCACTCTCTTCCTCGGTCTCAAATCCCCATTTTCCATCAAGAACTGATTTTATTTTTCTTTCCATAGAGCAATAATGCGATCAAATGCCTAGTAACCTCTATTTTAAGTACTTAAAAGATTGACTGGATTGCATTTAAAATTTGTACAGGTAACCAAATTTGTATGAATATTTTCAATAAGAGCAGGGTTTTTTCTGCAAACTGGCTCTTCATTCATGTAGATACGTGCTTTTATCTCTGAGTTATTAGCATTTGAATTTATAAACTCACTCAAGATTTTGTAACCTAAAATATGCGAAGAATTGAAAACACTCGTATTTAAAACCAACATTATTTGGACCGGTTAAATGTTATGCAATTTGACAATGAAGTATCCCTCAACTGTTCATTTTACTTGCTACAAGTAATAATACATTATTTCAGTAATCACAAGGATTATTTCACGAAGTCAGGAACTTTAATATTATAAGATTTTCAATTGCAATTTTGCAGCTGGCAACTGCTCGTATAAATATAAATAATTTCAAGATACAAAGCTGCGATCTTTATCTTCAAAATGACGTAAGATTTATCCGAATTGAACATTTATGTGAGGAGTTATAGAACTTTACTTCACACGCTGGTTGAAAAAATGCACGTTGGCGGGAGCCGGCGCAACACCTGCCTCATTGCGAAAGCATATCTTCAACAATTTTTTTCAAGAATACCATGCGATTTCTCAAAATTTTGGTGAAGATAGTTTTTTTGTAAAAATTTGTGCCCTTTCTGAATGTCAAGTTATTTTTTTGATTTAAATTAATTTTTTTTAGATACAGTGCGCCGCAAAATTAACGCATAATAATCCAAATCGAAAAATCGACTTGGTAAAAATTTTTAAACCGACGCTAATGGATCAGAAGTATTTCTTTTCAATGTTTTCAGGTACTCTTTTTGTGTTGGATACTTTAAAAACAATATTTCTTTACAATATTGAGAAAATGATAAGTAACCAGAAATCTGAACAAGTGAAATTCCATCATTTATGTGGTTTACTCAGCTTTCTCCTCTTGTATTATTGGCAACGTTTAGGTTTAGTATGGTGAAATGGCCCAGAACGTACGTGCGAGCAGGAATTTATCGCCGGAGAAATGTGCTGCTGCCATAGCACTGGTGGAAGAAGGATTGCCACAAGTTGAAGTGGTACGTCGACTTGGGGTGACACAATCCACTGTATCCAGAGCACTGGTACGATTTTGGGAGACCGGTAGTAACCAAAGAAGACCTGGACAAGGACGACCAAGGGTGACAACGGCGAACCAAGATCGATTTTTGCGATTGACTGCTTTACGAAGTCGATTTGTTACCAGCACTGCACTGCAGCAAGATTTTTCCCATAGGTATATTGACCGTATTAGTCAAGATACAGTTCGAAGACGGTTGGCAGAAGCCGATCTTAATCCCTATCGAGCCGCAACCGGCCCCCTTCTAACCGCAGACCATCGAAGGCAGCGTCTTCAGTTTACACAAGCACACCAAAACTGGGGTGAATGTGAATGGGGCAATGTCTTGTTCAGCGACGAATGAAGATTTTGTCTTTTTAGTGATGACCGCCGTAGGAGAGTGTATCGACGTCCTGGTGAGCGATACGCCCAGTGTAACATTGTCGGAACAGTAAGCTATGGTGGAGTATCAGTTATGGTATGGGCTGGCATTAGTTTGGAGGCCCGCACGAAGTTGGTTGTAATTCAGGGAGGTTGTCTGACAGCTGACCGATACATCACAGACATTTTACAACCGCATGTGATACCATATGCCCCCTTTGTAGGAGAAGACTTTTTATCAATGCATGATAATGCACGCCCGCATGTGGCCAGAATAGTACAAAATTACCTCCAGGAAGTTGAAATTGCAACTTTACGTTGGCCAGCGAGAAGTCCTGACCTTAACCCGATTGAACATTTGTGGGACAATATGGGTCGTAGGGTTAGAGCATTAATGCCTCCACCTAGGAACTTAAATGAACTTTCATTAAGGCTGATGGACATATGGGAGCAGACGGACCAAAATGCAATCAGAAACCTAATTTTGAGTATGCCTAGAAGATGTTCAGCAGTAATCAGGGCAAGGGGAGGCAATACACGTTATTAGGTATCGTAATTTTTTGTTATATTTCCGTTTAAAAAAATTAAATTTTGGCTATTTTTTTCTATTTGCCGTACTTTTATTTCTTGTGCTTTCTGAATCTCACAATCTGTAACAACATATTCAAGATATTCCAAATATAAATTTTAATCCATTAACGTGAGAATTAAAAAAATTTATAACGTCAATTTTTCGATTTTTATGATTATGCGTTAATTTTGCGGTGCAGTGTATTTCGAAATTACCTAAAAAAATTATTTCAACGCGTTTTTTGGGGGGGTTCCACCGCCCTGGAGGTGATAATTTTTCTCAGAAGTAATGAGCACACTGTGTTCTACAATTAAAAAAAAAATCGGCGGAGCAATTTGAGTTGAGGTTGATAGCCCTGTTGATTTGGCTAGTATTCAACTGCTGTAAACGGCATCTGGAAGAAGAGATCAATATCTTCAATTTGTATAGTATATTTTAGATTTTCACCTGAAAGATGAAAAATGTGTTGAAAATGTCACTGAAAGTTGATCAAAACGCTTCAGAGTGCGTCCGTGGTCACCCGAAGTCGCACTGAACTCAACTCGAGTTGAGTTCGGGCGACTTCGGGTGCACTTGAAGCATTCAGAGTAACTTACATTTTCAAAACATTTTCCACCTCTGAGGTAAAAATCCAAAATTTACAAATTGATGATGTTGATCTTCACTTCCGAATGCCATTCACAGAATTTGAATAAGATGATTTCTTGAATCAACGCATTCAAAAAAAATTTGCCCTTAAATTGTTTATATCGAGATTGTGCAAAAACTACACATAGAACAGAAACCATCTTGCGCACAATTGAACCACATGTCATTACACTGGTCTACAGTGGTTTTGTTACCCTTTTGTAAGAGTGGATTCGGGTACCTACCTCAATGCCAACTATTCACGAAACTATGAATGGTTTTGGAAGATTGTCTCTGTTTCTTATTGAAAATCTTCATTTCCATATATTTACCTTTAAATCAACAAAAATGAGAAAAAAATAACAAGTATATTCTTAAATATTATCTCTTTATCGAAAATTATTATTAAATGTTTTGTTTTAATATATATAAAAGTTGAAGAAAATAAAAAATCATAAAATTTATTTAAACCTCAGAAAAACTTCTTTCGATAGCTTTCTTGTTATATTTTTTTTGGTACAATCTGTTTTAAAGACCAGCAGTAATCCGCCATTATGAGACGGTCCCATCTACCCTAATACCTCTCTTCCATTACTTTTAGATCCTGGTGGAAGTGCTCTCCCTGTTAAAAATTATTAAAGCTTCCCATCATCTTTTGCACAATTGGTCTATAATTTGGTGCTTAATAGTCTCCTATAATTTTTTCTACGACTAACACAAAACTTCTCCAAGTTTCATCTTCAGAATTATTCATAACTTCATTAAGTTTGAATCTTTTATCAATTTCTGAATTTCAGAGTCATCAAATATTCCAGATTTCAACTTTTCCATACTCAGTTCAGAAAATGTCTTACAAATGTATTAGGCATTCTTTTTCTTTGTCCAGCTTTCACGAATTGCTTCATCATACCTAATTAGATATGTAGTGGCGGAAGTATGATCTTTTTTCAACTTATTAATGACTCATTTATCATATTAGCTTCACCAACAATTAGGAATTCTCTAGAGAGCCACACATCTTGTTCCCAGTGAACTTGCTTCTCTTCACTATTCCACATACAAATAAAGAAAGGGTACCTACTTTGTGTATTCACTTCGCTGACCAAATAAAAAGTTAACCATTTTTAAATCGACGGAAACTGGCCATTAATATTTTGCAGAACCAATTCAATTTTGATGTTCTTCTTTGAGTTTTGTTGAATGTTGATGCGAATTTATTTTCATTTACATTTGATAAATTCAGATTTTGCATTAAATCGCTAATCTCGTTCCACTTGTAGACTTTACTGAATGTTGTGAATTTGGCAACACCATACTTTCCGAGGGGAACTACATTTGAAGCATAAATAGGCCGATGAAGATCTTTGCAAGACATCTTGTAGTCTGCAAATTTGGATATTGTCACGTTTTATTTGGATTGACACCTTCAATGTCTACTACGCAAGAGTAGCAATCATCGAAATGATTGTTGGGATCCATCCAGATCATGGGGATACCAAAATTTAACCTTCCACAAACGTAAAGATTCAACAAAAGATTTACAAACCTTATAAGGAACCTATGGCTTATCTATGATTTCAATATGTAATCCAAAATATTCAGTATGACCCAGATAACACATGATATCCTATGGATATCCATTTTATGTCCAATTCTGGTCGGGATATCCCTGAATCTGAAATGAATATTCATGGGATATCCATCGAAGTATTTGAAATGGATATCCGTCAGCAAATATTCTATGGATATTCATAAGATTTCCGTAGTGATTGTGAATTTGATTGAATTGCAAGACAGATTTTGATATTATCAATTTCTGAGTTTTTTCCATGCTCTTACACGAATGGAAGCATTTGAAGAATACTCTTATGTTTCATTTTCCGATTGGATTCGAAATGGATATCCATAAGATATCCGTGGATGGATTTGAAATGGATATCCTTAAGATGTCCTATGGATATCCATAAGATACCCACAGTAATTATGGATGTGAATAAATTGCAAAACAGATTTTGATATTATCAATTTCTGAGTTCTTCCATGCTCGTACACGAATTGAAGCATTTGAGGAATACTCTTATCTTTTGTTTTTCGACTGGAGTTGAAATGGATATCCATGAGATATCCGTTGACAGATTTGGAATGGATATCCTTCAGCAGATATCCTATTAATATCTATAAGATATCCACAGAAATTATGGATGTGATTAAATCGCAATACAGACTTTTGAATTATAAATTTCTGAGTTTCTCCTATGCTCGTACATGAATTGAAGTATTTGAAAAATATTCTCATCTTTCGTTTTCCAACTGGATTTGAAATGGGTATTCATAAGATATTCGTGGATGGATTTGAAATGGATATCCTTCAGAAGATGACCTATGGATATCCATAAGATAACCACAGTTATTATAGATGTGATTGAATTGCAAGATAGATTTTGATATTATCAATTTCTGAGTTTCTTCCATGCTCGCACATGAATTGAAGCATTTGAAGGAGACTCTTATCTTTCGTTTTCCTACAGGTTTTGAATTGGATATCCATAAGATATCCGTCGACGAATATCCTTCAGAAGATGTTTCATGGATGGCCATAAGATATCCAAAGCAAATATCGATAAGTTTGACTTGCAAATCACATCAGTATTAACCTCACATTAGCAACTCACCTGGAAGTAGACGTGCGTCCTACAACCTTCTCAATTCACTGAATTTTTGGGCATTTACACGGAGTGAGGAGCACGGGGGCAGGGAGGGAGGTTACGTGATATGTCAATGTGCCAAATCAATGCGCAGAAATTAAATTTTAACAAGATACCAAAAACTTCATAATAATTTGTGTTCTAAAAAGCCGACTCAAAATATGAATTATTAAGAATATAAAATAAGCCCAAATCATAAAAAACAGAGCAAATTCAGTACTTTCATGAATATATTCGAAAACTGTGGACTTGAAAACATAGAAATGTGCAGAGATTTCCAAGGCAACAGAATTTTTTTTTTGTAGAGCTGTGTTATCTATCAGTTTCCGCAAAATTGTTTGTCCAGGTTAAGATTTATAATAATTATGAATTTTTGAAAAATGGTCTCTTTTTCGAAGTTTTCCCGGATTTTCTTATTGAAAAATTCATCGATCTGGTCATATAAAAAATCGTTTTGTAGGTTTTATAATTCTCTACAAAAGTTTTATCGACTGTAAAACCATTCCTTCAACTCTTTTTGAGATATTTGCAAAAAAACAAAAAATACGTTGTTTCAAAAATTCCATAAAGCGATTTTGATGTGGAAAAAACCTTGTTTATTTATCATAGATCATTATTTCACATTCGAAAATCAGAACCAACCACTTCTGCTGACACCCGCCAGTTGTATAAAATGATTGTTGAAGGATTTTCCTTCAAAATACCGTTCATTTTATGAATTATCGACCAAAAACAAGGGAGATACAGAGATTTTAGTAGAGCGTCGGGGTAAATCTTATGAAATCCCTAGTTGTTTGTTTTTGAAAAAACTTGCAGGTACCTTTTTTGTAGAGATTTTTACGTTTTACAAGTCTGTTTCTTTACTTTATATCGGAATTTCCAACCCCTTCTAAGTTATTGATTGAATACCGATTTTCCGAGTTTTCCCGGGAATTTTCCCCACTTTCCATAGGCGTGCAGAAATTTTTTTCTGCAGAGTACTCCTCAAGAACTGCTCGTGTGCCAAAAATCATTTCTACTGGTTTTAATGTCAGGTTAAAACTCCTGGTTTCTAGACAAATATTCATTTTGTATTGAATCAGTTAACTACTAGCTTTACAGTACAACCTATTTGCTCAGACATCTTGTTTTTTCAATACTTATTTATGCTACGTGAGTCAAAATTGAAGCATATTCAGAATAATTACAAATACCTACCTTTTGCTACAGCGAGATTCAATCCTATTGGTCCATTGTAGTTATCTATCCAGCCTACAAAAGGATCGTGGGCTGAGGGTAAAACTGAAAGAAATGCGTTTGTAGAGATCAATGAAATAGTCGATGCATGGTACACAAGATCATGGAAACTTCAAAATTACAGAACTGCTCTTATTAATGAATACAATACGATTGAATTGTGAGAAAGAGGGTAGTTAATATAATAGGGAAGTTTTTATTAAAAAACTTCTGTTTGTGACAAAACGAAAACTGTTTCACTTATCCGCGCCATCTATGTTAGAAAGGACAAACTTCATTTTCCCACGTCGAAGTGCGCGTGTGTCGAAAGAAGGGAGAAACCAAACAATTATCATAAACAGTCTCTCTTGGTAGCTGTCACTGTCAAGAAGCCACAAGCACAGTATGAATGCAGTTGTTGTTTTCGTAAAATATATGATTATTACAAGTCCGAGTTTATTTGGAGTAACAGCCACTCATCGACAGGTTCAAGCCTGAGCAACATGTATGTTAGAATAAAAGGGCACTATCTCCACAACATATTTTACAATCAACCATTAGGTGTTTGGGTAGTTTCTTTGAAGCGTCTGATTCTGGTCCATGGAAAGCGTATTACTTCAGAGTGATATTCTACAAAATATATACAGGGCTATTCAAATTCGTTTCTGTACATGAGGATCTCGTAAACAATAAGAGATAGTGTCGCGTCGGTCGAAACGTGGCAAAGTTACGTATTCTAGAGACTTATTCAATGATGAGAAAAAATCGAATTTAGCTTTTTTGGTTCTGGAGATTTACAGGAAAAACCAAAAAATCCCAAATTATTATTTTGCCAGTATCTTCTTCATTCGCAGACATATTGAAAATCTGTCAACATTTTGCTATTGGCACTTGATGTGGGCTATCAGAACGTGTTTACCTATGAATCTTTAATACACGGTGTCATCTGACTTGGGCCAACCACATATATGAATTTTTAAACACGGACCTGTATTTTTTTGTAGTTTTTGGATCGTTGACGTTCACTTCATACCGAGAGATTATATTAAATTTTATATTTCGGAATGTTTCGGTAAAATTTTATTATAATTGGGTGAATATTCCCTTTTAAATTACGGCCCTGGAAATTGGTTGACTGAGTTTAATAAAAACACAATAGCAACTTTCACGTCTTTCCATGTGCCATTGTGTTTTTCGAGAGTATTTTTTTCATTTTTAGGTACCAATTCATTTTTCTTCACATTTTCAATGCTCTTTGAGCGTTTTCTACAATGAACATCGAATAGCAAAATCTTTTATTATTATCTGAAACTCATCTACAACAAAAATAGATTATTTGTATTTTGATAAGCTGAAAAAGAAATAATAATAATAATAATTACATCCGAAACGAACACTATAAATATAATGAAAATTGAAATGAAGTAAATTATATAAACAAAAAAATTAATGGCGTAATAAATGTTCGAATTGGAGTCCTTCCATTTCGAGAAATTTTTGAATTCGGTTTTTCATATTATTTATTGCCCTCAATACACTTCTTTGCTGCATTGTTGCGAAAGCATTCAAATTCCTCAATCTTAAGTCTTCCACATTTTCTTACACCATAAATGATACTTGGAGATAGAAATATCATGAAACCACATTTTCGCTCGTTACTATAATCATATATCTATTAACTATGAATATTGACCATACGCCATAAGAAACAATGTGAGCAAAGTGAAGCCAAATTTATATGTCTGTCTTTGTCAAATTGGCAAAGCTGATCGACGGCACATGCGCGAATTCAAGCGCGAAATTCAAATTTCAAAATGAGGAATGTTCAATCTCTGGACTGGTTATGTTTATTTAATTTCAGACTTTCACCGGAATTTTCCTATGTAAATAAATATTGTCATTTGGAAAATATCTGAGTACTTGAATTTGTATATATTGATGGTAGAAACTTAGCTTTGATAGAGTGATCTTCAAATGCCGGAACATTTCTTTGAGAATAAAAAGGAAGCAACAATCAAGATAAAAAAAACGGTAGGAATATAAACTAAACTTTCCAATATTGTGTTGGACTGAACTAATTGACTTTTGGAATCGTGGTAAAAGTCAAAAGATAACTCCAAAAATACTAATTGGTTTACATATGAATTCACAATTAAACTTTGTAATCATCGAGCTAGGATGAACAGAAGGGAACAGAAAAACTATCATGAACAAAAACGAGGAAAATTCTACACACCGACAAAAACACAGTTTTACTTTATTCTACAGATTTAAGAAATTATACCCTACAGATACAAGAATATCTCATTGAAAAAGCAGGTAATTTGAAAGATGGCGCAAAAAGTGATACACGACATACGATTACTTTCAATTTAGGCAGCGACAAGGAAGGAAGAGAGAAACAACACTAAGATAGTCGCTCTTGACTGTCATCTTCTACTTTTTATTTTGGCGCCTGTGCAGAAACTCCGCTTTGCCAATGGCGCTCTTTTGTTTCGGCTTCAGATAGGCTGTCTTTATTATCAATATTGTAGTTAATAGATATATGACTATAATACTCACCTGAGTTTCTAATGTCTTTAGTTACCATGTTTAATACCGATGAATTCTCAGTAGACTATGAGAACAATTGTCGATAATATTTTGACATTTGTCATATTTGTTGTATATCTTTGAGTTTATTGGTGTAAAAATGATGTTTCTCACTGAAGAAAAACGGGATATGATGAAAATTCATCATGAAAACTATAGAAACAGTACGGCCCAATGGTATATGGAAAGGACCCCGCACATTTAGTACGTATAATGGCTTTCGGCTAATTTTGCTCAAATTTTGATTTATTGTAGATCTTAGCATCCTCATTACGTAGTCCAATTTACAGATTGATCCTATGACCAGTTTTCGTGGTACAGGGTGTCAAAAATTCGATTTTTGCTATTTTGGGTATTATGCATTGATTTGATTTTTGTGCTTTAATTCGAAATTGAACTGTCTTAGAAATCAACTTAATGTATCTGAGTTGTAGCTCATGAGTCCCTCCATACGAATGAAAAATAATATCTAACAAAGGGTGTTGCATTACAGCATGACAAGAGAATGTTCATAGAAATAAATAAAAATCAATACCATAATCGTTTTAATTTTCACTCAATCCGTTAAAATTAGAAAACAAACTGCTAGAATTTGACATTTTTCTCATAAAGTATGGATCTTGATCAACTACATGAGGATTCATATGATTGCTTGTCTAACAGTATATAGTTTTCCAGGTACAGGGTGCAGGGTGACAATTTGATTGCTTTCAAATGCTACATCTCATGAATAAAATCATCATTACGAATTGTCCATAACTGTTACTAGGATATGAAAGTTAAACTGACTCATGAAATAATCTTTCCTATCACCCCCCCCCACCATTATAGCCAACCCCCATCAACCCCTTGATTTACAGCCACATGCATTCCAATACTTTCAATAGAAATCTCTACTTGTAATACCTCATTGAATAGCTGGTAAAAATTGATCTATTCTGCCTCCTCATCAAACAAATAATTAAATATTATTTTTGTGAACATCTCTGTGTATGGGAATTAAATAAAAAAACGCATCATCAATATTTTGTATACCTGAATAGGTATTTTCATACTCTAACTAGTTAGTTATAAAAATATATTAGATAAATGAACTTACAAAACCTGCAAAACAGTGGTTTTTATATTCAATATACAATTATTAGCATCTTTAGTTTCAAAAAGTATTACAATTCTGCAGGACCGCTTCGTAGAAAGTAATTTCACCACAATTCCCATTATTTGTGGAGCTTGAAGGGAGAATTGTGTGGGAGTCGTCTCGTGTATTCCCAATGTTCCCGTGTTAGTTTTGGTGGCTCACTTGATTGATTCGATAACCAGGGCTATTCACTGGAGTCCATTTTTGTTTCCTTCTCAGCGGGTGGCCTACCTCTGAAGAGGAAGTAGATATTGCAAGGTTAGATCACTTTTTGTTATATTTACACACGGAGATTTCCCATCACTAACACTGTCTATTTCAGGAAACGGGTTAATATGTATCCTATCACTGGGGGAGGGATTAGTGTCCATTTCACTTAGGGGGGTTTCGCATGCCTTGTCCTCAAGGATGACATTTTGTTGGACCTGTATATGTTTCTTCGACTGTTTCATTGTTGATTGTTTGGGAGATTTCGGTTTTCTTTTTATCCATCTTCTGCCATCCGTGTCGCTACCAGACGTGGCGCCTTCATTGTCGGTACTTCCAACAGTGGGATAACGAGAGGGTGCTCTCGCCCTTTCTGCAAATGGTGGAGGAGACTTTGACCATGTGTTGGTGGTCGCTCTTGGAGATTTGACTCATGAGGGAGCTGTGCGTTTTTCCATTTCATTTTCATATGAAGAGGTGTTCACAAAAATAATATTTGATGATTGATTTGATGTTTGATGAAGATGAAGAAGGAAGGAAGGTGAGAGCATTTTTTACCAGCTATTCAATGAGGTATCACAAGTAGAGATTTCTATTGAAAGTATTGGAATGCAGGTGGCTGTAAATCAAGGGGTTGATGGGGGTTGGCTATAATGGGGGGGGGGGTGATAGGAAGGATTATTTCATTATTTCATGAGTCAGTTTAACTTTCATATCCTAGTAACAGTTATGGAGAATTCGTGATGATATAATTTTATTCATGAGCTGTAGCATTTGAAAGCATTCAAATCGTCACCTTGTACCTGGAAAGCTATATACTGTTGGACAAGCAATCATATGAATACTCTTGTAGTTAATCAAGACCCATACTTTATAAAAAAATTGTCAAATTCTAGCCGTTTGTTTTCTAATTTTAACGGATTGAGTGAAAATCAAAACGATTGGTATTGATTTTTATCTATTTCTATGAACATTGTCTTGTCATGCTGTAATGCAACACCCTTTATCAGATATTATTTTTCATTCATATGGAGGGATTCATAAGCTACAACTTAGATACATCAAGTTAATTTCTGAGATGGTGCAATTTCGAATTAGAGCACAAAAATCAAGTCGATGCATAATACCCAAAATAGCGAAAATCAAATTTTTGACACCCTGTACCTCGGAAACTGGTAATAGGATCGATTTGTAAATTGGACTACGTAATGAGAATGCCAAGATCTACAATATATCAAAATTTGAGAAAAATTTGCTGAAAGCCATTTTACGTACTAAATGTGCGGTGTCCTTTATCCCGAAAGGCGTCAACCGCATGAAACTTTGTTCCAGAAATTAGACAAAAACCTCAGCGAATTTGGATCATTCAATAAGTCTCGCAAAAGTTATGGTAACAGAACTCCAGCGGAAATAGAAGAAAGTATTCTTGAAAAAGTAACTTTTTTTATTTTAATAGTCTCAGTAATATCACTGTAAGATTAATGAAAATTCATCGAAATCATCGGAATTGAATTTGCCACAAACAACAGTTTGGCGCACTCTCAGGAAGCATAATTTTAAATGTTACAAAATTAAAACGGTTCATAAATTGTATCCAGGAAATCTCGAAAGAAGAAGAAATTTCTTCAACTGGTTGCGTAGACAAATCGTGAGTGATAGGAATTTTTTGAATAACATCATTTGGACCGATGAGAGTCGTATCACAAATTGCAGTGTATTCAATAGGGATAATGAACATGGCTGTTCTCAGACCAATGAAAATTATTTCAAAGAAGTTCGTCCTCAAGTGCGATTTGGATTTAATGTACGTGCAGGAATTTTTGCTAAAAAAATTCTTGGGCCATTTATTTTCCAGGAGACATTGATTGGCGAACGTTATTTTCAATTCTTAAGGACCACCTTCACTGAATACCTCGAATATATTCCAATAGGTAGGTTGAATGGAATCTGGTTTCAACATGATGGAGCTCTTCGACATTGTTCAAGAGAGGTTAATCACTTTCTGAATACCACATTCAACAACAGATGGATAGCCAATAAAATAGCCTGCAAGAACACTGGATGGTACTATTTTGGACTATTTACTATGGGTGACATTGAAAAATAGGATTTACGCTGGCGGAGAGATAGAAAATGTGGATGACTTTAGATTGAGGAATTTGAATGCTTTCGCATCACTGCAGCAAAGATGTTTATAAAGGGCAATAAATAATATGAAAAAACGATTTCAAAAATGTCTCGAAATGGAAAGACTCCAATTCGAATATTTATTGCGTCATAATATTTTTTTGTATTTATAAATCACTTCATTTCAATTTTCATTACAATCATATTGTTCGTTTCGGATGTAATTATTGCTTTAATTTTTTTCAGCTCATCAAAATATATATAATCTATTTTTATTGTAGATATGTTTCAGATAATCATAGAAAGTTTTGCTATTCCAAGTTCATTGTAGAAAACGCTCAAAGTGCATTGAAAATGTGAAGAAATATGAATTGATACCTAAAAATGAAAGAAATACTCTCGAAAAACACTATGGAACATGGGGAGACGTGACAGTTGCCATTTTTATTTTATTTAAATTAGTCAACCAATTTCCAGGGCCTCAATTTAAAAGGGAATAATTCACCCAATTATAATAAAATATAACCGAAAAATCCCGAAATATTAAATTAAATTAAAATTCTCTGTATGAAGTGAACGTCGACGATCTAAAAACTACAACCAAAAATACAGGTTCGTATTCAAATATTCAAAGATGGGGGTGGCCCAAGTCAGATGACAACCTGTATAAAAGATTCATGTGCATATTCTGATAGCCCACAACAAGTACCAATAGCAAAATGTGGACAGATTTTCAATATGTCTGCGAATGAAGAAGATACAGGCAAAAAAAATAATTTGGGTTTTTTGGTTTTTCCTGTATATCTTCATAACCAAAAGAGCTAAATTCGATTTCTATACATCAATGAATATGTCTCTTAAATGCGAAACTTTTCCATGATTTAACTGACACTCTATCTCATCGTTTACGAGATACAGAAATGAATTTGAATAGCCCTTATATAAAAATCATCCACACAAATTTGTGTTAAGTTACTCTTATTTTTAGTTACTTTTCTCACCTGGTACCTGCCCAGGTGTCACAGAGCGAACTCCACAAGCACGCAGGTATTAAAAGTATACGAGTCACTACTCAAAATCTGAGTCGTCCTCTTTTTAAAATTTAGTTATGTCTGAAGGCACTGGGATCTTGGACTATATGTTAGCCAATTCTCGTAAAGTCAAGTTGGAGAGGAGCAACTACAAAATACAAGGATAGGATTGATCGAAGTAGCCAGAAATATTACATAAAGTGGGGGTGTTGGAATCAGTTTATCCTCATTATTGTATGATATCCATTTGTACATAGGTACTCTGTATATTATGATATTCATCCACGTGTTGTGATGTAGTTGTTTTATAATACATTTTTTTGAATCTGTATTCTACGAATTGCGTATCAGTACCTTAGTTCCACTGCAGATATATCTATAACCTGCTAAAAGACTGTGGCGTTGCTGCGGGCGAGTGCGGACCTGTCGCTTTACCCATGAATAAGACTGCGATCCGAACAAATTTTCAAGAATCTTCGTCTCTATCGTTCGAAGAAGTGAAATGATGATTCGTGTTCTGTAGGCTGGAGATGTAAGTGTACCCAAAAGGGCTGAGAGCATACTGGAGGCTCGGTCGGAAGGAGGTGCGAGCAATGGAAGCGTGGTGATGTTCGAGCCCAAGCTTCATGATGAGAAAATTGGACGAGGGATTGCACTAGGCAAGACTTTGTTGCGTGCTGATAAATTTGTGCTAGTAAGGGTAATGAATGTCATTTATTACTCAGTGACCTTGGAGAAAGGAAATGTTTTGGGGCACTGCTCGTCAATTTCTTCTATGATCAGGAGTGTACACGGTACTGTTAGTCAAGACAACAACCTGATAGCGGAACTGGAAAAATTGGTAACCATCTCTTCCAATGGCATTGAACCAGCTCAACAGCCCAGATTGAGAGAATTAGTCAAGAACTACCAAGACATCTTCGATACCGGACAAAGAGAAGGGGGTCGAACGAATGTATAGTTCTGCATATAATTGATACTGGGGATGCCCGACCGATCCGACAATCAGCTAGAAGACTTACAGCCGTATGCATAGTCAATCGCCAGCGACTCGCCAGAGTTTTGCCGTTCGCTAAACAAGGATTATAATGCACAGTCGAGCTCCAAAATAGTGACAACTACGCGATAAGTCACATTTTGGCGAAACGCTGGCGATGTACCACTTTTTTGGAGCTCGACTGTGCATTGTAGTTTTTGTGTAGCGAGCGGCGAAACTCTGGCGAGTCGCTGGAATTGACTATGCATATGGCTGTTAATCTTGCTAAGAAGAAAGAGGCTGACAAAATAGTCACTGATGAAAGATGGAGTTATTGAAACATCCGACAGTCCATGTCCTCTCCAGTCGTGCTGGTTAAGGAGAAAGATGGATCAATACGCTTTAGCGTAGACTATCGTCAACTGAACAACGTGACGAAGAGAGACAGTTACTCTCCTACAAGAATAGATGAACCCTAGACACGTTGTCCGGCTCCACGATTTTCTCGACCCTTGATCTGAAAAGTGGATACTGGCAGGTAGAACTGGCTGCAGAAAAGACAGCCTTTACCATCGGCACAGGAGTGTGGAATTTCACCGTTATGCCATTAGGCCTTTGTAATACTCCAGCCACATTCGAGATATTGATGGAGACGAAAGGACTTTCTTGGAGGACTTGTATGGTATATCTCGACGACATTATTGTAGTTGGCAAATCGTTCGAAGACCACGTTAAAACCTGGAGGAGATATTCCTGTGACTGAGGAAATCTGGATTGAAGCTGAGCCCCAATTAATGCCACGATCACGAGCACGAGAAGATCGAAGCAGTGAATGAGTGGTCTATTCCGAAAGACATACACCAACTACGTAGTTTCCTTGGTTTGTGCACATACTAACGCCCATATGTGGGGTTCGCCAACATCGCTAAACCACTGACCAGACTCACGGAATGTCAAACAAAGTTCCAATGGTCCGAAGAATGTCAAGACTCGTTCAGGAAGCTGAAGGGGGCATTGATCAACGCACCAATTCTAAGTTATCCCCTTCCGAGTGGAAAATTCATTTTGGACACGGACGCCAGCAACGTGGGACTTGGAGCTGTCTTGTCCCAGATCCGAGATGGGCAAGAGAAGGTCATTGGATACTTTAGTATAACTCTCAGTAAACCGGAACGTAACTACTGTGTCACCAGGCGAGAGCTGTTGACTGTTGTCAAGGGAGTAGAACATTTTTATGAATACGTGTACGGGAGAAGCTTCCTGTTGAGGACCAACCACGCAGCCTTTAAATGACTTCTATAGTTCAAAAACCCCGAGGGCCAAGTAGCACGTTGGATCGAAAGACTCCAAGAATTCGACGTCGAGATCGAACATCGAGCAGGAAGTGGCCACAAGAACGCTGATGCCCTGTCAAGGAGACCATGCCCAGACGACTGCTCACACTGTCGACGAGCAGAAGAGAAGGATGCAGCGATTTGTAGACCACGGCAGTTGACAACAACTGAAATGACAACGGGGTCCAGAAAGACCATAAAGAGATCAAGATCTTGGTTTAGTCATCGGTTGAAAAAAAAGTAATCAAAGGCCGACATGGCAGGAAATCGCAAGGAATTCCCCAGCAATCAAATCCAACTGGGCCCAATGGAATTCCCTTACCCTGGACAATGGGGTCCTGAAACGTGAGTTGGAATCCGAAGATGGTGGGGAGGAGAGACGTCAGAAAGTGGTGCTCAAGAACAGAAGACAGGAAGTACTCCGAGAGATCTATGATGCAGTTGCTGGAGAACATCTGGGTGTGACGAAGACCCTGCAGAAAGTAACGCAACGGTTTTACTGGGCCAATTTTCAAATTGATGTCAATGACTGGTGCAGAAAGTGTGCTGTTTGCGCTGCCAGCAATGGACCTCGGACACGACCCCTGACCCCGATGCGTCAGTATAACGTAGGTATTCCATTCGAGAGAATCCCCATTGACATCGTCGGCCCGTTCCCCGTATCAGATAACGGAAATAAATACATCCTTGTGGCAATGGACTACTTCAGCAAGTGGGCCGAAGCCTATACCCTGCCCAACCAGAAAGCCATCACTGTCGCGGACGTCTTGCTTGAAGAGTGGATATGTCGATTCGGTGTTCTCTTGGAGTTGCACTCGTTCCAAGGCAGAAATTTCGAATCCAACCTGTTCCAGGAAATGTGCCAGCTGCTGAACATCCGAAAGATGGGAACCACGGCTCTACGTCCACAGTCCGATGGAATGGTTGAGCGGATGAACAGGACAATCAGTCGCCACTTGTCCAAGGTAGTCTCTGGCCATCAAAGAGACTGGGACCAGTATCTTCATTTGTTTCTGATTACCTACCGTTCTGCAGTACACGAGTCAACCGGCCAAACCCCTGCTAGTATCATAATGGGCCGAGAGCTACCACTTCCCTGTGACCAGGATACCGCGGGAGAGGACTACGTCAGCAAACTCCGGCAGATAATGGAGGACATTCACGAACGAGTCTGTTCGAACATCCAGAGTGCCAGCGACCGAATGCAGATGCTGGAGGATTTCGGGTTGGTGACCTAGTTTGGCTGTACAACCCGAAGCATCGCCGGAGCCTGTCACCGAAATTACCGAATTCATGAGAAGGTCCGTACAAGATCATCAAGAGGATAAACGACCTGTTTTACCGAATCCTTAAGCCATCCAGAGGGAAACCCAGAGTCGTTCATTTCAACAGGCTGGCCCCTCACGCTGGAAACAGTGACCAAAGGACCAAAGGATGCGATGACGTTCCATAAATCCATGTCCTTATATTCGAACGGACAGAAAGTGTCATACGGGTTAACTCGAGAGGAGCCGCGGGACTTTTTCAAGGTACCAGTTGATTACGCCATAGCACACTGCGTCGCAGAAGATCTTTGAATGTCCAGGGTCATCACTGTGGTGTTCTCCAAGTAATTTGTCCAACTCCAAGCACTACGGAAACAGAATCCAAGAATTGGAGGTGTGCTATAGCTGAAGAAGGGCCAGAGAAATATCTACTACCTGGTGACCAAGAAGCATTCCCAAGATAAACCGTCCTATGAAGATGTCTGGAGGAGCCTCACCCAACTGAGAGATACTATGGTGGACCAGAATCTGGTGGACTTGGCAATCCCGAAATTATCCTGTGATATTGATGGGCTGGATAGGAGAGTTATAAGAAGTATGTTAGAGACGATATTCCGATCCAGCGGCTTCCAGATTTTGATTTGCTGTTATCCTATTCCACGACCAAATATGAAGACTGTGGAGTGTTATTTCCATCGAACTCCACGATGCAGATATGGGGAATCCTGCAAATATCGTCACACTCCAAGGATAACATGTCGGAACGAAATATCCCTAAGAAGGGGGCAATATGGCGTTGCTGCGGGCGAGTGCGGACCTATATCTTTACCCATGAATAAGACTGCGATCCGAATGAATGTTCAAGAATCTTCGTCTCTATCGTTCGAGAAAGTTCGACATCTAGATGCGTCTCGAGAATTCTTGTGTAGATTTCCGTCGACTATATATGCGGACCGAAGCAGAGCTGGAGACAGTGTAGTGAGAGTTAGATGCCGCGACAGACAGTCTGGTCGAAATAAATAATTTGTGATTTATATATGTGACACAAATAATTAGTAATTAGATTATATGTTCATAAATGAATTACGTAAAATGAATAAGATTTTAAATATACTACCATACATTGGAATCACTTTCAGACTTTTTCAAATAAGACTTACTTACCGATGGAAGGCCTTACTATAACAGCAGGTATTTTGTTTTCGCAGAAATCATAAACGACTAATTCGGCAACCGATTTTGTAAAGGTGTACGTGTTAGGTAGTGGATGGATATATTTTTGTGTCAGTACTTCCAAAACTCTATCATCAGAGCGTTCAACCAGATTGATGGCGTCTTGCCAGTCATGCCTAGGGTACAATTTCTCTTCGATAACCTCGTTATCTACATTGGCATATAGCGTGGAAACATGAATAATTACGTCAATAGTTTTCAATTCTTGAGCCAAATTCATAATTTCTCGAGTACTTCTCACATTAGTGAGAACAGCGTCTTTGAGAGGATCGTCAAATCTCACAGATGCAGCGGAGTTATATATGATACTAACATTGTCTATGATGTGTTTTCTGTCTTCCTCGCTTATCCCTGAAACATAACCATAAAAGACATACAACAGAAGGCTTTGAAATATCTTAAAAATGGGAAAAGAGGAATAATACCAAAATTGAAAGAATCAGGCAGCCGGCTTATGGAGAAATGGGCTTTGGTGAAATTTCATGAATTATTAGAATATTGTAGTTGACGACTTCCTGAACAATATTGTCAAAGGGCCCAACTCAATCCTATGACTAGTTTCAGAGATACAGGGTGTTGAAATTGGAAAATGGTCATTTTTTAAAAGCATGTATTTCTTATTTTCTTCAATGCATCGAGAATTGTTTACTGTGATAGTGTTCTGATGCCACTAAATATCAGTCCCTCATGAGAAAAAGTTTCATTTGCTACAGGGGTACTCAAAAATTTAAAAAAACGAACGTTGACTTGAAATATAATTCAACTTTCAAGAAATTCCTAAAAGTTGAATTATATTTTAGGTCAGCGTTCCATTTTTTCAATTTTTGAGGACCCCTGTAGAAAATTAAACTTTTTCTCATGAAGGACTAATACTTAGTGAGATGAGAACACTATCAACCGGAATGAATACTGTATACATTGGAGAAAATGAGAAATACATGTTTTAAAAAAATGGCCATTTACCAACTTCAACACCCTGCATCTCAAAACCTAGTAATAGGATTGAGTTGGGCCCATAGACGGTATTGTTCAGAAAGTCGTCAACTACAACATACTAACAATCCATGAAATTTCACCTCAGCCCATTTCTCCATAAGCCGGCTGCCTGGTCCTTTCTGAACATACGGAGAAAGTAATTCATTTTTATTATTCATCACGAATTCAACGTTATCGGTCTATTACAGACGATGAAATTCCCACAAGAGCACATTGAACATAAAACTGCTGTTTTAGATTGCAGAGTTTCTTCTAAAAATATTTTAGTAGCTGATGGATAGGCTATAAAAATTTATAATGGGGATTTCTGTGATATAAATATAATAGGTTTGCGGCATTCAGACATAAACTCCCCATTTTATTTTCATATTCGGCTATTAATTAACCTAGTTCAGTGGTCGGAGATCCACACCCGATCCTTGCTGAATATCGCTATATGTCGACGATGCTAGGTGTGAAGTGTAAATAGGATCATGATGATCATTGAAAGCGAATGAGTTCCCCACTAACATTTAACTTTCCAACACCTACAAACGCCGTAGTTTGTAGGTAATTACTAACAGTCGTGGTCGTGGGTTCGAATCCTGCTCGAGGAGAAACTTTTTTCTGGAATTTAAAAAAATCTGTTTGAATGCCGCAAACCTATTATATATAAAAAATTATACCTAATCTTCTGTCAATTTTCCAACATTCCATAAAAAAGACTATATACACCTATTTGAACGGTATTCATCATGGACGCATGATTTAGTACGAATACAGATGGACTCAGCATTGCCACGGTTTGTTTTGAAGTCGCTCGTTTTGTAGGAGCGCGGGCTGCGGGGAAGAGAGAAGGTAGCGATAGACTGTGACCTTCTCACAACCTACAGGAGCGCACCCATTTGATAAGTATAGGGTTCAATCACAAGAAAAAATTGCTGAATATCAACGAAAGTGATAGAAAATACATCCGATGGGACTTCGTGAGATAGGAAAACTCGTATGACATACCTCTTGTCATGCAATACTTCATTGACTTAGATAGTATCGATCCTTAGAAGATTAGGTTCACAAAGTTTGCAAAAAAAATAAACTTCTAAGATTTTCGTTTCCAATGAATGGATAGTTGGAGACAGTCGACAGAAAAAAAAAAGAAGTATTGACTAAAAAATGGTAATTTATGTAGTCAATAAATACATGTTCTTGTATCATACAGGGTGACCCAGAGTTAAACCACCAAACGTTTAGGATCATTTGTTTAGGTGAAAAGGATTTTTTTTTAACATAACAATGTGTCCTAACTTGCTTCGTTTTCAACATTTTTACAAAAAATCTGTTTTTTATCAATTATTTAAAAACCTTCTAGCTGATTTTTATAAAACCTGTCATGCTTATATGAGGTACCAAGGGTTTTTTTTCAATGTACTCATGGCAACATTATTAATTCCAGTGGCGCCCCAAGGGGAAAACTAATCAATGTTAGGACAAATCATTGTACTCCACTGTTTTTTGCATGTTCAGTGTTTTTCTGGATTAGGCCAATAGAAATACCATTTTTTGTTCATTTCATTATCTTCCTTCATTTTTGAGAAACAATTCAAAAACCGTTTCCTTGTCACAAGAAAAAAAATTAATGAGAAATTGATATCAGGACAAATGTATTCATTGTATTTTATTAGTAAACAGGAAAACGAAAATCCACAAAAACGACCACCATTTTTCCCAACTACGAACGATGGATTTTGCAACCGCACAGCATCTTGCTGGTGTGATCTCTAGAGCTGCTTGAACAATCCTTTCTAGGAAAATACCTTCGTCGTTGATGGGCTCAGCATACACTTTATTTTTCATTGTACCTTATACAAAAATCCATAAGGGTTAAGTCAGGAAATCGTGCAGGGTAAGGAACGTTGACACCCTGTATCTCGAAGAAGAAGGAAGTTAGGATACATAATTATAGGAAACAAAAGAATTATTTTTACCTGAAAAAAAAGATCCTGTACGTTTGGCGGTTTAACCCTGGATCACCCTGTATATCAAAAAAAAATATATTATGAAGAATAAATATTCGTAGCAAATCCTAGCAGACTTTGGAACACATTCTGTTGACATTTCATTCCTAACTTTTTCAACCAAGCCGCTTTTTCTGTGACATCGGCTGAAAACCTAAAGATGAATCCAAATTTTGAAAGATATTTCCTAGACTTTTTGGCAACCTTTTTCTCAAATGCATGATTCGAAGACCTAATGACTTATGTGGTGTCTTTCGTGAGGTGTCTATTTCATTATCTCCACATATAAAGATTTGAAAACACGTAATAATTTCATTTTGTTCGGCGGAAACAGATTGTTACCCACTGTAACACCTATGGTACTTACGAATGGAATCAGATACTCGGGTTCGAACACATAGATTGTTTGAAAACCCAACAAGATTGCACCACCATGAGTCTCTGTCTATTATACTGCCACTATACAGTGTGTCCAAGATAAGAATGAACAGCATGGGGATATCGGAAACGGTAAGACATACGGGGTCGATTGAATCAGAGAAAAGTAGCGCATTTTTGTACCCAACAATATGCCATTCAGAAAGTTTTAATATTCCGAATAGTTACAGAGATATCCGAGAAAAACCGAAAATTGAGAATTTTGTTTTTATTTTCTCCTAGGTTTATTTTCAAAGGAAATTTAAAACAAATAGCACTTTGTTGTTGCCACTTTTCAAGGACTACCTAATAACGTGAGCAGAATTTTTCTGCGACGTTTCGTCTTTTAGAAAACATCATCAAGTTTTTATTTTTATATGGGCTGAAACTAAAGTATATTCTGTATACGACTCCATTTTTCATTGTGAATACAGCAACGTATCACACAGTATGATTTCAGAACCATTTCTCGCGCAAAATGAAATTTGGTGATTACTTAACCTGTTTTTCTTCAATTCTAGATAGCAGGCGCTGGAAAAAATATCATATTTTGATACATGAAGTAAATTAATTAGTCTTATTTATACAAGTATTAATTTCAACTTACCACTTTCCGCAATTTTTGCGTTGTTGGATACAAAGATAAGTCGCAATATCAAAAGTTTAGTTTATAAATGTAATTGTAATGCAATAACAAGGAGAATATGTATTACAGGAAAATAAACAGAAACTTATAACAAGTGTTCAAATAACCCGCCGTTATTTTTCAAGCACAAGTACGCTCTTCTCACAGACGAATTTAAAACTTCAGTTAACATATTCGGAAAAATATTGTTAAAGGATGCAATAACCGATCTTAGCAAATCTTCTTCATTTTAAAAATTATGTTTAGAGTACACTTGATTCTTGATATATCCCCAAAGGAAAAAGTCTAATGGGGTTAGGTCGGGGGACATTGCAGGTCAGGATGTATCACAATGAGTACCAATCCACTGTCCTGGGAAGCGACGGTTCAAATAATCACGAACAATTCTAGAGTTATGTGCTGGAGCACCATCTTGTTGAAACCAGCAGCTGTGAGTAACCGCTAATGGCAAATTTTCTAGAGCGTCTTCCATATTATTAACTAACAAATTTATGTACCGCTTTGCTGTTAAATTGTTTCGGTATATAAAAGGCCCAATTACATTCGTACCGAGAATTCCAACCCTCATGTTAAAACCGAAACGATGTTGATGTCTGGACACTTTGTGTACACACGGATTTTGTTGTGACCAATAATGAACATTCCGCCTATTAAAAATACCATTTTTGGTGATCATACTTTCATCAGACCAAATTATTTTGAATGGTAAATTTTCATCGTCTTGGCATTTTCTAGTGTACCATTCACAAAAGATTCTTCGCCTTGCATCGTCACCTGGTCTGAGTTCATGACAAATCCTTAATTTATATGGATGATATTTATTTTCTCTTAAAATTAAGTGAGCGGTGGATTTGGCAACTCCGGTATTATCTTCAATGGTGCGAGTGGATATCTCAGGATTTTCGACAACGGCCTGTAACACATCACGCTGACTTTCTTTATTAGATAGCTTTTGTAGGGAAAGTACAGGTTTTTTTAATGATCCGTATTCTTTTAAATTAAAAACTGACCGTCTAAATATTGATTCACCAAGTTGTCGCCTCTCTTGATACTTATTAGAGTACGCACGTTCAGCATCAACACAATTTCTTTGGCACAAAATGTAACATGACAACATATCAAATTTTTCAGCATTCGAAAAGCTGGCGTTTTCCATTTTTAACACAGATTAGGTAGGTGACAAGATTTGAAAGTAGGAACGGTAATATGTCAAATATTTCAACCAAACTACAGTTTTATTTTGACAACAGAACATTGTGTGTCATTTTTTCCAGCGCCTACTATCTAAAATTGAAGAAAAACAGGTTAAGTAATCACAAAATTTTATTTTTCGCGAGAAATGGTTATGAAATCATATTGAGTGATACGTTGCTGTATTAACAATGAAAAGTGGAGTCGTATACAGGGTATACTTTAGTTTCGGCCCATATAAAAATAAAAGGTTGATGGTGTTTTCTAAAAGACGAAACGTCGCAGAAAAATTCTGCTTAAGTTATCAGGTAGTCCTTAAAAAGTGGCCATGACAAAGTGCTATTTGTTTTACATTTTCTCCGAAAATAAACCTAGGAGAAAATAAAAACGAAATTTTGGTTTTTCTCCGATATCTCCGTAACTACTCGGAATATTAAAATTTTCTAAATGGCATATTGTTGGGGACATAAATGCGCTACTTTTCTCTAATTTAATCGACCCCGTATCTCTTACCGTTTCTGATATCCCCATGCTAATAATTCTTATCTTGGACACACTGTATATCACAAATGAGTTCGAAAAACACTATTTCAATAATAATCTCATAAAAAATCAATTACAGAATATGACAGAACAGTCAGAAGTTTACTTTGTGGAAAATATGAACATTGATATTTAACGGCGTTGACAAACAACCAGACACGACAAACGCTACACAACCATTTGAAGACACAAGTCATGACTTTTTTCGATTGTTTGGATTTTGAAACTTGGAAGTAAAACAGGTTCAATTGTTGTCCGATTGTTACAGAATGGAATTCGTATAGTGACACAATTCTGTCTATAATAAAGACTTGTTTGTCACCTACGAGATGTGACAACGCCGAACTCAATATCACGACAATAGATTGTGACCATTCACGACTTCAGACCAGGATGTTAACAGCTAGGTACAGTACTTTATAGGTCCATGGTACTCTTTGTCTTCTGGTTGACAGGCAGTCAAGAGGAACCACACATTCGAGTAGAAGACGGCACATTTTTTGTTTTTTCATAAGTGAAAAAAAATACAGCAAAAAAGTAGTACTTTCATTGATAATAAAATAAAATGAACTATAATTTATTTTCTATTTAATTGAGCTCCAAGAAATGATACCAAAACGAATAGTTTTCAGCATTTGTATATAAAAATTGTTAGTTTTGTATCAATGCGCAAAATGGCACAAGGAAGTATTAATTTTTGTCCAAAAATTCTCTCGAATGTGCCATGAAAACACGAATTCTATACACGAAATACAAACAACGTTTTTTGTACAACTGAGAATGTGAATTTACATCGTGTGAAATATACAGGCTGATTCACGGTGGATGGCACATTAGACGTTTCTGGTGAACCAGACAACGGATCACTTTGAAAATTTGATAGAGGGCATATTCGGACATTCTCTAGCCAACTAAAATATTTTCGACAATGCGGTGTTGCCGCTTCTATTAGAAAGCAGTAGCAACTTTGATTTTTCAAATGGAACACTCTGTATATAATATTATTTTTGGAATCTCCAACAATCGCCCGACAACTTTTCTTGATATTTCCCTATACCTATCTGTTACCGTTTTCGAAATAAAAATTAATTTCAATTTTTTTCTTCGAAAATCATGACTTCTAAAAATGCCGATATCTTTTAGTTAAGAAGTACTATGATATCGAAATTTGGTTTGGAGTTAGGTGATACTTGGACACTTCCCACACGTCAGCCTAATCTACGTTACTTCAATACAGGGTGGTAAAAAAATACAGTTCTTTCGTTTGCTTGAAAAAGTGGCTGAAATTTGATTATTTTAAATGGAACATCCTGTATATTATTGAAAATTCGGAAAGCTGCTGAAATTTGATTTCTTTCTATGTATATCATACCTATACCTAACTAGTCAAGTTTCGGACTTATGAGCATTTATTTGTGAAAATGTCCCTTCAGAATGGTATTTCCATTCGGTATTTGGTAAGCAGGCCATGATTACTATTTGACAGTAGCGTTGTGACATTCTCCTAATAATATCGACATTTTCGTCACTTCAGAAGTTGCAAATACCTTCAAAACGATGGAACAAAACTATTCAAACGAAGTTCTTATGAATTTGTTTATTATTTTTGGAAAGTGTGATAAAATTATCAGCAGAACATGTAGAAAGTTCAATGAAATGTATCCGAATCTACCGCCAATGAACCTCAAGAAATTTATACGAATTCAGAACAATTTCAATGCATTTGGATCAACTTTAAAAGCACCAAGAAACTTGCCTCGACCCGTAACTTCTGAAGACAACCAGATTAATGTCTTAGCATATTTTCACGCATTTCCCGAGTCATCGATAAGAAGTACTGAAGAAGATTTGGGTATAAAATATTCATCGGTTCAAAGAATCTTGCGAAGACATAAAATGCATGATTATAAATTCACCAAAATTCAAGCAATGAAGCCTCAAGACCCTCAACAGAGAGTAGAATTTTGTGAAATGTTGTTGACACGCATTCAAGAAGATCCACTTTTTTTAAATAAAATTATTTGGACTGATGAATCGAAATTTTCGAGAGAAGGGATTTTCAATAGAAAAAATCGTCATTATTGGTCCAGTGAAAATCCTCACGTCACAAAAGAAGCCGGATTTCAAGAAAAATTTAGTTTTAATTTATTCTGCATGTTGATGGACAACAAATTGAGGTACGTGATATACGAGGAGTCATTAACATCCAGAAGCTACCTGAATATTTTGGAGAATACTGTAGAGAGTTTCGTGGATAATCTGCCACTCGAAGAATATCGAAACTGTTGGTACCAACTAGACGGAGCTCCTGCACATTGCACAAGAGAAGTGAGCGCAGAACTGGAAAGACTTTTTGACGATCGGTGGATAAGGCGCTTGGGACCATGGAATTGGCCAGCGAGATCACCCGATCTTAATCCATTACATTTTTATTTGTGGGGAATGTTTAAAGAAAAAGTTTACAAAATACCCGTGCGTTCGAGAGATGAATTGTTAGAAAGGATTGCCCAAACATTTGAAGATTTGGATCCCAATGAAATCAGATCTGCCACCACGAAAGCAGTCAACACCCGCATTTTAAAGTGCTTGGAAGTGAACGGCCAGCGATTCGAACATATTTTGAAATATTCCTTGTTTTACTTTTTTATAATTATTCATATCAATATTTCCAATTTCAAGTTTCTTGGTGCTTTTTTAAAGTTTATCCAAACATATTGAAATTGTTCTGAATTCGTATGAATTTCTTGAGGTTCATTGGCGGTAGATTCGGATACATTTCATTGAACTTTCTACATGTTCTGCTCATAATTTTGTCACACTGTCCAAAAATAATAAACAAATTCATAAGAACTTCGTTTGAATAGTTTTGTTCCATCGTTTTGAAGGTATTTGCAACTTCTGAAGTGACGAAAATGTCGATATTATTAGGAGAATGTCACAACGCTACTGTCAAATAGTAATCGTGGCCTGCTTACCAAATACCGAATGGAAATACCATTCTGAAGGGACATTTTCACAAATAAATGCTCATAAGTCCGAAACTTGACTAGTTAGGTATAGGTATGATATACATAGAAAGAAAGCAAATTTCAGCAGCTTTCCGAATTTTTAATAATATACAGGGTGTTTCATTCAAAATAATCAAATTTTAGCAACTTTTTCAAGCAAACGAAAAAACTGTATTTTTTTACCACCCTGTATTGAAGTAACGGAGATTAGGCTGACGTGTGGGAAGTGTCCAAGTATCACCTAACTCCAAACCAAATTTCGATATCATAGTACTTCTTAACTAAAAGATATCGGCATTTTTAGAAGTCATGATTTTCGAAGAAAAAAATTGAAATTAATTTTTATTTCGAAAACGGTAACAGATAGGTATGGGGAAATATCAAGAAAAGTTGTCGGTCAATTGTTGGAGATTCCAAAAATAATATTATATACAGAGTGTTCCATTTGAAGAATCAAAGTTGCTACTGCTTTCTAATAGAAGCGGCAACACCGCATTGTCGAAAATATTTTAGTTGGCTAGAGAATGTCCGAATATGCCTTCTATTGAATTTTCAAAGTGATCCGTTTTCTGGTTCACCAGAAACGTCTAATGTGCCATCCACCGTGAATCAGCCTGTATTAAAAATGAATACTTCCATTACATCTTGACGTCTTCTTTTGTCCCGATAAGTTATCGCTTTTCAACGACTGTTTCCTTGAAAATATTATTCAATGTTTTCAGTAAAATCGTATTCAAAAATTTTTCCTTTCTGTAAAAATAAGTCCGAAATAACTGAATAATACTTTAATGATATTCTTTTCCATACATGTTATCTTTAATGTCAACAAAAACAATACAATTTCACAGTGTTCTTTCTGTGTCGTTCCTAGAAACGGTTTGTTGGCACGCCGCGTGTTTGACTGTTTGGCTGTGTTTGCTCGTAGTTTCTTCAAATTCAAGTTATTTCCAAGAAGATGATTCATTTAATTTATTTCACGCTCTTTGGAGAATTTATTTCTATTATTTGGACTCCAAAAGACAATTCATGAATATACACGCATCCAAAGTAACCACAAATCCACAATAATTGATACTTAATATTTTCAGCAGTGTGTTGATCCCAACTCCACAAATGCAGAAATAATTTATAGCGATATATCAGACCATTTCATGCAGATCATCTCTCTAAATTTGTACATTAAGGAACAAAATAGGCCAACAGTCTATAAACGTTTTTTCAACCAACAGCAAAACATAAATAAATTCAAAAATGAACTATCAAAGGTCGACTGGTCCTTTTCATATTACGATGACTACTCAAATTAAATTTGACAGTTCTCTTAATAATTTCATGGAAAACTTTCTATACTGTTTTCCGTTGAAAAAATCTTTACCAAAAAGAAATAGGAGTGGAAAACCTTAGTTTTCTACAGAAATTATTAACGAAGGACACTTGAGAAGTTTATTCAGAGAATATAAGGTCACCCAAAATGAAAGTATTCATCATAAATATAAGTCTCTAAAACGAGAATAGCCGAATCAAAAAAACCTGTAACAACAGTTTGTTTATGACATCAAATAATAAATCAAAAACGTCATGGCAAATAGTAAAAAATGAAATTAATATAAGCAAGCCCACTAAACTACCAGAGTTTGTTATTGACAATACGCACAAACAGCTTTGCAATCCAAATGAGATTGTTGAGAGCTTTAATAATTTTTTCATCAACTCGATAAAAAAACTAACGGAAAATATGATTCCACCTGATATTTCCAACACTAAAAGAAACGTCCATTCACTTTTTTTAGCATCTTACACCGAGGAGGAGATATATCATATAATAAAATCGGTAGCAAAAAAAATTCGTCTGGTTTTGACGATAGATATACCATGATCTTTATTGAAGCATGTGGCAAATTATGTCGCTAGTCCTCTTACTCATCTTAAAAATCTTTCATTTTCAGAAGGAAGTTTCTCAAGAGAGGTGACGTTCAAGATATTTCTAATTATACAGAGCAATTCAAATTCGACCCCCACCATTGGGATCTCCTAAACTACAGGAGATACATCGAAGCTTAAATTGTGGCAAAGTTGCGTATTCTGCTGCTTAACCAAATACTGTTCTGAAACTTGAAAAATTCCGAGTATTTCCGGAAATATCGAAAAAAAACTGAAAATCGTAATTTTCGTTTTTATTTTTTTCCATCGTTATTTGACAACATAGCTCAAAACTAAAAGAACATTTTCATTGATACTTTTTTCAGCTACACGTTTTCATGTTCAGATTCACTATCCGACGTTTTTTTTCTGTTATGGGCGCCATATTGTTTTTTTATACAGAAAAATAGTGATTCTCATTTTGATTTCATTGATGCATGATTTGTTATGATTTGCACTTCTGAAACCACAGATATTTAAAAAAAACAACTTCATCTGAGTTGGTAATGACCCCATCGAAAAATTCTCTTTGATAAACACTAGTTGTCAGAACTCATTAAACATCATAAGTTTGCACAAATCCTTCAGTCGAAATGTCCTCATTCTCAAATGAAGGAAAACGAGATATATTGAAACTTTATTATAAACATCACAAATTCATTTTGAATTATATCCGGAAAGACAACAGCCGGATAGAACATTATTCGGAATTTTTGGCAAACACTTGGCTGAGTACGGTGCGTTTCAAAAAACAAAAATGAAATCATGAGCTTGTGAAAAATGCACAAAAAGTATTAAACAAGTGTTCGAAATGATGGCCTTCCTCTTGAAAACATAACCGAGCTCATCGTCTCAAATTAAGAACAGCCCTAACAATATCCCTTTTTCTGATAGACCTGAATTGCGTGATGAAATTGTCTCTAAGTTCATCTACTGTGTCATATTCTTGCTCTCTATAGAATATGTTCTTCAAAGTGCCCCATAAGAAAGTATCCAAAACTGTAAGGTCAGGTGAACTTGCCGGCCACCTCACTGGTCCAGAATTTCTTAACCACCTATTAGGAAATCTTTGGTGTAAATATTCGCGAACTGCCCTTCTATTGTGTCGAGGAGCCATGTCATGCTGAAATCAGCAGCTGTTATAATTAACAAGGAGAAACATATCCAAATATTCTTCGAATTCGTTCCTTTAGAACCGAAGATAGGTTTCTCCGTTCAAAGTATTAGAGAAGAAATGAGGTCCAAGTATTCGGTCGTCATAAATTCCAGCCCACACATTCAAACGAAACAGATCTTGTGGTCTGACTTCTCTGAAGTGTCGTGGATTATTTTCACTCCAAATGTGCTCATTATTTCTATTAAAAACACCACAGTTCGAAAAAGTACTTTCGTCGGTCCAAATGATGTTTTTCAAGAAGTATGTAGGGTCTACCCTATTCGAGAGCCAGCTACAAAATTCCATCCTTCTCTCAGGATCACCTGGATGTAATTTTTGTGAAATATGTATCCTATAACATTTCAAACCACTTTTTTTGAATTTCCTCCAAACGCTCGTCTGTGGCACATCCATTTCTGCCGAGACTTGATGTGTTGATTTGGAAGGATCTGCATTTATCTAAAAAAATACCAAAAATAATTATACTTCTTCGAATATGGAATGAACAATTATTTTACCTCAGCTAATAAGTTACGTCTAATATTTTGTTCCATTCTGCTTCCATATTTAATTCTTGGTTTTTGAAACGCACCGTACTCAGCCAAGTGTTTGTACAAAATTCCGAATAATGTTCTATCCGGCTGTTGTCTTTCCGGATATAATTCAAAATAAATTTGTGTTGTTTTCGTACTATTCCTATCAAATTTATAATAAAGTTTCAACATATCTCGATTTTCTTCATTTGAGAATGAGGACATTTCGAATGAAGTATTTGTGCAAACTTATGATGGTTAATGAGTTCTGACAACTGGTGTTTATTAAACAAAATTCTTCGATGGAGTCATGACCATCTCAAATGGAGTTGTTTTTTTTTATATCTGTGGTTTCAGTAGTGCAAATCATAACAAATTATACATCAATTAAATCAGAATGAGAATCACTATTTTTCTGTATAAAAAACAATATGGCGCCCATAACAGAAAAAAAAGTTGATGATGAATGCCAGATGACGAAACGTCGGATAGTAAATCTGAATATGAAAACGTGTAGCTGAATAAAAGTATCAATGAAAATGTACTTTTGGTTTTAAGCAATGTTGTCAAATATCGATAGAAAAAGCAGTATTTTGTTGAGCACTAGAATACGCAACTTTGCCCCAATTTAAGCTTCGACGTATCTCCTGTAGTTGAGGAGATCCCAATGGTGGGGATCGAATTTGAATTGCCCTGTAGAGAGGTGGCCATATTATCAGTATTTTCCAAGATTTCTGAAAAGGCATTTTACCAGAGAATTGAACATTTCTTGATAATAATAAATTGTTTAGTCCATGTCAATTCGGTTTTAGAAAGAGGTTGTTTTTTTTCCATCAAGCAATCATGGCATTGTGTGATGAAATTCTTCAAAACTTAGGTGAAAGTAGGTTTGTAGCCTGTCTTTATTTCGATTTAAAGAGAGCATTCGAAGTAATTAACATCGAACTCCTACTTCAAAAATTACAAACCCATGGGGTCCGTGGAAATGCTATAAATTGGCTAGAGCGATTTCTTTTAAATCGTTCGCAACGTGTTAGATTACGAGATAACGATATTTCGTATCGGTCTGGAATAGAAGAGATGAATAGTGGTGTCCCGCAAGGGACTCTGCTAGGACCCCTATTATTTATAATCTTTGTAAACGATATAACTCATATAGAAATATCTGAATCGTGAAATGTATTTATCGTGATTCAGTAACAAAACTCAATAACACTTTTACTGAGTCTGCAAATTATATCAATAACTATTGTCAAAATAACAGCCTAATATTAAATCAAAGCAAGACTGAATTAATCATGTTCTCACTGAGGGATTTGAACAAAAGTCTTGTGATAAAATGCAAGGACTAATTCATTGAACAAAAGCAAGTAGTAAAATTCTTAGGAATCTTGGTTGACTCTAAACTCTCATGGACGTTTCAAATCGATAACGTTGTAAAAAGTTTAGCGAGACACTGTTTTGTAATCTGGCAACTTCGATCGAGAATTGATCACAATCTTTCGAAACTGTACTAATTTTCATACGTTTACTCAATCATGAATAATGGAATACTAGCCTGGGGAAACAGTTCTAGGTCTAACGAAGTTTTCATACTTCAAAAAAAGATTGTACGAAACATGATGTTTAAACCTTGGATGTTTTCCTGTCGCCAGTTGTTTATACAACTTGAGCTTTTAACGTTTCCTTCTCTATTTATTCATAACGGTATGTTGTATATTAAGAATAATCCAGCTATTCTCAACAAGTCTCGCGGAACTGATGTGCATATGGGCCGTGGTGGCCGTGGTGGTAGAGCGTTCGCCTTTGGAGCGAAGGGTCGAGGGTTCAAAGCCTCGCATGGTAATCGGTCTTGTGCATGGCATCACACGTTAAAATGTAAGGGCTGCGTCTTCCCTAGCTCACACAAGTCTCTCGCAGACTTCCGAGGGTTGCGCGTAGGGGTGCAATCGGTTGGCGGAAATAACAATTTTAACAAACAATTTTAACAAAAACAATAACTAAAGGCAAAACTACACTATTAATATACCATCTCGTCGCTTATCAACTGTAGCTAACAGTCCCATAGTTCTGCCAGTGAAATTATACAATAATTTACCAACTAGAATTAAATTGATATCAAATGTGACAAAATTCAAATGTGAAGTGCGAAAACTTTTAATTAATGGAGTTTTTCATCCAGTTCAGAAATATATTTGTTGTAATCTGTCATAACTACTTTTATTTATACTTTTATACATATTTTTATAAATTGTTTTATATATATTATAAATTATATCAGTTTATATATTATATTATTATATATTTGTTAAAATGTTCTGTTAGTTTTCAAAATATGTATGTAAAATAGACATTGACAATATCCTATACTCATGTATGTATGAGTCCAAATGGAAATAAAGAAATTGAATTGAATTGATGATTTTGAAGGATGTTAGTGATGCCTCATCAGATATATCTGAGAAAGCAAATGAATGCAATAGTATCTAGTATGTTACACCTGCCAAATCCAAGTTAATATGTGAGCATATGACCAATTTCGTGAATGGTGCGACAAGAAACATGTAGAAAAGGTTTCTGAAAATGTACTTGTATGCTATTTTGAGGAAAAGTCAAAAATTGTAGAACCTCCTATGTTATGGAATGTCTACTCAATGTTGAAAAGTGCATTGAATGTTTAGGAAAATATTGATATAAGGAAGTTTTCAAAATTGGTCCCGTTCATTAAGAACAAAGGCGTCGAATACCGAGGAAGGAAATATAAAGTTTTACCAAGATATCAATAAATTTATTCAAGATGCTGATAATGAAACAAATTTACTTCATAAGGTACAGATATAATCATAATTGTTAAGTTTAGTAATAATTTCAATATTTTTTATTTGTAGGTTGTCCTAATTTTGGGTATCAGCGGTGCTTGTCGCCGTGAAGAATTATTAAATATAACTATTGATGCCATTAAAGATGCTGCATCTATATTGATTGTTGAATACCTAATACGATGCCCTTTCCGCTCAAGGACGTTTACTGTTTCAAATTCTGATTATATTGGGATATACCGCAAGTAAAGTGCACTACGGCCGGAATAAAAAAGTAGCAGATTATTTTTGAAATATTCGAGAGGAAAACGTATCAACCAACATGTGGGAATAAATAAAATGGGAGGAATTCCCAGCTGATGGCTTGGAAAATACATGTATAAGAGCTACATAGGTCACTGTTTCAGGAGAAGCTCTGTAACTCTTCTGGCCAATGCAGGGGGCAACATTACATCCATAAAACTTCACGGTGGCTGGAAATCTGCCTCCGTAGCAGAAGCATATATGGAAGATAGTTTGAATAACAAAATTGAGATTTCTAACATAATTTTGAATTGTCCATCTTCTTTCAAACAAATCAAAATATCTGATAGAATTATGGAATCAACTCAAGTAATATCTAACATTTCTGATCAGCAGCAACACGGAACATCTTCGGGAATATGTTGGAAGTAATTGTTCGAACTTTACTATCAATTATCATTCCAATGGTATGAGAATCATTTTGAAAACAAATAGATATACGTCCAATGTTTTTTTTCATGGTCATTAGCCACGTGTTCTGGATAGGCCTTGTTACTAACTCCATGCGCCACCTTAGGAGCAGCACTGTTAATTGGAACGCAACAGTGAATCGTGCAGTCCAGCCACGAGATTTAAATAATTTAATCGGTCAAATTAAATTAAAAAATCCCAGCCGTAACTGGGGCTCGAACTCCGGACCTTTCGACTCAGAGTCGGACGCTCTAACCACTGCGCCACACCCCGACAAACGTCCATTGTTGTTATGTCTGATAATTGAAGGGTGAAGGGAAAAAACTAGAAATGTCGCAATAACTTTGTTCTGTAACAATCGCATTTTACCAATTAAATACCTGATTTCGTCTAAACTACTGATGCTTAAATAATGTATAAATATATTTTCATATATAATACAAAAACATAAACAAACGACAACATTCTTCATATAGAAATAAATAATGAATTCTCACAAGAACACATCAAAATGTAGCAAAAGAAAAGATGGCAGACACATTCTGAAGATAATGGCGAAGTATTTATTCATGAGGCAATTCTGTGAAGTAAGTTTGTGACACACGTTTACAAAACATTTTCAGGGTCACCAGATTTTGGAATTTTTCTGTTGGAACTGGCAATAAATCTAGAATAAAAATACAGAATAAATTCAAAATCGTTACCTACGATCCAAATTGAAATCACCTTCCTATGCATGTGATGGAAGTTTGAATTCACCTTCCTGTAGATCGGTGCAGAGAATAAAGCGATTTATGGGGAGTATAATAGGCTTTTGCTCCCAGGATCCATGATATGAGTTTCTATATCTCATCAATATGGAATGTTCCTCAGTTGTTACAATTTCCCTGATTCCCTGATTTTTACAAGTATTGATTTTTGAAAAATGTATCTGACAATGTTCTGAGTAACCTCTACAACTTCTAATGGCAATAGTCTGATCCCTGAAACTTTCAGAAGTTCTACCCAGTCACTTGGTATTTCCATCTTCGATTTAAGATTCACCAGACCCATATTTTTGTCACATTCCATATAGGTATGTCCTCATATGGGGAATGTTATTCGAAAGGATTTCAAACATTTTGTTTTATGGACTAAGTAGTGCATGAAACGAAATATCGAGTAGTTTTTATTCTGTCCTCCAGGTGAATCACATAATATATTAATGTTTTTCACTTGCATATCCATGTAGTTTGTTAAGAAATGGAGTAATAACGAAATAACTTCATTATTATTATTATTATTAAATTGACGAATCTTGTTTACTTGCAATGTGGACGTAACAAAGAGATAGCAAAGACTGATTTCTGATTCACACAGCGATTAATTGGGGTTGTAGGTACCACTTGAAATAGACTTTCCCAGTTCTTTAAAATTTCCGGGCGGACATTCCTAGTTCTTAACCGTTCTACGATATTTCAAGGCATGTTTACGGATAGACTATTCTAGTTTTCAAAAAAACCTATAGGTGGGAGATAACAAGACCGAATATGTCTATATCATACAACGTGTTTCTCAATTTTTCGAAAAACATGACATTCCTTGTTTTTTCCCTTCACCCTTCACTTTACAATGGTTTACTGTCTCTCAAAGAATTTACTATCTCACTATGATTTTCATCTTCAAAATTCTAAAAAATCTAGCACCATCTTATTTTCGAACATATTTGGTTTTTCGAAGAGAAGTCCATTCATACCCCACCAGAAATTGCGATGATTTTCATTTCGCCAGAACAAACCGCAGGAGCACCATGAGTTCTCTGTTTTTCAAGGGTCTCCAGGAGTTCAATCAACTACCTAATAAAATAAAAAATAGTTCAACTCTTACTAGTTTCAAAAAAAATATCAAAGCCCTCATTAAAAATTAAAATAAAACAAAATTAGGAAAATGAAAACTCTTTTTTTCTTGCCAATGAAGTATTTTTATCTATATATATATGTTATTAGTCGTACCTACCTATCGAATTTTATATGTTAATTTCCTTCCATATTTCAATATTTTGTCTCATATATACCAATTTAATAATCGAAATCATCTTTATATATTCATATATCTATTAGTATTTCTTAATTTTAATTTATTGTGTTGTTTGAAATGTACCATGAATGTATAGCTGTTTCATGTATTTTAATATTGCGATATTGTACTCAAATTTCGTATATTTATTTATGTTTATGAATATTATGTTTATTAGGATGCCTAATTGAATAAAGATCTATCTATATATCTATCTATCTACTTATCTATCTATAAATGAAATTGTTTTATGACGAATAATCAATTAATAATATACTCTGTTAAAAATAAATCTTTCAAAGAGTAATTTGTCAAGTTTTTTCGACAGTTGTACAAAAAATAATATTAAGACCTTGAGTCATAGCGGTCATTATGACCGCTACGATACTTTCCTGTGGTGCCATAGCGGTCATAATGACCGCCGATTTTGCACCCGTACTTCGGCTGCTTCAAACACTTTTTCTACAAAGGGATCGTGGTAATCTATATGAAAATATTTAATCTCAAATTGGTTTTTCTCAAAACTCTGTCATTGTACAGGGTGATACAGATTATAGGTCATATTGAACTCGTTATTTTTTTGTAAGTGATGAATCAACACATGAATCGTTTGTGAAAATGGTTGGAAAGAGAACGGTATCGATCTTTCAGTTGCACCGAATGGAACATCATCGACTTAGAAAGCTTAAATTGGGAGTTGGTTACGTTGCAGGAAAATTTGTCCACTTTTAAAATTTTAAGTTATTGTAAAAATATATTCCCATTTCAAGTCCATTTTGATTCAATTCTCTATACTTCTGGTTCAAATATTACAAAAGGGAGAGGATTCTGTCGAATACTGTATAAATGATTGTGAACTTCACGACACAATTAATAGTAGAGATGGAGAAGTAATAATATTGATTCACCTCAAAACATGTGAGAAAATTTTACCACACCGAAAGCAGACTAGGGCAAGACTGCAAATGTAAGGATTGTGAGATAGGTCTACAGTTTATTGCTATGGATTATGTTCAAAATTGAATGAATTTTTAAGAAAAATATATGTCATTTTACTACTGAAAAATTGGGTCATAATGTGTTTTGACTCTTACGGCATTTCGTTCTGTTAGAGCAGACGATGGACTTTATTCAAAGATCTTTTATAACTGATTTAGGTGAATCTTGTTCTTGGGTTACACGTAGGAGTTGTGATTTTTTTATGGGCTCTTTCATTTTAGAATAAATCTATTGTGGTGAACTAGCGTTATATCGAAAATAAGTATTTCTACTGCTGATTTTTTTACAAATTCAGTGAATTTCTCAGAGGCTAATTATAGCCCGATACATCAGAAACATCTACAGAAGCTTTTCTTTTATTATGTTGCTCCTGGTTCATCAATTGCACATTTAAATTTTTCAATCTATTTGATTTTTATATCGCTTTCATCAAGTTGGGAATTTCTGACTCGTTGATACCGTGTTTGACGGTGTTTGGTATTGAGACCGAATATATCCTATTTAACCTTTCACTAAATGACACAAATTACGGGATCATTCTGTATTAAACAAATATCATCTTTTCGCAAACTTTTGTTTTTGATTTCTTCAGTTATTAGTACTCTTTCTAAGTGAAACAAGTTTCGTATCCAGAGGTACACTACTATCAAAATTATCAGCAATGGGTCTTCTTCTGGAATATGAAAGTTTATCAGACAAAAACAACACAATGTTTGTTGCGACTGATGTATCAGAAACACGTTCTCTCATGAAATGTTTTTTCAAGTTTCATGTATTTTAATTTTCACAGCACAGTTTGAATAGTTTTATTCCATACCTGATAGGCTTTTCCTGGAAATATTGCTCTATAATCAACCGTCCTCTGAATGGAAGTAGTGATATTGTCTTATCCACATAATTACATAATGTTTCTCCAGTTATGAATCTTATTTTATGGAAAGTGCTAGTAAAATGGAAAATTACGCACTCTCAAAAAGAATTGAAATCCTTTCTTTGTCATGATTTGTGGAGCGAACAGGTTTTGAAAAGACATATCGGTTTGCCAATAATTGGCAACATGTAGCTTATGATCTCAACCCTTCATATACACTGTGAGCCAGATAAATCCCAGGATTTCATTTCTATTGGTTGAGGTCCATTCATGAAGCCTTGACTGAGTAGAAGTACTATTGTTATTTAACCAAATCTGATTGGTACAGAGATAGAATCAGAAGGGTGTTTCTTTAAACTAACTAAACAGAATTCAGCTATTCAGATTTTTCGTTTTTAAACTGCAAAATTTCATTATCAGCAATGGCTTCAGATTCGTCCGTTATTTCATTTTAAAAATTGAACATATCTTCCTAATTTTCTGGTTCATCATTCATCATCATTTTATATCTCTTTTGGATTATTCAGATGTCGAAGGCCACGAATTTTTTCAGATCTTTTTACCTTTATTGAATTTTTTTAGATATTTATTGGGAATACCAGAACGTCTTCCTTTCAGTTGGTAAATAAACTAAGTCTACCCAGAAATATTCATATTATGTGAAATCACTACTTCTTCGTAATATGAATGACACTTACATGTTTCAACAATGTTATGAATAAGCTGCAAATCAGTGAATTTACTTTCTGGGATAATAACAACATTATACTAAAAATCAATTGTAGGCGCTGACTTATCACTACCGCCTCATGAAGAGTCACTGTGAAAAGCCAATTTGGATATTGTATTTCATAAACTCTCAGTTTGTAAAGTTTACTTCAGAGTAGAATATCTTCCTGTTGCACGATATACAATTTACTCATTTGTCCTTCTACACTTTTATAGATTATCTTGAACTCACATTAATTCATTTTCAGACTGTGGAAGGTTACAAACCCACAAAATTCATTTCAGGAGCCGAATGTCCTCCATAAAATCAAACTTGTAATCAATATTTTGAAGGTGTTCATGTGACTTGGTCTATTCGTCCATGAAATTCACTAGAATTGATCATTTTATCATTAGAAGTCATTTCTGAATTTCCTATCGGTTAATAATTCATTGACGTTTCGAATTTTTTCTGTTTTTTTTTTTATTTGGCAGTAAATACATATTATTCTGTAATTATTATTATTATTTTTTCGGACTGAAAAAACAGAAATATGTGTATGAATCCATCCCTACACCCTACCCACTGCATTCGAATTGTTCGTTTCGAATATTAAACTTTTTCGATTTCAGCTCCATCTAGTAGATGAATATCAACAGACCATACATTTTTATAATGAGCATTCTAAGAAAATTGTTAAGCTGATGAAAATGAACAAGGTGCAATTTTCTATAAAAAAAGTTGTTAGCACTTCTAACTCGTCCTGTACGATTATGTCAGGAACGCTTCAATAAAATTTCATATATTTCAATCCTATACCTCTACCTCAAATTTAAAATTTCTTTGTGAAGCGATAACTGAATGGGAAACCATGGGAAAGTCAGTATGAATTTCTCGGCAGTCAAAGTGTTGAGGAAATACTCCTTATCCGTGTTTCATATACAGCATTAGGCAGTATTTGAGTTCTTACCTAGTTTGAGTTCTTTGATGTTACCATTTACAGGTATGATTTTGTCCTGGAAATTTCTGTTCTCATCCCTCAACTTATCGAACAACTGTAATGAGAATGATTTCATTATGCAGTGGTAGTTGGAAACTCATGCAAAATGGAGAAGGGTGGAACGGAGTGAACTATTAGGAGTTGAAACTGATATTTCACGTTTTTTCGCGATTGACAACGAAACTTGATCTCCCATCAAAAAACGTTGAATAGCAAAGTTGTTGGGAATAAAAAGATCTTCAACTTTTGTGGAATACATTTTTCCATATCACCATAAATTTTCCGGGAACATCGGTAAAAACAATTTTTTAGTTTTTAATTTTTTTCTATCGCAAAAATTACTTTTTTTCCACGAAATTTGGTGGAAATATGACATATGTTTCAAGTGAGCTGTATTTTTTCTGTAGCAGAATACAGATTTTTTTGTCGACAAATTCCGAAAATACGACCTCATTTTCAACTGAAAAGTTTCACCGATAAAGTCTGTCTTTTCAAGCTCGCCAGCTGTCTGTTTCTTCGTTGGAGCGTCAACTTTTATATCATGCAATAGAAGAGTAGCACTTCTGTGGAAAAACATGCAAAAAACGCGAAAGAATTAAAAAACAGATTTTCATAAACCAATTTTCAAAATTTTTGTTCTAAACTCATATTTATTTATTAAAATTATAGAAATTAACAGTTGAATCCTTTTGACAATGAAAATTTCATGTTACCTTGATAGGTTCAATAAATAAATAAGGACATAAATGAGGATTTGAGTATGATAGAAGGGCGAAAGGAGGTGAACTTTTGGGGGTAAAAATGGTTTCTTACGATTTGCAGCGAAAATTAACCTTCTACAAAAAAAAATTGGGAAAAAGTTGTTGGCACCAAAAAGTTCTACAAATTTATATCGATGATTTTTCCACATAACCTCAAATTTTCCGAAAAAAAATTGAATACTGAATTTGTTTTCCGCCATTTTGACGGTTAATTTGGGGTTATGTCGAAAGTGTTAGATACAAAATTTTCGATATTTTTACGCTTAGAGTCACGCTTCGCCGCATATCTCAAAAAACCGTTTTCAACCCCTAAACTGCATCCCGATTTCAACATTTTGAGTGTTTTCGTGTTCACATATTTATTTTTCCTTGAAGTTGAAACCTCTACATCATTCTCCACCTGGTCCTCACCTGCTACTTTATTCCTCATTTTAGGCGTTTAAAATTTGTTTTGACACCAGCCTAACTAGGAGCCGCCCCCTTTCCAAGTACTTCAAAGGAGTTCAAGAAAATTAAATATTTAGCTGCAAAAAGAAACATCTAATTCAGATCCAATAAAGGCATATTTCCACTAGATTTTCTATACAAACCCCTCATTTTTCATACAAAAAAATTAAAACCAAATTACAACGATTTTTCCGAAAAATTTGAGGTTATGTGGGAAAATTTCGAATATAAAAGTTGTAGTACTTTTAATTGCCAACAAGTTTTTTTCTGAAACTTTTTTGTAGAAGGTTAATTTTTGCTGCAAATCTTGAGAATTCCTTCACCCCCAAAAGTTCACCTCCTTTCGCCCTTCTATCATAATCAAATCTTCATTTATACCCTTGTTTAACTTCTGTACCTATTGAACTGTTAATTTCAATAATTTTAATAAATAAAAATGAAACGGAAAAGAAATCTGTAGTTCACAATGAGCTTATGACAAGAGGCATAAGATGTCCGGAGGACTGCTCATTGCTAATATCCTATACAATAGGAAAAGTTGGATCGAAAATCCATCAGAAAACAACTACTTTCCTGGCTAATGCCACGACGAACATTGAATTACATCTGATGAAATTTCCGTGCAGAGTTCCTACAAGGTTATCTCTGCAATTGCTTGGTTGCATGGGAATGATCATAGAAACATTCGGACCACCTATATATCGATTTCGGAGTGTTGCTCCTCATCAGTATAGGGTAGGTCTAGCAGTCAATAACTAATGACTGCAACGAATGAATCGACGACCATTCCCATTTAAAGACCGAAACTGAGATCGCGCCCGCACAGTGGATTAACTCCAAACTGCGAGCGCCATCCCAGCGCCGGAAGTCCAACCAAGCAATATCCGTGCTCCACGATCGTCAAGACCGTATATGAAACGGAAAAGAAATCTGTAGTTCACAATGAGCTTATGACAAGAGGCATAAGATGTCCGGAGGACTGCTCATTGCTAATATCCTATACAATAGGAAAAGTTGGATCGAAAATCCATCAGAAAACAACTACTTTCCTGGCTAATGCCACGACGAACATTGAATTACATCTGATGAAATTTCCGTGCAGAGTTCCTACAAGGTTATTTCTGCAATTGCTTGGTTGCATGGGAATGATCATAGAAACACGGATATTGCTTGGTTGGACTTCCGGCGCTGGGATGGCGCTCGCAGTTTGGAGTTAATCCACTGTGCGGGCGCGATCTCAGTTTCGGTCTTTAAATGGGAATGGTCGTCGATTCATTCGTTGCAGTCATTAGTTATTGACTGCTAGACCTACCCTATACTGATGAGGAGCAACACTCCGAAATCGATATATAGGTGGTCCGAATGTTTCTATGATCATTCCCATGCAACCAAGCAATTGCAGAGAACCTTGTAGGAACTCTGCACGGAAATTTCATCAGATGTAATTCAATGTTCGTCGTGGCATTAGCCAGGAAAGTAGTTGTTTTCTGATGGATTTTCGATCCAACTTTTCCTATTGTATAGGATATTAGCAATGAGCAGTCCTCCGGACATCTTATGCCTCTTGTCATAAGCTCATTGTGAACTACAGATTTCTTTTCCGTTTCATATACGGTCTTGACGATCGTGGAGCACGGATATTGCTTGGTTGGACTTCCGGCGCTGGGATGGCGCTCGCAGTTTGGAGTTAATCCACTGTGCGGGCGCGATCTCAGTTTCGGTCTTTAAATGGGAATGGTCGTCGATTCATTCGTTGCAGTCATTAGTTATTGACTGCTAGACCTACCCTATACTGATGAGGAGCAACACTCCGAAATCGATATATAGGTGGTCCGAATGTTTCTATGATCATTCCCATGCAACCAAGCAATTGCAGAGATAACCTTGTAGGAACTCTGCACGGAAATTTCATCAGATGTAATTCAATGTTCGTCGTGGCATTAGCCAGGAAAGTAGTTGTTTTCTGATGGATTTTCGATCCAACTTTTCCTATTGTATAGGATATTAGCAATGAGCAGTCCTCCGGACATCTTATGCCTCTTGTCATAAGCTCATTGTGAACTACAGATTTCTTTTCCGTTTCATATACGGTCTTGACGATCGTGGAGCACGGATATTGCTTGGTTGGACTTCCGGCGCTGGGATGGCGCTCGCAGTTTGGAGTTAATCCACTGTGCGGGCGCGATCTCAGTTTCGGTCTTTAAATGGGAATGGTCGTCGATTCATTCGTTGCAGTCATTAGTTATTGACTGCTAGACCTACCCTATACTGATGAGGAGCAACACTCCGAAATCGATATATAGGTGGTCCGAATGTTTCTATGATCATTCCCATGCAACCAAGCAATTGCAGAGATAACCTTGTAGGAACTCTGCACGGAAATTTCATCAGATGTAATTCAATGTTCGTCGTGGCATTAGCCAGGAAAGTAGTTGTTTTCTGATGGATTTTCGATCCAACTTTTCCTATTGTATAGGATATTAGCAATGAGCAGTCCTCCGGACATCTTAAATAAAAATGAGTTTAACACAAAAAATTTGAAAACTGTTTTTTAAAGATCTGTTTCTTAATTTTTTCGCGTTTTCTGGAAAAAATTCTCACATTAGTGCTACTCTTTTGTTACTTAATCTAAAAGTAGACGCTTCAACGAAAAAACTAGTGGCTGGCAAGCTTGAAAAGAAGAACTCCATAGGTGAAACTCCTCAGTTGAATATGAGGTCGTTTTTTCGGAGTTAGTCGAAAAAAAAAAAAGGAAAAATATTTATTGCGCTTCAAAAAAATTACAGCTTACGGAAAAATTTTGAATGTAAAAGTTGTAGATCTTTTCATTGACAACAACATTTTTCTGAAACTTTTTTTTGTAGGAGGTTAATTTTCGCTGCAAATCGTGAGAAATTATTTTTACGCCCAAAAGTTCACCTCCTTTCGCCCTTCTATCATAATCAAATCCTTATTTATGCCCTTGTTAATTTTTTGTACCTATTTATTAACATGATATCATTATTCTTGGAAAATTTCAACTATTAATTTCGATAATTTTAATAAATAAATATGAGTTTATTACAAAAATTAAAAAAAGAAATTAAAAATCTGTTTTTTAATTTTTTCGCGTTTTCTGGAAAAATTCTTACAGTAGTGCTACTCTTTTATCACATAATCTAAAAGTAGACGCTTCAACGAAAAAACTGGTGGCTGGCAAGCTTGAAAAGACGAGCTTTATCGGTGAAACTTTTCAGTTGAATATGAGGTAGTTTTTCAGGAATTTGTCGAAAAAAATAGGAAAAATCTTCATTTCGCAACAAAAAAATTACAGCTCACGTGGAACATAACAAGTTATATTTCCACAAAATTTTGTGAAAGAAAAATATTTGTGAGCAAGAAAAAAATGAATAACTGAAAAATCGGTTTTTCCGATTTTCCCGAGAAATTTGAGGTTATACGAAAAATTCTGAATACAAAAGTTCTAGACCTTTTCATTATCAACAACTTTGTTCTTCAACTTATTTTGATAAGAGGTCAACTTTCGTAGCAATTCTTGAAAAACCTTGAAATATCCTTTCAACCCCTAAAAGTTCACCCCGTTTCACTCTATTCCATTTTTTCGACCCCAATTAATTTTTTCCGTCATCCGAACAATAATTGGGAGTAATAAAAATGTAATGAGTCACATTCAGTTGGATGCTACTTACTGGTATATCAGTCAAATTTTTAATCCGTTCCTCTATACTCGCATTCCTCTTCGGTCGGATCAGCACAAAAATATTTTTCAAATCCGGACAAGATCTCAACAGTTTTTCAATCAAAACCTTTCCGATAAAACCACTTCCACCTGTAATAAAAATACTCTTCCCTTTGAAGAAGTCTGAAATTGACAGATCTTCATTTCTTTCGTTTATTAACATTTTGTTGGGTGGTGTTACTTGACTCTAAAAAGAAAAATACTAAATGAAAGTGAGTTTACCAAAATATTACAGGTACCTTCGCTATGGTAATGGGATTAAAAAGAGGTTAAATTAGGCATAATCAAAACCAAGAGACAATATCCAAAACAGTTAATAACCCACTTAGCCATTGTTAAGCATGCTAAATTATATCATAATGTATAATCCAATCAACGAATGCATAAATATGGGTTGTAGTAGACAGACTTCGGTGCGCAAGTTTTTTGTCTTAAAGAAGTGTTTGAAGATGTATTCACCAAAAATTCTGGATGCTGCGCGGGAAAGTAACTACAGAAAATAACCTCCTTTCAGTTTCCTCTTATGTTTTGATTATAATTATAATAACTTGTCTCCATTATTTTCAGCCATACACTAGGAAAAGAGTGGAGAGGGATAGACGGATGCAGGCAGTCAAAGCAGATAATATCGGGGCACGACAGGGCAAGGACAGCCAAGATACTGAAGCTAAGCTGCAAAGAACTCCAACTGTTATTCTAACTGGCCACTGCGGCCTCAGGAGGCACCTGGCTCTCTTCAGAGTTGAGGCAGACCCACTATGAACGGAATGTGGGGAGGAGAAAGACTCATGTAAACACCCTGTAAGCCAGTTCAGAAAATTTCAATTTTTCTAACTTTGAAGCTTGAGGACAATACCAAGCGACAGTTGCAAGAAATTTATCGCAGAAGTTTTTGATTTCAGCAGAAAAAATTAATCTTTTAAAAATAGTATAATTCAAATGGATTCATTTTCTTCTTAAGACTGATGGGGTACTACTTCGATAGCACATCATAATTTTTCAAATTTTTCAAATTTTTCAACAAAAATCATGAGGATAGTTCATATTACTCGAAAAAACTATTATTCAATCAACCGATCAAATTCCAGGGCCGTATTTTTTCACTTTTTCATTGATCCTGTAGAAACAACACCCTGGAAAGCGGGTTGAGCAAATTTTCTTTCTGTCACGTCAAGGCGGATGGTACTAACCGAAATGGAAAAACATGTTTAGCATAGAAATATCTTTTACTTTTAAAAATAGTTCAAATGTATCTTTTTCTGCCATGGCTAATACCACATTATAAACAACATTTGTTTCAAATAGAACCGTTAGGAAAGTATTAATTACTCGATTGAAAAAACGATATTACAGGTCCTAACTAACTTTTTGTTATCGTTTCAATTGGTTTTGTCAAAACGATACCCTGTCGCCTTGGAGGATGGCTGATACTGAGTACTTGAGCAAAATTATTTGAAGAAGATCAACGTAAAATTTTCAAAAACTAATTGATTGTGCTAATCTATTCTGCAAGTAAAACAAAACCTTGGATAAAGATGGCAGCCGACCAAATGTGAAAGATAGAGCTAAACTCTATTTTATTTTTCTACGGGACAATTTTTAAAGTTTGCTGCTGACCGTCACCATAAGAAATACATGAAAATGTTTTACAATGAACCAACACCACTATTATTGTGGAAAATTGAACGGAGAGAAAGTGCAATTACGGACATACACATACTAAATTCAGTTTTCTAAAAAAACTAATACAGTTAACTAAACGATAACAATAACATATTGAACACTATACTTTTACTTCCAGATCTATCAATCAATTAGTTTTCGAATATTTTACGTTGACCTTCTTCAATTGATTTTGCTTAAGAACTTAGTACAAGCCATCTTCCAAGGTGACAGGGTATCGTTTTTACAAAACCAATTAAAACGAAAAAAAAAGTAAGAACCTGTAATATCATTCTTTCAATCGAATGAGTGATACTTTCCTAACGATTTTTTTTTTAATTAATGTTTTTTCCGATGTAGTGCTGTATTACCCATAGCAGAAAAACATACATTTACAAACGAACAGTCGTTACCGACCGATGATGAACCCTTTACTCCCATAAACACCTAACTATGTAGGCTTATTATGGCAAGAACCTGTCAGAAAACAACTACTCCCCTGGCTAAGACCACGACGGGTATTGAATTAAATCTAACAGCTACTTGTGCAACGTTCCTTAAAACATCAGAGGACGCAATTGCAAGTGCCTCGCTAGATGGAGCGGCCTAGAAACTGCTTTCACCTCGTGAACCAGAATTGACTAATCAGCGGAGTGTGTATTGGTTTGGACGGGGAACAGATGGCTTCAGTGCCGTCTGTGTTGACCTGCCCTTGCACTGATGAGAGGCAACAACCTCGAAACTAGTCTGCAGGTGGTCACCCCGTCCAAATCAAAACATAATTCTGCTGGTTGGTCATAGAGGGCACTTGCAATTGCGTCCTCTGATGTTTTGAGGAACGTTGCACAAGTAGCTGTTAGATTTAATTCAATACCCGTCGTGGTCTTAGCCAGGGGAGTAGTTGTTTTCTGACAGGTTCTTGCCATAATAAGCCTACATAGTTAAGTGTTTATGGGAGTAAAGTGTTCATCATCGGTCGGTAACGACTGTTCGTTAGCAAACGATCTCCCAAAGATTTCTGTCTTCTTCGATACATTTACATTGTTTCAAAAAGTTAAAGTTTTTTCTATAATAAACAGGTTTTTTCTTTATTTTGTTTGGTACTATCCGCTTTGACGTGATCGAAAGAAAACTTGTTCAACCCGCTTTTCAGGGTATTGTTTTTACAGGATCAATGAAAAACTAAAATAAATAAATACGGGAACGGCGGGGATTTGCGCAGTGGTTAAGCGCTCGCCTGGTAACCGAGGGGTTGCAGGATCCAATCCCAGACGGTGCAATCTTTTTTCATTTTCAGATGTGAAAGTCTGAATGATTGAGGCTCGTGTTGGCTGGGAATAATCCTCCACGATTCACTGTCCATTCGGGCAACTGTATTCGAGAAATTGTCTTTCGGGAAATTGTTTTCGGGCAATTGTCCGGAAGCCGTATGGAGTTAGTAACAAGGCCTATCCAGAACACATGGCTAATGACAATGGCAGTCGATGCCAAAACACTAAGGAAAAAAAATACGGTCCTGGAATTTTGACGGTTGATTGAATAATACTGTATCTCGAGTAATTTGAACTTTCCTTATGATTTTTGTTGAAAAATGATGATGTGCTATCAAGGTAGTGCCGCATCAGTCATAAACAGAATGTGAATCCTGTAAAATTGTACTATTTTTGAAAGTTTAAGATTTTTCTTCAGAAAACAAAGACTTCTGCGTTCGATTTTCTTTAACTGTTGTTTAGTATTGTCCATATGCTTTGAAGTGAGAAAAATAAAAATCTGATATGGCTTACAGGGTATTATTTTTAAAAAACCAATGAAAATCTAACAAAACAAGTCCGGACCTGAAAGAGAATTTCTGTTAGGATCTATTTTATGCAGCTCAGAGAGTATTCTCAGTTTGCCAAATTTCATATATTTTAGTTTTTTACTTTCAGAGAAATTTAACGCAGAATAATTCCCGTATTTTCAAATATCGCCATGTATATCCATCAAAACCGCAACAAGGCATTTTTCAATACCAGATATGAAATGGCCTTGGTCCATAGTACTTATGGTTGGACTATGTACAAATCGTCGTGAATCACCCTGTATGTCGAATACAGATTATCAGAACTTCATTCCGTTATCTTCACGAACAATAAAGTTATAGGAGCAAGCCACCTTCCGCGGACATCTACTATATGAATCCGTCAAGAATATGGGCAATAATTCGACATCAAGATTTAAATTGTTTAATCATAATCAATTAGGGTCAAGAGTTGAAGGTTTCTGTTTAGAAACTAACTATCCATAATGAATCTTCCAAACAGTGACTTGTTATTTATGCGCGACTTGGTTGGAATTCCAGGTCAAACATGCTTGAATTGGGTTTAGTTTCGCAATGTCATGAGTTGTATCATTTTGGAACCACAGTTCTGAAACTACGCCACCTGCTGGTAGCTTATAAAAAGTGGGGACTGATGTACCCTGTGTAACGGAATGTATAACATTGCGTTCCTTTTATTATTTCCATATCCAATTATCTCATAATTAACTAGATTTCACATCTGATTGAGATAGTTCATTCCGAACATCTCATTTAGATAGTTAGTTCCGATGTACTAATTGTTCTGTGATGTGAAATGCAACATTACTGCATTGGTAACATTACAGATAGAAAGAGCGAGAGGTAAGGCGATTTCTTTTCTTGAAGCCCTTTATCGTCCCTTTCTGAAGCGAGCATTCAAGGTGTTTGGTTGTTCTGAGTTTCTCGTCGGGAAATGTATTGATCTTCTACAACGAAGAAATGAAAGGTCGTATATTTCAGAACGATTAATTTAAATTCGATTCTTTGATCGAATTGATCTACATATCGACTTTCTCTTTGGCATTTTTTCTTTTAATGTTTAAAATTCATTTTGGCGGCTTGGCTTCACGTACAGGTGAAACAAAGATGGCCACATGAGCGTCACTTATAAATATTTAAAAAATTCTCAATCCCAAACAATTTAATATAATCCTGATATCTTATTAACATTTGAATAACGTTTCGTATCGTCTTTTGACTAATTGGTCCGAAAATGTCCAAATTTAACTAGTCTATAACATAACCTCTAAAAGTGATGATTCACATGTTTTGATGATTTCGATTAATTCTATTATTTTAGGACATTAATATCAATAAGACCTGTTTCTGTCCCTGTTTTATGATTTTCAGTGATACAAGTTTTTCCACAAGTTTCAGTTCAGAAAATACCAACCTGCTAGAAGTGTGAAGAGTAAATAGGTGCTAAAGGCACTCTTCCTGAACCTGGTTGGTGATCTGTGCCAAGTACTGCTCTGGTAGCTAGGACTACGGAATTCGTGGGTGAGTCGATGCTTTCGTTTCATTCAATTACAATCTGTAGAAGCTAGACTCACTCATGATTCTCCGAACTGTAGGTTTGATCTATTCTGCATCACTCACTAGCCTCGTATGGATGGAAAAGTCTATCCGGAGAGAAAATCAATTGCCTTAAAAATCTTTCATTTACTTTGTGAAATTTGACATTGAGGTGCTCTTTCAGTACTGTCTCTCTCTCTTTCTCCTCAGTCAGGAGATGAACTAAAAACAACCATCTGCTTGCGTTTGCAAACATCCTCAGTACATTCTCTCTCTTTCTCCTCAGTCTAGAGATATATCTTCAATTTATATTTGTCGAGGAAATTTTTCGTTACACTTTATCGTTACAATTTCTCGTGACACTTCATCTGCACACTTCATCGTTACACTGTCTCTTTCTCCTCAGTCTGGAGATGTATCTTTAATCTATAGTTGTCGAGGAAATTTCTCTTTACACTTTCTCGTTACACTTTCTCGTTACACTTTCTCGTTACATTTTCTCGTTACAATTTCTCGTTACACTTTATCTGTACACTTTATTGTTACACTTTCTCTTTCTCCTCAGTCTGGAGATATATCTTCAATTTATATTTGTCGAGGAAATTTCTCGTTACACTTTCGCGTTACAATTTCTCGTTACACTTTATCTTACACTTTATCATTACACTTTCTCTTTCTCCTCAGTCTGGTGACATTCTATAATTATTTATCTTCATCGATAAGAAATATCAATAATTTGATATCCTTTTGCCAGTCTGAATGACTGTTCAAATTTGAATATTTTATTCTTCAGTTTATTGAAAACAATATATTCATGATAATTATTTTTCTCATGCTTGCTTGAGATTGGCCTTCTCTAATTTTGTATGAGAAGATTCTAAATTCAAACTTTATCGTGAATTCTTGTGCTTCACATAACTTTAATCTTTAACAGATTGTTTATCTCAGCAAATCTTAAATAATTATTTTTTTTTTAAATATAAAATTTTACTATTACTGTATTAAAGTAAATCTGTAAGTTGATTTGTCCTATGCTTAACGCACTTGTCAATTCGAGACAAGACACTGGTTTGTGTTTATTTTCCACAGTGTAACCTCAGCATTCAAAAACCTGAACTTTCCAATATATCAGATAAGAAAACAGAAATCTTTGAGAGATCTTTTGCTAACGAACAGTCGTTACTGACCGATGATGAACCCTTTACTCCCATAAACACCTACTGCGTAGGCTTATTATGGCAAGTACCTGTCAGAAAACAACTACTCCCCTGGCTAAGACCACGACGGGTATTGAATTAAATCTAACAGCTACTTGTGCAACGTTCCTCAAAGCATCAGAGGATGCAATTGCAAGTGCCCTCTATGACCAACCAGCAGAATTATGTTTTGATTTGGGACCACCTGTAGACTAGTTTCGAGGTTGTTGCCTCTCATCAGTGCAAGGGCAGGTCAACACAGACAGCACTGAAGCCATCTGTTTCCCGTCCAAACCAGTACACATTCCGCTGATTAGTCAATTCTGGTTCACGAGATGGAAGCAGTTTCTAGGCCGCTCCACCTAGTGAGCAGAGGAAGAACACTCCGAATCTCTGGGTTAAGAGATTTAATCGAAGAAAACAGAAATCTTTGGGAGATCGTTTGCTTACGAACAGTCGTTACTGACCGATGATAAACCCTTTACTCCCATAAATACCTACTGCGTAGGCTTATTATGGCAAGTACCTGTCAGAAAACAACTACTCCCCTGGCTAAGACCACGACGGGTATTGAATTGAATCTAACAGCTACTTGTGCAACGATCAGATAAGCTACTACAATCTACTACTATCCAGCTAGTAGAGAAGCCCCTGTCTCGAGACACCCTACAAGGCTCCCACATCCACCGTTGAAGTAGAGCTCTGGAGTAATTCTTCCTACCCGATCGCAAACACTGATCATAAAAAGTAAACAAACCAGTCATTCGTAAGCGATTATACTCTTTCCAAATTTGTAAACTCAAACCATCTCAATTGTAATATATTTTTAGAAACTGAGTCATTCAAACCATTTCGATTATATAACAATTTTTTATAGTATCTTCAGATCTATGAACTTAAACAATTTAACTTGTAAATTATTGTGAATATAGTGTTTCTAGAATTTTTTTGTTTTAGTGTTGAGAAGCACAAAGTATATCCTTTGACAAAATCTGTGTTTTTGGTATTTCCATAAAAAAAACCTGGTGCCCATATAAATAGTTACCTTGTATCTTCATTTTTTTTAATTTCGAGTATCTAATTTTTGTCAAAGGATCCAACTATTAAACTGGCAGATAACGAAACTCACGACCTCCCGTACCAATTTGAGCAGCTCACAGGCTCTGCTGTATAAAATGAGCAAGTAACTATTCAAAAGGTGTTTTTGGTGTTACACAAATTGGCGCCCAACGTGGGTTAGTAGGTTAGTTTTGGTGATTTCGATTTCAACAGCAAAAATAATATTTTGGTAATCACAGCATCAAAAGCACAGAATATACCTGAATCACCGATTGAACCTAATCCGGGACAGAAAATTATAATGACACAGAATAGATTCAATCAATTTTTGGTTAAGTTTGTAGCATGTTAATTTTCACTACTGTATTTTGTTAACTTTTGGAAAGCTTCAGAGCAATATAGACACCCTGTGGTGACCTACTTTCAATGAGCCTTACGAATCATACACACATGGTGGGGCACCGAAAACGAATATCTTCAAAACGCATGTGTTGTGAAAAAAATGCAAAAACACGTCGATTTCTAATCCAAGGGGGACATCTTCCTATTATAACCTCAACTGTCATACCTCTTCCCCCACCCCTTGGTTACTATCACTCAAACAATTTGAATGGGGAAAGTAGTGATAGGGAAAAATCACGTACCGCGAGATGGCGCTTTGAATGGCAAAATGTCGGATTTAGGTGTGATCAACAAATATTCTGTTTTCTGTCATTCAGAACAATCATAAGCTGAAAATCAAATTGTTTGATAATATCCGTATTTCAGTTTTCTCAGAGATACTGTTGATTTCATTTGTTGTTACTTATTGCAGGATTTTCGTTATTGATAAAAACAAGATGCATGTGAAAGTCGAGATAACAACTTCTGTCATCACATCATTTTATGTGGAACTAATAGTTCCAAGGGAAAAGTAATAAAAAGTTCATGTATGAGATCCTCTACAATTTTACAATCCCCACATGAAATTACCATGAAACCTACTGAAAAACTGACAATATGTGAAATGACAACTGAATATATGGAAAATTATTTTGACTTACCACAAAAAAAATCTTCTTTCAGAAAGTGCTTGCTGCAAACAAACATATACTTTGAGATATACTTTGAGATAGGTTTCCCTATCTCCAAGATTGCCTGCAATTTCTTAACAGCCATGGGATTCGAAGGAAATTCATGTGAAGAATTATCCCAAGTCCCGTATGATGAACATTGAGGAACAGAGTACATTTTTCATGATCTTATCTCCACATTACCTCTTCCAATTTGCTGCATTTCCAGATGGTATATAGTTCATTTAAAACAAGTGCTCATAAAATATCTTTCAACTATAACACTTTCAATACATGAATGACCTAAAGTCCTAAAGTAACGTATAAAGATCACATTTCTGCCATATAAACACACACACAGGTTAGTTTGTTGGTCACAGCTCAAGTATTTCAAACAATTAGATGTCGCCCACTCCGAGATTCTTCCCTATTAAAAAGATAATTTCATAAGGAAATCAGCCATGTCCATTTTCGCTACCTAACTTTGTATTTTGGCTCCCTCTTGCGAGAAAAATAACAGTTTCGTAATTCAACTTATGATATTTAATTTGGAAGCTAATGTGAACAATTCATGAAAACATGACAAAAATTTCAAAACTCAACTTTGTATGTGTATGAACTTACAAATTGGAAAATGTTGCATAAATTGTTCAGAACCGTCAGACAGCGTTTCGAGACTAACTTATACTCATGTATGGCAGTTCATGACGAACACGTTGAGCATCTACTCTGAATGAATGCAGTTTGGAATGATTGAATTTGAATTCATTCAAGGTTTTTCAATTCTTAAGTTTATTCAATATCCAATTTTTTTATTTTTCAAAAGCTTTTATTGAACTCGCCCTGTTAGCAAGTATGTATGTGAAGGACAAATTTGATAGGTGTTGATAATTGCGATGGTAGTGCATAATGGAATTTTTGTTAGAAAAACAACAAACAAAATAGCAGCTTCAGGATGGCAGATGAGATTTGTAATAATGGTCCGATTCGATGTTTTAGGTACAGATTTTCAGCAGGACTAAAAATGATTGAATAAAATTGGTGAAAAACCCAGTCAACACAGAATGGTCTCAGAGATGGTAGTGAGATTCACATTCATGTTTCAGATCACACCAGTGAATCGCAAAGTGACTTCCATTATTATCGCATAAACGACTATCCCGTTGGTCATGTCGAGACATCAAAATGTGATGCAAAATGTGACTCGAAATTAGCCCAATGTGACATTCCATTTATACTTCGGAATCTAATGCACATTGAGACCCTTTCGATGTAACAATGTGAAATTGAATGGACTGCTACAAATTTAAAAAACCGCTTCACTTTCTGATTCACCTGTATGTCAAGAATGAAACAAAGCTCACCATGTTTCAACATAAATAGAAATTATACCTCAATATTATTAGTCTTACTAATGAATTACTCTTCATATGGGTTGGAATGTTAGAAAACAAATGCGAGAGTTGAATCCGTAGTATATACTGCTCTCAAACAAAAAAAATTATCAAATTGTCTGAATCATGGAAAAAAACATTTACAGAAATGTAGAAAAATCTATAATTCAACTCCAATCCTCTGGACAGCATTTTCTTCGCGGCGAAATCAGTAGGTACCTATCCTGAAAATGCCAAACTCTGTAAATCACTGAATTTACCTTTCTGTTTCTACTCACCGTTCCGGTCCTTAAAGAGATACAGTTCTTGGTAGAAATAATAATTGGGCATTGTTAAAACACATTTGATTGAACTATTGAAATAAGAAGAAACAAAAGAACACTATACACTATCAGAAGTACCTATAGAATATTTAAAGAATGGCGTCAACCAAATACAAATTCTACTTGACTCTCGACTCGACAAACACCTCTGGCCGCTGTCCATTTTGTGCCTTGTCGGTGATGTCACGATCAATTTAGTTACCAACCTAATTCCTTTTATACCGACAAAATCGCAATTAAACCAAAATTCATGTTAATGTAATTCGCAATTTTCTTCACATTTTATGCTCAAAGTGACACTAATGAGAAAAGAATTGTGAACAGTTCAAAACATTTGGTATCGCTAAGTGGTAACAGTGATGTCTAAATGCAACTCATTTTGTTACCATAATAATCAAGAAAACAACATCTCCCAGATGTTTGTGTTAACTGGGAAGCTTTCATACAATTGCGATGAAGAGAAAAAAGTAATTTTTTCAGATGTGTGACGTAACAGATTCAAAAGCTTGCCGCGAGTACACAATAGGTATTCTTGCGCGTTAGAATTTTCATTCTGTTACGCACAGAATAACCTACTTCACACATATAGAAAATATTTCATTTTCTCTTTAGCGCATATGTATAAAAGCTTTTTCTATCAATTTAATCGATTCATTTTTGTCATACCTGAAACTTGTTAAACCCGTATATGCCAAATTTGAATCGAATCGAACCACAATTACAATTTTCGTCCGTCATCTTGGTATATTGCATTGACTGAAAAAAAAATCATAATTTCCGACCCTGAAAATCCCCACATACTAATTTTGATTCGAATCGGACCATAATTACAAATTTCGTCCGCCATATTGAAGCCACCATCTTGTTTCCTTGCATTGACGAATAAATCATAATTTCTAACCCTGAAAACCACCACATATCAATTTTGAATCGAATCGGAGCATAATGGCAAATCTTGTCTGCTATTTTGGAGCCGCCATTTTGGTTTTTCCTTTTGAAAAATTCCATAATGCATTGTCACCGAATTCATGTCATATTGGCTTGCAAATGAAGTATCATAATTTGGAATATGGAACAGTTATTTTTCCCACAAGAGGGCTCCAAAATAAAAAGTTTGGTAGCAAAAATTGACATGGCTGAATTCCTTATTAAATTACATTTTTAATGATGACTACTTTCCCTATTCGAATTGTTCAGGTGGGAGGAGAGTTGTGACAGTTGAGGTTACCATGGGAAGATGTCCCCCTTGGATAGAAAATCCACGTATTTTTGCATTTTTTTGAAGATGTTCGTTGCCCCACCCTGTATATGTTTATAGTTGGTTGTCTAACGTCATTCATAGAAACCTAATCAACTTTCCCATGCTAATATCGATTCAAAAACCACTTTAAATGATCAATTCACATTTTACAAGTTGTCACTACAAGGAGAATAATCAGTAAGTTTTGGATGCACCATCAGAATAATTAATAAATTTTCTATTTTCGACTTGTTCACACGGAACCCAGACAGCAAACTTACGTACTATGTACGTAAATTGTACGTACTCATTGGACGTAATGTACGTTCATGGTACGTACCTAAAATCCATTTTACTAACGAGGTACGTAATTCGTAGGTACATTTTCCAACCATTTGTACGTACTATGTGCGTACATTTTAAGCTGACACTTACGTACATTGTACGTAAAATGGACCCAAATCATGTATGTTCTACGTACGTACTGTAGTGGATGTATTCGAAACCTATTTTGGAAATAAATTACGTGCATGGTACGTAAAATGGACGAAAATATTATGCGTCCTTAGTACGTACTGTGTTGGTCATAACTGAAATTTAATAGGGACGTATAGTACGTACAAAGTACCTGAAAAGCATGTGTATACTGTACGTCCTTTGTACGTACCGTTGAGGTTTCACACCATCCACTGTATTCTTTAAATGAAACAAAACACATGAAAGAAATATTACTCTTATTATCATTTGAAAAAATTGTGAAATTAAACATACAAACTCTATTTAAAAAAATATAGCAGATTACGTTTTATTATTCTTTTGATTATCTTTTCCTTCCGGAAGCCCTTCTAAGCCATGATTTGATGAATTCCTCCATGTCTTTCCTATCCTTCGCCTTACAGCTGTTTTCTGCTGTTACTGAAACTAAATAAAATAGAAATAAATTAAAGAATACCTTCGATGCCATATAATTCATTAAATCTCGTTTTATAGATTCATCTCAAGATGGAACAAAAGGAGACTCAAGAGATAATTCGACACGAGGCTTGTCCATTGAAGATAGACCTTTAGATTTACCTGAAACGATCAGCCCTAGAAATATTTCGACTTGGTTTTGAGAGTTCAGGGTCTCCTGCAGGTTCTTCAGTTCATTTGCAGCCCATTTATTGTACTTGCTAGAGGAATCGTTCATCCACATATTGGGTTTATTACCGACTTTTCTTCTCGTGCAAACCTCTTTTGTTTCAGACTTACCCTTTTATCACGAATAAATTCCACAATACCGAGAACAATAATAATTAACCTGAAAGCATCAAAATCGCGAAATGATGCCAAAAACAATTAAGAAGCACTCGTCTTTCGTACGTAGCCATTATCGATGTCAGTTGTCATTTCAAGGAACCCGTCACAGGTCACAGAATGTACGGTTGAAGTATTCTGTGACACGGCTATGATTTATACATTGTTGCAATCAGCAACAGAAGATCTGTGTTTATTTCAAGAAATAATACATCATATTATTGATAATAACTTTCAGTTGTGAATATTTAAGATATTTTGACGTGCACCCTCGCTTGCTCATATCGGATTATGGACATTAATACGCTAACTCAATCCAGTATACTTGGCAACGGCGTCAAGCACGTAAATTACAGTAAAATCATCCCACTATGCAAGAAAACATCACCGACACGAACTTTATACATCACATTGTGACTTGTGACTTCCCGTCATAGCTCCTTTTGACCTCGCAGGCAGGTGTAGGATACCGCCAATGTCGTTGAAACTAACAAAATCTATGTGATGTTCTAAATATGATGTTCCGGTTTCATGATGCAAAAATGTTTTGAAACAGATTTTCAACGTCACATGCATGGACTTTCAACTTCACGCGCACGTACTTTCAACATCATATGCATATACTTTTAACGTCACAGGCACAGACTTCCGACGTCACACGCACAGACTTTCAACGCCACGTGCAGAGACTTTCAATGTCACACGCACATATTTTCAATGTCATACGCACAAAATTAAAACGTCACACGCACAGGCTTTTAACATCACAGAAACATTATTATTACAATACTTTTATGTGTTACTTACGTTTAAGAAACGCACAATTAACAGCATGTATTCTCTCCATTAGATGATATTATTTACCAATATCCCTCTATAACTTTTTGTGTAGCTTAATTATGATTGGTCTACTACCTTCTCCCTCTGCGAAAATTATCGTAACTAGAGCGTGTTTATCGAATTGTGATTTGGTAAATTGACTAATAAAAACAGCAAAAAATATTTCTCAATAAATGTATTTAAAATGTAATGGCGAATGGCGGAGTTTTTAAGAATTTTTTAATAAAAATATTTAAAATGTGTCTTGACAAAATATATTTACCAAAATTGCAGTTCAATGCTTAGTTTCGGAACCAACTAGCAAATCGGCAGGTTATCACAGACCGTCGCTATTTCAAAAAGCTTTGGACTGAAAACTTATAATACATTTTATCGGACACATTTTGTATTAAACAGTTCTGAAAAAAAAATCATCAGTGTTCAATAAATTTTGATGCGTTGTCACTTTGATATGTTAAAGCTTGTGAATTCAAATTTTTGGCAGAAAACATTGTTCTTGATATTTTATTCAGTAATCTAAAAAACACACTTTGAGAAAAAGGTAGTAGACCAATCATAATAAAATTAAGCCACACAAAAAGTTAATGGGATATTAGTAAATAATTTCTAATGAAGGATCCTGTACTAAAAGCTTCCTTTTTTCCTCCATTCATACCACTTTGTATACAGGGTGGCCCATGAAAGTTTATTTTGGTAGTTTCCTTGTTATTGGTTCAACTAAATAGCTTATGGTAAAAAACATATCTAGGAGTGGCCGTATTATAATATATATGAGTATAAGAGATGAACATAAGCTACTTGGTAAAAGCAATAACCAGAAAACAAGTTGTTGACAAGGCTATTTGGTGCCCAGGTAGCCTCAATTAGTTACTTTTATAGGTTTTTAATTAAGCTAACAAACTGTGAACAATTTGGAAAAAGGTATACAAGAAAGTGCACATAAAAAAACGGTTTATTCTAAACAGTTAACAATCTAACAAAATTAAAATTTAAAACAAATCAAATATTAAAATTCAAATAAAAATCAAACAAGAACCTGAACATATATTATATATCTTATTTTCTATTTAAACGTTGTTTGGAATGTCTCAACCATTCCATAACACAAATTTCAAAGTCCCTGTCTGTACTCCCTCCGAAACTTGCCTTAACTGCAGCTGAAAAATAAATAGATTTCAAATTTGGATAAACAAAAGGAAATATAAGTAGCAGATATCCATCAGAAAAAAACATTCCTAGCCAGTACTACAACTACTCATATCCAATGATATCTGACAAGTAGGTACCTGTGCAAAGCATCTATGTATTTTTTTTCGAATGCTACCTCCCTCACCCATGGCAGAATTCCAAATATAGAAATAAATCACCCTCATGCCAGTTTCACCCCCCTTTGGTACAGGTTAGGTCACGAAATATTCGAAGTTATAATAATTTCCTTGAGGTCGAGATATCTCAATAATCAACTAAAGAATATTTAAGTGCAGTTGTATTTTTTTCTTCAACTATGAAAATCAATGGAATCTGAGTAAAGATTACTAGAAGTGAAAGTATTATAACTGCCATTCCATTGTTTCACTGCTTCTGTGGTAAGGCTTCAAAATTCTATGAGCCCAGAGTATTGAATATTGATGCTTAACACACCGAGAGACTGTGTTTACAATTATCTCTCTTCTATATGATTTTCAAGGTGACCAAAATCAGGTTTATACACATATCACTTTTACTTAATTGGAATTGGCATGAGCAATTTACCTTTTATTGTCGTTAGAATTTTCATGTCCCTTACTTTCAAATTATTTTTTTGTCCTGTCCAAGAGCAGAAAGTACCTAGTTTGTCTGTAAAAACTACAGACATACATCTCCTGATCATATTTTTGTTTGTGCTTCCACCGGTGGAACAACATTTTCTGAACTAATAATCATTTTTGGTATAATTTTTAAAACGGCCAAGTATATGCAAATATGTGAAATGACAGAATAATTACCAACTGTTGGCGGGCAGATTCATCTTTTGAAATCAATTCATCAAACTGAAGTAACTCTTGAATAGTATCAATTGGTATTGATTTTATTTTGTCCTCATTCAATATGTCCTCATTCTGTTTTTGTTGAGAAAACAATTCAATGGAGTTCATTCTGATCATTAATATATTTATTGCTGATTTTATGTCCAACAACATATCATGTATAGTCTGTAGTTCTATATTTGTAGACTGTTGAATCTCAATTATTTCCACAGCAGTATTGTTATTGTTGACAAGGGTATTGTTATCGTTGACAAGGGTATTGTTATCTGTGTCAACTAGTATATGGTTATCTCCCAAATCTTGTTCTGTTGGTGTCAGAGAAGCACTATTTGTGTCATCTAAAACAAGATTTTGATACAACATAAGTAATGATAATCCAATGACTGTGTATAGAGAAAATTCAAAACTTTACTTGTTTTGTAGTGGTAAGAAAACAATTTAGAAAACATTTTTTTGAGAACTGACCACTGTGGTAAAAAGTTGGAGGAAATGGATCATCTTCCAAATGTGGTGGTGAAAATGCTTTCTTTTTGATTTTTCTTTTTCCTGTGCCCCTTTCATTCTCAGATTCTGTGGATGCAACTACTTCCTTTTCCATTTCTAATGCCTCCTCATAATGTGCTAATCAAAATAGGAATAAAATGAAGAAAGTGCCTGACACCTATTTTACAATTTAGTACATACCGAATTTTTCAATCACCACAACACTGTATAGCTTCCACATTGGATTTGGGGCTATCTTTTTCATGATGGAATTCCTATTCGCCCCTTTCGATGGCCAATAGCATTTATATTTGTTGGCCACCACCCTCAACCAAGAACTTGGCACTACTGAGTAATATTGCTCTGCATCTGACTCTAAGAAATGAACAACAGCAAACTGGAAAAAAAACAACGCTTGAAGTTACTAATATAATATATTATCAATTGTTGATTTTTTAATAAATCAGAACATTTACATTCAACCTAAGTGTAAAGTTACACTTATTCAATTTCAAACATAATTTGATAATAATCAAAATTATGATGACTGAAAAGAGAGGGTTCTTTAGCTACTGTTTTACATCACAGTGTTCATGAGGTAGTGTTATTATTATTAGTATATATGCAGTTTCTCTATAACTAGGGGTAGAAACTTGAAAATATACACTATGTATACTTTACTATAGAATAATAATAATAATAGACTTTCTCTTTTATTATGATCTGCAGTGGCTCTCCAAAGAGACTTACAGCCGTATGCATAGTCAATCGCCAGCGACTGGCCAGAGTTTCGCCGTTCGCTACACAAGGATTATAATGCACAGTCGACTACGCGATAAGTCACATTTTGTCGAAACGCTGGCAATGTATCACTTTTTTGGAGCCCGACTGTGCTTTATAGTTCTTGTGTAGCGAGCGGCGAAACTCTGGCGAGTCGCTGGAATTGACTATGCATACGGCTGTTATTGATTTTTAGTTTCCCTACAGCTGAAAAGTAAACATGCCAAATAAAAATCAGTAAGTCATCTCGGAGTACAACGAAGTCAAATAATTACAATAATAATGACCATGCCTTCGCATATACTACACAAATATTACTGAAAAAATGTTAAAATACCTCACTTAGTTATGGAGAATAGACAAATAAATATGGTCAATTTTGATTGCTTTATATAAGATATTGTTTGCATTGATTGTGTCAATGTTATCAGATTCTATAACCTTTCCACAATATATCTTGTCAGAACCACAAGGACTATAATAAACTGGAATGAGTTTAGAGAATTTTTTGTACATGACATAGACCCCATCATGACTTTTTAAAATTTTTATTATCTGTCCCACAATACCATCTGTAAATATACAATAACAATTGGGAAATTTAATACTGAATTTCAAGTTTTTATATTCAAAACCTTCATAAGTATCTACAAAGTTGCCATTGATCTTTTCCAATTCTAAATGCTTTTGTGGGTGTATTTCATTTGCTGAATTTTCTACAGGGTTAGTATCATATGTCAGGTATTCTTCTACTCTATTGATATATTGTTCCAAAGGATATCTTGAGGTTTTCAATTGCTTCTTGATGGTATAAAGTGCATTTTCAAAGGGAAAAGAACTGAATTCATCAAGAGATCCATGTTTATGAACATCACTACACAAATGAATTAAATTATGAACATTATGAGTTACATAACTGTCACCATAGAGTTCTGAAAATTGTTTCACAAAATAAATAAGTAGTTTATTAGCAAAATCTAACAGTTTTTCATTTTTACAAAAATCAGGGTATACTAATATACGCATGGAAATATGAAAAATTAAAAAGTGTGAATAGAATGGTTCTATCAAGTTTCCTTTAAGTGCTGAAGGTCCATAGTACAATAAAAATTCCCTAAATTCTGTAGCTTTCCAGTGAGCAAGTTCTGCAGTAGTTCTAGGTAGCCTTGAAAATTCTGACACACAATTTTTTCTCAATTTAATCAGGTTGTTGTCAAGTGAGACTACATTGTCTTTCAACATTTTAACTTTACCAGATCCTTTCTTAAGCCAAAGTGACAGTAATTTTTTCATTACACCTAGACAGACTAGGTGCATGTAATCTAGAGGAACATTACTAACCAAACCCACTCCTAATTTGGTTAGAATTGTTGTTCCTTTGTGGTAGGTGCTTTCGTCGTACCTCAAAAAATCATCATCAACTCTCAACTCTGCCGTTAGATTATTATAAGACATTCTATGATTTGTAAAGTCTCCCACAACTCTACATTTAGTGCATCCAGTATAACCGTTATGACCCAGAACATTTAAAATATAAGACTTCGCTGGAGCATCACAAATTATTTTCGTTATTTTTACAATAAATTTTTTATCAGAAAAAATTATACCATTTTTTTCTATATTGATAATATCATTTACAAAAGGCATCAAGAATGTATTTGAATCATTTGGTTTACCAGTTCCTTGCCATAGGCCTACACAAAATGGTTTAGATTTCGGAATATTTTCAATAATTGCCAAAATGGGCCAAAATTGACTTTGACTACTCTTACAAAGTGGTAATCCATCTACATTTATTTTTAAACTGAGGACTTCAGGTCCTTTGTAATCAAATTTTTTAAAGTTGAATAAGATGTGCCTCTCTAGACCAAAATGATAAAAGCTACCATTTTCATGACTAACAATATCTTTTGTTTTGTTTTTGGTTTTTAACAAACTACGGCAATCTTTGGGTAAATAATCAATATTCAAGTCAGATTTCAAAATATCTAACAATGCATTTACACTATTGTGGGATATATTATAATTGATAATCCACAGTCTGAAATTTAGCAAAAAGTTATTTTTAATATTATTGGATGATACTTCCTTTTTCAATACATCAGTTAACTCTGAACTGTTTGGTGTTTGATAATTTGTGTAATCTTCTAAAACACATGGCTGCCTTAATGATTTTTCAGAGTTATCGAAACAGACATAAGATTCATTGGATACAGCAGCTTTGTTTTCAGTTAGTTTCCTCTTCTTATAATTACTAGCCTCAATATTGGCACCTTTCTTGATAAGTCTCTGAACATGACGTTTACTATAGTTACAAAAGAGTTTGTTCTTTCCTAGACCCTAAAAAGAATGCAAAATCATTTATGATTGGTTTGAAAATTACTGAAAGTTTGGGGTAAATGGACGAAAGATAAAATGATCAAAAAAAAGTTGAATCATTGTAATACGTAACAAGTGAAGTGAAAATTCTCTTAATTAAGAATGAGTTCACCCTGTTCACCATTACTATTTAACTGTTTCTATTTTCACAATAATTTAAACTAATGAATATAAAATATGAAAAGAAGGCATGTCTAGATAAAGTTACCCATGGCATACTTTTGTTTTTGAATATGACCTCTCACCTTTGTCTGTATACGGGTTTTTAGAGATAAACTGGTGGATAATACTGATAATAGGATATTTTAATAAAATACGTACCGGTAACTCAACACCACTTCCACCACTTCCACAACTTTCACTGTCCATTTTTGTGATTGCTGTACCAAAGACTCCAAAGAGGAGAGTTCTAAAGAACCTTTAATCTTTACCGATAGGTATATACACCAGACACACTTATCTTTATCTACAAACTGACAAAATTAAATCTAATGAAGCGCCAAACACTCACTCAAAGTAAGTGGCGTGGAGGGTAGAGGTTAATATTATAGTTCTTCTTCTTACTCTTCTTCTTTAATTCATGATACATCGACTCTCGAAACAGATGGGCATTTTCTGGTGAAAAAAGTCATGAATGGTATATACCTACAGCATGTAATTCAGAGGTTTCGAAATAGATGTTAAATGAATGTCTGTATACCAGCGTTGAAAAAAAAAACATTTTTGGGATGAAACAAGGATATCCCAATGATGTGTTATATCTCACAAGAATAATCTTCACTTGATACATACTTTTAATGTTATTGGGGGAGATGTAATATTGCAAACGAGAAAAACACGTTAGCAAGAGGTTGTGAAATAACATCACGATAAGTCCCTCATAGAAACATCACGAAAGAGACTTATTACGTTTCTTGTTTAGTGGGATGTATACATGACGGAAAGCTAGGACAAATAGGAAACCAACTTCTGTCTTTGTCATCATAATTAGTTGACCAATAGTCGAATGAAGCTGAAGTGATATTTTATCAGCTGTCCTAACGATGCGAATATATTAATTTCTGTTCTTATCATTAACCTCTAAATTCATCGCAAATTTAAAATTTTCAAAGTGAATAATTTCGTTAAAATAAATGATCGCCGAATTTTTTTTAATTTTCAATTTTTAAAAGGACCACATGAACCAAAAATCAGATTGAATTTCCTCCAAACGCCATCTGGTATAGATTTTGTGAATACAAATCATTGGATCTCTTTCATCGTTATTATTGACTTCATTGCGACAATGTCGTTCGATTTATTTTTATATTTTCATTTTGATATTTTCAAAGCCCAAAATAGTACATCCCTTGGACCTAATGTCCGGATCTAAAAAGAGCGTACGTAAGTACGTACTTTGGACGTAAAGTGCTTTCATAAAGTGTGGAAACGCTCTATTATCTTACCAGTTGATTATTTTCCGAAGAAAAGCTCGGACAGGTCGATTTTGTTTTTCAGTTTTCCACCTTTAAAAAAAAAAAAAAAATTTCCCCCACCACCTTTCAAGATATGACGTCATCGATTTTTTTTTTTTAATTGAAAGGGTATATTTTTATGTCAAAAATTGAAAGCCTGTATTTTTCTGAGTTCAACCATACCACATATCTCAGAGTTCGATTTACAGTATACCGAGTATAAAGGAAACCAGTGTTCATATTTTCAACATTCATCTCATAATTTATTTGCTATCAAAATATCATAGGTTAGTAGTGAAAATAAACAAATAAGAAATCTACAGCAAATGCTCGAATTGAGCTCCTTGGGTCAGTTGACAATATCCAAGACGTCTAATGAATTCTTGGGTTACGTTGTAATTAGTTGAATTTCAGTTCGAATTCTCTCCTTATGGTCTTCCAAATTGGTGAATCGGTTTATGTACACTCTACTTTTTAAGTAACCCCAGAGAAAGAAATCCATGGGAGTTAAATCTGGGGACCTAGCAGGCCATTCAATTTGTCCGCGTCGTCCAATCCAGCGATTGGGGAACGTTTCATTAAGAAAATCTCTAACAACTCGAGCATAATGTGGTCCTGCTCCATCCTGATGGAACCAAATAGAAGAAACTATTCGATCAGGTTGGTTGATGTCTGGGAATGTCTCAGTTAAATAAGGAACCACATAAGTTTGTAACATTTCCAAATAATTTCCGTCAAAAAAATATGGTCCTACAATGGCATTCCTGAGAATCCCAGCCCACACAGTTACTTTTTGAGTATATTGGGTATGACCTTCCATTGTCCAATTGGGATTTTCTGTTGCCCAATAACGACAATTTTGTGTATTTACAGTACCGTTTGTAAAAAAAGTTGATTCGTCGGAAAATAAGACATTAAATTCAAACCCATTATTTTGATTGCACACTTCTTGCATAATTTCACAAAACTCCATGCGTCTATCGAAGTCGTCTTCATTAAGTTCATGTATGAGTTTAATTTTATATGGATGTAATTTAGCTTTTCTAAGAATTTTCTGTACAGCACCACGACAGATCTCATTGTTGTCAGATAAAGTTGTAATTGAACAATGAGGATTTTCTTCAATTCCAAGTAATACATTCAATTGAGTTTCTTCGGCAACGGTAGGTCTGCCACTCTTAGGCTTATCCCTAACATTGCCAATTTCATTGAATGTATGTAATATTCTGCTCACCGTCGATTTGTTTATTGGTTCTCTATTGGAATATTTTTCATTGAAGATTATGCATACTTCTGCCATACTTCTTTTACGATCGCCGTAACCTAAGATCATCAGAACTTATATTCTCTGTTTTTCTGACAGCACCATCGTTATTTCAAATAATTGCTTTTATGATAATATTTTTCAGAAAGTTATTGCTGACTTATAAATCGATATGCTACACAAGAAATCAATAGAGTAATGACATATGTAATGGTAACTAAGAACTTATTGACTGGTTGCTAAGGGCTTTCAGATGTTTGCTCAGCCTACTATTCAAGTATAGCAATATACCCGTACTAGGTATTGAGTAATTCTCAGGTTTACGTTGCAAAATGTATAATGAAATGAATGTTGAAAATATGAACACTGGTTTCCTTTATACTCGGTATACTGTAAATCGAACTGTGAGATATAACGTATAACTCAAAAAAATACAGGCTTTCAATTTTTGACATAAAAATATACCCTTTCAATTTAAAAAAAATATCGATGACGTCATATCTTGAAAGGTGGTGGGGGAAAAATAATTTTTTTCTAAAAAAAGGTGGAAAACTGAAAAACAAAATCAACCTGTCTGAGCTTTTCTTCCGAAAATAATCAACTCGTAAGATAATAGAGCGTTTCCACACTTTATGAACGCACTGTATATACCGTACGTACTAAATATGTACATTTTACGTTCAATGGATGTACAATACACATCCGCGGACGTAATTACGTAAAATGAACTTAAACTGTACGTCCTTGGAACGAAGTATGCTGTATGGACAACTGCATATGTTATAGCCTTATTTGTTTTTCAACTTGTATTTCTGCTTACTAAAAAAGTGTGATCTATTTTACGCTTTGCAAGTGTCGATCTAAAAATGGTTGAAGGTGAATAAAAATTAGTTGAATAAAATATAGATGTATCCTACTCACTCTGGCATCCAACGATGTCTTCAACCGAATTTTCGAGGATGCTTCATATGTATGTCTGAGTTCTGGCTATTAAGAAGGTTCGTGAGAAGTGTCGTCGAATTATTGTCTCTGTTTAAATTTTTTGAGTTTACTGTTATTGTAAACCAAAGTAGTGATACAACGTGTGTTCTAAAACACGCATGCGCATTGACGAAGCTCGCTGGGTTCACCGCGTGACGTTGGGTGTTGCCGGATTTAAAATTAAGGAGTAGAGTTACGGAGGGTGGGACGTTGCCGGTTTTTAAATTTAATTATGGAAGAAAAAAGATATACAGGGTGTACCACCATAGTATTTAAGAGAAAAAAACATGGCTGCTGCCATACAGGGTGTACCAACTTGGCATTTAAGAGAAAAAAACATGGCAGCTGTCAAATTTGGTATACCGGGTGAACCAACACAACATTTAAGAGAAAAAAACATGGCTGCCTGTCAAATAACATGAGACAGAGAAAAAAACATGGCAGCTGTCAAATTTGGTTTACAGGATGTCTCAATATACATCGGAAAAATGAATCATCACATCATTGGAGCATCGCATCATTGGGGCATGCAGGGATTCAGAAGTTTTCGTTTTACGTATACAGGGTGTGTCAAAATACATCATTTAAGAAAAAAAAATACAGGGTGTCTCATAAACGTGCATCGTGATGGGGTTTGTCATTTAAGAAAAAAATATATACCAGGTGTACCAACGTGCCAGTTGAGACAAAAAATATATACAGGGTGTCTCATAAACGTGCATCATGACGGGGTCCGTCATTTTTAAAGTGCGATACCAATTCGTTTTCAAGGAATACATCAGAGCCATCTGTCGTTCAATATATACATTAATGATATTTTGGATCTGTACGAATCATCAAAAAATAAACACTTCCGGTTTCAAAAAATTAAGATAGAAGAAAAGTAATAGTAAATTCGGATTACCCACATCGAGGAGAGTCCAAATCTGCAATAAAATGGCTACTTCCGGTCCAAACCGGAAATTGCACTTCCGGTCGTCCGATTTTGATGATTTTGGCATCAATAGATTCGTTTGGATGTCAAGAAACATTTTTAAGCATTTTCCGAGGTCAAAAGGGCATAGGAGGCTATCTTCGTTATTAGTAAAGTTACAGAAACGTGCGGGTACTCTAAGAAGACAACTTTCATGGGAGATCAAGAAAATAATAGAATTTGCGTACGTCAACTGCCATAAGGGCCGTAAACCGCACATATTAATGCGTTATGTACTTATTGCTTAAATCTTAGAAGCTGATTCGTAAGTTTAGTATAATGGGTGTACCAACTCGACATTTATGAGAAAAAAACATGGCAGCTGTCAAATTTGGTATACCGGATGTCTCAAAATACATCGATTATAGAAAAAAACATGGCGGCTGTCAAATTTGGTATACCGGGTGTCTCAAAATACATCGATTAAGAGAAAAAAAAAACATGGCTGCTGCCATACAGGGTGTACCATCATAGTATTTAAGAGAAAAAACCATGGCTGCTGCCATACAGGGTGTACAAACTTGGCATTTAAGAGAAAAAAACATGGCTGCTACCATACAGGGTGTACCAACTTGGCATTTATGAGAAAAAAACATGGCAGCTGTCAAATTTGGTATACCGGATGTCTCAAAATACATCGATTATAGAAAAAAACATGACGGCTGTCAAATTTGGTATACCGGGTGTCTCAAAATACATCGATTAAGAGAAAAAAAAACATGGCTGCTGCCATACAGGGTGTACCAACTTGGCATTTAAGAGAAAAAAACATGGCTGCTACCATACAGGGTGTACCAACTTGGCATTTAAGAGAAAAAAACATGGCAGCTATGAAAATTGGTATACCAGGTGAACCAACGCAACATTTAAGAGAAAAAAACATGGCTGATTGTCAAATGACATGAGACAGAGAGAAAAAAAAACATGGCAGCTGTCAAATTTGGCTTACAGGATGTCTCAAAATACAGCGATTAAGAGAAAAAATACATGGCTGCTGCCATACAGGGTGTACCATCATAGTATTTAAGAGAAAAAACATGGCTGCTACCATACAGGGTGTACCAACTCGGCATTTGAGAGAAAAAAACATGGCAGCTATGAAAATTGGTATACCGGGTGAACCAACGCAACATTTAAGAGAAAAAAACATGGCTGTTTGTCGAATGACATGAGACAGAGAAAAAAAATATGGCAGCTGTCAAATTTGGTATACAGGATGTCTCAAAATACATCGATTAAGAGAAAAAATAAATGGTGGCTGGTTGTCAACGTATATACAGGGTGTCCTACAACGTTTGAGAGAAAAAATATGATGAATCATTAAGAGAAAAAACATGGCTGCATGAGTGATGGAAGAACGCTTCAATGGACATATGGAGATTCGAAACAACTACTTGCCCATGCAGAGATTGAATTACATCCGACATCTAAATGTGTAATAAGAGGACGTTTGGACCGTTCATTTGGGAAAAAAAAACATAGCGGAGTCTGATTGGTCAAAGCTCATTATAGTAGTGCCATTGGGTAGTTGAAGTAATCACCAATAGAATGGTATCTGAAGAGTACAGACAGAAGGTTGAGGATTCTTTCGTTCCAAAAAACAACTAAAATAACAAACGCTAAAATGTGTAAAAAATTTGAAGAATTCAGCGGTTTTCACGTTCCAAAAAATGATTAAAATTACAAGCGTTAAAAATTTACGTTTACATGTATTTCTTATGGAGATTTGACATTTCAGAATCGTTCAAAATTATCGTTTTTGCTTCCCAAAAAACAAGTAAAATTAGAAGCGTTAAAACACTTAAAAAATGCAACGAAAATAGATGTTTTCGCGTCCCAAAAAAAACAAGTAAAATTTGAAACTCTAAAACACGCACAAAATGTAACGAAAACATGTGTTTTCATGTTCGAAAAAACAAATTAGAAGCGTTGAAACACGTAAAAAATGCAACGAAAACATGTGTTTTCATGTTCGAAAAAACATATAAAATTTCGAACGCCGAATTACATAAAAAATGCAACGAAAACATGCGTTTTCGTGTTCCAAAAAACAACTAAAATTACGAACGCCAAAAATACACTTTTACATGTAATTCTTATGGACAAAAGGCATTTCAAAATTGCTCAAAATGTTCGTTTTCGCGTTCGAAAAAACAACTAAAATTTGAAACGCTGAAACACGTAAAAATGCAACGAAAATAGACGTTTTCGTGTTCCAAAAAACAAGTAAAATTAAAAGCGTTAAAACAAGTAAAAAATTGTATTGGTATTGTAGGATAGGGTAAAAAATTCAAACATCTTGAATACAAAATTTAGGCATTTTCATTTCGGTAACATATCACATAGCCATTTGTAAAGAATATCTACGTTTCGGAGGCTGCAATTGTAGTTGGTATTGTTGCGACGAATGTATGCATACAAGGTGAGATGCCATCATTGTTGCTGAATGTGGGAACCATCCAAAACGTATTATCATAATCCTCCAAGTTCACAACTCGTGTAAGTAGTAAGATAGTCACGTTTTTGAAGTCCTCGCACATAAATGACATCAATATCATGTAGATTTTTCTTGAGGATGGCACCCAATTGATGATATTCCACAAAACCGGAGGAATACCGCAATCCGTGAACGTTTCGTTCCAAGAATCAATGAAAAGTCGACCATTTTTCTTCAATAGTTGATGTGTTGAGTGATCTTTGTATCAAGGTTTTTTTGTATACAAATTGATGAGAACGTCAATATACACAAAAAAATGCGAACAAAATAGACGTTCCTAACGCTCCAAAAAAATGGTAGATTTAAAAAGCGTTTGAACTTGCAAAAATGTGAACAGAATATACGTTTTATGCGTTTCAAAAAAGATAAAAAATACGAACGTCAATTCACGCAAAAATACGTACAAAAATAGCCGTTTTCGCATTCATTATTACGACGAAAATTAAGGCATACAAAATACACGTTTACATGTATTTCTTATGTAGATTTGACATTTCTAAATTGTTCAAAATGGACGTTATTACACGTTACAAATAAAATAAACGCCAATTCACTCAAATAATATGACCAAAATATTCGTTTATTACATTCAAAATTGGAATTTTAAAAGAGCAATTCACGCAAAAATGAGTATCAACTACATGTTGAGCTTACGTCGTCGACGTAAAAAAGGTAAGAGCTTCGATCGGTAGCGAATATTTCTATAGAACAATCCATAAAAAAGCATGAGTATTCGTGATTTCGTGTATGGTGATAGTGGCCACAGAACGGATCTTAGAGGCACAAAACAAAACTCGATTATTACAACCGACGTACTTTCCGTTGAGTTATTATCGCATTTCCTGTGAGCGAAAACCCAGAAATGAACATGTTATTCATAGTTATTTTGTGACCAGTACCGGCATCATTTTAAGTATGTGTAGTTTGTAATTCAATATAATATGGATTATGTTTGAAAGTACAGACGATTTTGAGGTAAGTGGGTTTCAGTTAATCATGTAGCAACGTAGTCTAAAGATGACAATAATTGATCATTCAGTCGAGAAAACATAATTTCAACAAATATCGTGTTTTATTATTGGAGTTATCACCATTGTGTGGTTTAGGGCGATAGGCGTTTATATTTCATATCTTGAATTTATCCAGGAAATTATTCATTTTACTTCAGTTAGCATCTACAAAAATTTATTTCGTGTTGTCGATTTTCACAATGTTCATTTTGAATAAAGTCCGTTTTGGATACATAAGTCCATTATGATTTTTTTTTTTGAGATAATCAGTTTTATTAAATATAGGGGTTTTTACAAATTATTAGAGTCTAATTTCAAAATAAGATAACATTTTCGCCATATGTGTTTAATTATCTGAAATGTGATTGAGTGGAATTTTCATAAAAGGTTTAGCTGTGAGGCATGGTGACGTCATTATTGGTTAATTGATTATTTTATCTACAATAATTTTTTATATAAACATATATAAATGGGAATCACTCTCAAAAGTACAGCTTTCAAATCAGATAATAAACCTTTATCGGGACATGATACAATATTCGTATAAAAAAATCAAATTCGATGATTTGGATCAAACGAAAAGAACCCAAAATATCATGAAAATAGTGGTAATAATTATAAAAGAAATTAGATGACGTCATATAAAGTATGGACGACTGTACATAAATTATGTTTGCAGCAGATTTCAAGCTTGACGCGTAAGAAGAAATGAAGTGAAACGGGATGAATCAACGAAATTATGAAAATAGTAATAAATATAGAGGTCAGCGCATTGAAATATACGTATGGAAGGGATCAAATTCAACGATTTGGATGAAACGATGAAACGACACAAAAAATCAAGAAAATAATGATGATAATAATAAAAAATGTGGAAGACATCATATTTATACAGTATAGAAGGTTGTTAATAAATTATGCTTGCGGCAGATTTCAAGCTCAACGCGTCAGAAGTAACGAAATGAAACGGGATGAATCAAAGAAATTATGAAAATAATAATAATAATAGTAATAAATGTAGAGGTTGAAATAAATATGGAAGGTATCAAATTCGATGATTTGAATGAAACGAAACGACACAAAAAGTTATGAAAATAATGACAAAGATAATAAAAATGCGGTCGACGTCATATACCGTAGGCGTCCGACGGGTATCAAGCTTGACGCGTTGGAAGAAACAAAACGATATGAAATGAAAGGAAGCGAAAATGAATTAATGAAATCATTAAAATAATTGTGATTATGAGAAATAGAGAAAGCGCATAAATTACGCGTTCGACAGGTTTAGAGATCAATGCATTGAATGAAACGTCGCGTCGTGAAAATAATAATAATACTACGAAATATAGAGAACAACAACTAATAACCTATGTGTCTGACTTGACGTGTTGAATAAAACGAATCGCAATGAAACGAAAAGGTAACGTGAAAAATAAAATGCCAACGAGGTTCAAAATGAAAAATTGAGGTGAAAAAAGAGTCATGGAACGATGGGAAAAGATGCATTCAAGGAACAGTTTCATGGACATTTCGTAATCACAGTGTTTCTCGAGAGACAATAACATATAAAAAACAAATGAGACACCAAAGTTGATATTCATTAGATTTGGTTTCAATTAAATAAGTCTCATGCAGTGTGTTAGCAAAAGAGTTTGTGAGAAATGAATCATAGAGGAGAGAAATTTCAGTAAGCAAGTTTGTTAGAAAGATACCCATCAAAGTCGTTTAATATCCACCAGTTTTCCACTTTGTAAATTTGATAGCTTCGGGGTTTTTTCGAACGTGTTGCAAGAGTATATAATCCTCGTTCCTATATGAAAATGGTGTTTGGTTGCCTATGAGATGATATCTCTAGGGGGACCAAAAAAATCAGCCCTCTATAAAATACATCAATTCCGTTGCCATTCTTTATTCACATTATTTCCAATGACATCTTGGGCATTTTTCTATAAATTCCATTTAAGTTCTTGTGGAATTCCTCTGAACGTTTTTGATCTGATTTGAGTATTCCTCAAGGAACCATTACATAATCAGACACCAAATTTAACGTGCGGGTGGAAGGATTCATCAGATTGGTATTCAATTCAACTCAATTCAATTCAGGTATTGTGTTATGTTCCAATTAAGTAAGCTGGTTTGTGGGCGAGATTTCACTGACAAAGACATCAACTTTGACACAAGATTAGGAGATTCATCAGATTAGTTTCCATCAAACGAAAGGTTCGTGCAGTTTGGTACTATAAAAGTATGTGAGAAATACATCACCAACGAAAGGAATTACTTTAAATGTTAAATATTTTCAAGTGAATCGTATGTTATTGCTTCCCAGTGGAAATGAACCGAAAGACTTGAGGTAATATCGAGAGGAATATTTTCGACTGAACTATGTATCGATTCAGATGTAAAATTTCACCAAAATGAATAATATATTCAGATCATTTTTGTTGAAATTGCTTATAGCCAAAGCACCATTTACAAACTCACCAAACTCACTCAAATAAATAGTTCCAGATGATTTTGGCTGAAAACACTACTACGCATGCCCCGTGTGAATACATATTTTCCTTCGAATTGACAAAAAAATTAAACAATAGTGATCATCGAAAAGGAGTTCAGAATTGGTTTTCTCTTCAAAATTATCTATTGCCAAAAAGTCCACTGCTTGAATAGCTGAAGAGGTAATTCCTTCTATCGAAAACGGAGTTATACAGCGAATTGGAGTTTTAATAATATTCCTCCAAAAACACTCGAAGACATAGCCTGTGCGGGTGGAAAATGGTTGTAATTATTATTATTTGCCAGGGCGCACCCAGTCGACTTATTCACTTTACAGCTGTAGGAAAACTCGGATAACTTATCCCGCCACCATTACAAAAACGAACATGTGAATTACAAGAACAAAATCAAATATATCAAAATATCAATGAGGACTTGAGAATTCAAGCTAAAAGAACCATGTAACAATTTGTTATTCAAGGATTAGCACAACGAAAATTAGGTAGTTCAGACGAAATATACATGAAGTTGATAGTAGAATAGTTCCAGAATCGTCAAATCAACCAAAAAAAGACTTGTTATGAATATGTGCCAAACCGAAATAACTCTTTGAAGGAAATGCGGGATCACATCATACAACAATATCAAGAAATTCCTTGGGGAAAGAAAGGTGCATGACAAAACAATACGGATAGTTGAAATGTGCTAAAAAAATTTTTTTCAAATACACCACTCCGATAAAGAGTCTTCGGAACAAAATTCAAGAGTTGCATTATCACCGATGTTACGGCTTTAAGTTTGTCAACCGTACAAAGTTGTTGTTCTCTATATTTCGTAGTATTATTATTATTTTCACGACGCGACGTTTCATTCAATGCATTGATCTCTAAACCTGTCGAACGCGTAATTTATGCGCTTTCTCTATTTCTCATAATCACAATTATTTTAATGATTTCATTAATTCATTTTCGCTTCCTTTCATTTCATATCGTTTTGTTTCTTCCAACGCGTCAAGCTTGATACCCGTCGGACGCCTACGGTATATGACGTCGACCGCATTTTTATTATCTTTGTCATTATTTTCATAACTTTTTGTGTCGTTTCGTTTCATTCAAATCATCGAATTTGATACCTTCCATATTTATTTCAACCTCTACATTTATTACTATTATTATTATTATTTTCATAATTTCTTTGATTCATCCCGTTTCATTTCGTTACTTCTGACGCGTTGAGCTTGAAATCTGCCGCAAGCATAATTTATTAACAACCTTCTATACTGTATAAATATGATGTCTTCCACATTTTTTATTATTATCATCATTATTTTCTTGATTTTTTGTGTCGTTTCATCGTTTCATCCAAATCGTTGAATTTGATCCCTTCCATACGTATATTTCAATGCGCTGACCTCTATATTTATTACTATTTTCATAATTTCGTTGATTCATCCCGTTTCACTTCATTTCTTCTTACGCGTCAAGCTTGAAATCTGCTGCAAACATAATTTATGTACAGTCGTCCATACTTTATATGACGTCATCTAATTTCTTTTATAATTATTACCACTATTTTCATGATATTTTGGGTTCTTTTCGTTTGATCCAAATCATCGAATTTGATTTTTTTATACGAATATTGTATCATGTCCCGATAAAGGTTTATTATCTGATTTGAAAGCTGTACTTTTGAGAGTGATTCCCATTTATGAATATATGTTTATATAAAAAATTATTGTAGATAAAATAATCAATTAACCAATAATGACGTCACCATGCCTCACAGCTAAACCTTTTATGAAAATTCCACTCAATCACATTTCAGATAATTAAACACATATGGCGAAAATGTTATCTTATTTTGAAATTAGACTCTAATAATTTGTAAAAACCCCTATATTTAATAAAACTGACTATCTCAAAAAAAAAAATCATAATGGACTTATGTATCCAAAACGGACTTTATTCAAAATGAACATTGTGAAAATCGACAACACGAAATAAATTTTTGTAGATGCTAACTGAAGTAAAATGAATAATTTCCTGGATAAATTCAAGATATGAAATATAAACGCCTATCGCCCTAAACCACACAATGGTGATAACTCCAATAATAAAACACGATATTTGTTGAAATTATGTTTTCTCGACTGAATGATCAATTATTGTCATCTTTAGACTACGTTGCTACATGATTAACTGAAACCCACTTACCTCAAAATCGTCTGTACTTTCAAACATAATCCATATTATATTGAATTACAAACTACACATACTTAAAATGATGCCGGTACTGGTCACAAAATAACTATGAATAACATGTTCATTTCTGGGTTTTCGCTCACAGGAAATGCGATAATAACTCAACGGAAAGTACGTCGGTTGTAATAATCGAGTTTTGTTTTGTGCCTCTAAGATCCGTTCTGTGGCCACTATCACCATACACGAAATCACGAAAACTCATGCTTTTTTATGGATTGTTCTATAGAAATATTCGCTACCGATCGAAGCTCTTACCTTTTTTACGTCGACGACGTAAGCTCAACATGTAGTTGATACTCATTTTTGCGTGAATTGCTCTTTTAAAATTCCAATTTTGAATGTAATAAACGAATATTTTGGTCATATTATTTGAGTGAATTGGCGTTTATTTTATTTGTAACGTGTAATAACGTCCATTTTGAACAATTTAGAAATGTCAAATCTACATAAGAAATACATGTAAACGTGTATTTTGTATGCCTTAATTTTCGTCGTAATAATGAATGCGAAAACGGCTATTTTTGTACGTATTTTTGCGTGAATTGACGTTCGTATTTTTTATCTTTTTTGAAACGCATAAAACGTATATTCTGTTCACATTTTTGCAAGTTCAAACGCTTTTTAAATCTACCATTTTTTTGGAGCGTTAGGAACGTCTATTTTGTTCGCATTTTTTTGTGTATATTGACGTTCTCATCAATTTGTATACAAAAAAACCTTGATACAAAGATCACTCAACACATCAACTATTGAAGAAAAATGGTCGACTTTTCATTGATTCTTGGAACGAAACGTTCACGGATTGCGGTATTCCTCCGGTTTTGTGGAATATCATCAATTGGGTGCCATCCTCAAGAAAAATCTACATGATATTGATGTCATTTATGTGCGAGGACTTCAAAAACGTGACTATCTTACTACTTACACGAGTTGTGAACTTGGAGGATTATGATAATACGTTTTGGATGGTTCCCACATTCAGCAACAATGATGGCATCTCACCTTGTATGCATACATTCGTCGCAACAATACCAACTACAATTGCAGCCTCCGAAACGTAGATATTCTTTACAAATGGCTATGTGATATGTTACCGAAATGAAAATGCCTAAATTTTGTATTCAAGATGTTTGAATTTTTTACCCTATCCTACAATACCAATACCAATACAATTTTTTACTTGTTTTAACGCTTTTAATTTTACTTGTTTTTTGGAACACGAAAACGTCTATTTTCGTTGCATTTTTACGTGTTTCAGCGTTTCAAATTTTAGTTGTTTTTTCGAACGCGAAAACGAACATTTTGAGCAATTTTGAAATGCCTTTTGTCCATAAGAATTACATGTAAAAGTGTATTTTTGGCGTTCGTAATTTTAGTTGTTTTTTGGAACACGAAAACGCATGTTTTCGTTGCATTTTTTATGTAATTCGGCGTTCGAAATTTTATATGTTTTTCGAACATGAAAACACATGTTTTCGTTGCATTTTTTACGTGTTTTAACGCTTCTAATTTGTTTTTTCGAACATGAAAACACATGTTTTCGTTACATTTTGTGCGTGTTTTAGAGTTTCAAATTTTACTTGTTTTTTTTTGGGACGCGAAAACATCTATTTTCGTTGCATTTTTTAAGTGTTTTAACGCTTCTAATTTTACTTGTTTTTTGGGAAGCAAAAACGATAATTTTGAACGATTCTGAAATGTCAAATCTCCATAAGAAATACATGTAAACGTAAATTTTTAACGCTTGTAATTTTAATCATTTTTTGGAACGTGAAAACCGCTGAATTCTTCAAATTTTTTACACATTTTAGCGTTTGTTATTTTAGTTGTTTTTTGGAACGAAAGAATCCTCAACCTTCTGTCTGTACTCTTCAGATACCATTCTATTGGTGATTACTTCAACTACCCAATGGCACTACTATAATGAGCTTTGACCAATCAGACTCCGCTATGTTTTTTTTTCCCAAATGAACGGTCCAAACGTCCTCTTATTACACATTTAGATGTCGGATGTAATTCAATCTCTGAATGGGCAAGTAGTTGTTTCGAATCTCCATATGTCCATTGAAGCGTTCTTCCATCACTCATGCAGCCATGTTTTTTCTCTTAATGATTCATCATATTTTTTCTCTCAAACGTTGTAGGACACCCTGTATATACGTTGACAACCAGCCACCATTTATTTTTTCTCTTAATCGATGTATTTTGAGACATCCTGTATACCAAATTTGACAGCTGCCATGTTTTTTTTCTCTGTCTCATGTCATTTGACAAACAGCCATGTTTTTTTCTCTTAAATGTTGCGTTGGTTCACCCGGTATACCAATTTTCATAGCTGCCATGTTTTTTTCTCTCAAATGCCGAGTTGGTACACCCTGTATGGTAGCAGCCATGTTTTTTCTCTTAAATACTATGATGGTACACCCTGTATGGCAGCAGCCATGTATTTTTTCTCTTAATCGCTGTATTTTGAGACATCCTGTAAACCAAATTTGACAGCTGCCATGTTTTTTTTCTCTCTGTCTCATGTCATTTGACAATCAGCCATGTTTTTTTCTCTTAAATGTTGCGTTGGTTCACCTGGTATACCAATTTTCATAGCTGCCATGTTTTTTTCTCTTAAATGCCAAGTTGGTACACCCTGTATGGTAGCAGCCATGTTTTTTTCTCTTAAATGCCAAGTTGGTACACCCTGTATGGCAGCAGCCATGTTTTTTTCTCTTAAATACTATGATGGTACACCCTGTATGGCAGCAGCCATGTTTTTTTTCTCTTAATCGATGTATATTGAGACACCCGGTATATCAAATTTGACAGCCGCCATGTTTTTTTCTATAATCGATGTATTTTGAGACATCCGGTATACCAAATTTGACAGCTGCCATGTTTTTTTCTCATAAATGCCAAGTTGGTACACCCTGTATGGTGGCAGCCATGTTTTTTTCTCTTAAATGCCAAGTTGGTACACCCTGTATGGCAGCAGCCATGTTTTTTTCTCTTAAATGCCAAGTTGGTACACCCTGTATGGTAGCAGCCATGTTTTTTTCTCTTAAATGCCAAGTTGGTACACCCTGTATGGCAGCAGCCATGTTTTTTTTTCTTAAATACTATGATGGTACACCCTGTATGGCAGCAGCCATGTTTTTTTTTTCTCTTAATCGATGTATTTTGAGACACCCGGTATACCAAATTTGACAGCCGCCATGTTTTTTTCTATAATCGATGTATTTTGAGACATCCGGTATACCAAATTTGACAGCTGCCATGTTTTTTTCTCATAAATGTCGAGTTGGTACACCCATTATACTAAACTTACGAATCAGCTTCTAAGATTTAAGCAATAAGTACATAACGCATTAATATGTGCGGTTTACGGCCCTTATGGCAGTTGACGTACGCAAATTCTATTATTTTCTTGATCTCCCATGAAAGTTGTCTTCTTAGAGTACCCGCACGTTTCTGTAACTTTACTAATAACGAAGATAGCCTCCTATGCCCTTTTGACCTCGGAAAATGCTTAAAAATGTTTCTTGACATCCAAACGAATCTATTGATGCCAAAATCATCAAAATCGGACGACCGGAAGTGCAATTTCCGGTTTGGACCGGAAGTAGCCATTTTATTGCAGATTTGGACTCTCCTCGATGTGGGTAATCCGAATTTACTATTACTTTTCTTCTATCTTAATTTTTTGAAACCGGAAGTGTTTATTTTTTGATGATTCGTACAGATCCAAAATATCATTAATGTATATATTGAACGACAGATGGCTCTGATGTATTCCTTGAAAACGAATTGGTATCGCACTTTAAAAATGACGGACCCCGTCATGATGCACGTTTATGAGACACCCTGTATATATTTTTTGTCTCAACTGGCACGTTGGTACACCTGGTATATATTTTTTTCTTAAATGACAAACCCCATCACGATGCACGTTTATGAGACACCCTGTATTTTTTTTTCTTAAATGATGTATTTTGACACACCCTGTATACGTAAAACGAAAACTTCTGAATCCCTGCATGCCCCAATGATGCGATGCTCCAATGATGTGATGATTCATTTTTCCGATGTATTTTGAGACATCCTGTAAACCAAATTTGACAGCTGCCATGTTTTTTTCTCTGTCTCATGTTATTTGACAGGCAGCCATGTTTTTTTCTCTTAAATGTTGTGTTGGTTCACCCGGTATACCAAATTTGACAGCTGCCATGTTTTTTTCTCTTAAATGCCAAGTTGGTACACCCTGTATGGCAGCAGCCATGTTTTTTTCTCTTAAATACTATGGTGGTACACCCTGTATATCTTTTTTCTTCCATAATTAAATTTAAAAACCGGCAACGTCCCACCCTCCGTAACTCTACTCCTTAATTTTAAATCCGGCAACACCCAACGTCACGCGGTGAACCCAGCGAGCTTCGTCAATGCGCATGCGTGTTTTAGAACACACGTTGTATCACTACTAACCAAATGTTTTGGTTGTTTGTTTTGGTTGTTTTCGTTTATTTTTATTTGTCAGCTGAACGATGATATTTCAACTATCAGCTGTCAACTGTTTAATTTTTCGAGCTTTCAGTGTAGCCATATGAGCTTTTGGGGTGTCTGACAAGAAACAACCAACCTCATCATTATTTTTATGCTGGTCAGATTGGCCATTTATGCATGGAACATGCAAATATTGAAATATCTGAATGTTGGTATCCTTACTTCTGGAAGGAAGAAAAACAAGGTGGATTTCATTTCATTAGTTCTGTGCGGGGTTCTTTAGAATTTTCTTCTTGTGATGGGCCACAAACAATAAAAATAATTAATTTGTCTAATTCTGACTTTACAACTCGGAATTAGTATAATTCTGACTTCACAACTCGGAATTAGCCTAATTCTTACTATGCAACTCGGAATTATTATAATTCCGACTTCACAACTCGGAATTAGTATAATTCCGACTACACAACTCGGAATTAGCCTAATTCCGACTTCGCAACTCGGAATTAGTATAATTATGACTTCACAACTCGGAATTATTATAATTCCGACTTTACAACTCGGAATTATTATAGTTCCGATTTCACAGCTCGGAATTACCCTAATTCCGACTTCGCAACTCGGAATTAGTATAATTCCGACTTCACAACTCGGAATTAGTATAATTCCTACTTCACAACTCGGAATTATTATAATTCCGACTTCACAACTCGGAATTATTATAATTCCGACTTCACAACTCGGAATTAGTTTAATTTCGTCTTTACAACTCGGAATTAGTGTAATCATTGCGATTCCATTGAAATTATAGTGAAAGTTCAAACATTGATCCCTAACGTTAATAGAGAGATATTGCAATAACGCCAGGCACTATTTAAGGCAACTTTATTTCAATAGTGACCGGCACCATTCTGTGATCAAAAACAGAGATATTTCAGTTCCGTTTATACGTCCCTTATTTACATGTCATCGTGACGGGCGTTCGCTATTCATAACCTGAAGCAAATCTCAGTATTTTGGATTATTACTTTCTCAATTATTCATTTCAGAATCGGATACAATTATTCTGTTTATCAGATGCACCAATAGGCTTTCTACATCGACTACTCTTGAAAAAATCATATATTTATTATTCATGTGTGATGTCGTATCTATGATCTTGCCAGAAGTGAAAATATAAAGAAAACTTAATTCTCGCCTGTAAATGTCCTCTAATAAAAACAGGCAGTATTTTAATAAAGTAATCCTTATTCCTGATTAACACTGCGCCTGCGTACATGTTAAAATAATGGCGACTTCATTAGTGCCTGCCGTTATTGCGGGTACTGCAATATCTCTCTATTACTTAATATTATTAGAACGTCTTTCCCGCACGCCACATCGGCAGTAGCTTGCGGGAAAGTACAACTTTCCGTACTTGTTGAGTATTTTTATTGGAAAAGAGCATACTTCATTTAGAGAAAATCGTAAGAAAAGTACTAGTTTTATGCTTAGCAACTTTTCTACTTAGCAACACGTTTATTATTGATCATTACATTATTTCATCCTGCCAATCTGAGAGATTTTTCTTTTAATAATTGATGCGTTTCCATTGAAAAAAACTCTTATGCCGGGTCCACATCAAACCAACAAAACAGAAATAAAAAATAAACTCAATGTTTTTCAACCATTTAACAATAAATCTGAAACTTTTCATCATCAAAACGTGTAGTGATTTTTATGCAACAAACTTTTCGCGTTCCCGTTTCCATTGAAAAAAGGTTAAAAAAAAGTTTTCAACTCTTATGCCGTGTCCAACATCAAACTAAAAAAAATATTAACTCAATGTTCTTCTACATTTTAACAACAAATCTGAAAATTTTCTTCAATAAAACGCGCTTGTTGTGTTTTTGGTTGCAACAAACTTTTCGCGTTCCCGTTTCCATAAGAAAAAGGGAAAAACACGTTTCCAACTCTTATGCCGTATACACATCAAACCAACAAAACAGAAACAAAACATGTTTCTCGACAATTTAACAACAAATCTGAAATTTTTCATCAACAAAATGTGTTGTGTTGCAGCAACTTTTCGCGGTCCGGTTGGAAGGCGTTAAACATCAAAGGGTTTCTGTTTTGTTGTCATTGCTGGCAACATTTTCGGTGCTGCGTGAACCTAATTGAAGAACAAAGAAAAACAGAATCCCCTCCAATATGTCTTTGGGGAGTCCTAGGTGTTGTGAATGATGTCAGAAAATAAATATGCAGTATGTCTGGTGAACTGGTACATCAAGCAATGATTAAAATCTACAGTTTCCAAAAATCGTAGTGGTACCGCCAAGCATTCAACCACACAGCATATCTAAAATTGGTGTATTTTTTCATAGATCTTAGGGCTAACCATCAGCTGTATTGAATCTTCAAAGTTCTCGCTGGATGGTCCAAGTTTACATTTTCACATAACTTAAATGCCAACTCGTGGAATCGTAATGATTACACTGATTCCTAGTTGTGAAGTCGGAATTATACTAATTCCGAGTTGTGAAGTCGGAATTATAATAATTCCGAGTTGTTAAGTCGGAATCAGGCTAATTCCGAGTTGTGAAGTCGGAATTATAATTTTTTTATTTTATGTGGCCCTTCTAAGCTTTCGTAGTTATCCTATTTTCATCAAATTAGTGTGGTAATGCTGGTTGAGGACAATTTATATTCTATAACTGCTTTCTATTTTTCTTGCTAATGCATGCCTAGATCAGAAGCGTTTTAAGGGTTACAGGCGCATGAGGCAAAAAATCAAACGGCGCCTGTAGCCAGTGAAAGTTTTGTTTCACAAATTAGTCGTGTTCAATCCTTGTTCGAAAATCTGTCAATTGAATTAAAAAAAAATCAATATAAGTTAAAAGGCATGAAAGATTACTAGGTTGATACAAGCAAATGCAATCTTATCAATACTTATAAATAGAAACACAAAAAAGTATGCTCATAGGTAATATAATATAGAGAATGAATTTTAAAAACAAATAACATGATCCCAAACAAAACAATAAAAAAATTTACATAAACACATATCCTTGAGATGGCGAAAATAAACATACATAACATATACACAGAAAAGAACGAAACAAAAATAAAAAAAGGAATTAACAAATTCTTTGGTTACTTGATTAATTGAACTCAAAATATTTTTTTATTTACAGCATCAAACTCTACTATCATACCACAAAGATACAACATAATCTGATACAAAACAATATAGGTACAAAAAGGTACATGCAAAACAGAAAATAAAACAAAGGAACTCATACAATTCTTTGGTTATAGTAGCACAGGATAGGTATTTATCATCATTGAATGCAAAGAGACATTTTTCTTGACTTACTCGCAGCAAACGTCACAATTATATCTGAAAAATTGATTTTATCTAAAATATCTGACTCAATTAAGAACAGACAGAGATTGATTGCTATTTTTGGAGTCTTCTATTGAGCTTCTCAAATAATGTTTAAAAGCTTTTATTTAACTTGCTCTGTGTGTGTGTGAGATTGGTACAAATCTTGCAAGCTGAATTAGAACCACATCCTCTCATCCTATGGAATTGAAATTTTACATGTTGGTTCAATTCCTATGACAGTGTCATTAATGTCGAAGAAATTGTAACCCCCTGCCCAACGAGAGTTAGATGAAGAACGCGTAGGGTTTCGGAAGATTTCTAGACCGACTTAGACGTCAAAAATTATAGCTCGCCCCCCTACCCCTTTTCTCGAAAAAAGTTGGAAATTAAAATCGGTAAAAATCCGTAGAAAAAGAGAACGCGTAGAAATTCGAAAAAAATTTCAACGGTTTCATGCATTGAAAATTACGACAAAAAATATTTGTTTGAAAGTGGTTGACAATGTTTCACTTTAAGTAAGGTTATTCAGACAAAAAATGTTTGTCTGCCGGTGGGCTCGATTTCATCCCTCTTTACAAAAGAGTTGCGAAATCTTGCGAAAACAAAATCAAACAAATCCATAAAAATAGTGAAAAATATCTAACCATCAAAAAATATGGTTTTAAAAAAATTCACCCCTCTTTCTACATCGAGAATACGAATAAAATTGGAACACTTCTTGATTGTGTCGGACGATGAAAATTATGACGAAAGAAAATATTGATTGTTGCCAATTATATTATGCTGGGCTTTCACTATACACAAAATGCAGGGTAGTACTGTTGACCATGCCGTTGTTTATCTAGGCCCAAAGCCTTTCGCTTCTGGCCAAGCATATGTGGCTTTAAGTAGGGTGAAAGGTCTCCTCATTGAAGAACTAGATTGTAGTTAGTTAACAGGCAAGCGACTGTGCAACAATGAAGCATTAATTGAAATGAACAGACTAAGAAACATATCCAAAGAAAACTAAAAAAGAAATAAATAATAAATTAAAAACAAAAATTTTTAGAGCAACGCTTTTATTTAAATGCACTTAAAATAAGAAAATGAATTTTAAAGTGAATTAAACCCATCATTTTGAGAATTTAGCTTGAGTAACTTTCAAATTTAATTTACAATAAGAAATACATAGATACTTTTCGCGACAAGCTTTTATATCAATTATAATGTCATTCTAACAAAAATGTTGAACCCATCAGTTTTGGAATTTATTACCTTCTTTTTAGTGCATTTAAATAAAAGCTTTTCTCTAAAAAGTTTTTTTTTAAGTTTATTTATTTCAGTTGAAAACTACCTTTCACCTGAACAGTTTGTTGCAGGAATACATAAAAAAGTTCTCAAAGCCACATCAACATTTGGAAAAGTTTTTTGTTCTCTCATGAATCTCAGTGGTTGCTCAGTAAACGAACACGACTGGTTGAATCCTCGTAGGATCTGCTGGCGCCCCTAAAATATCCGGCGCCTGAGGCATTAGCCTAATCAGCCTTATGGATAAAACGCACCTTGCTCAGATACAGAGCGACTTCTCCTGGAAGAACAAAAATCCCAATACGAAAAAGGAGATACTCTCTTGCCTTCCAAACCAACTTACGGAAATCATTTTCAATAAAAGTCTGAATGCTGGCTCTTACGACTCGCGATTTAATCCAATGTTTTTTCAATAACCATAAACAGACTATATTTTTTTAGGCAATAATTGTGATACTAGCGCCCTCTGTCATCTCAGCGAGGGACAGGGCGGACATATTTTCGAACAAGAACCGCAAGTTTTCTTCGATAATGTTTATGCGCTGTCAAGATTTGTCTTCAGGAGAAAGAGGCAGCGTGGAGAATAGTTGAAATTATAATTGTATCATCTGGAATATTAGCAAAAAGAATATTACTTTGTAGATCCTTTTTTGGAAAATGAATGACAATTATTTTTATAGATCAATTACTTCATGAAAATATTGAACTCATTCCACTCGTTAAAAAATGTTGTGACGATGATAAAAAATGTATTTTGAAACCAATTACAGAAAAAAACATCATTCAAAGCTGGCATGATCACTATTCATCATCATTTATCTTGGCTCGAGCCAAATGATACCATGATAATGGTAATGAGTTCTGCTATAAATACTGAGAATAGAAATGGGCAGGTATTCACATCTTTTTGAGATCCAGGTGAACTTGTAGTACCTTCAGGTGAGTTAATCGTACTATTTTTTTGAATTTTCATCAACGGGTGTGACTGAGATAGCATGTTTGTGTGTACAGTATAGTGCATCAACCTTAAAAGTACTTCTCATCGATTAAACTCCTGCTTTCAAAAAGACTGCTCTATTAGTGAATAAGAAAACTTGTTTAAAATCGACAAAAAAACCGAAGGATGTATGAATGTGAAAATTTTCTTCACAATAAAAAAGAAATTCCGACGGAGGGGCAAACAACGTTTTTATTATTTAAAATAGGGTCTGACCGAAATTTCATCCACTTCCACACAAAAATTGAGGAATTTGAAGAAGTAGTTACAAATACCTTCATTTCTGATATATCAGTGCAGAATATTCAGACACAAGAAATCTTCAGTGGCGGCGGCAACGGCAATAGAAGCCATCATCTGATATATACAGCTTCTTGATATTGTTTGGGTTATAGGATTTATTCAAGTCGGTGATAACTAGCCAGCGAAGTTGCTCAAACTGAAATAATTTGAGAGTAACATTTGGCAATGAACAGATAACAAAATGGGGATGAAAATTTGGAAAATTTACATGAAAAAAGAGTCTGACCTTATTTGCAAATGATCTACTCATGTTTCTTAATAACGCAGAAGTTTGATTAGATTAGTTTGGGGCTTTTGTGCCACGACCCTCTACACTACTCTACTATCTTTTCAGATCTATTCTGTGTGCCCTTGAGTTCGTTAAGAGTTCTGTATATAGCCCCGTCTTCACTATAAGACTCCATAGGCTTATAGGCTGGTTTTCAAAGCTTTTGTCGATCAGAAAGCTTTGGTTGGGTTTTTCTCGCATTATCAGAAACCACAGCCAAAGACAAGACTTTGAAGTGACATAGTATGTGTACTGTTTCCTCTTCTTCCTGACAAAACCTGCATTGCATTTCTTCTACCATACCCATTGTACTCATATGATTGTTGAACCTACAACGCCCCGAAGTCAGAAGAGCTCCTCTTCTGTCTCAGATATTTTCCGTGAATATTGGCTGCGGTTGTTGGATAAACTCTTTGGCCTTTGCTCATTCCTAGTAAATTATTTTTAGAACAGATCCTGCTATACCTCAAAATAGTTCTGAGCCATGCAGGGCCTTGTCTTGCTCCTTTTTGGGCTAGCCGGCCTCTTCATTGCCTATGTCCTGTGTGTGCTAGTATACCTGCTCGTGACTGACGTGGCTTCGCCTTGAATGTATATTTGTAGTTGAGCAATACCTCTAGTGCAGCTGTTGTGGTGGTTCTCAAGGCTACGATGGTATTGTCGCACCAATTCTACCTGCTTGGTCTCTGGCAACCATACCACCGACCCGCCATGTAGTCATTTTTGCTTGTATCCTGCAATTTTTCCACAAATTTTCCTGTAGTGGGTGAAGGCCCTTTATACTTTTTTCTATTACATTTTGTAGATGTTGACTCCATAATAGCTAATGATCAAAAATTACTCCAGTAGGTATGTTGTCTCTTGTACAAAACGAATTTCTATCTCTTTCAGTCTGAACAGGTGACCTGATTCCTTCCAGTACATTCTTACTTGTAAATGTACCTATTGTGATTTCATGAGTGGTTCACTACCAGGAGGAGGAGTCCTCTATACACCAAATGTCGGCAATATCTGGAGCTATTTGTAAAAGCTCCAAGACTGTTCTTGCCAATTTTCTTTCTCTGATAAATGCAAGTTCATCGGCAAAAAAAAAATTTACATCCCCCACAATGTATGGATCTGGATGCTGGCCTCTCAATTAATTCCATTCCATTAGGATTGTCCAAAGCAGGGGCAATAGAACCCCTCCCTGCGGACGATTATGCTCTAGCAACCAGTCCTATTTTGCCAATTGCTGATTTGATAATCCTGTTTCACAAGTTGACGTTTATCCACTCGCACAATATGAGAGGTACTCCCTTCTCCAACAAAACGTTTGCTATGGACTCTATGGATGCATTACTGGAGGCAACTCCGAGGTCTAATGATATTGTCATGGCTATCTGATTGTCTTCCAAGGAGTTTAATGGCCTAACCAATGATTTTAGAGAAAAAAAGATTAGACTCATGAGGTGATACTTTCGTTGTACTGTTGCTTAGTCTCTCCCCTTGGGGAAAATAGAGGACTCCCTTTTGCAACATCGCAGTAATATGTCGGAGTATTACGTGAGGCTTGAATATAAGGCACATGATTGTGTGAAGTTTGTTCTCCTGCCATTTTTGGAGAAAGGTGGGACATATTTTCTCTTCTCCAGTGAATTTATAGTTTGAAATCATTGATAGCCCAACTGATTTTGCCATCAACTGATCGCCAAAACCAAAGCTGCGGGTATGTTTGGAATGCTTCTGTTGCTATTATCGGATCGTGATGAAGTACGGAGACTGAAAAGTGTGCTTCTGTAAGTATCTACTTGATATAGGGAAATCACAAAATTCATAAGGATAATTGACCAGAAAGGAAAGTGAAGAAAGGGAATTACACATAACTTGATTCTCGAATAAAGTCATAATTTAAAAAAATTCTAGTAGCATTTCTCAAATATAAAAATATCAAGTGGATGCTTTGAGAATACTGCAAAAGAAGTTAAGGAAAGTTATATAAAAATACAAAATGTTCCTAAATGGTACATTCAACTGTAGAAATTTTTCAAGTGGTATTTTCAAAAGACTGAAGAGTATGAAAACGAAAATAGTGTTAAATGAATGAATATTTTGGAACCTGTGGTGTGAATGCAATTCAAACACCAAAACTACACTCGACGGAGCGTTTCAGGAGCTAAAAGCTTTCAGTTTTGGTGTTTGGGTAGATAATTTTTTCTTGAATAAAATTGTGTGTTTGGTAGTTGAATACAAGTATTTTTTTCATTTCAGAATGTCCTCCATTTACTGGTATTTCTTCGTCTTCGCCGCTACCTTATCTTGTGAGTTGATGTTTTCATTATTATAGTTTGAACTCTAGTATGCATGTCAAAACTTTTGTTGCATGTATACAATAGAAAAATATCGAAAACCTACCCGAACACGAAAAAAAGTAATTTCTTTCGATTTGCGATTCGTCAAGAAAGTTACGCTCATTAACTTTCCCTACAGATTGCCAATTTGGAAGTAGACATCTCCAAATATCCATAAGTAATGAAAATGCACGCGTTCGTTAATTCGATTTATTTCAATACTTGTCAAATATAATGGTCACAAATAAAGGGACTGAGTTGTACTACTACTCTGTTGAGGGTCACGGATGACATTTTTACTGCTATAGATAATGACGAACTCTGCGCATTGGTATTGATTGATTATTCCAAGGCATTCGATAGGATAAATCATCAACTATTATTGGCTATTTAACACCACATCGGATTTTCGAAAAATGCAGTTGAAATGATGAAGCTTTACCTGACTAATAGAGTTCAGTCAGTGGTATTTAGGGGAGATACATCTAATAATGCAATAATGAAAAAAAGGGTACCACAAGGATCAATTTTAGGCCCTTTACTATACACCGTGTACACCTTGCAATTTCATAAACATTTGAAACACTTTGCCGTTCACTATTATGCTGATGACACTCAGTTATAAATGACATTTGGAGAAAACAGAATTCGTGAAGCTTGTGCGCAAATGAACTCGGATCTTGAAACTTTGAATTCCCTATCTAGAAAATTCTGTCTTTCCATCAACCCTTCCAAGTCCAAAGCTTTATTATTTGGACGTAAGGGAGCGCGAGAAAGAAATGTCCATGACTTGAACCTGTGATTGGATAATGTCCAGCTGAACTTATCCAAGTATGAAAGGAATTTGGGACTTATACTTGACGACGAATTGAATTGAATTTACACGGCATGTTTCACATGTAATCAAAAGAGCTTTCTGCAGTCTGAAATTAATCTATTCCAACAGAAATATCATGACTAGGAATTGTAAAATAACCCTTTGCAACTCACTTGTTCTTTCACACCTCAATTATGCTGACTGTATTTATGGACCTGCCCTATTACAAGCTGACTGTCGCAGACTTCAACTAATTCAGAATTCTTGTGTCAGGTTAATAGGTGATCTTCGAAGGCGGGATCAAGTATCGCGTTCTATAATGAATATTGGTTGGTTATATATGGAGAAACGACGATTACTTCACTTCCGCACTCTCATTCACAAAGAGAAAGCTAAGTATCGCTCTGAAGTACACGATGTTAATATTCGTTCGAAATATCAATTGACCAATCCCCGCCACAAAACTTCTCCTTTCAAGTCGTCCTTCTCATATAACCTTGCTAAAATTTATAACTGCATACCCAGCGATATGAAAAAACTTTCGGTTGGAGCTTTCAAGAAGTCTGTAGTTGCTCTCCTCGATAATAATACTTTCAAAATGCTTATGTAAACTTTCTCTAATCATTAGCTTACCATAGTATGAACATTTTTCTATATTTAGTTGTTTACTGGATATTGATTCGGCATTTATCTTTCTATATATTATATACTGTATATTCACTAGATTTTTGAAACACCATTTAAGATTTAACTGATTTCATTTTGATTAACAATCTTTATTTTTGTCTTTCTTTATTATTTAATTTTTATCTACAGGTTGAGTGGAAGAGCGTGTCTCCTCGGTAATTCAACTTACTGATGAGACCGAACTCTGCCTTTTATTCTCGAGCTATGTTTGAAATTGTACTTATGTATGTGGTATCACTCTAGAATAGTAAAATCTATTATTATTATTATTATATCTCATATATTTTGCTATCCAATTAACAATATTCCCCAGGATTTTGGTGATCGTTTTTTGATTTTAAATGTTGAAAACACTGATTCGAGTAAATAACAATTGTCATCTGTCAACAAAGTGTTCACCATTTTGATTATCTGAAAGTGGAAGTTAAAATATAGTGAAAAATTGATCGAATCAGATATTCTCGGTTTCTAGAGAAACATCGATACATTTATGCATTGCCCTGAATTCACATGATCTATGATCTATGAGGTAAAAAAAATATTGAAAACTGGAAAAAAATTGTGTTCCCATTCAACTACAGGAGTTGAAAAAAATCAGTACTTCAGACTAAAGTATAAAAAAGAACTTTTATTAAAATATTGAATACAGCAGTAACAAAGGAATAATGAAAAAAAATGGATCAGAGCTCTGGGGCTGCTTAAATTGATTCGGTGACGCATTCGCTTTTATAACTGTAGAAAACCCGGAAAAACCACGTCATTTGATGAGTTGGATATATTGAACGGAAACTCCTGACTCTGTTGAATTAAGAATAGCTGCTTTTCAGTAAAAAGGATATATGAGCTCTAGAGGCTCCAATTCGATAAAAAACAGCAACTGCCATCAGATATTTGTATCAGTCTGTTCTGTTCTTGGCCAAAGTATGAAGTAGTGGCAAGAATCAACTTCAAATCATCAGTGAACGCTGTATAAAGCTCGTGATTGGATTTGAAATATTCAAAATAGAATCTTGTTGATACTGGTACAAGATCCAAAGCCTAACAATGTGATCCCGTTAAAGCTAATTACCCTAAAATTTTAAAATAAACTACCACTCTCTTACTGTTGTCAATAAATGCCCCTGTTCCACAAATTGTTTTAGAGTATACGTATTTTTTTTTTAATTCGCTAGATACAAATCTTTTTATTTCCAACAAATGTTAGATATTGGTACTGGTATCAACTCTGTCGGGGGACGTTGACAAGGAATTCCTCGGTAAGTAACAAGTCCACATGAGAAACGTGAAATCTGCATATTGAGCTACATACTGTTTCATATTGTTTACAACATCATCCTGATTATCATTAAGGCCTTCTGTTTGATTATGGGTTCAAGTTTGGAAAATGTTATCCTAGTCATTCATTTTCTATCCAAATTTGAGAAGCACTTTGGGGATTCGTTATATTTTCTATGTTGTGTGCCACTCAGCGCAGCGTCGAGAATCAACTATCCAGTAACTCTGCACAATTTTAATCATGTTCAGAAAGTCAACAGTTTCATTCATTGGTTCGATGTAATATCTTCTTCTACATAACCAATAGTATCACTTTCTCCATTAACAGTTTCTTGCAGAAAATGCCTCAAATTTAGTTAACTCACCAACATCAGTTACAAAAGTGAATCTTGCCAACATCAGATAAACAGAAGCATCAGTTATTCTTATACCTTCTTTGGATGAAGTATTGAAAACATTAATTTCAAATTTAAACATCGAGAATGGAACTCAACAACATCAGAGTTTTGACACAAACGGTGTCTTCCCAATCTTTCATTCTCCTTGGAATGATCTCCAAAAATTCTTTCACTTTGACAGTGTTGTCATATGTCAGTGTGTTATTTCATTGTTTCCAACATTTAAAAACAAAATTTATTACCAACCTGACAGCAAGAAAACGATCACCAATTTCCTGTGGAATATTGTCCATTGTATATTCAACTCTTTCGACTGATAGTTTTCTACAATCTGTCTTTTCTTCTGCGCTGTGAAATTATACTTCTTCTGGATGTAACGTCATTTTTCTTTCGGAACAGACTCGAAGAATAATTATTGTTCCGCTCGCATGTAGATGGGGTGAATACCGAATCTTCTAGAACTCTTGGGTCATCGACAAACTCAATATGTTCCATTAAATCTCATCGACGCCAGCATGATTGAATACGGAAAGAGTCAGTGGGTTTTTCATGCATTCTCCACATCTTTTGGCATCAGTTATGTTACCATAAATAATTTATTGACAGTGCGATCATTTATTCTTTGGAAATGAAGAGCAGGAGCATCGTGATTATTTATTTTGTGGATATTGATGATTTCCTCTGGTGGCTCAGTATGTGGAATGGATTCGATAAAGAACTTGTTCGTTCCATTTCTAGCCAAGCAGGTCAAATATCGGGGGGAGGTCATGGACCGAACTTTCATGGAGGCCACATGTAGATGGGATTATCCAAAAGTCGGTAGTTATCCTATGGCAATTTGAAAGAATCGTAGGCAACAACTACTGGGGTACCAACCCAGAGATCATGCGCTGGATGTACACGGCAGTCTAAAGGACAAAGATCCATTATGGGTCAGCCGTGTGGTGGCCAGGAGCACAGAGCAGCACGATAAGCCGAAGACTCAGCAAGGTCCAGAAGTTGGCCTGTTTGGAAATAATGAGAGCAATGAGAACGACTTCAACCGCAGTGTTGGAAGTATTTTTAAGGCTGCCACCGCTTTCAGTCTGGATCAAGGAGGAGGCTTTGGCAGCCCATTTGAGAATGCGGGACTCGGGAGTCTGGGTAAGCGTAGAAGCGATGATATGTCAAGCGGAAATCGCGAAGTGGGCGGAGCAGGAGATCACGATCTCCACCCCCAGAGTGAAAAGCGCACAAGATAGACTGCAATGGAATAGAGAGTTCACTCTTACTATTCCGAGCAGAAAAAAATAGGAAGGAAATACGGTGGAGTTTCGCAAGAGAAGCCTAATCTGTTATACGGACGGTAGCGTCTGACTGGCAAACACGCTGGAGAAGGAAGAGATACGAGAAAGCTGCGCTTTGGGTAGGTTTACAGCAGTTTTTAAAGCTAAAGTGTTCGACGCCCTGACCGTAGCTCGCAAGAGCAAGAAGTGAAACATGGTCTCGAACAGAGAAATTAAATCTTTTCGGATAGTCAGGCAACACTCAAAGCCATCTGCCTTCCAAAACCCAGCTCATCACTTTTACAGGAATGCAGAAATGCGCTCGATAAAGTAGATGAAACGAAGGAAGTTCAGCTGGTATGGGTAACGGGTCACAGAGGGGTGCGCGGAAACGAGTTGGTAGACAGATTTGTCAGCACCGGTTCTGCAACGCCATTCTGTGGGTCGGAGCCTGTACTAAGCATCTAAAAGAGCCAAACCTCTTCAGCACTCGACTAGTGGGCTGAAGAAGAGCTGGATGGATTTTGGCAGGATAATAACAGTAATCGAAATACTTTATGGACGGCTCCAGTAAGTAAAGGACGGCATGGCTTTTCGACCGAAACCGCCAAGCACTACGCTTTCTCATAGGAATACTTACAGGGCATAACAAGTTGGGCAGACACCTATCATTAATAGGTATAGAAAACAGCCCCACTTGCCGCAAATGCGATGAAGACAAAGTAACTTGATCTGAGAGACGGATATTCGGAATATTCGGAGTTGGGAAACTCGAACAAGAGAAACAATTCTAGTTGGACTGCACGGACATACTGACCTTCATCAGAAGTCCACGAAGGATCGAAAAATGAGATTAGGATAAGGAATGTAGACAAGTGGAGAACAGGGGATGGCAAAAGGGGTCCATGAGGATCTAATCACCTTCTTTATTATTATAGAAAACAATCAAATTATGACACTTCCTTTTGGATAACTCCATCGTCAATTTGAGATAATGTTTGTATAAGGTAGCCAGATGTTGCTGTTATTCTTGTGGAAACGTCTTTGAATTGACTCAAGTTGAAAGGTTCTAGAATGGAATGAAACTTTTTCAAAGAATTATTTTCATATTCCAGCAAATCCAAGGTCAAGTCACCCATACATATTAATTTATCTACTGTGGAGTATATAGAGATCAAACTATTCTCGAACTCAACTAGAACAATAATTGTACTTTGGTCATACTGTTTATAAACCATGTCTATACCATACGATCTTTTGAAAAGAGTTAATTTCATACAAAATTGTTCCCATTTATGTTCTTGTCTACTTTTGATTAGGTAAACCTTTTCATGTGTATCTCTGTCAGCTCTAAATATGCAGTAACTAGCAATATTATATAAGTCATCACTTGTATGATTTTTTATCCAAGATTCAAAAATTTAAAATATTTCAAATTAATTGAATAATTAGGTTCTGCTAATTCATTAAAATTTCAACCTAATTGCAAAAAAATTTAAGTAATTATTATTTTACAAAAATTACATGAAGATATTACATAGCAACAGAGAAGCTATGAGAATTCAATAAAATAATCAACTTGAGTGCATCAACCTCGTCCAGATTACGAATCTGCATAACATCATCCTGGTTATTAAATTTCAAGAAAATATATCTGGCATTTGTCCACACCATTCCATTACTGCCAATTTTTGGCTGTGTGAGATATTCCATAGCTATAATGTCGTTGTTCTTTAGTGTCTCTTTGTTATTGTAGACATTATCTTTGAAACATTTTGTGAAAAACTTCACCATTTTTGACCATTGTTTGCAAATTTTTTCCCATTCTATTACATGTCTCAATATCAAATACATCCACCATTATGTCCATTTTTCTATATAAAACCTCCCTCAATATGTCTGTCGTGAATTCAATACAATCTTAAATTACGATTTCTGTCCACTTGATCTTGCTTATCCGCTTAAGCTTTCATGGATTCTTCTACTTTTCAACGATACTTAGATTTTTTTCCTACAGTGTTTGTATTTCAGTTATCGTCTCTGTTAGTTTGATGGTTAGTGTTGCTATGAAGTTTTCCGATTGTACTAGTACTCTTCTAGATGAAACTGACTCTCTCGTACTATTGCTTTGGCTATTGCTGCTGCGCGTACTCTACTCTCATAGCGTCGGTTTGCCGCTAGCTTCTGAGTTCTTTGAGCTTGTGAAATATTCAGTTCTGTTCTATCCTATCCAAAATACTCTCTTTCAACAAACAGAATCACAGAATAAAGGTTCCGTCAAACCAAACCAGGAACGCGAGAGCGGGAACGGAACTTTGGAACCGTGCAAATTGCTAGAAAAATAGTACACGTAGCAAACCATATATTTTTCGTTGCTTGTATGCATTTTGGAATACAAATAATCACTATAGTCTCTACTTTAGTCTCGGATTCATCTCGTTCCCGCTCCCGCGTTCCCTCGTTGATTTGAGGAAACCTCAATACTTCTGTGGGATTGATTCAGCTATGAAAACCTCATATATGTGTTCTCAATTATAACAATGATTTTACTTACCGAATAATCATTCTCGTCGTCTTCTAGGCAGGTTCGACGAATACACATACGCGAGTATGCCCATATGCACTGTATCATGAATATTCTCAATGACTTATAATACTGGCTGCTTTGAATTGATTCAAATTCAACTTAATTGTAGAAGAACTCAATTGGTTTTGGTTGTTTTCAAATTTATTGGCTAGTAAAAGTCATGTGTGAAATGATGAATATATATGAAATGACTAGACAATTAAAATACTTGAGCTAAGAAATGAAAATTAAATTTCCACATTCACTATAGGCTATTTGAAAAGCGTCCACAGTGGCGCACAGAAAGGGTTCAACTATCACATGATGTACATATTTTAGTTACAAGGGACCTGACGAATGCGTAAAGTTTCAATTCCCTCTCACCATCGCCATCGGTAGATTTTGTTGATGTCATATTTATCAAATTATGTTGACCTTTTTGAGACATATTCAAATTGTGAAGTATATTGTATCGATAATTTGTATGTTACGATCCATGGATCTAGAAAGTCTTGGGTTCGGTTCTGGTCCAAGAGTTGTGTCGATGATGCTTTCTATGCTCTCATGCGTCGAGTAAAATCTGATTTATGGTGTTTGAGAAGATTTATACCTTTCTGATTCATATTCATATCAGAGGATCCAATTATTCCCGTATATTATGAATAAAAAAAAAACTAAAACCAAATCCTCATTTTAGTCTTCAACTATTACTTGGGAAACCTCCTTTAACGTTTCATGAACGAAGACATTTTTATCCGGATATATCGTCTCAGAGTTGAAGTAAAATTATATTTTATGGATTCATGTGAAGCTCCTAATCCGTAGATTGAAAGAAATTTGACGAATGGACATCTTTCAGGTTTTTGTGATGCTCAGGTACTGATAAAATCAGTCAAATCAGGATTAGTTTTTGATGGAAATGGAGAAAATGTCAAAGCTGTGAAGCAAGATCACAACCCAGGTCATGTGTGGATATTGGAAGGCAAGCAAAATGGTCATTTCGTTATAGTAAATGCCAAAAATAAGTGAGTATTTCAATAAACTTCAATATCAACGAAATCAAATTATTCAAAATGACATTGTAGCTCTGCCAAGATGAATATGTAGTTTGATATGATTTCAAACCATATATTCAACAAAAATGTAAAAATCTGTCTTGGTGTTCTCGATCAGTGTGTACCAGGAGAACCAAATCAAATTCACCCTTGTATCTTCGTTGTTATTTTGTATCGGGTACATCGATTAGATTTCATAAATATACGATTCAGTATCAGACCAAATATGACACTTCTGTTTTGAACAGAAGATACATATATTTTTTCTGAAAATTATGATTTGATACAAACTGCATTTACAACTTATATCATAGTCATTCTTCCAATTCACAAACTACTGATATAATTCAGATAATATGAAATACACTTTTTTAATTCCCTTCGTAACAGAACATTTTCATGAATGTGTGTCATGCAGCATGGAACAGTAGCATGTGAGTAATAATAATTAGAAGTTTTCACACAATGGTTTGTATGCGGTCTATTTTCCCAATTTTAGTTTTTTTTTTTTTTTTAAACACACATTCCTTTCGAATGCTAAAATGATATTTTTATGTAAGTTAGAAACTCGTATCTATCTATATAGAGAAACAATACATAAAAAATTACTGATTAATTCAGTTTTGATGAAGATAACCTCCATGCTATAACTGTATTTGTTAGTTCATGTTAGTTGACTATGGAATTTAATATGTTCCAAATTCTCTATCATAATCAATTGTGAAATGAACAACTACCAACTAACGATTTGCCCACAATGGAAGAGTTAATTTGCTGTTGATTTATGGGAAATCATGGAAATCTTCGTGATAGTCCAGCTCATGACTGACCAGAATATCACAATATGACTCCAGTAAGATATTGATAGTTTTGGAGATATTTGCAATTTTATGAAATTCGTGAAAATCGAAACATTTGATCAGTATTTTGAGTGCCACAGGTACAAAACTTTATATTCCAAGATTCTAATGTTTGTTAGGCAACCTTCAATAACCCTTCTATTGATTGAGATCTAAAATAAAAATATTGGTAAAATACTTTTGGAGAAAAAGAAATATTCGCCTGATTCAAGAGTTAACTCATTTTAATTGAATACTTAGACTCCTCATACTATAAACAAATTCACCACACGAACCTGGCAAGTTATTTAAAAAAATTGCTCATTTGGTGTAGTTTTTTACATGATACAACGAACACTGTCTTCCACTTGGGGAAAAAATATATTCCTAGTTTAGTGCTATAGGAGCTCATTGTGAAATCATTTCAATAATTAGGAATTCGAATAAAAACACTTGCTAAATTGAAGTGACAGGTATTTATTGACAACTAAGGCCTTCGGCGTGTGATGACCCTCGGCTAACGCCATCGGGCCATCATCCACGCCGCAGGCCATAAACGCCTACTTACGTCCTTGATACATAAATAACTATTATGGACCAGCATCTGGAACGGTACAATAATTTTTTTTAAATAATTTGCCAGATTCCCGTGGATATTTTTTTACACCTTCCTGTTATGCATACTACCTGGTGTGTCCATGTAGGTATAGCCAACACATGTATACCTGCTCTCCTATGCAGTAGATACTTTTACACAACATTTTAAGGTGCATGAAACACTTCATACAACATGCGTCACTAGCTCTTGGACTATTATTAGGGAGCCTGGATAAACGAAGGAGCGATGGTATGTCATGCGGAAATCGCGGTTTCAGCGGATTCCCATTTCCGCTTTCAATGTGAAAGACATGGTTTGGATGCAGACATGTACCTGGGAGGAAGCAACGTACGAGAACGCTCCAAGTTACAGTTTTCTCAGCTGAAGTGTACGTAATTCTAACTGTAGCTATGAGGCAAGAGGTGAAAGAATGGCCTGAGCAGAGAATCTATATCTGTTTGTATAGTCAGACTGAGCTCAGAGCTATCTTTCATCCTAAATCAAGCTTGGCACTTGTACAGGAATGCAGATATGCTCTCGAGATACTAGCTGAAACAGGGGAAGTTCGTTGGGTCTGGGTCCTGGTTCACAGAGGGGTGCGCGGAAACGAGGTGGCATACGAACTCGCTAGAACCGGTTCTAATACGCCGTTCTGTGTGTCGGAGCCTGAACTAGGCATCGCAAGAAGCCAAATTTTTTCAGAATTTGAAGACTAGACTAAAGAAGAGTTGAACCAACTGTAGAAGGATAATTTGGGGTCCCAAGGACACGACTTATTCGAATTCATACAAGTTTCGAAGGTAATTGGGGTTCGATTGTAATTTTTGTTTTCATTTCAGGTTGGCTTTGGATGTACAGAAAGGCTGCGGAAATAGTGAAAACATTATGGTTTATGAAAAACATTCCAGAGACAATCAACAATTCTATATCAACTCTGACGGAACTATTGGAACATCCTGTGGTAAAGACCTCATCTTGCAGATCGAAAATGGGAATGTTAAAACGGTTAAAAAATCACAAGCTTGTGGTCTTGACATTCACTTCGAACTTGTACATGTGAAATGAGAACGATAACAATATATTGTGTAGATTTTCTTTCTCAAAATAAAACTTATTCAGCAGCAGCAACAGCAACATGTGTTATCACTCTGAATATATTCCTATCACTTTGTTAGAAACTGAAAGTTGTTAAAACAAATTCTTCAAACTTTTGGTGGAACGTACAACAGTTGCAGTAGGATGAGCCCATTCTAACACCAACACTATCCTCACTTCACAATGAGTTGTATCCATATAAGCTAGCAACTGCCTAAACTTTAGGTTTGTTTCTCTCATAACTCAACAGAATTGATGAGTCTGTTGCAAAACATCTGAGTTAAAGCATTTGCTCTATGTTGATGCATATGACCCAATATCTTTCAGTTTGGGAACAACTTGTGAAGAGCGTCGCTTTCTCTTTCAAACTTCTGATATATCAGCCAGTCAAACCAGGAATGGAGAGGAAAGGTAACCCACATCATAGTATAGAAAGGAGTATCAAGATTTTACATTCATGCTCTCGAAGTATCTCAAAGAAGATTTATCCTACTGATGATCTATACACACACAAGTAATCCAAATTTTCTGAGTAAATCAGCTACGCCGATTCTCGGATGGAGGTGCCAAATGGGCGTTCGCATGTCAGTGAAAATACACCAGAGCGTATGGTGCAGTGTTTTAGAGTAAGAGCGTGGGAGTGAACGTGGTTGCGAAGAAGGTGGAGAGTGAGTTAGTTGGCATTTTTCGTGACGTAGTCAAGAGAGTTCCATTTCGGTGATAAGGATTTGTCAGTTGAGCGCGCGGTTGGAGTAGAAAAAGAATTATGATTGTAGATGTATGGAAAGTGTGAATATGATAAAGAAGTTTGAAAAAAATGGGGAAAATATGGTAACGGGGGTCGTACCGCATTAACATGTGATACCAAGGAAGAACGTATACAAGGTGACTCAAAACACATAATTTAAGAGGAAAAATATTGCAGTTGTTTGTCAAATGTCAAAGTGTTATCCCTGGTGTGCCAACATATCATTTAGGTAGAAAAAACTTGGTTGTTGCTATTGAAATGTTTGGTGGAGAATGGGACAGAAAAAATAGTATCAGCGGAGACATGGAGCAGAGAAAAAATGTATAATTGGGAAAATGAATATTCAGAATATTCGCGGTTTTGTCAACGTAATATGCCAATTGTTTGGCTTTGCCCTGCTCGCCTCTCAAAAACCTATCAGCGATTCGATCCAGAATTGGTATAATTCATGTTGACCAACAGTTGCGATTCGACGTTGGACATTTCCGATCATCTCTGTGTCTTATTTCTACACCAGGGCAAACTGATACTTTTTATTTTGGGATTATCGTTGTTTACGTTTGGAGTGGGTGTGACTAGGTTGATGTAGTAGTCTATTTGGTGTTGTCGTATTTATTGTTGTTCTGTAGATGGAGGTCTTGTTAACCGGGTTTTCTAGAGTTTGGTTTTGGAAAGAAAACGCAACTTATTGGTGATTCGAAAGAAATCTGTCGGTGATACTGCTCAGAATGTCAAGTACCTACTGAACTTTGAAAGTGGGAGATTTCCGGAAAGACAGTCTTCTGAGAGAAATGAGGGTTTAAGGGTCAAGGAAATTGTCAGAGTGCAAGGCTGTTAGCCGTTATGCAATATTTCATATCCGAAGATATCTATTGACAAGAAAGCCATCCTATTGTCAAAAATATATGGAACATCCTGTACATTAAAATATTTCGTTATCATTCAATACGTGGGTAACCTTTTTACCTTCTACAATTCAGTACGTGAGCGAAGATATTTTATTTTGAGACACAACTTGTCCTCAACAGAACATAAACAAGAGTTTTCAAAAAGGCCACTGATAGTTCGATCTGGTAGTCGAGTTTAGAGTTCTGCCGTGCCCGCAGCTAGTGAGGGCTATGGGGGGAGTTTGGATGATTCGATATTAAATAAATGGAAAATGTTCATAAACTGTTTAAGCCAATATGTATTGTAAGTATAGATCTTTCTGAAATAATTTATACAAAAGTAACCAGTCTAGGAGAGATTCATTAATTCTTTGATTCATTAATTCTTTAATTTAATAATTCCTTCATTTAATTTAGTCGTCGTAATCTCATATTTGTACATAGTAAAATAAATGTTTTAATATTTTTCTAAAGTGTTTTAAATCTATGAATGATCAGTATCTACCTAGTTAGTCGTGAATCAATCTCAACTCACGACACTATTTTGGGGATCATCTAGATCTATTGCTGAAGTAGTTTGAGTGGTACGTCGTTGATTTTGGAGCGTCTTGGATTCTGAGCGACTTGGATTTTGGGTAAATCACTCAATTCAAACACCCGATTAGACGGATCGTTATCAGCTGGCATACTTTCGTCGTCTTTCCTGGTATATTTGTGAATGAGTTTATATGTTATCCCGTGTTTTAGTGTTGTTAAATATATTCTCTAAAACTGGCATTCTTCCGATTATTTTTGTCTGCCACGAACGATAGCAGTTCATTTATATTTTATTCGAAAAATTCGATATACTAATCATTTAAATGCTAATTTTCAAACGGCTGTTTTGGGATATTCACAGTATTTCGATATTATTTGCTTGATATGAGTTTTTCATCATGAAATTTGTTGAGTCGTATGTTGGGCTAGGGGAAATTGGGAATCTTATTATATTTATGAACAAAATTCGTGAGTGTTACACTGGCATTTTATCTTATAGGGTTCTAGTACGGAGTATATTCATTTTGGAGGAACATTTTTCTTGATGGCCACAATCTTTAGGGAGACTTAATCCGGTTGGAGTTATAGTTGAAGGGTCTGAATACACTTTGGAAGCTGTACATGCTGGTAGCTGCCAGAATTTTCATTTTGGAGACTGTAGATCCAAGGCTCTCCCTAGATACATAGTTGAAGATTTGAAGCTAACGATTCCTGTCCCAAATTTCCCGTTGGAAATGCAAAGTCCGTATGGTGAAAGATAGAAAATTATGAACCAGAGTTTATACAGACAAAACACAATTAGAGACACCTCTGAACTCCTCTTCAAATGGATACCTTTACTACAACTTACCATTTACTCAAGTAGAATTCGACCATGCGATTTCCTGTGCCAAGCCATCTTCACCCGGTCCAGATTCATTTCAATTCAAAATATCCCTACTAAACTTGTTCAATAAAATCTGGCACACACGTAATTTGTTACGTACTTCCCTTCCCATATTCCGAAGTTATAATGACGCTTACGGGTACTGGGTGTAACGGACACCGGTACACTCGGTCCAAAACCCATTACTTTCCTGAGGCGCCAGTAAGATTATAGTGGTATGCTCCACTTCCTTCCAGATGACACTAATGGGAGACCCAGGGCAGCTACAGCAAAGAAACGGTATTCCAGAGGTCAGTAATAATGACCAACGGTAAACTGACAATAAGTGGCAGGCTTTAATGGCCCTTATCACCTTTGGATACCAGCTGTGTCTATTTACTGAATTTGAACCACTTTCATTTCTGAAACGACGGAACTGTATATAACACTATACATTCATCGGAGTGTCACGACTAGGGTTTCTAGGGTTACACCCTGAGTCGTATAAGGGATTGTTTCCCCTATACGAAATGCGAATTGCGGTATAGCTAAAATTTACTAAAATACTGACGAATTGAGAATCTACACGATCGGCAGGTATGGAGTGATTACGTTGTAATTACGCGCGATCATGTGGCTCGCGTATTTTTCGCGCTTTTTCTCCACGACAGCTCATTAGCGGTCTCCATACGTTTTAAATTTTCATGCTCGGTTGAGTAGAAGCACCATTGGCTTCGATTCAGGTGGTTTCAATAAATTTTCTCTCTGTGAAGAACACTAGCCTTGTCCCAAAGTATTTGGTGGTGCTCTGTCCATGCGTGGTCTGTAACGCTCCTCTAACGCGTCACAAGATTTTGGCGGTTGATATGACACACCAAGTATTCGACTCCGGCCAGACTCGAGTGGAGATGGGAATGGGTAGATAAAAATGATTAAAAAATGTATAGGGCGCCAGGTGACTTCTCCCTTCGAATACTATTTCTCACCACTCTAAACCACAAATCACCCAAGGTAAATTAGTGCAAATATGTCAGGTTATACCCCCAATATATCAGTTCGTAGCAAGGGTAAGCAAAAATATAACGCCACAAAATTAACCTTATATTAACTTCAAATTACAAAAATAATTATTTCTCATATGAGGTGTATACATGCAGAATTATCATTAATGAAAAATTACTAATTCAAAATGAGTAGAAATTAAAGTTTTCAGATAAATCTAATCACCCGGAATACCAAATTAACCGTTGGCATAAAAAAATACTTCAACTCTCTCAGTATTGAAGCTTGGGCCCAAACCTGATAACCGGTGTATTGTTAAACGAAAATGACGGAACAACTTAATTTCCACTATACAGTATCAAGCAAACAAAAATATAAACGTTCAAGAAAAAGCCAAATTTCAAAATTTTCTGTTCAAAGCAAAAACCACTTGCGTAACCAGGATAACTTTTTGGTTCACAGTCTGGGCTTCGACGATCCAGAACAACGTTATACTAGAATCCCCAACGTAGGATAAGGCGTATCCTCGCTGCCCTCGTATAAAATCAAACGAAGAATAAAACGTATCCTTCAGGCCATGGAATAAAACCAGATATGGTATAAGACGTATCTTTCCTGACGTGGAATAAAACCCTTTAAAGGAATAAATAAATCCCAATCAGCCTCAAAACTACCATTTGAAAATTAATCCTGAAGTTCACGGACTTCGTGTACGTCTTGGCAACATTGTATTTTGAAAAAGGGTGTTGAACAATAAATATAATATAGTTGTACCATGTGGAATAAAAATACGAAATTTATGGATTTTTCACACAACTTGGCAACGTTGCATTCCGAAAAACATGCTGAACGCTATAAATAATATAGATGTACCATTGAGAAGGAAATCTGAAATTTACGGATTTCTTTACATCTTTGCAACATTGCATTGCAAAAAAATTGTTCGAACAATACAAATAATATGGATGTACCATGTGAAAGTAATTCTGAAATTTACGGATTTCTTTACATCTTGGCAACATTGCATTGCAAACAAAATGTTCGAACAATACAAATAATATGGATGTACTATGTGAAAGTAATTCTGAAATTTACGGATTTCTTTACGTCTTGGCAACACTGCATTGAAAAAATATTATCGATCAATAAAAATAATATAGATGTACCATGTGTGAAGGAATTATGAAATTTACAAAGGACCCCGCACTAATCTTATGGAAAACCGGTTTCGGTGAAAATCGCTGAAATTTCAATATGATGTAGCCCATGCCATCCTGAACAAAAGTTACCATTGCACCAACTCTCTGAATGCCCGCGTTTGGATTCTACAGGGGGTCAAAGTTCGATATTTTGACGATTTTTCAAAAAATCCGGAATTTCATTTTCATTGTATCGATCTGAATTTTTATAATGAAATAGTCCACAATATGTGCATCAAAAAGTTCAAATGACAAAAGTTTCTAGAATCAAAACTGGCGGGTATACAGAGGGTTGAACTTTGTTTTTGGTAATTTTTATCGAACTTTTTTTGAGAAAATATTCGTTTTCCTGCAGATCCATGTGCAATTGATGATACTTACAGTACATAAGAGGGCGATCATATTTTGCATTTGAACTAACCATCCAACTTTAAATATTTGAAAGATACGGGGCGATCAAAAATATATTTTCAATTTCGGAAAAATGTATCCCTTTGTATAGTCAGCTTTCACCAATATATTTAGCTGATGTTTTGAAAGTATGTAGCTAACATACATACAAATGTGTCACCGTCTGTGCTCATTAATCTGAATCCAAATAAAGTTGCGGCGATGGTCCAAAAAATATGGAGAAGGGATGTTTCGGAATAATTTTGAAATGATTTCTAAAATCGTCCGTGAATTTTTTTTATTTTCTGATATAATGTAGATGAGTCATTCTTGATCAAAAAGTTCTACAGTGCCTACCACGCGAATGCCACGGTTTGAGTTAAACAGGGGTTTGAAGTATAGTATTTCCTTGATTTCTCGAATAATCAATAATTTCTTTGTAACGGAAAATAACATTGTTTCCTAGACAAACTTCGAAACATTTCAATGACCAAATTATCTGAAATGAGAATTTATGAATATACAAAGGTTGGTCCAAAAAAAAAATTTTTTTTCAAAAATATAAGTATCCGTTTAATATTCATATTTTTTATATATTCAGAAACTCTATTAGGACCAGGACCACTTTGTCTCCACCCGATGTTTTAGGAAAATCCAGTATGAAAACAATATATTCTCGAGAAAGATCGTGTGCGAAAAAACAAGTAGAGAGAAATGAGATGATTTGGTTTATATTCAGGTCTTCGCAACTGCCATTGTCTTCAAAAAATTGTGACCGCAACTGACAGATATATGAAATATGAATTAAAGTAAGTACATAACATGAATTCAGCACGATTCCAAGCATATGGGCTGATTCAGAGAAAACAGAAATGATGATAGTACCACAACAGCTACTGAACTGAGTCGAATCAATTCAGCAAGTACATTTTTTCCATGAAGACAGCCTTTCGGACGATTCATATTTCGTTTTCCGAAACGAGTTATACCGGTTTCGGGGTTTTGCCCCTCATCAGTGTAGGGTAGGTCTTATATAGATATCACTGAATAGAGCATGCGACATTCTTAAATAATTGGAAAAATCTTCCATTACAATGATTGAATCTGCAGTTAATTCAATTGCAATGAAGAATGAGGATGCAAGTGATTTCTATCGCAATAAAGAATTAGACTTCAGACGAAATGTCATGCATCCAAATTGACCACCTACATACCGGTCTTGGGTTTTTTGAGGTGTTATTCAAATAAATTGTGAGGAGTTTATTCACCGGCATGACTGTCATCGTTTCACTACCCAACTATTTCAAGCGCACCATCAGGAACCATTTGTTGTGGTCTATTTGCCGCGTCCATTACTGAGTTTAGTAGGGAACTTGAGGGGTATCGACTGTTGGGGTCATGTCGAGCATGACCAAGATACCATAGAACACTGGCAACATGCGCACATGTTCCTAAAGTTCTGGCGCCGGTTTTACAAGTACAAAAATATCCTAATATGGGCTCGTTTGGTTCATCAGGTTCTTCTCCATCATTATATTTGATCCACAGTTGATATTTTGTGGCATTTCTGAACCTCGAAAAAACCCTGACTCTCATGAATCCAGGTTCCTCTTCGAAAATATCGACCTGAAACTCTTCATTTTCTTCCCTTTGCAATTTATCCTGTATATACGAAGGTGAAAGTTTAACTTGGTATATACCTACGGTCAAATCTCTTAGATATTCTATCGTAAGGCGAGGAAAGTTTGGAATCAGGTTTCAATTCATACGGACCCATTGACCATTTCTCAGATGAAGATTGTCCACTTCCACTCGAGCCTGGACGACATTTACCTCCTGTGATTTTCGTAACAATTCTTGTGCCAGCTGAGCATTGGCACCTCTCATTGAGACTGGGGGGTGGAAGCTGTTGATGAGTGCACCAGCGATTTGATATAGATCGCTAAGATTGTGTACGTGTGGCATTTCGATAGTTTTATCAAAAAACTTAAACATGCTTTTCAAATGTCCATTTCTTGCTTCAACTATCCATCTAGTTTTCGTCACTAATCGAGATTTATTTGCTTCCTCAGTGGAAAGCTGTTGTTGCCCTCGTGGAACAATCGCGGGCATTTCATATTGTATGCCAAGATTATTCAGTAAGGGTATGGCATCTCGATAACCCCGATCCACAACAAAAATGTCACCTTCATTAAACCATCCCCTCATGTCTTCTAAGTTTCTTTCAAACTGATTCTCCAAAATTCTTGCGTCATTGTTGCGAGCGTCTGAGAAATAAGGTCCTTGAATACTCAGTATATATCCATCCGGGGCCACAATCAAAACTGGTTTCACCAGATGATGTCCCTTGTACCGGCAGAAAGATTGGCGCAATATCCTGAAATTACAACTTTTATTTATGGCGGCGTATGATCCGTCGATGTAAACGATGGCCTTCGGGTTGTCTGGGGTCGGGTTATATAAAATATTGGAAAACTCACTCACATGCCTTCTAATATACACATTCCTATCGATGGCTGCAAAGCCGATATTCGATGGAACGAATCTTTGCATCAAAGACTGTCTTACTTTAGAAATTGCTAAGCTGGTGGCTTGCCTAGAGGGATAATGGAATATTACCTTCAAGAAATCATCCGACAGACCCTGACGCAATTTACAGAGGAATGTCATAAGGTCTTTTTTCGTTATATATCTATAACCATGTTCCTGCGGAACCATATCACAGAACATAAAAAGACTACGAAATTGTTCTTTGGTTATAGGAGATATTGCCTGAAACTCATCCTCACTGAAATTGTTCTCATCTTCATAGCTGGAGTGTTCAATAGCCACAAAACGAAGCCCTTGAAGGAAAATGGATAGTTGCTGTCCCTTTATCACATAAGGTGTATTTACAAACTGGATTCCTGGTAATAGAAATGGCAAAATGAAACCGTTATCATCGAGATGATGTCTGCACGCCTTCACGTTATCCGGGATGAATATATTTCGATGAACAAAAACATTGGCCCTGCATTTATTGGATAGAGTTTGCTGATCAGCGGCGGCATTGCAGATGAAGCATGTATGGCTCGATGTTTGTGTCAAAACATTAAGTCTTATACAAGTTGGATCAATCGTCAAGTCCCTTATTTCATTCATAATAGATCGATTACAGTTTAAACATATCCTTGTTTCTTCTCCTATGATGAGAGGGGGACCACCTCGTGCATCCCGCCTAGAAATAGCTATTTGACACTTTTCCAAATGTTCTTCTCCATGAAGAAGATGTGACATTCGAGCTGGTCTTGATCGGGTATCGCATACAAAGCAATTTACTTGATTTTGATAGGCCATGATGACCTGGGAATATTCCAATATGAGATACAATTGAATATAATGATTATCTCACCTTATTTAACTTCGAAGAGCAGAAAATAAAAGAAAACCAAAACATCAACCGATTCTCTAATTATTAGAAAATACTAACATTTCATCTACGTTCAACACATCAAAATATGTTTGCTATCAAAAACATCCATAACTCTGACAGCAATCGAATGACATTCCAAGGACTGCTCTATTTTGAATATGGAATAATACAGTTACTTGCACAGAAAAGTAGTAGGTACAAGTCTTGGAAACGAAAATGTTGTTATTTTAGTACAGTAAATTGTGTTAATCTGATCTTTTAAAATTGTCTTTGGCTTTTTAAAAACGTTAAAGAGGCACAAAAGAAATATGGCAGTTATCAATTTTAGCAAGTCATTTCGTAAAGAATAAACAACACTACTTGACGGAAGACCATTAATTAATAATGAAAAATGGATTATATAATCCAATCTTCCGCATACAACCTATACTATAGGTAATTCGTCGGCAAGTATACAACAGAAAACAGTACAGCAGTAGTTGTTTTCTGTTGTATACTTGCCGACGAATTACCTATAGTATAGGTTGTATGCGGAAGATTGGATTATATAATCCATTTGTCATTATTAAGCAAGTCATGTTTACACTGCTGAAATTAAGTGTACTACTTTTCTATGAAAGCAACTGTACACAATTCGGGAATATATAAAACCTGAACTACCTGAACTTGAAACTAGTATATCAAAAGACATCATTTGAAAAATAAAATAGTTCTGGGATTGCAGGGAGATGTACGCCCCTTCTACTTGGAAAACTCTGCAGTAACTTGGCCATGCTTGGCATGGCACTTTACTGGCAGACACATTCGAAGCATTCCGAAAATTGTTTTCATCCTGTATTTTCCTGGAACATAAAATGAAAATGATGGTCCTTATAGAATTTGTATTATATTTTCATACACCGTATGAAACATGAATCGTATTCGTATGCTCATGCATATGTCCGAAAATATATTTACATAATGAGACTGACTTGCAACCTTTGTATATTCATGAATTCTCATTTCAGATAATTTGGGCATTGAAATGTTTCGAAGTTTGTCTAGGAAACAATGTTATTTTCCGTTACAAAGAAATTATTGATTATTCGAGAAATCAAGGAAATACTATACTTCAAACCCCTGTATAACTCAAACCGTGGCATTCGCGTGGTAGGCACTGTAGAACTTTTTGATCAAGAATGACTCATCTACATTATATCAGAAAATAAAAAAAATGCACGGACGATTTTAGAAATCATTTCAAAATTATTCCGAAACATCCCTTCTCCATATTTTTTGGACCATCGCCGCAACTTTATTTGGATTCAGATTAATGAGCACAGACGGTTACACATTTGTATGTATGTTAGCTACATACTTTCAAAACATCAGCTAAATATATTGGTGAAAGCTGACTATACAAAGGGATACATTTTACCGAAATTGAAAATATATTTTTGATCGCCCCGTATCTTTCAAATATTTAAAGTTGGATGGTTAGTTCAAATGCAAAATATGATCGCCCTCTTATGTACTGTAAGTATCATCAATTGCACATGGATCTGCAGGAAAACGAATATTATCTCAAAAAAAGTTCGATAAAAATTACCAAAAACAAAGTTCAACCCTCTGTATACCCGCCAGTTTTGATTCTAGAAACTTTTGTCATTTGAACTTTTTGATGCACATATTGTGGACTATTTCATTATAAAAATTCAGATCGATACAATGAAAATGAAATTCCGGATTTTTTGAAAAATCGTCAAAATATCGAACTTTGACCCCCTGTAGAATCCAAACGCGGGCATTCAGAGAGTTGGCGCAATTTTAACTTTTGTTCAGGATGGCATGGGCTACATCATATTGAAATTTCAGCGATTTTCACCGAAACCGGTTTTCCATAAGATTAGTGCGGGGTCCTTTCCTGTACAACTTTGCAACATTGCATTACTAAAAATCGTATTGTACAATAAAAATAATATAGATCACCCATGTGAACAGGAATTCTGTAAGTCTAGGACTTTTTGTACACTTGGAAACATTGTACAATAAATAAAGATGGATGCAAAAAAAAAATCAAAAACAATGAAATGTAAATTGAACGTTTCCAAAATAATGATTATTCCCCAACATTAATAGTTCTGAGATCAAAAAGACAACACCGTATCACTATCGTGAAATGTACCATTGAATGGTCAATCAAATTCCACCCAAAACTCGAAAAGTCGTTGCCGAATGAACCACAAAATGAAATTGACCAACTTATTCAACATTGTTCAAAAAAAAAAATTAATTGAGCTAGAAGTTATGTGAGCCGTACTTGCAAAATCGAATGGCCCACGTTTACACCATAGTGTATAAAAGATACACTACTAACTGTCTGCCAATTATCATCACGGTTGTAATTATTGAAAAACATAAATTGCTTACCTTCAATCCTCGAAGGGTTTCAGAGATAAAAATGTCTACAATCAGTGAGTTCTATTCACGTGTTCTTATTTCAAGACGGGTGACTCCAACGCAAAAATTCTCACAATTCCAGCAGTTTTGCGCTTCATGCGTAAATTCTACAATAAACAAATATTAGATTCGCTATTGAATCATTAGTTAAGAGACATGGATGTAATGTATCTAATGGATAAACTACTCACGGCAAAGTCGTCGATGATCCTCTAACGAGTTTGAACTGACCTGACCTAGACCAACAGATTCAACAAAATACGACTAGTTACAGTTCCATTTATTGGAATTATTTGGATTAATCCTCTTATGAGTTGTTATTTTCTCAACACGGCTCCACAAAAATTCCTTTATGACTTTTTTACCAAGACATGACGTTGTTAACATAGATACGATTCGCAGTTATTATTTTATTTTTCTAGTTTAATCTCGAATCTTCTAGAAGTATTGAAAGTTTGGCACATATTTGTCATCCTTATTCTCATCTGTCAGTTTCACGTTAGGAATACTAAATTTCAACATGACAGCTGTGAATCATAACTTCCGGAAACATGACACAAAAAGGAAATGACAAATGGCGACAAACTGGATGGAAAAATGAATCAATCAGTTCAATTCACAGGGTGTTGCAGCTGATTTAGTGAAAGAAATTTATTCATCCTTGCGTTAGTTGATACTGTGATTTTTTAAACAAAAAATTGAGCGTTACATAAAATTAATAAAAAAGATTTCGTACAATTGCGTTGAAGAGACAAAAGTAATTTTTTCAGATGTGTGACGTAGGTTATTCTAAGCGTTACAGATTCAAAAGCTTGCCGCGAGTACAAAATAGGTATTCTTGCGCGGTATAATTTTTATTCTGTTACGCACAGAATAACCTACGTCACACATCTAAAAAATATTTTATTTTATTTTTAGCGCTTTTGTGTAAAAGCTTTTTCTATCAATTTAATCGATTCATTTTAGTCATAACTGAAACTTGTTAAACCAGTATATGCCAATTTTGAATCGAACCGAACCACAATTAAAAATTTCGTCCGACATCTTGGTTTAATGCATTGACTAAAAAAATCATAATTTCAGACCCTGAAAATCCCCACATACTAATTTTGATTCAAATCTGACCATAATTACAAGTTTCGTCCGCCACCTTGGAGCCACCATCTTGTTTTCTTGCATTGACGAACAAATTATAATTTATAACCCTGAATACCACCACATATCAATTTAGAATCGAATCGGACCATAATTGCAAATCTTGTCCGCTATTTTGGAGCCGCCATTTTGGTTTATCCTTTTGAAAAATTCCATAATGCATTGTCACCGAATTCATTTCATATTGGCTTGCAAATGAAGTATCATAATTTGGAAAACGGAACAGTTATTTCTCCCACAAGAGGGAGGTCCAAAATTAAAAGATTGGTAGCGAAAATTGACATGGCTGAATTCCTTATTGAATTCCATTTTTAATGATGTGTCACACTTACTACTTTCCCTATTCGATTTGTTTAGGTGATGGTGACCATTATGTGGGGGGAGAGGTGAGGCATTTGAGGTTATGATGGGAAAATGTCCCCCTTGGATTAAAAATCCACGTGTTTTTGCATTTTTTTTGATGATATTCGATCTGTTTCGTATTCGGTGCCCCACCCTGTATATGTTTATAGTTGGTTGTCTACCGTCATTCATAGAAACCTCATCAACATTCCCATGCTAATATCGATTCAAAAATCACATTAAATTATCAATTCACATTTTACAAGTTGTCACTACAAGGAGAATAATCAGTAAGTTTTGGATGCACCATCAGAATAATTCATAACTTTTCTATTTTCGACTTGTTCTCACTGAAACTGCATACGTTATAGTCCTATTTGTTTTTCAGAGTAACAGCCTGTATTTCTGCTTACTAGAAAAGTGTGATCTGTTTTACGCTTTGCAAGTGTCGATCTAAAAGTGATTGAAGCTAAATAAAAACTGATTGAAAAAAACATAGGTGTATCGCACTCACTTTGTCAAAAACAGGTCATTTACTCTTGCACAATATTCTCTCGATCATTTTGTTCTCGCAATATCGCCTTGGACAACATACTCTCCGCTTATTTGCTTTTTGGCAATTTCCTCCCAGATCATTTGCTCTCGTATAATTTCCTCTTACTCACATTATTAACTTGTATTTTTTGCAGTGGAATGTACCTGACCACAGCCTGACGAATCAAAAGAGGGTCTTGTTGGTGTTGGTGGTATCGTTTTTCGTACACTCGTACACCTCAAAAAATTACCTGAAATATTCTTGTTTGGTACACTGAATTAATTAATGCCGATTCTCGTTTCGTATATCGACCACCCAAATTTCCACGCACTCAAATATCTAGTAGGTAAGGTTAGTTCGTTCTGGTTAAATCATACAAAAAATTACTCCTCAAAATGCATTTCCTCAAGAAAAATTGTTGCAAAACCTTCCTACGTTATTAATACCCACGAACTCAAATGTCTACGTGAGGTTAGTTCGTTCTGGTTAGATCATCCTAAAAAATTACTCTCTCTCTCTCTCTCTTTCGTTTATTGGCCGTTACTTCCAGTGAGGTGTAATTGGCCAGCTCTCCTCCCATAGGTAAACGGGAATCCGTCCCGTCCCGGCCTGGTTACCGGCGTAATTACCGGGAGCTTCGTCCGGAGGATGGAAAAGGTCTTGCTCGAAGCAATTTCTCCACCCACAAAAAATGTTACTGTTTTTTATAATTTTTTCAATGCACGTGTTACCACGACATGTGGTATTACGGCGAACTTCACAAACATTTAATAAACTTTTTTCAATGCACGTACTGATTCAATGACGGCAGACATCACAACACATACTACTTTTCAAAAAATATTTAAAATTAAAATTCTATAACCTGACTTCCAGCACGAGGCCGCCATCCGACCTCTACCGCTGCCGGAAGTCGAATCCAAAAAAAATTACTCTTTACAAAATGTAATTTCACAAGTGAACATGGGTCGGAGTACGAAAGGAGGAGTCGAAAAAGGGTAACTTTATTCAATGCACGGAACAAGAATATCTTAGGAACATTTTTGAGGTTTACGAAACTCGAGTGTACGAAACAACGAAACAGGAACAAACCTTGGTGTGAATGTACATAAAAAATGGGCTAAATCATTCGGACAGATGCCTTGAAGTTAACAGTATAATGAATAGAAGTGTATTGACAATGCTACTGAAAGAGTCCAAGAGGTGAATTTAATTGAATTATTCAGTATTTTAGTGCGAATAACACGAGAACAAATTGAATACGATCTAACTCTTTGGAGGAAAATTTCAATTGTGTGAGAGCGAATAACATAAAAGCAAATTGAATGAGAGCAAATTGGTTGACAGCAATTTGTGCAAGAGCAATTTTCCTCTCACACTTTGCTCTTGAACAAGTGTGAGAGGAAAATTGCTAAGGGGAAATTTACTGAGAGTAAATGACTTGGACCCCACTTTGGCATCCAATGATGTCTTCATCCGAATTATTGAGGATGCTCCATATGTATGTCTGAGTTCTGGCTATTGAAAAAGTTCGTGAGGAGTGTCTTCGAATTATTGTCTCTGTTTTAATTTTTTGAGTTTACTGTTATTGTAAACCAAATGTTTTGGTTGTTTTCGTTTATTTTTATTTGTCAGCTGAAAGATGATATTTCAACTATCAGCTGTCAACTGTTTCATTTTTCTAACTTTCAGTGAAGCCAAATTATCGTTTGGGGTGTCTGACAAGAGACAACCAACCTGATCATTATTTTTAAGCTGGTCAGATTGGTCGGTTATGCATGGAACATGCAAATATTGAAATATTTTAATGTTGGTACCCTAACTTCCGGAAGGAAGGAAAACGAGGTGGATTCCATTTCATTATGTCTGTGCGGGGTTCTTCCTATGACATAACATCACTGTCGAAGAAATGGCTTCCCTCCCCTACCCACCAAGAGCTAGATAAAGAACGCGTAGGGTTTCGGAAGATTTCTAGACCGATTTGGAAACAATCCGTAGAAATAGAGAACGCGTAGAAATTCGAAAAAAATTTCAACGGTTTCATGCATTGAAGATTACGACATAAAATATTTGTTTGAAAGTGGTTGACAATGTTTCACTTTGAGTAAGGTTATTCAGACAAAAATATATCTGCCTGTGGGCTCGTTCCCATACCCCGTTACAAAAAAGTTGCGAAATCTTGCTAAAACAAAATCAGAAAAATCTGTTAAAATAGTGAAAAATATCTAACCATCGAAACATATGGTTTTAAAAAAATTCACCCCTCTTTCTACATCGAGAATACGTATAAAATTGGAACACTTCTTGATTGTGTCGGACGATGAAAATTATGTCGAAAGAAAATATAGATTGTTACCAATTATATTATGCTGGGCTTGCACTGTACACAAAATGCAGGGTAGTACTGTTGTCCATGCCGTTGTTCATCTAGGCCCATGCCTTTCGCCATTCAACAGAGCCAAAAAAAATGGAGGGTGGGATGAGTACAAGAACGCTTTGGCCATTTACAAAAAAGCTCTGAACAAATCCAATAGAAACTCCTGGAGGAGGCACTGTGAGGAGATAGAAGGCTCTCGAGAGTGTGCCAGACTTCAGAAAGTACTCTCGAAGGATGCACAACAAGCAATATATTCCCTGAAAAATGAACAAGGGGAACACACAAGCACAGGAGAAGAAACAATCAAAGAACTACTTCGAGTTCACTTCCCTGGAGCCCAGATAGAGCAGACTCGTGCTATGGGAAACCCAGAAGAACTGGAGCATCTGAAGAGAGGTTCCAGGCTAGGCTGGGACATAGCAAAGAAGGTCGCGACCTATGAGAAAGTTCAATGGGCATTAGGCACATTCGAACCCTTTAAATCACCAGGACCAGACGGGATCACCCCTGCAATGCTGCAGAAAGGTCCCGAAGCACTGCAAATCAGACTCTGTAACACGCTCACGCACAAGCTGGACAGGATTCGTCAAAGATCCTAGGACCAATCAGTCTTATGTCATTTGTACTCAAGATTTTGGAAAAGCTAGTAGATAGACATATTAGGGGCGGCGTGCTGGTGGAAAGTCCACTGCACCGTAAACAATATGCCTACAGGACTGGCTGTTCAACGGAAACAGCACTTCACCAAGTAGTAACGAGGGTGGAAAATCCGCTGGAAAATAAAGAGGTACTGCTAGCGGCCTTTCTAGACATAGAAGGGGCTTTCGATAATTCCCCTATAAACTCAATCACCAGAGCTCTTAGACACAGAGATGTCGAGGAACCATGTGTTGACTGGATAGATTCAATGCTAAGGAATCGGTTGATACACATTACAGTATTGGAGGAGACCATAGTAACAAGGGCGACCAGAGGATGCCCGCAAGGTGGAGTACTATCTCCGCTTCTGTGGAATCTGATCGCAGACTCGCTGTTGGAAACACTAAACGACGCAGGACATAGAGCCCTTGGATATGCTGACGACATAGTAGTCTTAGCACAAGGGAAATTTAACACAACGGTTAGAGATCGCATGCGGGAGGCTCTTAACCTGGTCACGAGATGGACGGACTTGGAGGGGTTGAACGTCAACCCTAACAAGGCAACCATAGTAGCATTCACCCGAAGACGAAAAACAGAGGGCCTAGAACCTATACGACTTCGAGGAGAGAACTTACAGATAAAGGGAGAAGTCAAATATCTTGGAGTGATTCTCGACTCCAAGTTGACATGGAACCAGCATCTAGAAAAAACAACAAAAAATGCGGTGACCTCACTAGTGATGGCCAGACGATCATTTGGAAAAAAATGAGGGCTGAAACCACAAATGCTGCACTGGTTGTATAGCACGGTGGTCATGCCTTCCATCACATATGCCTCTTTGGTGTGGTGGCCCAAGACACAACAAAGAGGAGCCATAACAAGACTAAGCAAGGTGCAAAGGCTTGCCTGTCTTGGAATCACAGGGGCAATTAAATCAACACCAACTGCAGCCATGTAGACACTTATGGGACTGCCTCCTCTCCATTCAGTGGTGCAAGGGGAGGCAAGGCTTGGTGTCTCCAGACTGCAGAATACACCCAACTTGAACGTTGGAACGGGACACATGAGCATCGTCAGAATCGTGATCGGGGACGTGCTGGAAACGAGAACGGACCACATTCCGAAACGATACTGCTTCAACAACCAATTCAGAGTGCTGATTCCAGACAGAACTGAGTGGGACGGCTCGCAGTTCAAGGACACTCTACAGGGTAAAATCTGGTACACAGATGGATCCAAGACTGGGAATTGGGTGGGCTCAGGAGTGTTCTCCGGGAATCCGAGTACTGGCATCAGCTACTCACTGGGCAAACACACCTCTGTCTTTCAGGCAGAGGTGTATGTCATTCTCCAATGCGCGAGGGAGAACAACAGGAGAAACGTTGAAAACGCGCATATAAACATCCTGTCAGACAGCCAAGCGGCACTTAAGGCCTTGTGCAACAAGGAAGTGACGTCCAAATTGGTATGGGACTGCAAAGAAGAACTAGGAGTGCTGGCAGACCGGAATCAAGTCAAACTGATATAGGTCCCAGGGCACCGGGGAATTGCAGGCAATGAAAAAGCAGACGAACTAGCGAGAAAAGGTTCGGAAAATCCTCCAAACCAAGGGCAGACACTGGGGGTACCGAAGTGCACGGTAAGAGCGTCTGTAAGAGAGTGGATTGGGGACAGTCACAAAAACTACTGGGAAAGCATACCAGGAAACAAACACGGGAAGAAATACATTAAAGGACCGTGCCAGAAAAGAACGGCAGACCTGTTGGCGATAAACAGGAGCCAGCTTAGAATCGTTACGGGACTCCTGATTGGTCATGCACCAGTGAAGGAGCACCTCAACAAAATGGGACTGTATAATGGAGACCTGACCTGCAGACTATGTGGTAAGGATCCAGAAACAGTGACACACATACTGTGCTGTTGCGAGGCACTAGACCGCAAAAGACAGGCAATCTTCGGGCAGCCATCTGGCGATCCAGAACTATACAGATCGCACCCAGTAAAGGACTTGTACACACTCGTACAAGGCACGAAATTACTGGTTTGGGTACTGTGAAAGTACAACACACAGGCAAGATACAATGGGCCAATAAGCCTAAGTGTCACCGGGGGCAACAACCTGACGGGCCTAGAGGTGGAGGTTTTAGTGAGTAACCCTGTAACCATTGGAGTCTCACAGTAGGTCTGGAGTCTTGAGCCGGAGGCTCCTTTCCTCTCTATAAAAGATTTCCTCCATCTCATCACAAAAAAATGCCTTTCGCTTCTGGCCAAGCATATGTGGCTTTAAGTAGGGTGAAAGGTCTCCTCATTGAAGAACTAGATTGTAGTTAGTTAACAGGCAAGCGACTGTGCAACAATGAAGCATTAATTGAAATGAACAGACTAAGAAACATATCCAAAGAAAACTAAAAGAGAAATAAATAATAAATTATAAACAAAATTTTTTAGAGCAACGCTTTTATTTAAATGCACTTAAAACAAGAAAATATATTTTAAAGTGAATTAAACCCATCATTTTGTTACATTATGAAATATTAAATGATATAAAAGCTTGTCACAAGAATTTAGCTTGAGTAACTTTTAAATATAATTTACAATAAGAAATACATAGATACTTTTCGCGACAAGCTTTTATATCAATTATAATGTCATTGTAACAAAAATATTGAACCCATCAGTTTTGGAATTTATTACCATCTTTTTAGTGCATTTAAATAAAAGCTTTTCTCTGAAAAGTTTTTTTTAAGTTTATTTATTTCAGTTGAAAACTACCTTTCACATGATCAGTTTGTTGCAGGAATACATAAAAAAGTTCTCAAAGCCACATCAACATTTGGAAAACTTTTTTGTTCTCTCATGAATCTCAGTGCTTGCTCAGTAAACGAACACGACTGGTTGAATCTTCGTAGGATCTGCTGGCGCCCCTAAAATATACGGCACCTGAGGCATTAGCCTAATCAGCCATATGGATAAAACGCACCTGACTCAGATACAGAGCGACTTCTCCAGGAAGAACAAAAATCACAAATACGAAAGAGGAGATACTCTCTTGCCTTCCAAACCAAATTACGGAAATCATTTTCAATAAAAGTCTGAATGCTGGCTCTTACGACTCGCGATTTCATCCAATGTTTTTTCAATAACCATAAATACACTATATTTTTTCAGGCAATAATTGTGGTACTTGCGCCCCCTGTCATCTCAGCGAGGGACAGGGCGGACTTATTTTCGAACAAGAACCGCAAGTTTTCTTCGATAATGTTTATGCGCTGTCGAGATTTGTCTTCAGGAAAAATATGCAGCTTGGAGAGTAGTTGAAATTAAAATTGTATCATCTGGAAAACAGAATATTTCTTTGTAGATCATTTTTTGGAAAATTAATGACAATTATTTTTATTGATCAATTACTTCATGAAAATATTGAGATCAGTCCACTCGTTAAAAAATGTTGTGACGATGATAAAATATGTATTTTGAAACCAATTACAGAAAAAAACATCATTCAAAGCTGGCATGATCACTATCCATCATTATTTATCTTGGCTCAAGCCAAATGATACCTATGATAATGGTAATGAGTTCTGCTATAAATACTGAGAATAGAAATGGGCAGGTATTCACAACTTTTTGAGATCCAGGTGAACTTGTAGTACCTTCAGGTGAGTTAATCGTGCTATTTTTTTTTTAATTTTCATCCACGAGTGTGACTGAGATAGCATGTTTGTATGTACCGTATAGTGCATCAAACTTAAAAGTTTTTCTCATATTCTATCGATTAAACCTCTGCTTTCAAAAGGACTGCTCTATTAGTGAACACCCTTGAATAAAGAAACGTATATAAAATCGACAAAACAAACGGAGGATGTATGAATGTGAAAAACTCTTCACAATAAAAAAAAATTCGGACGGTAGGGGCAAACAAAGTTTTTATTATTTAAAATAGGGTCTTACCGAAATTTCAGCCACTTCCACACAAAGATTGAGGAATTTGAAAACGGTAGTTACAAGTACGTTCATTTTAGATCTATCTGTGCATTCAGACACAAGAAACTTTCATTGGCGGCGGCACCAGCGGTAGAAGCCATCATACAGCTTCTTGATATTGTTTGGGTAATAGGAATTATTCAAGTCGGTGATAACTAGCCAGCAAAGTTGCTCTAACTGGAATAATTTGAGAGTAACATTTGGCAATGAACAGGAAACAAAATGTGAATGAAAATTGAAAATTTATGAAATTTATATTAAAAAAGGGTCTGAAAATATTTGCAAATGACCTTCTCATGTTTCTTAATAACGCAGAAGTTAGATTAGATAAGTTTGGGGCTCTCGTGCCACGACCCTCTACATTGCTACCTTTTCAGATTCATTCTGTGTGCCCTTGAGTTCGTTAAGAGTTCTCTACGTAGCCCCTTCATTATGAGACTCCTTAGGCTGGTTTTCAAAACTCCAATCAATCAGAAAGCTCTGGGTTCTTCTTCTCGCATCGTCAGAAACCACAGTCAAGACAAGACTTAAAAGTGACATAGCATGTCTACTGTTTCCTTTTCTAAATGACAAAACCTGCATAGCATTTCTTCTGCCGTACCGATTGTACTCATATGATTGTTGAACATACAACGTCCCGAAGTCAGAAGTTCCCCTTATATTCTGTCTCAGATATTTTCCATGAAAATTGCCTGCAATTATTTGATAAACTCTTTGGCCTTTGCTCATACCTAGTAAATTATTTTTAGGTCAGATCCTGCTATACCTCAAAATGGTTCTGAGCCATGCAGGTCCAAAATTGCTCCTTTTTTGGGCTAGTCGGCCTCTTCATTGCCTATGTCCTGTGTGTGCTAGTCCAGGGTTAGTCTGGTATAACTACCCAGCTCTTTCAGGGCCTCTTTGCAGTATTTTTCATTGAGTTGATGACTTTCATCGCCGATTGGCTGCCTTTTTAACTCTTGCGCGCAATGATGTATTGTAACAATTTCCGCTTCGAATATCGACGCGTATTTGCCTATTATCGATGAGATTTTTATGTTTCCATATATGTTGGCTCCTTGAACCTTCATCAGTTATTGAGTCATCCATGTAGACAACGATTTTTGCGTTAATGGGAAGTCCCTCCTTCTACTTATTTCACTGAAAGTTTTGTTAACGCTTTATCTGTTGAGTATGCCATCTGATGGCGTTCTTATCACAGGATTTTTTTCCAAATTGTGAAACTTATTGTAGTCTTTTTCGTTCATATGGTTTGTAGGTTCCATCCTCTAAGTAACCTGCTCGTGACTGACTTGGCTTCGCCTTGAATGTATATTTTTATTGGCGGCAAGTTGAGCAATACCTCTAGTGCAGCTGTTGTGGTGGTTCTCAAGGCTCTGATGGCACCAATCCTACCTGCTTGGTCTCACCCGCCATGTAGTCATTTTTGGTTGTAGCCTGCAATTTTTCCACAAATTTTCCTGTAGTGGGTGAAGGCCGTTTGTACTTTTTTCTATTACATTTTGTAGATGTTGACTCCATGTTAACTAATAATCAAAGATTACACCTGTGGGTATTTTGGCTCTTGTTCAAAACGAATTTCTATCTCTTTTAGTCTGAACAGGTGACCTGAGTCCGTCCAGTACATTCTTTCTTGTAAATGTAATTATTGTGATTTCATGAGGGGTTCACAGCCAGGAGGAGGAGTCCTTCATACATTCTAGGGCTGTTTGTGAAAGCTCCAAGACTGTCCTTGCCAATTCTCCTTCTCCAATAAACGCAAGATCCTCGGCATATTCCCCGCAATGAATGCACCTGGATGCTAGCCTCTCAATTAATTCCATTCCATTAGGATTGTCCAAAGCAGGGGCGATAGAACCCCTCCCTGCGGACGATCTAGCTCTAGCTACCAGTTCTATTCCGCCAATTGCTGATATGAAAATCCTGTTTCACAATTTGACGTTTATCCATTCGCACAATATGAGAGGTAGTACCTTTTCCAACGAAACTCTATGGATGCATTTTTTTGAGGCTACCCCGAGGTCTATTGATGTTGTCATGTCTATCTTGTCTTCCAAAGAGTTTAATAGCATATCCAATGATTTTAGAGGGAAAAAGATTAGACTCATGAGGTTTACTTTCATTGTACTGTTGCTTAGTCTCTTACCTTGGGAAAAATAGAGGACTCCCACAATTTGCAACATCGCAGTAATATGTCGAGGTATTATGTGAGCCTTAAATATGAGGCACATGTGTGAAGTTTGTTTTCCTGCCATTTTTGGAGAAAGATGGGATATATTTTTCGTCTTCTCCAGTGAATGTATAGTTTGAAATAAATGATAGCCCACCTGATTTTGCCACCAACTGATCGCCAAAACCAAAGCTGCGGGTATGTTTGGAATGCTTCTAGTACTATTATCGGATCGTGATGAAGTACGGAGACTGAAAAGTGTGCTTCTGTAAGTATCTACCAGAGTTGTGTCGGATACAGGAAAAAAGGATCCGAATACCAGATACGGATACTTTTAATGTATCCGGATACTTTTTAAAAAATTACGGATAGTTTCACCTAAAAATGTACTCGGATACAAGTATTCGGTCACTTTTTTCGGATACTTTTTTCGGATACTTTTACGGATACAAGTAAAAATACTAGGCATGAATATCAAAAACAAAAAGTGATAGAAAAAGATAGAAAATAAAAAAAAGAAACTTAATAAACTGTTTATATTTATTTTGTAAACAAAGAATATTTCAAGTTAAAAATATATATTTTCAGCTTTTACGACTTTGTTCGCTAGATATGACATTTATATCTATAAAAGTACCTTTGAATTTGAATTTGCCTTCGTCAGTACCAATACCTCAAAGTGTTCATCACTTAAATTTTTTCTCTTTGGCGTATCATAGTTGCAAAAGAGAAAAGTCTTTCTACTGGTGTTAAAAAATGTAGGTAATTCGAATGTAATGCCCACAACTTAACACATACAAAATGTTTATGCCCAGATATATTGCACGATAGACGATAATAATTATAAAAATCACAGTAACAACCTAAACGACTCTTCATCTAGGACAACTCAATCATAACTGAGCTAAATGGAACTACCACAAGTTCATGATCCTTGCAGCAGACAAGATTTTAAAGGATTTTTTCTGTAAAAAACGTGCCGCTAGACGCTAGATGCTGAATCCCGACCGTAAACTGGGTTGGATGAATCATCACATTCATCGTTCGATATGTAGTTCACACATAGCAATATTAAATTTCTTTGTTGAAAAAATACAGACTTTAGGGTAACTATTGAACAAATTACCTATTGCATGGGTCATAAATACAGTAATATTGGAAAACTGAAAAACAACAAATTAAAACGAATGTTTTATTTTCAATTAATACAGAGTTATTAAAAAATGGATACAAAAAATTTTCACAAATAAAATGAATTTTATCAGGGTTCTTTATAAGGAATGGATAATTGATATGGGAATTATGAAATGGCCACGCACATACGACATATATTCTGATTCAACGACATTGATTGGTAATTGGTATCTTGTACCGCCTTAACTCACCCCGTTTTCGAGGATGCTGAACTTCGAGTTTGGGTGTTCCAACCCCGTAAACGGAGGAAAACAAACCCCAATTGGGGTCTACAGTACATTTTTGATATATGAGGCACTCTAATAACTCATTTTTCGAGGTTGAAAAGTGCTAAAATTGTATTTCACCGTTTTCGATGATGCCCGACAAGATACGCATGCATAAAATGGGGCTGTTTGGCCTGGTTCTCACTCATCGAATAATTTAAAAGTATCCGAAGATCGAAAAATGGATTCGGTAATCGGATACTCACAAATTTGGCGACGGATATGGACACTGAATAGAAAATTCGAAAAATATCCGAATACAGCTTTCGAATACACATAAAGTATACTATAAAGTATACTATAAAGTATACTATAAAGTATACTATAGGGAAATCACAAAATTCATAAGGATAAATAACAAGGAAGGGAAGTGAAGAAAGGGAATTGCACATAACCTAATTCTCGAATAAAGTCATAATCAATAAAAAAAATTCTAGTAGCACTTCTCAAATATAAAAGTATCAAACGGATCTTTAGAGAATACTGCAAAAAAATTTTAGGAAAGTTATATAAAAATACAAAATGTCCCTAAATGATACATTCAACTGTGGAAATTTTGGAAGTGTTATTTTCAAAAGACTGAAGAGTAGGAAAACGAAAATTGTGTCAAATAAATGAATATTTTGGAACCGTTGGTGTGAATACAATTCAAGGAAAAAAAACTACCCAAACACCAAAACTACGTCACAATCACACTCGAAGCGCGTTTCGCCAACAAAATTAGTACTTCAGGAGCTAAAAGCTTTCAGTTTTGGAGTTTGGTAGTTGAATACAAGTATTTTTTTCATTTCAGAATGTCCTCCATTTTCTGGTATTTCTTCGTCTTCGCCGCTACCTTATCTTGTGAGTTGATGTTTTCATTATTATAGTTTGAACTCTAGCATGCATGTCAAAACTTTTGTTGCATGTATACAATAAAAAAAAATCGAAAACCTACCCGAACACGAAAAGAAGTAATTTCATTCGATTTGCGTTTCGTCAAGAAAGTTTCGCACTTTAACTTTCACTTTCAACTACTCTATGTACAGATTGCCAATTTGGAAGTAGACTCTCTGAATATCTCCAAATATCCATAAGTAATGAAAATGCACTCATTTTTATTTTGAATGTTGTAAACACTGTTTCAAGTAAATAATAATTGTCATCTCTCAATATAGTGAATAATTGATCGAATCAGATATTCGCGGTTTCTAGAGAAACATCGATACATTTAAGCATTGCCCAGAATTCACATGATCTATGAGGTAAAAAAATACCGAAAACTGGAAAAAAAGGAAGAGAAAAAAATCAGTTCTTTAGACTAAAGTATAAAAAAGAACTTTTATTAAAATATTGAATACAGCAGTAACAAAGAAATAATGAAAAAAAAATTTATCTGGGGCTGATTAAATTGATTCGGCCATTTGATTTTGAGTTGGAGTTGATTGAATGAAAACTCCTAACGAGGTTTGTTTTGTTATGAATAGCTGATTTTCAGTAAAAAGGATGTATGGTCTCTAGAGGCTCCAATTCGCTAAAAAACAGTCTATTCAAGCAACTGTCATCAAATATTTGTACCAGTCTATTCTGTCCTTGGCCAAAGTATGTAGTAGTGGCAACAATCAAAACTGAATCTACAGTGAACGCTGTATAAAGCTCATGATTGGATTTGAAATATTCAAAATAGAATCTTGTTTAAACTGGTACAGGATGCAAAGCCTAACAATGTAATGCCGTTAGAGCTAATTACCCTAGAATTTGAAAATGATTGATGTTTTTTTTTTAAACTACCACTCCCTTACTGTTGTCAAGAAATACCCCTGTTCCACAAATTGTTTAACAGTGTATGTATTTTTTTTTTCAATTCGCTAGATACAAATATTTTTAATTCCTACAAATAGTAGACATAGGTACTGGAATCAACTCTGTCGGGGTACGTTGACAAGGAATTCCTGGGTTAATAACAAGTTCGCATGGGAAACGTGGAAGCTGCATTCTCTGTTTCATATTTAGCTGCAACATCATCCTCATCATCCAATCCGGCTATAACGGCTGCTGTCATTCATCGTCTGGGCCTTCTGTTTGATTATGGGTCTAAGTTTGGAAGATATAATCCTAGTCATTCGTTTTCTCTCCAAATTTGAGAAGCACTTTGGGGATTCGTTTTATTTTCTATGTTGTGAGCTTCACTCAGCGCAGCGTCATGAATCAACTATCCAGTAACTCTGCACAATTATAATCATGTTCAGAAAGTCAACAGTTTCATCCATTGGTTCGATTTCATATGGGCTATCTTCCTGTACACAACCAATAGTATCACTTTCTTCATTGAAAGTTCCTAACAGAAAATGCCTCAAATTTAGTTAATTCATCAACATCAGTTACAAAAGTAAATCTTGCCAACATCAGATTTACAAGAAACAGAATCATCAGTTATTCTTTCATTTCTTTGGATGCAGTATTGGGAACATTAATTTTGAATTCAAAGATCGAGAATGGAACTCAACAAGATCAGAGTTTTGACACAACCGGTGTCTTCCCAATGTTTCAGTCTCCTTGGAATGATCTCCAAAAATTATTTTACTTTGACAGTGTTGACATATGTCAGAGTGTCATTTCATTGTTTCCAACATTTAAAACAAAATTTATTACCAACCTCATAGCAAAAAAAATATCACCAATTTCCTGTGTAATACTGTCCATTGTATATTCAACTCCTTCGACTGATAGTTTTTTACTATCTGTATTTTCTTGAGCGCTGTGAAATTATGCTCCTTCTGGATGTAACGCCATTTTTCTTTCGGAACGTACTCGAACATTAATTATTGTTCCGCTCGCATATAAATTGGGCGAAAACCGAATCTTCTAGAACTCTTTGGTCATCGACAAACTTAATATGTTCCATTGAATCTCATCGACGCCAGCATAATTGAATACGGTAAGAGTCAGTGTTTTTCATGTATTCTCCACATCTTTTGACATCATAAATATTTTTATAGACAGTGCGATCATTCATTCTTTGAAAATGAAGAACAGGAGCATCGTGATTACTTATTTTGTGGATATTGATGATTTCCTCTGGTGGCTCAGTATGTGGAATGGATTCGAAGAACTTGTTCATTCCTTTTCTAGTCCAGCAGGTCAAATATAGGGGGGTGGTCCTGGACTGAACTTTCATGGAGGCAACATGTAGATGGGATTATCCAAAAGAATCGTAGGCAACAACTGGGGTACCAACCCAGAGATCATGCGCTGGATGTACACGGCAGTCTAAAAAACGAAGATCTATTATGGGTCAGCCGTGTGGTGGCCAGGCGCACAAAGCAGCACGATAGGCCGAAGACTCAGCAAGGTCCAGAGGCCTGTTTGGAAATAACGAGAGCAATGAGATTGACTCCAACCGCAGTGTTGAAAGTACTTTTGAGGCTGCCACCGCTTTCAGTCTGGATCAAGAAGGAGGCAATGGTAGCTCATTTGACGATGCGGGACTCGGGAGTTTGGGTAAGCGAAGAAGCGATGATAGGTCAAGCAGAAATCGCGAAGTGGGCGGAGCAGGAGATCCCGATCTCCGCTCCCAGAGTGAAAAGCGCACAAGATAGACTGCGATGGAATAGAGAGTTTACTCTCACTATTCCGAGCAGAGAAAAATAGGAAGAAAATATGGTGGAGTTTCGCACGAGAAGCCTAATCTGTTATACGGACGATTAGCGTCTGACTGGAAAACACGCTGGAGGAGGGAGAGATACGAGAATTCTACGCTTTGGGTAGGTTCACAGCAGTTTTTAAAGCTAAAGGGTTCAACGCCCTGACCGTAGCTAAGATGCAAGAGGTGAAAAATGGGCCCGAACAGAGAAATTATATCTGTTCGGATAGTCAGGCAGCACTCAGAGCCATCTGCCATCCTAAACCCAGATTATCACTTGTACAGGAATGCGGAGATACGCTCGAAGAAACTAGATGAAACGAAGGAAGTTTAGCTGGTATGGATCCTGGGTCACAGAGGGGTGCACGGAAACGAAGTGGTAGACAGACTTGCAAGCACCGGTTCTGCAACGCCGTTCTGCGGGCTGGAGCCTGTACTGAGCATCTAAAAGAGCCAAACCTCTTCAGCACTCGACGAGTGGGCTGAAGAAGAGCTGGATGAATTTTGGCAGGATAATACCGGTAATCGAAATACTATTTGCACGTCTCCATTAAGTCAAGGACGCCTCCAGTAAGTAAAGAACGGCATGGCTCTTAGACAGAAACCGCCAAGCACTACGCTTCCTCATAGCATAATAACAGGGAATAACAAGTTAGGCAGACACCTATCTATAATAGGTATAGAAAACAGCATCACTTGCCGCAAATGTGAAGAAGACGAAGAAACATCATCCTGGTTATTGAATTTCACGAAAATGCTTCTGGCATTTGTCCACACCATTCCATTACTGCCAATTCTTGGCTGTGTAAGATATTCCCTAGCTATAATGTCGTTGTTCTTCAGTGTCTCTTTGTGATGGTAGACATTATCTTTGGAACATTTTGTGGAGAACTTCACCATTATTGGCCATTGTTTGTGAATTTTTTCCCTATTCTATAACATGTCTCAATATCTAATACATCCACCATTATATCCATTTTTCTGTATAGAACCTCTCTCAAAATTTCTCTCGGGAATTCAATATAATCCTAAATCACGATTTCTGTCCGCTTGATCTTGCTTATCCGCCAAGGCTTTCATGGATTCCTCTGCTTTTTATTATTTATTTATTTAATAGAATATTAGATGACTCTCTCGTACTATTGCTCTGGCTATTGCCGCGGCGCGTACTCTCTTAATTGAATATCAACTCTTACAGCCGTATGCATAGCCAATCGCCAGCGACTCGCCAGAGTTTTGCCGTTCGCTACACAAGGATTATAATGCACAGTCGAGCTTCAAAAAAGTGACAACTACGCGATAAGTCACATTTTGGCGAAACGCTGGCGATGTACCACTTTTTTGGAGCTCGACTGTGCATTATAGTTCTTGTGTAGGGAACGGAGAAACTCCGGCGAGTAGCTGGAATTGATTATGTTAATGTCCTCCCCCCTAAATTCTTCTGATATAATTCATAGCGCCGGTTGGACGCTAGCTTCTGAATTCTTTGAGCTTGTGAAATATTCAGTTTTGTTCTATTCTATCCAAAATACTCTCTTTCAACAAACAGAATCACAGAAACTTCTGTGGAGATTGCTTCAGCTATGAAAACCTCATATGTGTTCTCAATTATAACAATGATTTTACTTACCGAATAATCGTTCTCTTCGTCTTCTAGGCAGGTTCGACGAATACACATACGCGAGTATGCCCATATGCACTGGATCATAAATATTCTCAATGACTGATAATACTGGCTGCTTCGACTTGATTCAAATTCTACTAAATTATAGAAGAACTCAATTGCCTTTGGTTGTTTTCAAATTTATTGGCTAGGAAAAGTCATGTGTGAAGATAAGATGAATATATATGAAATTACTAGACAATTAAAATACTTGAGATAAGAAATGAAAATGATATTTCCACATTTACTATAGGCTATTTGAAAAGCGTCCACAGTGGCACACAGAAAGCGTTCAGCTGTTACATGATGTACATATTTTAGTTACAAGAGACCTGACGAATGCGTAAAGTTTGTATTCCCCCTTATCATCACCATCTGTAGATTTTGTTGACGTCATATTTATCAAATTATGTAGACTTTTTCGAGACATATTCAAATTGTGAAGTACATTATATCGATAATTTGTATGTGACGATCCATGGATATAGAAATTCTTGGGTTCGGTTCTTGTCCAATCGTTGTGTCGATGATGCTTTCTCTGCTCCCACGCGTCGAGTAAAATTTAATTTATGGCGTTTGAGAAGATTTATACCTCTCTGATTCATATTCATAGCAAAGGATCCAGCTATTCCCGTGTGTGATGAATAAAACAAAAAAACTAAAACCAAATCATCTTTTTAGTCTTCAACTATTACTTGGGAAACCTCTTTTAACGTTTCATGAACAAATCCATTTTCATCCGGATATATCGTCTCAGAGTTGAAGAAAAATTATATTTTATGGATTCATGTGAAGCTCCTAATCCATAGAATGCATGAAATTTGACAAATCGACATCTTTCAGGTTTTTGTGATGCTCAGGTACTGATAAAATCAACTAAATCAGGATTGGTTTTTGATGGAAATTCAGAAAACGTCAAAGCTGTAAAGCAAGATCACAACCCGGGACATGTGTGGATATTGGAAGGCAAGCAAAATGGTCATTTCGTTATAATGAACGCCAAAAATAAGTGAGTATTTCAATAAATTTAAATATCAACGAAATCAAAATATTCAAAATAACATGTCTAGCTCTGACAAGATGAATATGTAGTTTGATATGATTTCAAACCGTATATTCAACGAAAATGTAAATATCTGTCTTGGTGTTCTCAATCAGTAATAATTGGATTTTTCGGTATCTCAGTTCAAAAAATTATTTTCTATCATATCATTAGAAAGGAATGGTTATGCTGAATGGTACAGGCAAGAAAAAGTTGTATGTTCCTATTTAAGTTATGGACCTACAGAGTATTGGTTTTTTCCCAATTTTTCCAATATTTTTTTTGGCGGCTTTTTATAACGCCGACGAATGAAAATAAAATATCACAGTAGTAGCAACTGTTATCAAGTGACGTATGGTTTCCATAGCCAACTTTTCAATTTTTGGCTTTCATTTTGCTTCCACGGCCTACTCGGTGAATTTCAATAATAATTTTTTTCTGATCTAGTTTCTGGTTAGATACCAACTTGTGATATGTCATTAGAAAGGGAATTGAATGCTGAATAAAGCGAAAAAAAAATAGGGTTTCCATTCAAAATAAGAAAGTTGATGTTACTTCCGGTCAGACCGGAAGTTAACTTCAATGTCAATGTCAATATGCTCAAATTCTAGCTCTTATGTCATTATAACGACGCTCCAAATTTCACAAACCTACTTCATACAATAACTGAGATATTCCGTAGGCAATACTCCCGTAGCCACCCGGTATACCAGGAGAACCAGAACCAATTTACCCCTTGTATCTTCGTTGTTATTTTGTATCGAGTACATCGATTTGATATCATACATATACAATTCAGTATCAGACCAAATATGACACTTCTGTTTTGAATAGAAGAGAACTACTGATATAATTCAGATTATATGAAATACACTTTATGTATTCCCTTCTCAACAGAAAATTTTCATGAAAGTGTGTCATGCAGCATGGAACAGTAGCATGTGAGTAACAATAATTAAAAATTTTCACGCAATGATTTGAATGCGGTCTATTTTCCAAATTTTAGTTTTTCTTTATTTTTTTAAACACCAGAAAACTCATTCCTTTTAAATGCTGACATATACTTTTTTATGTAGGTTAGAAACTCGTATCTACCTAAATAGAGAAGCAAAACATAAAAAATTACTGATTTATTTAGTGTTGATGAAGATAACCTCCATGCTATAACTGTATTTGTCAGTTCATGTTAGTTGGCTATGGAATCAAATTTGTTTCAAATTCTCTATCAATCATTTCTGAAATGAACAACTACCAACTTACGATTTGCTCACGATGTAACAGTTAATATGCTGTTGATTTATGGAAAATCAAGGAAACCTTCGTTAAAGAGCTGCCTATAAAGGATGTCCCAAAATTCAACGTCATCGTTTGGTCGGCTGAAAGTCCAGCTCATGACTGACCAGAATATTACAATATGACCTCAGTAAAATATCGATAGTTTTGGAGATATTGGCAGTTTTATGAATTTCGTATAAATCGAAACTTTTGATCAGTATTTTGAGTGCCACAGATAGAAAACTTCATATTTCAAGATTCTTATTTTTATTAGGTAATCTGTAATAACCCTTCTATTGATTGAAATTCAAGTTAAAAATATTGGGGAAATGCTTTTGAAGATAAAAAAACATATTCGCCTGATTCACGAATTAACTCATTTTAATTGAATACTTACAGTCCTCATACTATAAACAAATTCACCACGCGAACCTGGCAAGTTATTTAAAAAAATTGCTCATTTGGTGTAGTTTTTCACATGATTCAACATACACTGTCTTCCGCTTGAGGAAAAAAGATATTCCTAGTTTAGTGCTATAGTAGCTCATTATGAAATTATTTCAATAATTAGGAATTCGAATAAAAACACTTGGTAAATTGAAGTGACAGGTATTTATTGACAACTAAACAAAAGACAGAAAGATATAAGAGAATTCGTACAAACTGCCTGCCAACAAGTCTTTTATTCGTTTATAGACCGGCATCTGGAACAGTACAACCATGTTTTTGAAATAACTTGCTAGATTCGCGTGGATATTTTTTCACGCCTTCCTGTTGCACACTACCTGGTGTCTCCATGTAGGTATAGCCAACACAAGTATACCTGCTCTCTTATCCAGTAGATACTTTTACACAAAATTTCAAGGTGCTCAACAATTCATAAAATGTGCGACACTAGCTCTTGGACTATTGGGAAGCCTGGATAAACAAAGGAGCGATGGTGTGTCATGCGGAAATCGCGGTTTCAGCGGATTCCCATTTCCGCTTCCAATGTGAAAGACATGCTTCGGGTGCAGACATGTACCAAAAGTCGAAGCTTGTGCGAGCCAAGGATTAACGAGGTCTTACCTTTTTACGTGCGATTCCTAGCACGATCCAAAGAGAATATCGAAAGGAGGTCCGTAATGTCACCCATCCAAACCACGGCCTCGCATAGCGTTGCTTGGCTTCAGATATCGGTGAACCGGCGCTCTCCGTTCGAGCTATCCCCGCGGATAACATTCACAACATTTTTCTTTGCTGAAGTGTACGCCATTCTAACTGTAGCTATAAGGCAAGAGGTGAAAAAATGGCCTAAGCAGAGACTCTATATCTGTTTGTATAGTCAGACTGAGCTCAGAGCTATCTTTCATCCTAAATCAAGCTTAGCACTTAGACAGGTATGCAGATATGCTATCGAGATACTAGCTGAAACAGAGGAAGTTCGCTGGGTCTGGGTCCTGGTTCACAGAGGTGTGCGCGGAAACGAGGTGGCCTACGAACTCGCTAGAACCGGTTCTAATACGCCGTTCTGTGGGTCGGAGCCTGAACTAGGCATCGCAAGAAGCCAAATATTTTCAGAAATTGATTACTAGGCTGGTGAAGAGCTGAACCAACTCTGGAAAGATAATATAGGGTCCCAAGGACACAAATAATTCGAATTCGTAAAAGTTCTGAGGGAAATTGGGGTTCGATTGTAATTTTTGTTTTCATTCCAGGTTGGCTTTGGATGTACAGAAAGGCTGCGGAAATAGTGAAAACATTATGGTTTATGAAAAACATTCTCGAGACAATCAACAATTCTATATCAACTCTGACGGAACCATTGGAACATCTTGTGGTAAAGACCTCATCTTGCAGATTGAAAATGGGAATGTTAAAACGGTTAAAAAATCACAAGCTTGTGGTCTTGACATTCACTTCGAACTTGTACAAGTGAAATGAGAACGATGACAATATATTGTGTAGATTTTCTTTCCCAAAATAAAATGTGTTTAGCAGCAGCAACAGCAACATGTGTTATCACTCTGAATATTTCCCTATCACATTGCTAGAAACTGAAAGTTGTAATAACAAATTCTTCAAACTTCTCGTGAAATGTACAACAGTTGCAGTGGAATGAGCACATTCTAACACGAACCTATTCTCACTTCACAATAAGTTGTATTCATATAAGCTAACAACTGCCTAAACTATAGGTTTGTCTCTCTCATAACTCAACAAAATCAATGAGTTTGTTTCAAAACATCTGAGTTAAAGCATTAGCTCTAGGTTGATGCATACGACCCAATATCTTTTAGTCTGGGAACAACTAGTGAAGAGATTCGCGTTATCTTCACTTCTGATATATCAGCCAGTCAAACCAGGAATGGAGAGGAGTGGTAAACTTTATTATAGTATAGGAAGGAGTATCAAGATTTCACATTCATGCTCTCAAAGTATCTCAAAGAAGATTCATCCTTCTGATGATCTATACACACACACAAGTAATCCAAATATTCTGAGTATATCAGCTACGCCGATTTTTGGACAGAGGTGCCAAAAGGGCGTTCGCATGTCAGTGAAAATACACCAGAGGGTATATATGGTGCAATGTTTCAGAGTAAGAGCGTGGGAGTAAACGTGTTTGCGAGGGAGGTGGAGAGTCAGCTAGTTGACATTTATCGTGACGTAGTCAAGAGAGTTCAATTTCGGTGATTAGGATTTGTCACTCGAGCGCGCGGTTGAATTATAAAAATAATTATGATTGTAGATGAAAATAATCATCGTATGGAAGTGTGAAAATGATAATGAAGTTTGAAAAAATAGGGAAAATATGGTAACGGGGGTCGTAGTGCTTTAACGGGCCATACCAAGGAGGAACGTAAACAAGGTGAATCAAAACACATAATTTAAGACGAAAAACATGTTAGTTGTTTGTCAAATGTGAAAGTGTTATACCAGGAGTGCCAACATATCATTTAGGTAGAAAAAACTTGGCTGTTGCTCTTGAAATGTCTGGTGGAAAATGGGACAAAAAAAAGTATCAGCGGGGACATGGAGCAGAGAAAAATTTTCGCTGTTTTGTCAACGTAATGTGTCAATTGTTTGACTTTGCCTTGCTCGCCCCTAAAAAACCTATCAGCGATTCGATCTAAAATTGGTATTATTCATGTTGACCAACCGTTGCGATTCGACGTTAAACATTCCCGATCGACTCTGTGTCTTATTTCTATACCAGAGCAAAATGCCAATCAATAGAGCATTTTTTCCTAACATAAATACTAGTAGAAAACCGACTGTACCATCACATGGAAGACAGTCCGTAGTTATATTCTGTTATGTGTTCGACTCGCAATTCTCATTTATTAATTTGTTATAAACAATTAAATAGCAAGAAAACGTCTTTTTTAAATTGTTTTGCTTATAAAATGAAAACTATCAGAGCAATCTGGTTTCTCTAATGACAAAAATTGTAAATAATTGAAATACCAACAAAATGGATGTTTTACGACCCTGTCGGATCATTAGTTATGGAGAAAAAAACCGGAAAATTCAACGATTTTTTTAAAAATTCGTTACTCCGTCATTTTTCAAGAAATACGGTTGGCCCTTCTTATGAAAGTATTGAATCATATGTACTTTGCGTGTGCACAAAACAGGCTGTGACGGATCATTAGTTTTGGCACAATTGCAGTTTGAATTCTTTTTCCACTATCTTGCAGCGTGCCTGGATGCTCTAGTGATATTCTGATTTCAATTTCTAAGACAGATTTTAAAGGTGAAAGTACAGTACCACAAAACGTGTATTCTCATTTTGCTCTAAAATGATGCGAAATGGGTGAAAAATGCTTGCAAACATGACTGAAAACGGCAGAGCTGGTGAAAGCGGTCGAGTAGTAGGAGTTAGCGGGAGATGAGAGGAAGTGTATTATCACGTAACCCATTCATTAGAAGAATACCTCTCATATCCCGTAATCTTCTACTCGGCAGCTAACGCGGGCTAGGCCGTTTTCAGTCATGTTTGCAGGCATTTTTCACCTATTTTGCACCATTGTAGCGCAAAATAAGAATATACGTTCCATAGTACTATACTTCTAGTTTCATCATCTGTTTGAGAAACTGAAATCGGGCAATCACTAGAGCATCCAAGCACGCTGCAAGATAGTACAAAAAAAAATTAAATTGCAATTCTGCCAAAACCAACGATCCGACAGCGCCTGTTTTGTGCACACATACAGCCGTATGCATAGTCAATTCCAGCGACTCGCCAGAGTTTCGCCGCTCGCTACACAAGAACTATAATGCACAGTCGAGCTCCAAAAAAGTGGTACATCGCCTGCGTTTCACCAAAATCTGACTTACCGCGTAGTTGTCACTTTTTTGGAGCTCAACTGTGTATTATAATCCTTGTGTAGCGAACGGCGAAACTCTGGCGAGTCGTTGGCGATTCACTATGCATACGGCTGATAGAGTTCACATGAAATACTTTCATGAGGAAGGCCAATCCTACTTCTTGAAAAATGGCGGAGCTATGAATTTTTAAAAAATCTCCGTTACTAATCATCCGACAGGGTTGTGAAACATCTCATTTTATTCGTATTTCAATTATCTACAATTCTCCTCATTGGGGCAACCAGATTTACTCCAACAGTTTTTATTTTATGAGCAAAACAATTTAAAAAAACACGGTTATTGTTATTTAAATGTTTATAACAAATTAATAAATTACAGTTGCGAGTCGAAAACATAACATAATATGACTTTCACAGCCGTATGCATAGTCAATCGCCAGCGACTCGCCAGAGTTTCTCCGTTCGCTACACAAGGATTATAATGCACAGTCGAGCTACAAAAAAGTGACAACTACGCGATAAGTCACATTTTGGCGAAACGCTGGCGATGTACCACTTTTTTGGAGCTCGACTGTGCATTATAGTTCTTGTGTAGCGAGCGGCAAAACTCTGGCGAGTCGCTGGAATTGACTATGCATACGGCTGTTAGTGTCCTACTAGCATTTTTGTTAGAAACTCACTCTTTTTATGCTCTATAATTTGTTTGTTTATTTGTGTTCAAACTGATACGTTTTATTTTGGGATAATCGTTGTTTACGATTGGAGTAGGTGTGACTAGATTGATGTAGTAGTTTCAATAGGGGAGACCAAGCGCGAATTTCGGGATTTACTAAAGCGCGGCAGATTGCATATACAGGGTAACCGGTAAACCTTGTACAATATTTAAACTGGTGATAGACCGGGTCAATACTGTTCAGAATATTGGAATTTCTCCTCAGTAAAAATATCACCGTTTTCAAGATAATGGGCATTTGAAGAATTTCTGGAAAATTTTGGATTTTTAAGTGCCATGTATACAAATTGAGACGAATTCAAATATCTTTGCTGCTGAAGATTACTGATGAGTGATGCTTTTAGATGTACAGAACAGTTTTTCAGAGGGTGAAAAAAATTTTCAAGAAATAAGGGTTAAATGACAGATTTGAGTTTCATCAATGTTTTTAAAAAAAGGTTTGACATTATTTTCTGAAAGAAACATAACCAATTGGAAGTGGACATTCATTTCAAAAGAATGCTCATTTTGTCTAAAAATACACAAAAATATGCACATCTACCATAACACAATTTATATGGAAAACATCTACAACGCATTGAACTCATCTTACACCTGTTGTGCACTTTCTATTTGATATGCACAAATTGTATACTATTTCAACACAATTGTGTAATTTGCCACAACTTAACCAAGGCGTCGTCTCACCCAACTAAATACGCATGCGCGGCACTCCAAATGTCCAGTCCATAATTGTTTGATTGTTTTATGCTGATTGAAGGGCGAAGCTCGTTAAGTGTACTTACCTATTATTTATTATTTTCTCATGTGTATGTGGTTTGTGTCAAATTGAAGTGTTAGAATATTTGCAAACTAGTATCAGTTTTTGAAGGTTGGTATTGCTATTATTTTTTGTTATAACATGAAAACTACGTTGATTTCATTGAAAATATGAACAGGATGTTCATAAAGTCAGTTGTGGAATCATCTGCGACTAATTTTCATCATTTTTAACGGTTTGAAAGGTGTATCCTCGTACCTACTTCCTACTTGAATAAATATAGTTTGACACGAAGATTACTTTGAACTTTATTATTATTCAACTTGATCAGTTTGGTATTTTGTGTTTCTGTCATTTTATTTGTAATAAGGGTTTATAGTTCAGTTATTTTTGTTATTAGTTCTTTGTGATGAAATAAACATTATTTGAATGACATTTAATTTTATTTTATCCTTCTGGAAAATGAAATTTCTGAAGAGAATAAGATATGAAGAAGCGAGCAAGTTGAAACTGATGCTTATTCTCATCTTATTCCGTTTGGATATTATGTGCCTCAAGTGTATCCTTTCTTAAAATTATAAATTATAAAATTTGGCCTTGCTTTGTACATAAATATGTACAATATACATACACAATTCATGTATGCATCCTATATTTAAAATACCTACACAATTTGTACAAACTATTTACACAAATTGTTGCCATTCATTACAATTTATGCATAAACAGTACACAAGTTGTTGACATTCGTCGCACAACATACCGGTTAATTTTGTATATTTTGTGTATAAAATTAAAACAAAACTATTCAGAATAATACAACACTGAAGTGTATCGTTTATACACAATATCTCTAATACAATATTATAGAAGAAAAATGAATAAATTGGTGCTGTCAACTTTTTAGAAACAAATTGTGCTGAAATTATTCACAATTGTGTAGAAAACATACATTTATTTCTCTCTGTGTACCATGTATACAAATTGAGACGAATTCAAATATCTTTGCTGCTGAAGATTACTGATGAGTGATGCTTTTAGATGTACAGAACAGTTTTTCAGAGGGTGAAAAAATTTTTCAAGAAATAATGGTAAAATGACAGATTTGAGTTTCATCAATGTTTTTAAAAAAAGGTTTGACATTATTTTCTGAAAGGAACATAACCAATTGGAAGTGGACATTCATTTCAAAAGAATGCCCATTTTGTCCAGACTCTACCATGGTATAAAACGAACTATAATTATTTCTGGAGGAAGTGATTTCCATTGAATTAGGCGTGGTTTTATTATAGGCTTCCATCAACTTTCATACTTTTACGCCCAAAAAATATTTTACTTCGATTTTATCAAGATAAAATGTGGACATGGTTTAATAATAAATAATTAATAGACTGCTTGGTAGCATTAAGGGCCAGGTTTTCATATTCCAGTTAAACTCCTGATAACTAACTTATAGTTTAGAATGTGCTCCTTCAAACGTCATTTGGAAAATGTCGTTCACCATCTAAACTATTAGTTAGCTATCTGGAGTTTAACTGGAACATGAAAAACTTGCCCTAAATAGTATGACACTGGATTAACTTTTCATGTAATTAAGCCTAATAAAATTATCGAAATGAAATCGATTATCCGACATGGCACCGATTAATACGACTTCTTGTGATGAATGTCGCAATTGTCCAACATCCAGATTCCAACGAAGTTTCAGAGACTGACAGATTTACAAAGTGTAACCAAATAAGTGCAAAATTTTTTAGGAAGTAAATCCTTGTCGAAAATCAAAAACTTTTTTAACTTTCGTGTTGTGTCCGTAGAAGCAATAGTTTCCTGATGAAAAAATAAAATACAGCATTGTGCATGAACGGATATTCTGTAAATAGAATTGAAAAAATCTAGTAGGTGGCTGTCACATAATGTTTGAACAACTTGTGACTTCTGTCGTAGTTTTTTGAAATTATTTCGCTTGTTTCATTCAGTGGTATTTATTTCTTTGTCATGCCGTACACACGTTATACTCCCATAGAATATGCGCATATGCACTACAGTTATTGTGAATGTGGAGGTAGTGCTATTGCTGCAGCAGCGCTTTATGCAGAACGATATCCGATTGCACAATGCCGCTCAGAGAATCACTGATTTGGGGGCTATAACCTATAACGCATTTGAAAAGGTTCTTCTTGAAAAGATTTCTCTGCGTACGAGTGGATGGAAAATAACATTTTTTGTAATATTACTCAGTGCGATGTTGAATAATCGTTATTGTGGTTTATGGTGTGTATTGATTCAAAAAAACGTTGAATTAGTATTTACTTCTTTACATCTCATTGAATGCTTCTAAGCAGTTGATTTATTATCACTTATAATTATTTAATCATTTCATCTTGATAGGATAAAAATAAAAGACATAACTGACGAAGTCTAATGGAGTTGATTTTAGCTCAGAATAACATCACACTCTAATATAACAACACTCTAATATAATCGAAATTCCTTCCAAAAATTATTATCGTATGTTTTATACCATGGTAGAGTCTGAACAAAATGGGCATTCTTTATATCCACTTCCACTTGGTTATGTTTTTTTCAAACAATAATGTCAAACTGTTGTTAAAAAAATTGGTAAAACTCAGATCTGTCATTTTACCCTAATTTCTTGAAAAATTGTATCGTTTTCTGAAAAACTGTTTTGTACATCTGAAAGCATCACTCATCAGTAATCTTCAGCAGCAAAGATATCTGAATTGGTCGCAATTTGTAGGCATGGCACTCAAAAATCCAAGATGAGGTAGTGATTTTCCAGAAATAAAAAAAATGCTCATTATCTCGAAAACGGTGAGATTTTTACTAAGGTGAAATTCTGATATTCTGAACAGTCATGACCTGGTCTATCACCAGTTTCAATATTGTACAAGGTTTACCGGACACCCTGTATAAGGCCGCCCGTGAAGGATAAAGGAAGGATTAGTAAAAAAAATTGATAATCAGAAATTCTCGAGCCCGTCTGATTAAGGTAGGGTGAGTTAATTACATGCTAAAAAGTGTATATTCCACTAATCTGACAATTTGAGAGTGACGTAAAGAAAGGGGAGGGCAGCAAAGTTGTTAAAAAACGTCATCTCGACATTCTCGAGCGTAGATAAATTTTTTTTATGTTGAAGAAAATGAGTCAAGGGTAACGAAAAATATATAATCTGACGATTTCCGCATGCCTAAATAACAAAAATTCGTCGATAAAGTTAAATGCGTGCAGCTGCGTGATGCCGATATTTCCCTCTCTGCGTCTCTATTCCTCTCTCACTAACCAACGGACCATGGATGGAAAGTTGTAGACGGAAAATTCAAAATGATCTGGTTGGTAGGTGATCAATTGCCGAAAGCGTTCGAAGATGTAGTCATAACACCTGATATTCTTGAGGATACTCCAGAATCAGTTTTTTTTTTCTCCAATAATTACAAAAACACGTTGTTCATAAAAAAAATTGTTAAATGTTTTGATGATTTTTTGTTACAGATACGCAATCGAAGGATGAAATCGAGCCAGAAGAGGAAGATGATTCTACTGATGAAGTTGATGATTAATTAATCAATCAATTATAAAACATTAAAATGGTGGAGTTCAGCACAGGAAGCCTTATATGTTATACGGACGGTTCGCGTCTGACTGACAAACAGGCATTGGGTGCCGGAATCTACCTGGAGGGAAGAGAAGTACGAGAGAGCTACGCTTTGGGCAGATATACAACAGTATTTCAAGCTGAAGTGTTCGCCATCCTATCCGTAGCTACGAGGCAAGAGGTGGAAGAAGGGTCCGAACAGAGAATTTATATCTGTTCGGATAGTCAGGCAGCGCTCAGAGCCATCTGCCATCATAAACCAAGCTCAGCGCTTGTACAGGAATGCGGAGATGCGCTCGAGAGGCTTGCTGAAACGAAGGAAGTTTAGCTGGTATGGGTCCCGGGTCACAGTGGGGTGCGCAGAAACGAGGTGGCAGACGGACTTGCCAGATCTGGATCCGCAACGTCGTTCTGTGGGCCGGAGCCTGTACTAGGCATCGCAAGAAGCCAAACCTCTTCAGCCCTCAACGAGTGGGAGAGAAGAAGGGCTAAATAAACTTTGGAGAGATAACACCGTTTGCACACAGTCGAAAGACTTCGTGGCCGGCAGAAACCGCCAAGCACTACGCCTCCTTATAGGAATACTAACAGGACATAACAAGTTAGGCAGACACCTATCACTTATAGGTATAGAAGACAGTCCCACTTGCCAAAAATGCGAAGAAGGCGAAGAAACTTCATCTCACTTCCTCGGCGAGTGTGAGGCATACGGGAGGCTAAGATTTGGAACCTTCGGAGTTGACAAACTCCAACAAGAGGAACTAATCAACTTGGAGTGGTCGGACATACTGACCTTCATTAGGAGGTCACAAAGGTTCGAAAAGGAAAACTAGGAGGATGAATGTAGATAAGTGGAGAACAGGGGATGGCAAAAAGTGTCCATGAGGGCCTACTTGCCTGGCTGCGGTTGCGGCCTCCCCAAAGAACTACTGCTACTACTACTACATCACTGAACGAGGTTTTCCTGAATGCAGAGGTCGAGGGCAGTTTTTTGCATTCCACGCAATTTTTGTGGCGCCATATACAATTTTTTGCTGGTTTACAAAAAAAATATGCAGATGATGGCACTTTCGCTCATCATGTTATCAGATTGGTAGCATTGGCCTTCGTGCCCATGAATAGAGTTGATGATGCTTTCGAAAATCTAATGAAAAATTCATATTTCGTAGAAAATGTTGCAATTTTGGGACCGTTTCCAGAAACATGGATTGGAGTTAGAGGTCGAGGAAATTATCGATATCGGCCACGTATCGAACTTCACTAATGGAATCATTATAGCAGTATTGAAAATGACTTTCCACGTACCAATAACTCAGTTGAAGGGTGGCAAAGAAGTTTCAATGCGAAAGCACAAGCCAGCCATTTTAGTTTATGGAAGATTTTGAATCTTATTCTAAGTGAGCAAGGTCTTGTAGAGACGATCGTAGAACAGATAGAAGCAGGGGATGAGAGAGTTAGAAAACGAAAAAAATATAAGGATCACTATGAAAAAATCAAAACGATTGTGACTGCTTTCAACTTCGAATAAAAATATGTCCTTAAGTTCTTGGAAAAGGTAGCTTATAATATTTCAATCTGATTAGGTTAGGTTGGGTTATGGGATCATATTTGTTATACTGATGTCCATAATAATATATTGTTATCATTCGCAAATAACAATGACTTATGCTTCATTCAATAGAAATTATGGCAAATAACAATGACTTATGCTTTATTAAATAGAAATTAACTGTTTGGTGATTTTTATTGAATTATTCTGTATTTCAGTGCGAATAAAATGAGAACAAATTGAATGAGACCTATTCGCTGAAAGAAAAATTTCAATAGTGTGAGAGAAAATAACATGAGAGCAAATTGAATGAGAGCAAATTGTGAGAGGGCAACTTGTACGAGAGGAAGATAAGGCATATTTTCTGAGAGTAAGTAACATGGACCCGTGCTTATGCATGTATATGAGAAAATAAAGAAGGATTTTGTTATGTTCCACTGGTTAGCACTAATTTTGTTTGTTCATTGATCATTATATTTATAACTATCAAAACCCTAAAACACCCCATTTCACATTTTAGCAGCATGCTGACGGACTGTCAGCTGTGGATTATTTGAAATTAAGTTCCTTCCTTCGTTTGCGAATTGAATAAGCTTCTAACCTCAGTTGATATGACATCAATCACATGTCCTCGTCTACCAAAACGCCTCTTCAGTGTTTTCATAACTATTTCGAGATTATCAGAAATAAGCAACATTCTTGCCACTGCCGATTTTGCTTCACCCCGTAGACTGAAGCCTAATCAAAATATAATCCGAACTATAGTCACACATCTTGATAATCTGGTAATATCGCTGATGAAACAATGACAAATCTTCACTGTTACCATCAAATCAGTGCTCATCGTAAATCATCATCCAGGAATTCATCACAACTATAATAACATTTTTTCAGCAACAATTGCTTTACTCTGCCATGAAACACTTTATCAGAGGTAATTTGCTTGGTCTGTTCTGGTAATTTATTAAACGAATTCATCACATTGTATAAAGGAGACTTTTAATATTTTGTTGTCTTGTGACTTGGAATACGCAAAGGATCACCATGACGTGTATTGTTGCTGTGCGCTGTTGCATTTGTTTTAAAATCATTAATGTTTGATCTAGCAAATCCTATACATTTGAGAATATACAGAAACGGAAATTATTTATGGGAATATACGATTCTCAATGCATTTGTTGAAAACTTCGTGTAGCCAGTCGACCAGTACAAAATATAACAAATACACGCGATGCAGATTCAAGTATTCAACTGGACCTCTGTTCCCCTTCCTATTTGAGTCCAACAATTCAGTATTCGCACTTCGCACTCTTCGCAGTCATGCTATTTAATATTGAATTTAGTAAGCCCATAACGCTTGAAAGTAGAGTACGTTCTTGCGAATTCTTACAATGCTCACGTTCACAAAGGAAGAAAAGATACAAGTGGGTCACTGATCAAGTTGATATGAGTGAAAGAACTGTTTGGAATATTTTGAAAAGGAATGGATACCATGCGTACAAAGTACAGACAACCCAAGAAATTTTTCCCGATGACCGTATTCGACGAATGGAATTTTGTGAAACCATGATGGAGAAACAAAATGAAAATGATTTGTTTTTACAAAACATATTATTTACAGACGAGTCATCGTTTCCTTTACATAGGAAACACAATCCATCAATTGTACGATATTGGTCTCGGGAAAATCTTCATCTAAGTATTCCTGTGCGTACTCAGTTCCCACAAAAACTGAATGTTTGGACAGGAATGTTAGGAGATTTCATCATAGGTCCCTTTTTTATCGATGGTAACCTAAACTCTGTCAAATATCTCCAACTTCTGCGAAATCAAATTATTCCGACAGTTCAGCTACTTCCTATCAATTTTGGGGACATTTGGTTTCAACAGGATGGTTGTCCCTGTCACAATGCACGACCAGTGACACAATTTCTTTCCAATACTTTTCCTGATCGATTAATATTTACACGTGGTATGATCAAGTGGCCTCCCACATCTATCTCCAGATGATTTCTTTCTTTGGGGATATCTGAAAGAATCCGCGTATCGACATGAATTTCAGAAAGCAACAAATCTTGATGAATTGAGGGGGAAAATTATCCAACTTTGTGCCAACATTACGCCAAATCTACTCCTCGATATGAGAGTATCTCTGTATAACAGATTCGGCTATTGTTTGGCACAACAAGGTGGTTTATTTGAACCTTTATTACATTAGACTCCTAATTTTTTTTGTGTGTTACATTTCAGTTTATTTTTCAGAAGTTAAGATAATTTTTTTTATTCGAAGAATGTATTTTATTTTCAATGCCGTTATGGCAAATAAGAACTCACAGCACTTATTTTCAAACGAGAAATTATTTGTTACACTTCTTGCAGCAAATAATTTCACGCAGACAATGGAACGTCGTACACAGAATTCCTATCCTGAGAAGCCAGACGCACCTCACACCTCCAACATTTTGTTTAATACTGTCATAGTGTCAATAGTGTAATGCCATCACAGCAGCGAGAGCCGCCATTGTAGAGTGGTCCAGTTGAATACTTGAATCTGCATCGCGTGTATTTGTTATATTTTGTACTGGTCGACTCGCTACATGAAGTTTCTAACAAATGCACTGAGAATCCTATATTCCCATAAATAATTTCCGTTTCTGTATATGCAGGGAGCAGATAATAATTTTTCCCTAATGAATACTGGTTTACAGCTGTCTCGGTGTTCTATGCTAAAAATTAGTCTGATAATGCGCTTTTGTGCTACGAATACTCTGTTGAATTCATTACTGATACCCCACGCTATAATATTGAGCGATATATGTGAATATGCCATAGCAAAGTAAATGTCTAGTAGACCTTTTTCATTCATACATGATTTCATTTGCCTTAAAGCAAAGAATGTCTTATTCAGTTTGTTGCAAACATCTTTTATTTGCAGATTCCATGATAAGTTTTCATCCAAGTATGTTCCTAAAAATTTAACTTCACTACTAACTTTGAATTCATCAATAACTTGTAGGTCACCTGGAACATTATTTTTTCTATTATAAAAATCAACAATTACTGTCTTTGTGTAGTTTAATATTAATCTGTTACGTAGACACCAGGAGCTGAATCCGTCTATAATGCATTTTACCTCATCAAGCATTACATCAATATTTCTCCCTGTAACTGTGATAGTGGTGTTGTCCGCAAACATAGTAAGATGGCAATCTTCCAGATATTCAGTCAAGTCATTTGTATACAACAGAAAAAGCAGGGGTCCAAGCACTGATCCTTGTGGCACTCCAAGCTTAACGACATTGCAACTGGATCTAAAATTTTCACATTTTACGGTCATGGTTCGCCCTTCAAGGTAAGATCTGATCCATTTCAACAAGTTTTTTGGGAAACTATGTTGGGATAATTTTGCAATGAGAAATTCAGGAGACACTGTGTCGAACGCCTTTGATAAGTCAAAAAATAAAAACATTACAAAGTTATTTGAAACCACCTCTTTATAAATATGATTCAGTAGGTGATATTGTCAAAAATATATGGAACATCCTGTACATTAAAATATTTCATTATCATTCAATACGTGGGTAACCGTTTTACCTTGTACAATTCAGTACGTGAGCGAAGATATTTTATTTTGAGACACAACTTGTCCTCAACAGAACATAAACAAGAGTTTTCAAAAAGGCCACTGATAGTTCGATCTGGTAGTCGAGTCGAGTTTAGAGTTCTGCCGTGCCCACAGCTAGTGAGGGCTATGGGGGGAGTTTGGAAGATCAGATATTAGATAGAAGGAAAATGTTCCCTAAATGTAAATGCCGATATGTATTGTAAGTAAAGATCTTTTTAAAATAATTTATCCAATCAATAACTAGGAGAGATTCTTCAATTCTTTAATTCATTAATTCTTTATTGATTATTTCCTTCATTAATTTCAATCGTCTCAATCTCATATTTGTACATAGTAAAATAAATGTTTTTATATTTTTCTAAAGTGTTTTAAATCTATGAATGATCAGTATCTACCTAGTTAGTCGTGAATCAACCCCAAGTCACGATAATATGTTGCAGTTTCAGTTGATTTTCTTTTTCTGAATCCATGTTGGTCTTTGCACAGTATATTATTGTCCTCCAAATAGTTAGTAATCCTGATCGAGACAATTTTTTCAAATAATTCAGCCAGTGACCAGAGCAAAGAGATTTGCCTATAATTTTCGATATCAGAACGGTTTCCTTTCTTGAATAGAGGTATTACTAATGCCTTTTTGAATTCTTTCGGAAAGTATCCCTGCAAATATGACTGATTTAATAGATAAGTGAATGGGGTAATTATTACATCGATAACACTTTTTATTGTTTCTATTGACAACTCATCCAGTCCAGAAGACTCTTTATTTTTTAAAATTTTTAGTGTGCTTAGCACTTCCGGTTCATTGATAGGATCATTCTGAAAAGGATGAATTATAATGTGATTTCTTGAGACTGTACAAGGAAGTGAAATGTCTTGACCAAAATTATTTAGAGTTGCGAATTTGGCAGTGCTTGAGAAATTGTAAGCAAACAATTCTGCTATTTCCTTCAGGTCTGTAATTTCTTGATCATTGTTAATTAGACTGATAACTTTTTTCGATGTTTTACTTTTCCTTCCTAATTCATTATTAATAATATTCCATGTTGCTTTAGTCTCATTGCCTGCATTGTGTATTTTGTTGTTGAAATAATTAATTTTAGCCTGTTTAATGGTATTTTTGTGTTCTTTTAAACTGTTTTGATATAAAGTTAGACTTCCGGCATTTGCTTCATGAGAAGCTTTGATACATCTAAACATTTCTCTTAAATTTTTACCCTCCTGGATAATATCATTTGTAATCCAGGATTTAGAATTATTATTAACAGTGATACATCATTCTGGGCAAGAGACGTTAAAGCACCAGGAAACAGATTCCACGAAATACGTAAAGCTGTCACCAATCACCATATCATATAATTTTGGAAACCAGTTTATTGTGTTTAGCCTTGTTCTAAATTCATTTATATTTTCAGGATTTAACTGACGCTCAGATATTTTTTGTTTTTTATTTTCTTCCTTAAAGTTTTTTTTACTTATTTGAAACATTAGAGGTCTGCTATATTTGGTTGTTCTAACTTGCATTCATAGTAATGATCTGAATTGGTGGATGTCATGTAGTCAATGCATGTCCGGCTTGTGTGTCCGTTTATATTTGTAAAAATCCTAGTGGGGCCAATAAAGTTTATATTGAGTTGGAAAGACTTGAAAAGGTCACTGAGTAGTTTAGTGTTATTGTCTTCTGGTGATAGGTAATTAATATTGAAATCTCCACACAAGATAGTAAAGTTAGATCTGCTCTCCGCTATTTCTAATGCCTGCGACAGACAATTCAAGAAAACTTGAGGTTCACTTTTTGGTGTTCTGTATGCGGTTATGATAGTGACTTTAATTGTATCTGTACGATAGAAAATTGCACAGAACTCTACTTGACATTCATCAGATAACTTTTTATAGTCTTTTTATACGTCCAGGATTGGTACATTTTCCTCTGAGAAAGATATTTTCTGTCCGATGTGTAGATTTTGCACAATCGCGTTACTTATAAACAATTTAAGGCACATCTTGTAAGATGCGCCGATTTAAGGGAAATCGTCGTATTCTATTCTAGTCTACAATAGGATTTTATATTGACTGTTCTCCATTGCTGCTTTCGTTTGGCTCGAAGACCAAAATGTTAGGCTGTTAATGTTAGGCTGTTTACTAACTCATCTTTATTCAGCGACTAACAAAAACAAATATAGAAAACGTCTACAAAATATGATGACATCAATATCAGAAATAATCATAAAAACTAAACTATAGGGTCATCTGAATTAGTGTGCCATATCCACAACTTTGTTGTGAAAGTCTATGCGTGTTTCCTAGCAAGGACGTATAATCTCGTATAAATACAGATGGACTCAGCATTGCCATCCCTACAACACGGATTGTTTTGAAGTCGCTCATTTTGTAGGCGCACGGAGTGCGGGAAAGATAGAAGGTAGCGATAGACTGTGACCTTCCCACAACCGACAGGAGCGCACGCATTTTATAAAATAAGGTTCAATCACATGAAAAATAATGCTGAATTTGAAATAATGATGAAAATATAAATCCGATGGGACTTCGTGAGATAGTAAAACTCGTATGACATACCTGATGTCATGCAATACTCCATTGACTGAGATGGTATCAATCCTCAGAAAATTAAATCAAAAAAAAACAATTCAACTTCGCGATTGTGAACCCTCGGCCAATTGTAATGGCACCATTTTTGTTTTACGGAAAGGCCCTGTTGCTAAGCTGACCTCTCCGGATTACTGGAAATCTGATATGAACAAACTGTTGAATGTATCGATTATAGACCCTCAACCTATTCTAATGGTACTATATTTGTTTTACGGAAATGCACCGTTGCCAAGTTTTGGTTACGTGGGATAACTGGAAATCTGATATGGAAAGACTAATTGAACGTCGCGGTTGTGGGCCATCAGTCAATTGTAATAATACAATTTTTGTGATGCGGAAATGCCCTGTAGCTAAGTTGGCCATTTCGGAGAATTGGAAATCTGACATAAAAAACAAATGATGAAGTGAATACTATACTATTCAATTAGATGAAATTCGATATAAAATTTGAAATTTGAATGGTCCAAGTAACCATTTTATATCACTTAATTCATCTCCACTTTGTTCAAATGGTATACGTTAAAAAAATGTATAAAACACTAAATGATGCGAAACAACGTTGAAATGTTTTGGATTCTCAGTCACAATTTATCCTACTACAGCTCACGGACTGAGAATGATCATGAGTTTGACATCAACTTCATTTCCATGGAAACAAAAGTTACAGTAGTTTTCACAATAAATGGTATTGACTAATAGTTATTTAAGTAACAAGGAATGTAAAGACGTGTTAACATTCGAGGTGAGCGAGTACGAGCCAAGGCAAAGCCGAGGCTTGTCGCTTGCCGAGGATGATAACAGTCGATACATTCCGTGTTACTTATTACGTTTTTCCCGCTGCTTGTTGACATTTCTCAAAATTTGCCTGAATTGAAGTTTGTTTTCTTACCCTTCCTTCATGATTATTCGTTCGCTATTTCATTCTAAGTTGCTTGTGCGTGTAACTAAGTTACCGAATAAGCAGACAACAATAATATTCAAAAGGTCTCATAACCTAAAAATTGATATGAATGAAGCTAAAGGTATTACTTGTCAAAGTCAAAGTCATTATTACCCTAGGCATGTAAATGACACTATTAAGTTCCGTTGTCAAGATGAATTAGTAAACGAATGATATAGGCCATTTACCTGTTTTGTTGCTAAGCATGTATGGACTATTTATAGTGTCGGCAGCGGGAAAAGGATTATAATAAAATCAATTAGACCCTTAAGTTGTAAAATCCGAGATGCACATCATAAATGTAAAAGGACCGGATAAAGGTAGGTACCTAATTTTGTTTCTCAGAGAGGGATTGTAGAGGATTACAGGTTACACTTCTTGTTCATTTTAGTATTTGTATTTCATTGTGTTACGGCGTGCAATAATTTTATAACATTTATTTGTTATTACAGACATTAATAGCAAAGATTTTATACCCCAACGTACAGAATAGGCAGTATGTGGCGTCCGTGGATAAAAAGTAATAGTGCTTCTTCCAGTGGTTCGTTAAAGAAGAATCACTTATCTTGTGACGCGAAAATCATTATAAAAAATGTGTATAGTTCCTTACTTCAGCAGGGATATAACGCGGGTGCTGCAGCAAAAGTAACCAGTAATTTGACGAAGGTGTCTCTTACTTCAGTTAGACGAATTGTTGAAAATTCCATGGAATCAAGAAAAAAGCGTAAAGATTCCGGTGTCACAAAAAGTCTAGACGACTGAGAAAAAGATTTGATAAGGCGAAAAATCTACACTATGTACGATGAGCAGCGTGTCCCTACAATCAAAAGTCTGAAACAGCGGCTCATCAATGACGAAACTCAAATCAACTATGGCCTCACTACTCTTTGGCGAGCTTTGTCTGCAATGGGCTTTAAATATCGCAAAATTGACAAGAGACAAGTAATAATGGAATCCACACGTTTAATGAACTGGTGTTCTGAATATATAACGTCAATAAGAAAATACCGGTCTGAAAATCGGCCAATACTCTACCTCGACGAGACGTGGTTTGACACGCATGACACCTCTTTCAAAGGATGGTCTGATTCCTCTGATAAGTGTAAAACAAAAGCACCATCAAATAAAGGGAAGAGAATCACAATATTACACGCAGGATCAGAAAATGGTTGGATCCCAAACGCTATGTGGCTTTCTGCCAAAAATATTAAGGACTCTTGTGTTGATTATCACGAAGATACGACAGCAGAGCTTTTTGAAGAATGGTTTAAAAATTGTCTGTTACCCAACATTCCGCCGAACAGCGTTATAGTAATGGACAACGCAAGCTATCATAGTCGACAATTGCAAAAAATTCCTGGCTCAAAGAATACGAAATTGGAGATTCAAAACTTCATGGCTGCAAATGACATATATTTTGAGGAAAATTATACAAAAAAAGAACTTTTACAAGTGCTGCAGTCGTTTTCTTTAAAAAAAACGTATGTTTGTGATACAATTGCAGAAGAATTGGGACATACAGTGTTCAATCCCATAGAGCTTATGTGGCAGTGGCACCAGCTTGATTCGAGCGTGCGCGGAAAAAATACTTTTCCGACTTTAAGTGGTAGTGTGGTAGAATTAATTAGGAACTGTATGAATGATATTCCTAGCGAGAGTTGGAAAAGTTCTGTTAGTCATGTTATAAATGTTGAAAACTCGTACCTTTCTGTAAAATCAATTGCGTCAATTATTATTAATTTAGATGAGGATAGCGATAGCGACACTGAACTAAATATAGAATAGAATGTAACATTTAAATAAATTACTTGTATATCTCCTATATTATGCAAAATTCAAATTTCTTAAGTTCGACCCTGTAGCACATTTGCATCTTTTACCTGATGATTTTCTACACAATGGGATTGAATTGGGTAGTTTATTGCAGTTAATAAGCCAATACCATTTACTGTGAAAAATACTATACAGCATGCCTCTCTCTTCTGGTAGTTTGCAAAATGCGAGCGCAGCGAGCATCTGCTGTGATTTCACCTTTTCATACTAATCAGTGATCGAAGAAAAAGACACGCCTTCGGCTTGTCTCTTTCTCGTGGTAATTTACAAAATGCGAGCGCAGCGAGCATCTGCTGCGATTCCTTTTTCTCATATCAATCAGTGATCGAATTACCAGCAACTTCGATAGCTAGGTTAGTTAGGTTAGGTAAGGTTGTGTACAAAATGTTTACGAAACTTCTCTGAATGACTTCCCGTGTCCATAACTTGGCATCAACGCATTTCCGCAAAGTCAAAATGTCAAGTCATTTGATATAGGATATTATCGTCTTATCCATATCAATCCCCATTTCGAGGTATCCGGTAATCCGAAGTGACTACCTTGGCTGCACCGTATTTTCTCAAAACATAAATGGCACCATTATAATAGGCTGAAAATTTATATTAATACTCTCCATACACAATTTCTATAAAGCTTCTCTCAATGATTTCCCGCATCCATAACTTGGCAACAGCGCATTTTCGCAAAGTTAAAATGTCATACCAGGAACCACCTGATTAAAAAGAATTATGTCCACTTCGATCCATCTCCATATCAGATATCCGGTAATCCGAAGTGACCAAATTGGCAATAGAGCATTTCCGCAAAACAAAAATGGTACCATTTGAATCAACTGATGGCACAAAATGGCGATGTTCAATTGTTTTTTCTATATCAGACTTTCAGTAATCCCAAGTGACCAAAACTTGGCAAGGGCGCCTTTCCGCAAACTCAAATTATTACCATTACAATAGGTTGACAGTCTAAAATCGAGACGTTCAATTATTTTTTTCATATTAGATTTTCATTAATCCAAAGAGGTCAACTTGGCAACAAGGCATTTCTGAGGGCCCACAAACGCGACGTTCAACTTTTTTTTTACAACAGATATCCAGTAAATCAAATTTTTACCAAAATGGCAATTTATATATTCAATAAATACATGTTCTTATATAGATATTATAATGAACGAATATTGTGAATAATAAATATTCGCAGGAAATCCTAGCATACTTTGGAACACATTCAGATGAACATTTCATCCCCAACTTCTTCAACCAAGCAGCTTTTTCTGTGCCATCAGCTGGAAACCCAAAGATAAATCCAAATTTTGATGGACATTTCTTGGACTTTTTGGCAACTTTTTTTTTTAAGGCATCATCCAAAGAACTAATGAAGTAGTAAATGTTTCGGGGGGGGGGGTGTCTATTTCATTATCTCCTCATACAAAGGTGTGAATAAACGTATTAATTTAATTTTGTTTGGCGAAAACACATTGATACCCACTGTAACGCCTATGGTACTTACGAATGGAATCTGATATTCGGGTTCGAAAACATGGATTGTTTGCAAACCCAACTCTCTCTGTCTATTATACTGTACAACACAAATGAGTTGGAAAAACACTATTTCAACAATAATCTAACAAAAAGGCAATGACAGAATATGAGAGAACTGTCAGAAGTTTACTTTGTGGAAAACATAAACATTGATTTTCAACAGCGTTGACAAACGACCAGTCACAAACTACACAACCATTTGAAGACGCAAGTAATGATGTTTTCCGATAGTTTGGATTTTGAAACTTGTAAGTAATACAGGTTTAAGTTGTATGATAATGTCACCATCACCATCCTTCATTCCTTGATTGTTATCGAATGGAATACGTATAGTGAAACAATTTTGTCTATGATAAAGACTTATCACTTACGAGATGTGACAACGCCCATCTCAATACCAGGACTACACATTTTGACCATCCACGACTTCAGACCAGGATGTAAACAGCTAGGTCCAGTACAATACTTTATAGGTCCATGTTTTCTAGCATGCCTATTCCTCTCAAAATCATTACGGTTTTGTTAGTGCATAGCCGAGTACCATTTTTATATATCTTGCTTAGGCCTTCAAGCATTTCGGCGCCTTTCTTCAAGATTATTATATTCACCGACGATTTGTAGCAAACGTACTATTTCTAAAAGCCATATCTTTGGAAACAGACCTTATTAGTATAATCAATGATAGTAACATAATTAATAATAATGAGTAAGTTGTGATTCAACAATCAACAAGTGACTATCAATCAAGTCGTGACAGTTATAGAGTTACAGTGACAAATACAGGTATTGAATGTATTGTTTCGGGTTAGCAACATGCATCCGAATCTGGCACAACGAGCGAAAAGGCATTTTCTTCCTCTTATATAAATAAGTTTTCCAAGCTTTTCTGTATTTCCTTTGATTTTCTGACTTTCCCACACTATTTTTTCAGGCAAGAGGTTTCAAGTTCTGAAAAACGAATTCTTTTTTTGAAAACATCTGTTAAATCTCGACAGTGAAAAATGTAGATTTTAAGCGAGTTGTCTACGGTTTTTCAGGTTTTCCACTTCCTACTTGCTACTTTTGAACGGTATGATTCAAAAATATAGTTTTTTCAACAGCCTTAGCTTGAGTTCACGTTTAGTTTCACTCCCAGCTTAGGTTACTTATAGATGCAACCCCATCAAAAGTCTGGGACTTGTAGGTCCCATAAGTCCGAAACTACTCATAAGATATTTTTGTGCCAGTGGTGACTTTTGCGGAGAACTTAATTTTCCCAAAGTAACAAAGTTACAGCCAATTCGACAGAGGACCAAATTCCCACAAGGTCTGTGTGGGGTTTTCAGAATCTTCTTCTTGTGATGTTATCCTATTTTGATCAAATAAGTGTGCTCCTGCTGGATGAGGACAATTTACATTATATCGCTGCCTTCTATCTTCCTCGCTGTTTGAATGCCTAAATGCAGAGCGACTACTCCTGGAAGAAAAAAATCATTCATACAAGAAAGAGACTCTCTTGCCTTCCAATCGTGAAACCACGTCACGGAAATCATTTTCAATAAAAATACGAAAGCTGGCTCTTACGATTCGCAATTTCATGTTTTTCTTATGATTATAAACAGACTATATTTCTTCAGGCGATAATTCTGGTACTAGCGCCCTCTGTCATCTCAGCGAGGGACAAGGCGGACTTACTTCCGAATAAAGAACCGCAACTTTTCTTCGATATTGTTTATAGATCAATTACTTCATGAAAATATTCTCGTTAAAAACGTTTGACGATGATTAAAAATGTATTTTGAAAACACATCATTCAAAGCTGGCATGATTACTATCCATCATTATTTATCTAGGCTCAAGCCAAAGGTAGTTATGATACCTATGATAATGGTAATGAGTTGTGCTATAAATACTGAGAATAGAAATGGGTTGGCATTCACATCTTTTTGAGATCTAGGTGAACTTGTAGTACTTTCAGGTGAGTTAGTAGTGCTATTTTTGTTTTTCAGTTTTTATCTACGAGTGTGACTGAAATAACATTTTAATGTGTACAGTATGAGTGCATCAAACTTGGAAGTTTATTTCAGATCCTTTCGATTACACCCCTGATTTCAAAAAGGCTGCTCTGTTAGTGAACACTTTCACACACCCTTGAATAAAAAACGTGTGTAAAATCGACAAAAAAAGGGATATATGAATGTGGAAATACTTTTCTCAATGAGAAAGGAATTATGACGGTGGGGGCAAAACTTGTTTCCTAATTCACAGGATCTGACCGGAATTTTAGCCACTTCCACACAAAGCTTGGGAAATTTGAAGACGGTAGTCAGAAATACCTTCATATTTGATTTAACTGTGCGGAACATTCCGGCACAAGACTTGGTAGTGACATAGTATGGGTACTGTTTCCTCTTCTTCCTGACAGAACCTGCATAGCATTCTTTCTTCCGTACCGATTGTACTTATATAATTGTTGATCCTACAATGACCTGTCAGAAGTTCTAATATCCCATTAGTCTCCTCTTCTGACTCAGATATTTTTCGTGAATATAAGCTGCAGTTATTTGGCCTCCGTTCATTGCTGGTTTAGATCCTGCTATACCTCAAAATAGTTCTGAGCAATTCAGGGCCTTATTTGCTGCTTTTTGGGCTACTGAATCGGCCTCTTCATTGCCTATAACCTGTGTGTGCTGGTACCCAGGCCAGGGTTAGTCTGATCTGACTGCCCAGCTACTTCAGGGCCTCTTTGCAGTCCCGAATAAGTTTTGAAGTAACTTTCATCGAGTTGATGACTTTTATCGCCTATTGGCTGCCTTATTAACTCTTGCGCCCAATTATTTATTGCAACAAACTCCGCTTGAAGAATCGTCGCGTAATTGGCTATTCTCAATGAAATTTTTACGGTTCGATATATATTATGTTGTCTCCTTAAACCTTTATCAGTTTTTGAGCCATCCATGTAGACAGCGATTTCAGCGTTGATGGGAGGTCCCTCCTTTTTCGCATCTCTGTTCGTTATACTTGTTTCATCGAGAGTTTTGTTAACGCTATATCTGGAGAGTATGCTATCTGATGGTGTCCTCATTCTTATATTTCCATTTTTCCAACTTATGGAGATTGTTGTAATCTTCCGTTCATATTGCTTATAGGTGCTCATCCTCCAAGTAACCTACTCGTGACTGACGTGGCTTCGCCTTTAATGTATATTCGTGGTGGCGGCAAGTTGAGCAATACCTCTAGTGCAGCTGTTGTGGTGGTTCTCAAGGCCCCGATGGCACCGTCACACCACTCCTACCTTCTTGGTCTTTGGCTACCATACCGAAGTCCCGCCATGTAGTAATTTTTGGTTGTGGCCTGCAATGTTTCCACAAATTCTTCGGCACTGAGTGACAGCTACTGTACTTTTTTCTATTACTCCTTGTAGATGTTGACTCTATGTTAACTTATGATCAAAGATTACTCCTGTAGGTATGTTGCCTCTTGTATAAAACGAATTTATATCTACTTCAGTCTATACAGGTGACCTGAGTCCTTTCAGTACTTCCTTCCTTGTGAATGTACCTATTGTGATTTCATGAGGGGTTCACTGCCAGCTCCTCCTTCGGCAATATCTAGGGCTGTTTGTGTGAGCTCCGAGTCTGTCGGCACATCCCACGCAATTAATGCATCTGGATACTAGCCTCTCAATTAATTCCATTCCATTAGGATTGTCCAAAGCAGGTGCGATAGAACCCCTCCTTGCGGACGCTCTAGCTACCAGTTTCCTTTCGCCAATTGCTGATATGATAATCCTGCTTCACAAGTTGACGTTTAAGTACTCGCACAATATGAGAGGTGCTTTCTTCTCCAACAAGGCTTTCGCTATAAACTATATGGATACATTTGTGAAGGCTACCCCAAGGTCTATTGATGTTGTCATGGCTATCAAGGAGTTTAATACCTAACCCAACGTTGTCAGCTGAAGAAATATTAGAGTTATGAGATGATGAATCTTTTGGGTGTCCTGTTTCGTATTATCTCCACTTTTGGAAAATAGAAGACTCCCACCTCTTGCTACATCGTAGTTATATGTCGGAGTATTATGCGAGCCTTGAATATACGGCACATGTGTTAGTTTTCCAGCCCTTTTTGGAGGGAGATGGGATATATTTCCTCTTCTCCAATGGATGTGAAGTTAGAAATTATTGATAGCCCACCTGGTTCTGCCACCAGTTTGGCGATTAACTGGTGGCAGAACCAGGCATCAAAGCTGAGGGTATTTTTGGCATGCTTCTAGTACTATTATCGGATCATTATGAAGTACCGAGACTGGAAAGTGTGCTTCTGTGAGCATCTACTTGATATAGGAGAATCACAAAATTCATAATAGAATGAATGACAGGAAGGAAAGTGAAGAAAGAGAATTGCACAAAACCTAATTCTCGAATAAAGTCATAATTAAAAAAAAAATTATTAGCACTTTTCAAATATAAAAATAACAAATGGATCTTTTGAGAAAACTGCAAAAATGTTTAGACAAGTTATATAAAAATACAAAATGTCCCTAAATGGTACATTCAAAAGTAGACATTTTTAAGTGGCATTTTTGAAATACTGAAGAGAATGAAAAAGGAAATTGTGTGTTTGGAAGTTGAATACAAGTATTTTTTTCATTTCAGAATGTCCTCCGTTTACTGGTATTTCTTCGTCTTCGCCGCAACCTTATCTTGTGAGTTTATGTTTTCATTATCATAGTTTAAACTCTAATATGTATGTCAAAACTTCTGATGCATGTATACGATAAAAAAATATCAAAAACCCACCCGAATACGAAAAAAAGTAATTTCATTCGATATGCGTTTCGTCAAAAAAGTTACGCTCATTACCTTTCACTTTCAGCTACTCTATGTACAGATTATATCGATTTATTTTTATACTTGTCAAATATAATGGACACAGATAACAGTATCTAATATATTTTGCTATGCAATTGTATGTTCAACTCTATCGACGGATAGTTTTCTACTTTCTGTTTCTTCTTGTGGCTGTGAAATTATACTTCTTCTGGATGTAATGCCATTCCTCTTCCGGAAAGGACTAGAAGACCAATTGTTTCGCATGTAGATGGGGTGAATTCCGAATCTTCTATAATTCTCGGATAATAGATAGACCTAATGTACTGAATCTTGTCGAAGCCAGCAATTGAATACGAAAAGAGTCAGAGTGTTTTTTATATATTCTTCACATCCTTTGGCATCAGTTATGTTATCATAAATATTTTTATAGACAGTGCGGTCATTTATTTCTTGAAAATTAAGAGCAGGAGCATCGTGATTATTTGCTTTGTAGATATTGATAATTTTCTCTGGTGGCTCAGTATGTGGAATGGATTTGATTGAGAACTTGTGCATTCCTTTGGGGTCTTTTCTATTTCAGCAGGTCAAAAACCTGGGGGTAATCCTGGACTGAACTTGCATGTAGGCCGCATATAGATAGGATTATCCAAAAGTCGGTAGTAATCCTATGGCAACTTAGAAGAATCGTAGGAAACAACTGGGGTACCAAACCAAAGATCATGCGCTGGATGTACACAGCAGTCTTGAAAACAAAGATCCATTATAAGTAAGCCGTGTCGTGGCCAGGCGCACAGATCATCACAATCGGCCGGAGACTTAGCAAGGTCCAGAGGTTAGCCTGTTTGGAAATAACGGAAGCAATGAGAACGACTCCAACCGCAGTGTTGGAAGTACTGCTGAGGCTGCCACCGCTTCCAGTCTGGATCAAAAAGGAGGCAATGGCAGCCAATTTGAGGATGCGGGACTCGGGAGTCAAGGTCAAGCGGAAATCACGAGGTGGTCGGAGTAGGACATCCCGATCTCTGCCTCAGACTGAAAGGCGCACAAGATAGACGGCGATGGAATAGAGAGTTTACTCTCAATATTACGAGCAGAAATTGATGGAAAGGAAATACGATGGAGTTTTGCACAGGAAGCCTAATATGTTATAAGGACGGTTAGCTCCTGACTGACAAACAGGCTTCGGGTGCAGGCATCTACCTGGAGGGGAGAGAGGTACGAGAAAGATACGCTTTGGGTAGGTTTACAATAGTTTTTAAAGCTGAAGTGTTCGACGTCCTGACCGTAGCTAGGAAGCAAGAGGTGAAAAAAGGGCTCTAGCAGAGAAATTATATCTGTCAGGCAGCACTCAGAGCCATCTGCCATCCTGAACCAAGCTTAGCAATTGTACAGGAATGCGGAGATGCGCTCGAAAAATTTGCTTAAATGAAGGAAGTTCAGCTGGTATGGGTCCCGGGTCACCGAGGGGTGCGCGGAAACGAGGTGGTTGACAGACTGGCCAGCACCGGTTCCCAACCACCGCACTGTGGGCCGGAGTCTGTACTAGGCATTCCAAGAATCCAAACCTCTTTAGCCCTCGACGAGTGGGCTGAAGAAGAGCTGGATTAATTTTGGCAGAATAATACCGGCTGCAGGCAGTCGAAATACTTTTTGGACGGAAACTCGTCCTTCAATAAGAAAGTTATGGGAAAATTACATTTAAAAAATATGCCGTTTAATCAACCCACCAATTCAATTTTAGGAATCTTATCAAAATTTGGAATACACCAGGCAGTCTCGAAGTATCACTGGTCAGAATTTCATCAATATCTATTTATTAATAAGAAAATTACAGGATAATAAAATTTGAAAAATATGTTGATGGAATTTCATGAAAATATCATTTTATTTTATAATTTTTTTTATTATTATTTATTAATAGATTTCGATGAATTTCTGATCTGTGACATTTTGAGACTCTCTGAATCCGGTGGTGAATTCCGAATTTTGGATACGAGTAGAAATTGAAATGATGGGTTGACTATACGGCATTTTTTTTAAATTCAATTCTCCCATAACTTTTTATTGATGGACGAATTTCAACAGAATTCCAAACCATATGGAAATGTAAGAAATCCAGTGGTGTGGTCAGATATTTTCTCAAAAAATCACTAATAAAATTTTCAGTTTTTTACTTGAAATGGTTTGTATGACAACTCTGATAAACTCGACTTTTCCTACATTATAGTTTGGAGAGACAGACCGTACATACTCATTTCATATATCATTCGTGAGTATTTCTAATGATTCGGAATGAAAATGTCTCCAAAAGCTTTCCAAATTCTTTCGAATGAATCAAATACTACTCTCATGGCCCCTTAAACTATTTAACAATATATGGCATATTACATATCGGTTCAATTTCGTTGTTTGCTTCATCAAGTTATCAATTTCACGTTCGGAGAAGCTGAAACAATCTGTGTCATTTTTACTGCTCTGTCATATTCGAAGGTTTGAAAATGTCGTTACAACGATCATAAAAAAAAGAAATATCTCTTCAGAGAATGAGTTTATGTTTTCAAATAACCCGAAGGTTTGGCTCTCAACCTTATTTTCTATTGCGACAGATTTCGTCTCACCATAAACAACTCGCCAAACATGGAATTTTTTTTCAGGTAGATTAGGCAATTAGATGCACTTTGCTTTTTTCGTTTGAAAGCATTCCTTGACCAAATGTGTTAGTCCTTGAGTGTGATCTTATTTGAAGAGCTTCCACAGTACATATTTTAGTTACAAGGGACCTGACGCGTGAAATTTGTTTTCTTCCTTACCATCCATAGATTTTGTAGTCATCATATTGATCAAATTATGTGACTTTTTGAGACATATTAAAATTGTAAGGTATATTGTATTGATAATTCGTATGTGACGATCCATGGTCTAGAAATTCATAGGATCGGTTCTGGTCCAATCGTCGTGTGTATGATGCTTTTTGTGCTTCCTCACGTCGAGTTAAATTTGATTCATGGTGTCTGGAAAGACTTTTACCTTTCTGATTCATATTCATAGCAAAGGATCCAACTATTCATGTGTGTGATGAATAAAAAATAACTGAAACAAAATTGTTATTTCAGTCTTCAACTATTACTTGGGAAATCTCCTTGAAAGTTTTATGAACATAAACATTTTAATCCGGATATATCTTCTCACAGTTGGAGTGATATTATATTTTATAGATTCGTGTGAAGCTCCTAATTTATAGAATGAATGAAGTTTGACGAATCGACATCTTACAGGTTTTTGTGATGCTCGTGTACTGATAAAATCAATAAAATCAGGATTAGTTTTTGATGGAAATGAAGAAAATGTCAAAGCTGTGAAGCAAGATCACAACCCGGGTCATGTGTGGATATTGGAAGGCACGCAAAATGGTCATTTCGTTATAGTAAACGCCAAAAATAAGTGAGTATTTCAATAAATTTCAATATCAACGAAATCAAATCATTCAAAATGACATGTGTAGCTCTGACAAGATCAATATGTAGTTTGATATGACTCCAAACCGTAAATTCAACGAAAATGGAAATATCTGTCTTGGTATTCTCGATCAGTATGTACCAGGAAATCCAGAACCAGTTTATTCCACCACCACCAGTATATTCGTTGTTATCTTGTATGGATGTTTCAAATCGAGTACATCGATTCGATATCATGATACTATTAAGTTTAAACCAAATATGACAATTCTGTTTTGAATAGAAGCTATTTTTTTTGAAAATCATGATTTGATACAAAATTACATTTCCAACGATATTTCATAGTCATACTTACCTATTCACAAACTATTGATATAATTGAGATTGTATAAAAAATACTTTTTGTATTCCCCTTCATGAAAATGTGTCATGCAGCATGAAACAGTAGATTGTAAGTCTATGTTAGTCTATTTTCCCAAGTTCAATTTTTCTATATTTTTCAACACCAGAAAACTCATTCCTTTTAAATGCTAACACATAATTTTTATGTTGGTTAGAAACTTCTATCTACCTATATTTGAAAACAAAACATTAAAAAATAACTTATTGATTTGGTTTCTTATTTAGTTCTGATGAAGATAACCTCCATGTTATAAATGTATTTGTCAGTTCATGTTAGTTGGCTATGCGATAGAATTTGTTCCGAATTTTCTATCATAATCATTTGTGAAATGAACAACTACCAACTACCGATTGGCCCACAATGAAAGAGTTGATATGCTTTTGATTTATGTTGATGCAAGGAAACCTTCAAATAGCTTCCTATATGATTTACTGAAAGGTACGGAAACCGTCTGCTGGGCATCAAATGGCAATCTTGGTGTTGCTCCAAGTCGACTGGAAGTACTCAAGGAGGGGGTGGGGAGCGTTTGAAAACCAGTCAGTTTGTGACTGTTTGCTGGTTTTACATTTTGGTAGATATGGTCTCGAAAATACCTTCTGCCATGCTTGACCCGCGTTCGAGGTCAAGATCCAGATTTGCCAAAAAAACAAAAAATGCGGTTGTTCCGTTTCGAAGAGAATCCAAAATAGTTATTTACCTAACAAGTGCGGAAAGTAGTACTTTTCCGCACGCGACGGCAGTTGCACGAACGACGCGGAGCGGAGTTCGGGCAAGCCGTCAAGGGCGGAAAAGACGTTTTCCGCAAGAGTTAGGTACAATGTTTTTCCTACGAGTGTTTTTGTCCATCTTATTTATGAAAAAAAGGTCTTTATCAAACAAGATTGTATAATAATGATACAAAATGAAACATAAGACAGAATTGTTACATAGGTCATTTAGTTAGTACTAAATATCCTCATTTTCAACAATATAAAAATCGTACGGAAAAGTAACTTTTCAGCACATGTGCGGAAAAGTAACTTTTCCGCATGATTTTATCTTTCCGCGAGATTTATAATATGAGATCGAATCTAGCCTATTAACTGTTTGATAATAACTTTCCGATATTCCGTAATTTTCATAAAATTAATTTCAAAATATAAAGTAATTAAGACATAATCAAAATAAATAGTGATATTTAAAATTTGACAGGATTTGATATGGTATTATATAAAATAAATCTATTTGAATTTGAAGTTAATGGTTTGAGGTAGGTGGTTCTAATCCTGGGGAAGTTACTTTTTTTTGTTTTTGTTTTGAAATCGATGAGAGTACTTACTATTCAATTTTCGTTATATTTTTCAATATTTGTATATTCAATGACGACATGAGTGTTTTTGATAGAATCTGTTTTGAAAAAAATTATTCGCTCCTACTACAAAATTTCATATACCTACCTACTCGAGGGAAATGTATGTCATTTCTTGCTCATTGTACAATATACTAATCTTGAATCAAAATATTGTGCTTTAAAGAGAAAATCTTGCGTAAAAGTATAAATCTTGCAGAAAAGTAAAAATCGTGCGGAAAAGTAAAAATCGTGCGAAAAAGTAGAACTTTCAAAACGAAAAATCGTGCGGAAAAGTTACTTTTCCGCACGCTCGTAGGAAATAGTATATTGTGCAACAAGTGCAGAAAAGTGCTAATTTCTCACGAATTTGAAAAAGTTGCGGCACGAACGCAAGCGAGTGCTGCAATTCAAACGAGTGAGAAATTGTATTTCTGCTCGTGTTACACACTATACTTTTTGAACAACACCCTTTTTGCTAAAAATAATACTATACTATAAGACGGAATGAAATGTCAGTATATTTTCCTCTTGAAGTTGAAGGTAGTAAATTCAATGACAATGAATTAACTTGTTCTCTGAGTTCTGGCGGAGTATTTTCAATTTCAGAACTGTCGCTATCCATTTGAGATTGAACTCATTAAAAAATGACGGGACAAGAATATTTTACGAATATTTTATGCTTGACGTTTGTAGACATTCAAATGATTCAATAGATGTTGCTCCGTTGCCTAGCAATGGATAGTGTGTATGTGGGTATTTGAGACAGCAGTAGTGATGTCTATGATTTTTGTTCAGAATATTATGAATTTGTACGACAATTTCCCTCATATTATATAAACCAATAGACTTTGTCTATTCGTTCTTGAAGTTGTCTGATGGAATATCCCTTCGAAATGCAGAATTTTCAAAATATACTTTCACCTTGCTGTCACGAAAACTGTATTGCTTAGAAATTAGGTACTGAAAAATTTTGGCACAGAAATGTCACTTTGCGGCACACTAATGTCACTTTGCGGCACACTAATGTCAAATTTCAATTATTGTGAGAAATAATCATGTTTGCGAACGTAAAACTATGCAGAAAAGCATGTTCTGGAGTGTGGTTGTAGAAAAAGAACTTTTCGTCAATGTACAGAGTGTCAAACATTCATACAAAATAACAGCGTAAATACTGAGGGGTTAATTGATTCCGTGTCACCCGCTATAGGTTGAAGCAAAAGTGCGCAAGAGTCCGATTGCTCAAGTTCTATGACCGGAATTGTCGAATATACCCAAACCGACAAAAATTTACGGGGTCGATTGATCCTTTTAAAATGGAATGTCGTGAATATTTGCCAATGTTTTTCAATCATTCCAAGTAGTACCTAGTGTGTTGTGAATGTTTTGCATCACCTTGTGTATAGTCTCCTTGACATTAGTTTTTCAAATATTGATTAATTAATTAATAAACATGATTAACCAAAGATTCAATAGGAAACAGCTGTGTGGTGGCCAGGTGCACAGGGAAGCACGTTAGGGCGAAGGCTTAGCAAGGTCCATAGCTTGACCTGTCCGGTAGTAATGGGTGCAATGAGAACGACTCCAACCGCAGTGCAGGGGGGGCAATGGCAACACATTCGAGGATGCGAAATTTCAGTTGGAGAGCTAGTGACGAACGTTTCATGAAGTGTTTGATGCACCTTGAAATTTATAGTAATAGTATCTACTGGATAGATGAGCAGGTACACATGTCTTGGCTAGACCTATCTGGGACACCAGGTACTTCGCATAAGAGGAAGCTGTAAAAAATTATGGCCCGAATAAAGTGTTTGATTCAGAGGTCACACACACTAATTGAAAGTTGAGATAATTTTAAAGTCAAAAATGAATAAGACAGACAATTTTGATGGGTTTAACATTGAACAGCAACACCCCTAAGTAGCTTTATTCTTAAATACGAAATAAAGTGGCTCGCACAAGTTTCGTCTTCTGAGGGCTGCCGTTCATAAGGGGACTACCAATGACATATTAACGATAGACTACGTTTCTAGCTGCGATCAAAGCACAATTTTTACTGCCGCTTATTTCATGGATATTATTTGCTTATACGTTGTATATAAGCAGATTATTCAGCAGAAACTTAGCTTTGCCGACTTTTGGGTTGACTGGCAACTATTTTCTGCGAATCAAGTTGCAATGAAAATTGTGCTTAGAATATGACCGCAGCTCGAAATGTAAATAACGAAGTCCATCCGTAATATGTCATTGGGGACGACAGCTGGTTAACGGAAAAAAACAATTTTAAATTTTAAAAACAATTTACGCTATAATTTCGACAGCGTGTCAATTACGTATAGTTAAAAATAATAACAAAAAGCTAGACATTTTTCCGAGGTTCACTTATTGGCAAACATGGAAATGAATGTTGCTTATACTAGAAAGAGTAAACGTAAGTGAGACCACCAATCACCATCGTAGCTACGGTTTTTCTCTGCGCTCTCATCGGCTGTTGGTCACGTGTTGTTGTCCAGCTGTACCATCTATACATTTTCAGTTGATATGTTCTAGTAGAATGAAAAAAGGAATACTCTCATTCATAACTTATTTCTATACCTCTAATTATTTATCTAGATAGTGAAGTAGTGTAATAATAAACGAAATGTTTGCCAATAATTAAACCTCGGAACAAATTTCTTTCTTTTTGTAATTATTTTTCACTCTTTATAATAAAGAAGTTGTTAGAATTTCATCGTGAATAGAACACTATCATATTTTCAACAAAACAACTTTGGAGTGATTTTGTTCAATGTTGAACCCCCTCAATACTGTCTGCCTTATTTATTTCTGTGTAACAAATTACCTAAACTTTCAATTAGTGTTTGTTGGCCTCTGAATCAAACACTTTTTTGAGCCATATGTTTTTACACCTTTCTCTCATGCGCTGTACCTGTTGTCCCTTGGAAGGTCTGGCCAACACACTTATACCTGCTCACCTATCCAGTAGATACTACATGAAATTCCAAGCTGCATCAAACACTTCATGAAACGTGCGTCATTAGCTCTTGGTCTATTAGGGAGCCTGGATAAATGAAGGAGCGATGATAAGTCATGCGGAAATCGCGGATTCAGCGGATTCTTCATTTCGCTCTCAATGTGAGTGACATGCTGGGTGCAAACATGAACCTGGAAGGAAGAGACGTACGAGAAAGCTACCTTCCAGGCAGTCAGGCAGAGCTCAGAGCTATTTGTCATCCTAAATCAAGCTCACTAGCTGAAACAGAGGAAGGTGGCCCGGTCTGGATCCTGATCTACAGTGAGGTGCGCGAAAACGAAGTGGCAGACGAATTTGCTAGAACCGGTTCTGATACACCCTTCTGTGTGTCTGAGCCTGTACTAGGCATCGCAAGAAGCCAAACATATTCAGCGTTTGATGATTAGGCTAGAGAAGAGCTGAACCAACTCTGAAAAGATAATTTAGGGTCCCAAGCACACAAATAATTCGAATTCATCACAAGTACTGGGGGAAATTGGGGTTTGATTGTAATATTTGTTTCCATTTCAGGTTGGCTTTGGATATACAGAAAGGCTGCGGAAATAGTCAAAACATTATGGTTTATGAAAAACATTCTAGAAACAATCAACAATTCTATATCAACTCTGACGGAACTATTGGAACATCTTGTGGTAAAGACCTCATCTTGCAGATCGAAAATGGAAATGTTAAAACGGTTAAAAAATCACAAGCTTGTGGTCTTGACATTCACTTCGAACTTGTACATGTGAAATGAGAACGATGACATTATATTGTGTAGATTTTCTTTCCCAAAATAAAATGTATTCAGCAGCAGCAACAGCAACATGTGTTATCACTCTGAATTTTTCCCTCTCACATTGTAAGAAACTGAAAGTTGTTATAACAAATTATTCAAACTCTTCGTGAATCGTACAACAGTTGTAGTAGAATGAGTTCATTCTAAAGCCAACACTATTCTCACTTCACAATGAGTTGTACTCCTACAAGCTAGCAGCTGCCTGAACTATAGGTTTGTCCCTCTCATAACTCAACAGAATTAATGAGTCTGTTTCAAAACATCTGAGTAAAATCATTTGCTCTAGGTTGATGCATCCGACCGAATATCTTTTAGTTTGGAAACAACTAGTAAAGAGCTTCGCTTTCTCTTTCAAACTTCTGATATATCAGCCAGTCAAACCAGTAATGGAGAGAAGACGTAAACTACATTATAGTATAGGAAGAAGTATCAAGATTTCACATTCATGCTCTCGAAGTAATTCAAAGAAGATTCATCCTCCTTATGATCTGTTGTTATGAAATGAAACAATGAAAATTAATAATTGACATAAAATCTACAAAAATCCAAAAATTTTCATCAGAGAGCCCAATTAGACACTTCATTTTTTTCAGGAAAAACTTTTCCTTCAATAGGCAATAGTTACAATCGAAAACATGCACAAGCCCATAAAAGTTAAATTTAAAAACAAATTCTTAGTTTAAAAACAAAACTTAGTTAGTATATTAATTAAACTATAACAATTCCAAAATGGACACAAAAATAAATTAAAAAAAAACATTTTATTTTTTTCAATAAGAGTAGAAATTAAAACTAATTAAAAATCACCCAGTATATGAAACATTGTTGACTACCAATCACAGTTAGAATTTGAGTCAGGTGACTTGCAGGTAACGAAATGGCAGAAAGGTCAAAAATAGAGTCATATTAGCAAATGACATGAAAAACACTACACAATAAAAAAATGTTATGACTTCAATAATAGACTAATATTAAGGATGTTTGACCAAAACATATTTTTGTAAATAAGTTAAGTAGTTATAAGAAATTAAAAGTGCAAAGTGATAAATAAAATAACACATAGAAATTGCAGTGTTTTCGGTGTGAAATAATGCCCTGATAAAAAAGAGAAAGTAAGAAAATAATACGGTGGGAATCAACAAGCGGAGGTGGATGCCGTTACTTCTTGGAAAAACTGTTGTAAATTTTTCAAAAACTACTACAAAAAATAAAATCTACGATAAAAACTTATATACAATAATAATAATTATAAAGGTGGCTAATGACCATAGCAGTCGATGCCAAGAAACCAAAGAAAAAAAAACTTATCCTGAATATAAAGAAAAAACTGCAGATCCTGAGCTACAAAGAAACTCACCACTGTTTTCTGGAAAGCAGATATCCTTCGTCAAAAGCAGCAGATAGCAAGTAAACTCCCATAAAAGGTATCTTATGCTCTTGCAATAAAGAAAATCTTCAAGACAATCCATCAGAGCACTTCAAAATACCCTCGTCTCCAGACATTGAATTCACTTTTAAATTCCGCGTTGAACTAAACTTTTTCACCATTTAACCCACAAAGTGCACAAAAACTATTTATTAACTATTAAAAACTCTCATTATTGTTATTTATAGCTTTAAGAATATTCACAATCACAGACTTTCATTTGAGTCAATATTTATCATATATTAGTTAGGTTATGTTGACTTGCATTTTATGCATCAGTCTCATATGACAAATCCGGCTTGGCAGTGGCTATCATTAAAGTGACGATCCTTCACGCGGTGATTCACTATTACAGGTCTATTTTCTAAAAAGTCGTTATTCAACGAGTCGTTGATTAACGATTGTAGTTCATTTTATGATTACGTCAATCTAAACGACAATTCAGAAATTCGTATTCTGTAAACACTGTCGTTACGGCTTCAGTCGTTACCAAATGAATAACGACAAACCTAAATTTTTGAGACGGGTAGTACACGTAAATTTATGTACTCGTGGAAATTTTTCTGTCAGTTGGCGCTGGAGTATCTGTCAAACTTGTCAGTGGAATGATCCCCCATTTGATGCAATTATAAATTCATCATTTCTATTTTGAACCTTGAGCGATAGAAATCGGCCGATAGAGGAACGCATTGAAAGCGGACATCATTTTGTGTCAAGATAAACATGTGAAGACACTCAAGATATTTGGGCTGGTTCAACAAACTTCTACTTTAACATCGAAGGCTCATGAGGTGAATTGAAATATAAAGATTATTTTAATATTATAACCAAGACGTTTCCTTGAAATGAGTGAAATTACCATGATAGAGTATGGTATGAGATCTTCTGAAATTACTTTTATAATATGTTTCTACGAAGTGCCTGCTGCACACAGATATGTATTTGGACTAAATAGGTTTTTTAATTTTCTAAATGTCCTGTCACACATTGCACAATTTTGGATCTTTTGGGAAGATGTGTATTGATACATTTTATTTTTTTGAGTGTTTACACTGCAGCATCCAGAAATACCTCTTGCACTTGCTGCTCATTACCAGAATCTCAAGAAGTATTTTGGTACATTAAACTTCTGCAAACTGTGTTCCCCATCGCGGTAGTGTATATTTTTGACTGTAGATGTCGCACCCTTTGCGCGTTTTCGCAAATTGTAACAAAATTTTTAAACTGCTAGTGTCAGTTATATCACAATTTCATGGAAATTTGAGTCAACCATGGAAATTGGTGAATATTACGAATGCTTATGTGAAAATAAGTAGTACAACTATTATAAAGGCAACAATTTTCTATATATTTGGATGAACTGGACAAAAATACTAGTGGTTTCCTACAAATAAGTATGAACCAAGCAAACCAGAAATTCTCAAAGAAGCTTAAATCCTCTTATCAGCTAATCTGAATAGGATTTATTTTTTGCCATAGACATCTGGTAATTGCCATGGAAAAAGAAATGCAATGCTGAAAGAAAACTGAGGAATTGGTTATTGAAAGGAAATTTACAATTTTTTGTTTACTTGTATCATAGCCCCATATAACACAAGATTTCCTATGGATACCCATTTTATGCCCATACTGGTCGGGATATCCTTGTATCTGAAATATTTTCGTGGGATACCCATCGAAGGATTTGAAATGGATATCCATCCGCAAATATCCCATGAATATCCATGAGATATCCACATTACTGATGGATGTGATTGAATTGCAAGACAGATTTTGATATTATCAATTTCTGAGTTTTTTACATGCTCTTATTACACGAATTGAAGCATTTGAGGAATACTCTTATCTTTCGTTTTCCGACTGAAATTGAAATGGATATCTATAAGATATCCGTGGATGGATTCGAAATGGATATCCTTCAGAAGATATCCTATGGATATCCATAAGATATCAGCAGTACTTATGGATGTGATTAAATTGAAAGATAGATTCTGATATTTATCAATTTCTGAGTTTGTTCCATGCTCGTATATACACGAGTTGAAGCATTTGAAGAATACTCTTATCTTTCGTTTTCCTACTGGATTTGAATTGGATATAATAAGATATCCATTGACGGATTTGGAAGGGATATCCTTAGAAGATGTCTTATGAATGGCCATAAGATATCCAAAGCAAATATCGATAAGTTTGATTTGTATTATTAATTGACATATGGACTGAATTATTTGAAAACATCTTATCTTTCGTTTTTTTACTGGATTTGAAATAAATATCTATAAGATATCAGTCGATGGCTTTGAAATGGACAAAAAAAACTTCATAGGTAGCCATAAGATACCCAAGGCATATACAGTAAGGTTTGAATTGGAAGATTTATTTTAATGCTATCAATTTCTGAGTTTTTATCAAGCTCGTATATTCAGATTGCATTTTTTGAAAAAAAATCAATTTGAATTCCTACTGGATTTGAATTGGATATCCATAAGATATCCTAGGATGGGTTTGAAATGGATATCCTTCAGAAGATGTCCCATGGCTATAAGATATCCAATGCATATAGTAAAGAAGTTAAAACTGAAAGATTGATTTTTAAATTGTCAATATCTGAGTTACTTTCACGCTCGTACATATCGACTAAATTATTTGAAAAAATCTGATTCGTTCTCCTACGGGATTTGTACTGGATATCCATAAGATTTCCGTCGATGGATTTGAAATGGATATCCTTCGGAAAATATCCTATGGATGGCCATGAAATATCCAAAGTAATCATAGGTGTATTTTTCATGCTTTCTATCATTTGTTGGATACGAATCAACACACATATTAGGGACCTGCTTTATTCATCATACTACTAATCCACTGTTGTCGAAAAATATTCCCCCATTTGATGCAATTATAAATTCATCATTTCTATTTTGAATTTTGAGCGATAGAAATCGGCCGATAGAGGAACGCATTGAAAGCGGACATCATTTTGTGTCAAGATAAACATGTGAAGACACTCAAGATATTTGGGCTGGTTCAACAAACTTCTACTTTAACATCGAAGGCTCATGAGGTGAATTGAAATATAAAGATTATTTTAATATTATAACCAAGACGTTTCCTTGAAATGAGTGAAATTACCATGATAGAGTATGGTATGAGATCTTCTGAAATTACTTTTATAATATGTTTCTACGAAGTGCCTGCTGCACACAGATATGTATTTGGACTAAATAGGTTTTTTAATTTTCTAAATGTCCTGTCACACATTGCACAATTTTGGATCTTTTGGGAAGATGTGTATTGATACATTTTATTTTTTTGAGTGTTTACACTGCAGCATCCAGAAATACCTCTTGCACTTGCTGCTCATTACCAGAATCTCAAGAAGTATTTTGGTACATTAAACTTCTGCAAACTGTGTTCCCCATCGCGGTAGTGTATATTTTTGACTGTAGATGTCGCACCCTTTGCGCGTTTTCGCAAATTGTAACAAAATTTTTAAACTGCTAGTGTCAGTTATATCACAATTTCATGGAAATTTGAGTCAACCATGGAAATTGGTGAATATTACGAATGCTTATGTGAAAATAAGTAGTACAACTATTATAAAGGCAACAATTTTCTATATATTTGGATGAACTGGACAAAAATACTAGTGGTTTCCTACAAATAAGTATGAACCAAGCAAACCAGAAATTCTCAAAGAAGCTTCAATCCTCTTATCAGCTAATCTGAATAGGATTTATTTTTTGCCATAGACATCTGGTAATTGCCATGGAAAAAGAAATGCAATGCTGAAAGAAAACTGAGGAATTGGTTATTGAAAGGAAATTTACAATTTTTTGTTTACTTGTATCATAGCCCCATATAACACAAGATTTCCTATGGATACCCATTTTATGCCCATACTGGTCGGGATATCCTTGTATCTGAAATATTTTCGTGGGATACCCATCGAAGGATTTGAAATGGATATCCATCCGCAAATATCCCATGAATATCCATGAGATATCCACATTACTGATGGATGTGATTGAATTGCAAGACAGATTTTGATATTATCAATTTCTGAGTTTTTTACATGCTCTTATTACACGAATTGAAGCATTTGAGGAATACTCTTATCTTTCGTTTTCCGACTGAAATTGAAATGGATATCTATAAGATATCCGTGGATGGATTCGAAATGGATATCCTTCAGAAGATATCCTATGGATATCCATAAGATATCAGCAGTACTTATGGATGTGATTAAATTGAAAGATAGATTCTGATATTTATCAATTTCTGAGTTTGTTCCATGCTCGTATATACACGAGTTGAAGCATTTGAAGAATACTCTTATCTTTCGTTTTCCTACTGGATTTGAATTGGATATAATAAGATATCCATTGACGGATTTGGAAGGGATATCCTTAGAAGATGTCTTATGAATGGCCATAAGATATCCAAAGCAAATATCGATAAGTTTGATTTGTATTATTAATTGACATATGGACTGAATTATTTGAAAACATCTTATCTTTCGTTTTTTTACTGGATTTGAAATAAATATCTATAAGATATCAGTCGATGGCTTTGAAATGGACAAAAAAAACTTCATAGGTAGCCATAAGATACCCAAGGCATATACAGTAAGGTTTGAATTGGAAGATTTATTTTAATGCTATCAATTTCTGAGTTTTTATCAAGCTCGTATATTCAGATTGCATTTTTTGAAAAAAATCAATTTGAATTCCTACTGGATTTGAATTGGATATCCATAAGATATCCTAGGATGGGTTTGAAATGGATATCCTTCAGAAGATGTCCCATGGCTATAAGATATCCAATGCATATAGTAAAGAAGTTAAAACTGAAAGATTGATTTTTAAATTGTCAATATCTGAGTTACTTTCACGCTCGTACATATCGACTAAATTATTTGAAAAAATCTGATTCGTTCTCCTACGGGATTTGTACTGGATATCCATAAGATTTCCGTCGATGGATTTGAAATGGATATCCTTCGGAAAATATCCTATGGATGGCCATGAAATATCCAAAGTAATCATAGGTGTATTTTTCATGCTTTCTATCATTTGTTGGATACGAATCAACACACATATTAGGGACCTGCTTTATTCATCATACTACTAATCCACTGTTGTCGAAAAATATTCAGTTGGTCAAAATCTAAATTTGTCTCACTTCTCATAAAAACTTCTCCATAATTTCCCTAATTTCTCACACAGAACTGTCGATTCTTAGTAATCCTATTCCATTCAAAAATTGAGGACGGTACGGGGTGTTTTCATGTGAAACAAATTTAAATATTTAAAAAATTTAAGTTTCTCAGGAATGAAAGTGTGATTTTTCATACATACTTAAAATTATCCCTTGGTGATAATTTTGTGCATGTTTGGTGTATACATACAAAATTAAGAATTCTACGTTGCATTACGGAAGTTACAGAGGTATTTCTTCGAGAAGTGAGACACACTATATATCAGAAGGGAATAAATGTTCGATATTTATCAACTAGTTATTTTTCGATTTATTAAATAATTTTTAGATTATTCCTGGCGCACGGTCGATGTTCTTGATGTTCAAACTATATAAAATCCACTACACGAACAAGATAAACGCACAACTTCTTGAGCATTCATCAATGAAGAAGCAAGAATAATAGTATGTCGATTGATTCCGGACTCTCTATGTATCAACATAGCAAATGTCATCTTGAAAAACTCTGTCAAATTTCATTAGACTCTGTCAACGAGATCTTATCATTTCCAAACCAAATTGAAACAGACCATTCTGCAAGTTTTGATAACGGAGACCATATAAAATAGTCTCCTGAACGTCAACATTTTTTGAAAAAGAAACCGGAAACCTAAAAACCCCAGGAAAAATTAAAAAAATTATTTTTCCCACAAAATCAAAGTTCCAATCTTTCGAGGAGTTGCATAGTTGCGTGTTGTTGATCTGATGCTATTTTGTTTTGCATTTTTATTATTCCATTGTGTGTAAAATTCATTAATATTTCATCATTTGTGAAGATACACCTTGAAGAAATGGGTAAGTGACTGTGTATTTCAATTATTTGCAATCAAACCAATCATGCTTGTGTAAAGGTATGGATAACTTCAAAAAAATAAAGAAAGAAAATTGATTTGAAATCAAATTTAAAAAAAAAACAGGATCTCCAGGTTTTGCTAACTCAGATGACGCCTGTTCCATTTTACCTTCAACATCATAGTAGATAATAGGAAAACTACCAAGAAAGCTATAAAAACTTGGCTGAGAAGAGACAAAGAAAGGCATTTGTCAACCTTGAAGAAAAAGAAAATGCTGCAGGATGAGGATGATATCCAAGACATAAATAGTTTTCTACTCTTTCCATGAATTTATTTTTGAAGTTTCTTTCATACTATTTCCTTTTTTCAAACGAAGTTTTTCTTTTTATACTTCCTTATCTGTTCATTTCAAATTTTGATTTCATAGCCATATACTGTGTCAATTGATTAATTCCAAATATGTTTTTTTTTTTAAATGTTTTATCTACTTTTTTTATTTCGATGGAGGTATTGTTTCTTTTATTCCATTATGAATTTCACAAAATACTCCTGTTTATTTCAGTGAACTTATGAGGAAAAATTGTAAATATATACTCAAATCAAATTTGGAATAATTGAACATGAAAAAAGGGTGGAAAATTATGGCTTTTGAACTATTCTATAATAGATACCGATACTAAGTTTGGATAAAATATGGATATCCTTAAAAGATATTCCAAGATTCTAAAATACTTCGTGGGTATCCATAAATGTCTCATGAGGATTTTGGAAGTTTTTATTATGAATATATATCATAAATATCTTATTGATCTCCTTGAATCATATCGGATATCCACATGAAGGATGTATCATGGACTTTTCAAAAATATATTTTATGGATATCCGATGGACATCTTGAAAGGATAAGTCATCTATATACTCCAGGGATATCTTGAGGATATACAATAAAAATATCTTGTATATCGACGGCTATCTTAATGGATATACAGGTTAGTACCTCTCGAACACCCAGTGGACGTTCAGAGTATATCCTTTGGATATAAACTGAATGTCCCTAGTATATATTGATATCCATAATTGATGTCCAGTGGATATCCACTGAAAGTCTGTTATGGATATGCTGAATATACTATGGACGTCAAGGAAATATCCAAGGAATATACTATGGACGTCAAATTGATGTTCGGAGAGTACCAACTTGTACATCCATAAGAAATCCTTCAAGGATATCCATGAGATTTTCCTGAACTTTATCCATGGGATATCCTAACTCGATGTCCATGAGATATTCTTCATAGATGTCCATATGATATCCTTCATGGATATCCATATTATATCCGTGGAGATTATCCATAAGATATATTTCATATCCTATGGATATAGTACAGGGATATCTTATGGATATCCTTGAATGATATCTGATGGATGTACAGGTTAGTACCCTCCGAACATCCATTGGACGTCCATAATATATCCTTTGGATATTTCCTGGACGTCCATAGTACATACAGCATATCCATAAAGGATGTACAATGGATATCCATTGGATGTCCATGTGTTATCTAGGAGGAGGTATCCTCGTGTTCCTGTGGGACATTGTAAAGTTATCGCTGATTTCGTTGAATAACTCCTACTCTAGTTGTCTTTATAAAAATTTTCTTCTGGAGTCTCAAAAGGGTTGCTGATGTCCCTCAAATACCTACTGAATCTCCGATTCCACTCTCTACGGGAACGACAGATACGTGATCCGATTAACCTCCAAAAATCATCATAATACCTTCTCCGCTGTTCTTCTTGGATTACAACCAACACGTCGTGCTCGAACTGATCCATATCTATTTGAATACTATTTAAATTATCCAAGGAACGATTGAAAATTATTTTTTCGTCGACCTCTGCAAAAAATGACATTTTACGTACTAATTTCCGGACGAAAAATCGACTATTTTTGAAGGCAAGTACTTTTCGTCGGCAAACACTTTTCGTCCGCAAACTCTTTTCGTCCGCTGTGATCACTATGATACGGCACGGTACGAGAGCGGCGATTGAGTCATTTTCGTAAATCCACGTTTTAATTAATACATAGGCGCCTGTGACAATAACTGTCATTTGCTGTTGTCAAATTAATTATTTACGAAATCCGCTAGATTTTACGTGTGAATTTAGACCGTGGTGTGAATATTAGTGTTCATAATAATCAAGAATTGATCGAGTCTGCAGTTCGAAGAGTTGGACGTAGCTGAGGCCAACAAACATGCGAGTACTTACTTTCATAAAGGTATGTAGAGGTCCACGAAAAAATGTAATATGCACCTCGGCGAAAAACTGTCTGCTGTCTCGCCTGCTTGCTATCCTCGGCTATCAATTTGCAGGCTCGACTATAATAGACAGTTTTTCGTCCTTGGTACATAAATAACTATTATCGCTAAACACAGCTATTATCGTTGACAGTTACGACAGCTCAGCGATGTTTTGGCGACGACATATCGTTCAATAACGATGAAGAAACAGATAGTGAATACGATTATATGATTTTATCGTTATCCAACGAGTTATCGCTTGATAACGACTGCTTCTATCCGCTTCTTTCATTCTAGACCAAGCTATAGAGGTTTTTTCCCTTACAAAATGAAAAATGCAAATGGCATATACTAATTTTTATAAGATAGATTGTTAATGAAAACCTCAGTTTTTGCCCCAGTAAAATCGCTTTGTGGAATTTTATAAACAAGCAATAGTGAAAAAAAGAAACTTTCTTGGGTTTTTAGAAATATCTCAGAGTAAGTAATCTTTTTCAGTCAATGGAAATTTGCAGACATTTGAAAAATCTACAAAATGAATTTTCATACGACCCTGGATTGGTACATCTTCCTCTGAGAAAATCCGGGAAAACCTCGAAAGATTCAAAAATTTATAACTTTTATAAATCTGAAGCTGGACAAACAATATGGTGGAAACTGAAGGATGATAATATGTGGTTCAACTGTGCGCAAGATGTTTTCTATCTGATGTGTAGATTTCGCACAATGCGTTATAAACAATTTAAGGCACATCTTGCAAGATGCGCCGATTAAAGGGAAATCTTCGTATTCTGTTCTAGTGCCACAATAGGATTTCCTATTGACTGTTCTCCATTGCTGCTTTCGTTTGGCTCAAAGACCAAAATGTTAGGTGAAGGCTGTTGTAACAAAAATGTTGTTTGATGCGCAAATATCTCAGGGAGACTAAACGTTATTTAACAGGAGAGTCTAATCCCCATAAGACAATGCGGGGGCACTTATAGAAAGAGATGAAAGAACGTTGACGAAATGTGATGTAGTTGGACATGCCATAGCCGCCATTCTCCATAGACAGTGACGGACTAGCTCTTGGTATATGAGAGTAACCTGTGACAGTTTTGTTTCTTGGTTTGAATTCGACTCTGTACACATGTCCAAGTACGTCACTATGACGCGTCGATGCTACAAGATTCTGATTGGCTAGAGCTTATTGAAATTTCCTGTTAGTTTAGTCTCTTTGGGTTGTGCCAGAGAATGAATAATCAAGTCGGGATGACGGATTTGACAGAAATGGACAGTTCTCAATCTACAAAGAATAAGTATGTTTCAAAGTGCTGAAATTTGAGGAAAACGTCAGGGTTCCTTGATAGGGGGGTTATGAAATGTCATCGAATTTGTCGGGCATATTGTTTTCGTCATTGAAGGGAAATTAAGGTGGCTATCCTGAAATTGGAGGCGCCAAATTTGAATTACGCTAAAATATCCCATTTTGTTGGATTGAATTCGAAACCAATCGGTGGGAGTAACTTGAAAAACGTGCGAGTGATTAATACATATTTGTATTAATATATTCCCTAGTTCGCATACGTATCTCGAAGACTTCTGAGAGTTTCAAAGTTGATGAAAATAACAAATTTTTAACATTTTTTATAGATTCTGAATGTTAGGCGTAGTTGATAATAATTATCAAATTGAATGAACGATGAGAAAGTAAATTCTATACAAAGTATTGAGCCTTTAAAAAAAAAAGAAAACATAGAACAAACACATAATCTGAGATTTGAAATATATTTCAGATTTAAAGACTAATCTCAATCTATCTGTTGCAACACTAGTTGAATAAATTGCACCATTCAAAGAGAAATTCTTCTCATGTCTAATGAAAGAAATCAAAACAACTCTCTTATGTTGACATTATTCCAGAACCTCAGGTGCAAGAAGAAAGTGTGATTTGTTATATGATTGATCTCTATTTTTTATAAAATGTGTGAATGTGAAATGGGGTAAATGATTGAAATGATAGATAGATAAATATTTATTCGTCCTTGAAGTTTACTCAAATTTAAAAATTTATTAGACTATAGTCACTGTCATTCACCCTGCCTTGTTCACAAAACTAATTCACATTTCATCGACAAGATTTATAATATTCACAGAAATTGTTTGAGTTCTGTTATTTATGATATGAGTCAATGTTTTATTTTATAAATTTCGGTATCATTTACACATTGTTTCATAAATAGTAATTTACAATTTCTTTACGTAGAAAAATTTAACATTTCTATATATCTACCTAAAATCCTAATTAAATGGCAAGTAGTAAAATTGTGCATATCTAATATTTTAAATAAAGCTGAACATATAATTTGTATTTGCAACGTTCCGTACTAATTTTGAGTTTGGATAGTTCTTACACTTGGTAATGGGAACTTTTCTTTTAATTTTATTTCTTCCTTCTGATAATTGTTGTACAATAGTGTTATTGCACAGAACTGTTCAATGATTTTCTCTCGCTCTTTGTAACATTGTTGTGAACAAGGGGTGGAAGGAGACTGAATCCTCATCTGAAATGGCATAAAGACCTATCAATATCAATCATTTCATAGCACCAGGAATAAAATTTAATGAACAAACCACTATTTGATGGTGAACGATCAGCCATTGGTACAGATTCTAGCAAGTATATCTCTACCTCCAATGGAACTCCAACAGATTGATACGATATCACAGTGGAGAGACCAGATTTTTACCAACACGTATTGGTAGGAATAACTAAAAAGAAACACCAACATTATATCATATTTTCATAGCAGAAATATTGGCTTTCCACAGTTTCTATCCCAAACCAAATTGAGTTCTGTTTATCATTAGAACAGTTTGAACACACCGTTGTTCTAAGCATTTGTCTTCTTGAAGATTGGTTTCAAAATCTCTTTTATTAAAATGGTCTGAACAAATCCTGGAAAAATCAATGGGTACCCAACTACAGAAATTAATCCGTTGCTGCTTTACTGTTCTTGGAGAATATGTGGAACGACAATTTATCATCATGGTATGATGTAGGAGTATTGTTACAATATTAAACAAGTAATTAACAACTAGCAATAAAAAATACAAGAAATAAGCATAATATTTTATTATGATTTATCTGCGCCACGGGCTTTAGTAACTTTATTCATTCGCAAATTGACGTAAATATAACCAAAGTTACCAATTTCAGGATAGCCACCTTAATTTCCCTCCAATGACGTATTCTCTCCCTTTCCTCGGTCTTCCCCTTGTCTAAATGCTCACTTATTTCATAACCCCTTCCTATCATAAGAACCCTGGGAAAACGTAATGAAAGAGATTATGCTAATATATTTCAAATGCTAACTCACCTACAAAGCAGGTATATGCCTAAAAAATCAAATGCACTGCACCACATGCTATGTATTTGACTGAAAACCTGACAGTAAGTATGATTGAAAATACAAATGAAAATATTGCCAGGCCCAGCCAGGCCATTAGGATGAAACCAACTTTTCAACAAATATGAAAAGACATTTGCGAGTAGGAAACGCGCATTTAACTAAAGCTGGTTAAACTTTGTTACACTGTTTACTAATATGCCAAGCTGTAGATAAAAATAATAGGCTTTTTTCACACAAATAAGAGATGCAAACGGCCTATACTACTTTTAAAAATATAGTTCGTAGATGGAAACCCTGGTTTTTGCTCCAGCAAAATCGCTTTGTGGAATTTTGTGAACAAGAAATAGTGAAAAAAAATACAACTATTTTGGTTTTTAAGAAATATCTCAAAGATTATTCAAGGAATCGTTTTACAATCTATGGAACTTTTGTAAAAATTTATAAAACCTACAAAATGGTTTTTTATACCGGATCGGTATTTTTCACTGAGAAAATCCAGGAAAACCTCAAAAAAGAGACAATTTTTCATTTATGAGTCTTTAGGAGGACAAACAACATTGCGGAAACTGATAGATAATAACATGTTGTTCAACAGTGCACAAGATGGTTTATGTCCGATATGTAGTTTATGTACAATCGCGTTATAAACAATTTAAGGGCAAATCCTCCTATTCTTATTCTGTAAACGGCATATGGAAGTGGAAATCAACATCTACAATTTGTATAATATAATATAATAATATATTTATTTGCCATTTTAGATACACAAAAGGTACATATGGTATGTCACTAAACCTAAGTTATCCCTCTGTATAAGAGTAAGGATAAATATAAATAAAAATATAAATAAACTATCTAGAAAAATAATGTAAATATACAAATTGTAATCATTATGGTGATCGGACAGAATATATAGCAAGGCAGCACATACGATAAAAAACATTATAAGACTTATATGGGTTGATGCGTATTTGTACTGAGCACACCGGATTCAAGATATGTTTGGCAAGTTGTCATTCAGGTATTCTTGGAGAGTGTAATAGCATTTCTCAAGTAGAAACGTTTTAATTTGACTCTGAAATAATTTATCACTTTGAACTCGTTTGACTGTATCAGGTAGTTTGTTGTAGCAAGTTATTGCACAGTAGTGAGGAGAGTTTTTGAAGTGTGACAACCGGTGTTTTGGGATTAGCAAAAGTTCGCCGTTTCGTGTATTGTGTTCGTGCTCTGATGCACTTTTCGAATAAATTCCGGAGTTTTTTCTAACAAACATAACACATTTGAGGATAAAAATTGAAGGTGCTGTCAATATTTTTTCCCTTATGAAAGTAGGTCGACAGCTTTCTCGAAAATCCATATTGAATATAAGTCTTAAAATACTTTTCTGAGCTATAAAGACCCTTGTAAAATCTCTTGCTCTTCCCCAGGCCATAATGTTCAAGCTGAGGTGGGAGTAGACCATTGCATAGTAAATGCTTAGTGTTCCAGATTTGTCGAGATTTGGTTTCATTTGCTTTATGGCATAATAAGCTTTGTTTAAGTGTGCACAAGTTTGATCCACTTGTTTTTCCCAGTTTAAAATGGACTTTAAATATTTTAGACTCTCACCTGAGAGGTGAAAAAAGTGTTGGAAATGCTTCAAAGTGCACCCGAAGTCGGTCGTATTAACTTCAGTTCGACTTCGGATGACTTCGTATGACTTCGGACACACTTTGAAGCATTTTGATCAACTTTTAGTCACATTTTCTACACATTTTCCACCTCTCAGGTGAAAATCCAAAATATAAAAATTGTAGATATTGATCTATACTTCCAGATGCCGTTCACAGAATTTGAATAAGACGATTCCCCTTAAATCGACGCATCTTGCAAGAAATGCCCTTAAATTGTCTATATCGCGATTGTGCAAAAACTACCAATTGGACAAAAAACTTGCGTACAGTTGAAATATATCATCTATCAGTTTGCGCAATATTGTTTGTCCGGCTTCAGATTTATGAAAATAAAAAAAAAATTAAAAGTGGTCTATTTTTCAAGGTATTTCCAGATTTTCTCAGTGTAAAATGCACCGATCCGGTCGTATGAAAATCGATTCTGTAGATTCTATAAATCTTCACAAAAAGTCCATCGACTGTAAAACGAATCCTTGAATAATCTTTGAGATATTTCCAATTAAAAAACCAAAAAAGTTGTAATTTTTTCACCATTTAATTTTTTTTTAAATCCACAAAGCGATTTTGCTGGCGAAAATTGAGTTTCTCCTTACCAAACTATCTTATAAAAATTAATATAGGCCATTTCTGTCTTTTATTTTGTCTATCTATCTATAGCTTGGTATATAACTTATCCTTATTCGGCGACTAATAAAAACAAATACCTATCAAAAACATTTGTCAAAACTGACGTCTATAAAGTAACGTGACATTTTAGAAACAATAATAAAAACTGAACTATATGGTCATCTGAATATGTGTGCCTCATCCACAACTTTGTTGTGAAAATCTATGCGTGTTTTCGTGTGTGGTGCAAATAAAACAACCTATGATATATTAAGTTATTACATTCAATCGCAAAGCTTCTGGATTTTCTTCTAGCAAAATCATTACTCTACAGTTAGTACATAGCCGAGTACCATTTTTATATGTCTTGCATAGGCCTTCAAGCATTTCGACGCCTTTCAATAGCGATTTCTTCAAGATTATTATCAACAATTCGTAGCAAACGTAACATCCCAGTCAACACAGAATGGTCTCACCCAGATAACTCCAAGACGTCCTAAGAACGTCAATCTGGGACCTTCAGTACGTCCCAAAGACGTCCATTGTCGGTCGAGGACGTCCCGAGGACGTTCTGAGGACTTTCAATGTTACAAATTGGAACGTCCCTGGTACGTCCATCATCAAATCATCAAATATTAAGAATTTCATGGACATTTTCGGGATGTTTTGGGGACGCCCATTTATTCGTTCGTAGTCCGCCTTTTTCGTTTTTCTCAGAATTACTATTTTGTTAAAGTTTTAACTCAGAAAGGTAAAATGATAAAATGCATAAATATTTATTAAAACGAACACTTCATCATATATTCCAATATACTTGGAAAACAAAAAAAACCTGAAGATTCTTGCAAATAATATGTATTCCGTAGCTAACACAGAGATTCCACTGTTTTTATAGATATACACAATTGCACATATCTACAAGTTTTCTGAAGTCTTCAGAAACTTTAGCTTTTTCTGCAGATCCTGGAAAGTATGATTCTGTTACTACCTGCCATTTCACAATCAATTTCAACTTACCCCAGATCATTGTTCAAACCGATTTATTCCTTGGCAACCAAGTCCACAATCTCCAAAGCATGAAAAGAACTCTCAGCTCGGTCAAGAACCCACAGTGAAATCAGTTTACCCACCATGCATTGTACTTACAATATCGATAGCAGCACTAGCTATGCAAAAATAACAATTTGCAAACTTTCTATATCCACGTTATGCTTTAGTAGCGGCAAAAGGCAAAGAGCAAAGCTCACAACGTTCGTAAAAATGAAGATGGCGTAAAATTGTAAAATATAAAATGACATGACGTGTGGACAGCCAAGCTGAGCCGAGAGGATCCGAAAGTACAAATATCGAAGGGTTGTTTCAGACTAGGCGGAACGCGGAGATAATTTAAATTCATGCGCGGCTCGATTGGTCTCAATTGAATAAAAATTTAACATTTTCGCGATATTCGTTTTGCCTGGTCTGAAGCACAAAGAAGTGACACAGATCATAGATTGCAAACGGGCACAGACAAAATATGCTCAGAGACTGAACTACTGAATATGATCATGCTTCGATAACGCAGACCATTTCAAATTTCACTTATTTATTTTGCAAATCACAAAATCGATTTCAACCTTAATTGAAATTCTCAGAATCTGTGATATAATTAATATTCAATTCAATATATTTATAGTATGGATTTGGACTTAACTTGTACGTCCTGAAAATGGTTGGCGTCGTACATCATCAGGACGTCCGAAATAGATACCAGGACATTCGGCTATAGTTAGGACAAAGAATGGACATCCTCGGGACGTCCTGTGCTATCTGGACAGAGATGGTAGTGAGATTCACATTCATGTTTCAGATCACACCAGTGAATCGCAAAGTAACTTCCATTGTTATCGCATAAACGTCTATTCGGTGCCCCGTTGGTCATGTCGAGATATCAAAATGTGATGCAAAATGTGACTCGAAATTAGCCCAATGTGACAATCCATTCATATCTCGGAATCGAATGCACATCAAGACCCTTTCGATGTAACGATGTGAAATTGAAAGGTCTGTTACTTATTCAAAAATGCACTTCACTTTCTGATTCTCCTGTATGTCAAGAATAAAATGATGCTAACCATGTTTCAACATAAATAGAAATTATACCTCAATGTTATTATTCTTACTAATGAAATACGGTTCATATGGAATGGAATGCTAGAAAACAAATGCGTGAGCTAATTACGTAGTATATACCTTTCAAAAACAAAAACAAATTATCAAACTCTGTCTAAATCATAAAAAAAACAATATACAGAAATGTAGAAAAATCTATAATTCAACTTCAATCCTCTGGACAGCATTTTCTATGCGGCGAAATCAGTACCCATCCTGAAAATGCAAAATTCTGTAAATAACTGAATTTACCTTTCTACCTTTCTACTCACCGTTCCAGTCCTTGAAGGGATATATACAGTTCTTGATAGAAATGATAATTGAGCAAAATGTTAAGAAACAAATCTGATTTGTTTATTGAAATATGAAGAATCAAACAGAAAACTACACACTATCAGAAGTACCCAAAGAATATTTAAAGGATGGCTTCAACCAAGTACAGATTCTACTTGACTCTCGACTCGACAAATAACTCTGGCCATTTTGTGTCGTGCTCAATTTTGTTACCAACCGAATTCCTTCTTTACCGACAAAATCGCAATGAAATCAAAATTCATATTGATGTGCTTTGTAATTTTTTTCACATTTTGTGCTTAAAGCGACACTAACGAGAAGAAAATTGTGAACAATTCATAAAATTTGGCATCACTAAGTGGTAACAGTGATGTCTAAATGTAACTCATTTTGTTACCATAATAATCATGAAAGCAACATCTCCTAGATGTTTGTGTTAACTGGGATGGTGCTATACTGTTTCTAAAAGCCGTATCTTTGGAAACAGACCTAATTGGTACAATCACTAATCACATCATTAACAATAAGTAAGTTGCGATTCAACAGTCAACAAGATACTATCAATCAATTCGTGACAGTTATACAGTTGACAATTACTGGTATTGAACGTATTGTCTCGGGCTAGCAACTTGCATCCGAGTCTGGCACAACGTGCGAAAAGGCACTTTATTTCTCTTATATGAATGATTTTTACAAGGTTTTCTGTATTTTCACACTTTATTGTTAGGTAAGTAGATTCAAGTTCTGATTAACAAATTCTTGTTTTAAAAACATCTAGGCTGTTTTCATCTCCGAGCAATAAAATATATAGAGAGGGCTTTTCTATCTCTTTCTTGAAAGCAACATATCCGAAGTTGTTTACAAACATCAATGACCGAGTCGTGTTAAAAAGGGCATTGTCGGATATTTCTGTTTGTACTCGTTGATCAGGCTGGATTTCCGTATTAAATTCACTCTTAACTTGGCGATCATGATTGTTTACGTCCGTTTACGACTTATTTATCGCCTTGTCGCAGCAATGTAATCATGGCATAAACCATACTTAATTGGCATTCCGTATCCACCTTTATAGTGGTATTAAATAAGTTGACTTTTAATGAATCTGCCCATTTTATCCCATTTCATTGAAAAAGCTGTAAAAAAAACTTTATTACTATGTAAGTCAATTTTAAAAACGATTACCTATCAATAATTGGGAAAAACTTGTTGCAGTGAAGGCACACAATAGTGGGTAAGTAAGTAAGCAAACTCAACTATTCAAAACCAAATTCAAATCATAAGCCACTAGGTATTATAATAATAATATATAATAATAATAATGTTTATTAACTCATGATCATACATATAAAATACAATAAAAACAGAGAAAGGTAATCAGGTTAATAAACAGGAGAAAGTCACGTAAACTGTTGCCAGTTTGTGTGTGACTAAAAAATCAGTTATTAATAATAAAAATATAAATAATTAGAATAAAATTCAATAAAATAGATTTGATAAAATCCGGACAGCAACAAATGTATATCTAAAAGTAACGATAATGAAAATAACAATAAACATATAATACTAATAATAACAATGATAATATGAGAAACAATAACAGATACTCTAGTTAAAATATGACAACTACAGATTAAAATGGGTTATTTGTACAAATATACACATATTCCTAAAAATTATTCACGAAAGCTAAGCACACTGGACATAATAGATTACCGAGTCAGTACTTATAGTAGTACTAACCGTACACTAATTTATGTACTTCTAAACGGGGCAATACATTGATATAATTATTCAATCTTTTCCTGAATTCATTTTGACTCTTCGAAATTTTTTGTTGAATTGGAAGAGCATTGTAAAATTTAAAACTGAAATAGTTGTAGCTTCGTTGTCCTACAGTTTTATTCATGAATGGTGTTTTGAAATTGTTTTATTTGGATCGAGTGTTATATTCATGTTCAATTTTGGAAGTTTATTTTTAATTTTGTGTATTCGTAAGTTACAGTTTGAAAAAAAGAGCTGTACTGGATCGAATACTTGTGCTTCCTCATAAAGGACGTTTGATGAATATTTCCTTTTTTTCTAAATATTATTTTGAGTAGTCTTTTTTGTGTCACGATCAGTTTATTCATAACAGTCTTTCCAGCCGATCCCCATGCCAATATTCCGTAGCTTATATGTGTTTGTATAAGAGAGAAGTATAATGTCTTGAGTGTTTTAATGTCTAATATTTCCCTCAAAACCTTGAACCGATGCATCAAGAATTGAAGTTTTTTTATGACATAATTTATGTGAAATTCCCATTTGAGTTGATTATCAATAATTATGCCTAGATATTTTATTTGTTTCACGGGCGAGATAGTGAAAAGGTTGTTTATACTCAGAGAAGTGGAAGGTGGGGAGCATCGTGTAGTGTTCAAAATTGGTAATTAATTTGTTTTATTGAAATTTATTGTATGGAGTTTTTGAGAAAACCAGTTTGCAATATTTTCTAGGTCTGCTTCCACTTTGCTCTTTAATGTAGTCCATGTTACATCTTTGTTAAAAATAGCTGTGTCGTCTGCATAGGTGAATATTTGTCCAGTTGTCGAGATTGAAAACAGGTTATTTAAGTAGATGTTGAATAGAATTGGGCCAAGGATGGTTCCCTGTGGTACCCCATAAACTATATCTCGGAAGTCGCTTTTATTTTCTCCAATTTTCACGCATTGTTTCCTGTTTAATAAATAAGTTTCAAAGAGATTTAGAGTGGTTCCTTTTATGCCAATATTTTCTATCGATTGGAGAAACCGTATCAAATGCCTTCGTAAGATCTATGAATACACACAATGATGCCATATTGTTATTCAACGCAGAGAACATTTCAGTCGTTAAATCCAAGATAGCATCTTGTGTTGAAACGCCTTCTCTAAATCCATATTGTCTGCAGGAAAGTATGGTGTATTTTTTGAGGTAGGATGTGAGTCTGTCTTTTATTAATTTTTCACAAATTTTTGCTACTGCAGTTATTAGAGAAATTGAACGATAATTTATAACCTGATCTCTGTCACAATTTTTATGTATGGGTATTACCTGTGTCAACTTCAACGGCGATGGATTTGTTTGTTATGTACACCAACAGATCGATGATGAATGGAATAGCATTTTTTTAAAGTTCCGCCTTTATCCCATCAATTCCCATAGCCTTTTTGTTTTTCAGTGATTGAACTTCTTTTACCATTTCGGTGGGATCAGTGGGGAATGGAAACATTGACTCATGATTTATTACGTTTTCATTGAAACATTTGTAATTTGGAATAGATTTTATTTTACTTGCTAATTTTTGGCCTATATTAGTGTAGTGCTCGTTGAAAGTATCTGCAATTTCGAGAGCATTTGTAGTGTTTCTTCCTCCTATATTTATGTTGGTTATTTTATTCATTGCCATTGTTTCACCGCAAATTTCACTCACTGTTTCCGATAATTTTATCAGTTTTATTTTTCTCTATATTATTTTGGTAGAACATTTTTTTGGCATTCTCTATTGTTTTGTTGAGTTTATTTCGGAAAGTTTTATACTAGGTTTGCATCTTTTAAATTGCGTAGATATTCTTGAAACATTTTGTCTCTGGTATTGATTGCTTTCATTATTCCTTTCGTAATCCATTCTTTCCTTTTTTTGTTTTGAAATTATCACGTAGCTACATTGTTTGATTTTTTTATTTACTTTATTGAGAAATAATTTTGTTGCAGATTCCACATTAGGTGCAGTATATACCGATTCCCAGTTTATTGCCTGGAGGTGTTATTTAAGTTTTGGATAGTTTACTGCGGTTGGGTTTTTCAAGAAACTTTCATTTTTATTGACGTTATTCTCAAGTATAATCTGTAGGGATGTAGTGTAGTGATCTGTGAGTTTTGTGGTAATGATAATAGGTAGTAAGAGATCAGTATCGTACTTGGTTTTGATAAATATGTGATCCAAACAGGTTTTAGTATTTTCTGTCACACTTGTATAATTATTGATCAGGGAAATGAAATCAAATTCACTCATAACGTTCAGGTATTCAACTGCTGAAATATCCATTATAGACTCAATGTTATGTGTACTGGATTATAACAGGGATTATTACAGGAATTATCAAGTAAGTAATCTGTTCATAACAAAATTTTGATGTTCCCAATTAAATAAAAAAATTTAAACATGGAATATCACATATAAAAACATGAATAATTAATCTGGAATGTTTTCAGTGACGTAGCGCTTCCGGTTAAACCGGACGTGGACACAAACTTCTTCATTGTAAATGGAAAACTGTAAATCTTCGCAAGTTTAAAATCTTATCAATGGGTTGAGTATTAGTTTTTATCTTTTTAGAGAGCCCATACTCCCAATTCCAGGGGATTCCTCATTGAATTCCTTTAATCCGTAATTGAAAAGTGATGTACTCTAAAATTGTAACTTACTCTACAGAATGCTATGAATTCCTTTATAAAACATTCTCTCAAATACATATTGGTATTGGTAGGTATGGATGGTGACTGATGCGCTGCGACCTAGTTGGATCTATTGTGCCCCATCTTCTTCTGCTATCTCAAGGTGTTCTCGTTTACAGCAGCCCCTCAAGCCTCAATTGCTTCAGGAATTTTAGGATTTTGAGGGGGTCCATTTGTGGTATTTCTTCCACAGTCAGCTGGTGTGATCCCAGTATATTTAATCTTTTGTGGTGTACAGCATAACACTCCATCAATATGTGGTGAGGTGTTTCTGGATGTTCCCCATATAATCTGCAGGTGTTGTCCTCCTCTAAGCCTAGCTTCCTCAGGTGTTCTTTGAGTCTGCAATGCCCCGTTAGAAATCCTGTGATTGTCTTTAGACTAATTTTGCTGAGGTTAATCAGTGTTTTCGATCTTGCTCGGTTGAAATTGCCAAGGAGATCATTGGCCAGCCTTAGCCCTGGAAGTCTTTGCCAGTATGTTGCTCTCATTGCTTTTTCAGTTTTATTGAGTTCTTCTTGGGAGTAAGATTTTCCAAGTCCGCAGAATGGTTCTGGTCCGATCTGTGGCGTTGATGACACTTTCCGTGCCAGGGTGTCTGCTTGTTCATTGTCCTCTACTCCGACGTGCCCAGGCACCCAGAGGAGAATCACCTTGTTGTTCCTGCCTAGATCATTAAGTTTTTCTAGGCATTCCCAGACCATCTTCGAGTTGATGTTATATGAGCTCAACGCTTTGATGGCTGCTTGACTATCGGAGAGGATTGCAATTTCCTTGTTCCGGTGAATGCATCTTGCTACGGCGTGAATTTCCGCTTGAAAAATGCAAAATGCTGGGAAAGTGTCCCATGGGTTTGGAGTACTTGGTACGAGGTCCAAATACTCCCGCTCCAGTCCCGTCGGAAGTTTTAAACCCGTCCGTGTACCATGTGGTATTCTTACCCAGTGCTCGAATGGATTCTGTGCTCCATTGTTTCTTGGTATTTAGTTCCGATCGAAAAAATTTCTCTAAACTAAATTTCCTGTTAATTTCGTCAGTTGGGAGATCGGCAAGGTGTGCACTTCCGGTGGGGTTGAGCCCCTTACACTGTGTGCTGTCCCTTTGAGTCCGACTTTGGCCAACCTCAGGTTTGCTCCCCAAGCAGTTCTCGTCACCATGAGATGGAGAGAAGTGAGGTCCAGAATGACCTCTATTGCTGCTGTTGGAGTTGACCTCATTGCTCCTGTTATGCAAATACAAATACATATAAATTACTTCTTTAAAGACTTTTTTGTGTACTGTACTTCTAATTTTTCATGTCCCTCTTAGACAAATATAAATGAGCACAGTTTGGATAGTGAATTTCGAGTTTGGGAAAATGCAAGAATTTTTTCTGAAAAATAACATTATCTGAGGAATTCCAAATAGGTATCTGTATGAAAAAATTGCTGGTTACTGTACAGGATTCATAGCCTCAAATAGAAGTGCAAGCCATAGATATGTTTTCCAAGCTATTCTATTGATAATATTGTGACTAGTTATTCATAAAGTTTGTGAAGTCTTGTTGGAATGTCTTTCGAGTACTTAATACATAGTTCAGTGAAATTTTTTTAGTTTGAATTTGTTGCTCATGGAATTTACTTCACTATTCTGCAGTTGTAGCAATATAATAACTTGGCAGTTATGTGTGTGTGTGTGTTTGAAATGTATGCTATTTATATATATATATATATATATATATATATATATATATATATATATATGTGGTAACATGTGGTAACATTGCTATATTCTAAACCGTAACAGATACGAAGACGATTAAATGGGAGAAAAGGTAACTATTGTGGAGAACAGTACAATGGTCAAAGAAAATTTACAGGGAGTCTCGCCCTTCCCGAGTTATACAGGGAAAACCAAAAATGCTGTTATTTGTTTTTTACGAATAGAACTGTTATTTCTGAAAATATAAAAAAATTTATAAGGAAAGTTTTAATGTATTCTAAATGTACTATGGAAATGTAACAATGAATCTTTGATTAAACGTTTCGTGTCAACACGGCCACCATCAACATTTCTTTTTCAAATACGGACCTGTCTATTTTAGTACAAATATTGATAAAGCGATAAAATCACAATTCAGTGGTATATCACACTTGATAGTTTTATAACGTTTCATTTAAAATAACTAGCATCCTCAGTGACAACAATTTTTAATTACGGTCCTGTCGTTAGTTATTTTGTAAATTATTATGATTTCTTCAAAACCTATTCATAAGAAGATACCCCAACACAACGAACATTCGTATTTTTCCTTCTTGGGCATTTTTGTATTACAGAAATCCTTGTTTCAAGGCTGATTTCTTCTGAATCAATTATCAAACTGAATATTTCTATAATTCTCAATCCTGGAAGTTACGAAAATATTAGTTTTGGTCAAAATACGACTATTGTGTGATATGGTACAATTAAATAGCATCTCACTTCATTTACCATTTTTAAACAAGTAGGCTTTGCTTGGTTTCTATGGCAGGACAAATAAATGAGTTGTTGATACGTGTTAAGAACTGTCAGTCGTTTATACACTCAGTCATATCAAAGATGTATTCAAATGACGAAAGGACTGATATGCTATTTGCTTATGCAAAATCAAATAGAAATCCTCTTTTGGCAAAAAATATGTATGGTGAGCTATACCCAAATCGTCGTATTCCAAACATTCAAATGTTTAGACGATTAGATGCATTTGATAGAAATAAAACTAGAAAATGTGTTGTTACTGGAAGTATGCGGAACCAAATAAATGTTTAAGGTAAGCAAATATTACTTCATAAAGATTAACAAAGTGACAAAAATATTTTTTTTCAATTTAGGATTGGTCAGTTACAAAAATATTTCTAATCAAGATTGTTCTTTACGAGAAATTGCCCACGAACTAGAGATTTCTGTAAAATCTACCAGAAATATTTTGAAAAAGAACAAATACAAATGCTACAGGATACGCAAAGTTTATCACCTCAATGAAAGGGATTACGGAAGGAGAGTACGATTTGCGATGTGGTTGAGACGTAGAAATAGCCCAATGGGCACACGCACGTTGAAAATACGTTGAAGATAAGTTACATAACCGAACGTTGAGAAATGGTAAAAATGTCGCGGGAAATAACGTTTCTTTGCATCGAGAATTATATTATTAATAAACGTTGTCATCAACGTATTATTATAATATATCTTGGGTAAAATCAAAAACGTTTATTTATAACGTGCATGTATATTATACCACCATACAAGTTTATATGTTTAATCAATAACGTATGAATAATGTATATTTCCACCATCACTCATACCATTGATAAACGTTGTCTTTCAACCTAATATTATAATATTTTTTGAGCCCACCCTCAACGTTGATTTAGGACGTGTACATATATTACAGGTTTATATGTTCAATATTCACCATAATGTATATCTTTGATAAACGTTGTCTGTCAACGTATTATTATAATATATCTTGGAATCAATCTGAACGTTGATTTATAACGTGTACGTATATTATACTGCCATACACGTTTATATGTTCAATCCACGTATAAATAATGTTTTTTCCACCACTTACATACGTAATTAATAAACGTTGTTTTCCAACGTATTGATTTAGTATATCTGAATATTGTATTATAACGTTGACATACATATTAATCAATATCATTGAAATAATTTACAGTCCTGAAAAATTCTAATTTGTTTCACTTCTCATGGAAACGCCCCCGTAATTTTCGACGTAAAACCATGAAATTTTTAGGATCGGCAGATACACTAAAAATAAACTCACTGCACAAAAAAGGTCACCCTACCTGATATACACTGAACTCCAGTAGCGATGGAAAAATGGATGGTTCCATCGCTTCTGGCATGCAGTGTATATGTCGACGGATGACTCATTGATGGTGACTTTATTTTTAGTGTATTTATCGACCCTGAAAATTTCATGTTCCCACGTTGAAAATTACGGAAGGTACGGGGGCGTTTCCATGAGAAGTGAAACAAATTTGAATTTTTCAGGATACAGGTTTATCAGTAGTAATTTAGGGACCCTGGACATGAATCTGAAGGAATTTCAGGCCAATTTTTGTGTCCAATACCTTTTCCACGGGCATTGACTATCTTCTATTTAAACAATGATACTAATTTTTGAGTGGATTCGTTTTGATTTCGAGAGCTCCATAAATCCTTTCTGATGAGTGGGTTACCACAAAACAGCTGTCAAAGGTTGGAACTCTCGGAATTAAAACGAAAAATACTCTATTTTCAGTTATGCATATTTAGATACAGTGATGTTTTGAAAAGAACAAAATTGATTTGTTTTAACCTGTCGTCTATTAATATTCACAAACGGAACCAACAGGTACCTAATGATTCCATATTGAAATTTTCATAAATCCTGATGAAATATAATTGGATCAAAAGTTACATGGTGTTTTCAAATTGATAGACCGCAAATAAGTGAACACTTCTAATCATTATGAAACAACATATATTAAAAAACTAAATTATACACTCTACAAAAAAATACTTTAACATAAAAAACATTCTGAAATAAATATTTGCTGTCCTTTATTGTGCGGGAGTTGATTTCTTCAACCTGGCTGAGGCGAATTTCAGCCATTCTTTCATCACCGTGCAAATTCGATATTCCTCCTTAGCTGGGAAGCTGATCTTAACAGCCTCTATAAATACGAAGAAAAAAAATCAGACACACAGAAAATTTCTTTCCTGGTTAGCACCTATATCTATCAGATAGATAAAAAAAATTTAAAGAAGAATTATAGAAAACCAGCATTTTGTTGGATGAAGATGTTCGTTAGATGCAGCCTGAGCATTATTGATAGGGCGAGTGTCATTTCAAGATATCGATATACAGGGTGGCTCACGAACTTTATGACAGGGAATATCTCGGAACTCGAAAGTAGTGGAGAATTTTGGGGTTCTGAATAAAAGCAATTGGTGCAGCTTTTTTTGATATAATGTTACCCAATGAGCTCTTTGTTTTCGGTAACGTGACATCAGATTCAAAATTATTAATGGAACACCCTGTATATTTTGGCATTTTTATGTTCATCCCGATGAAACAATTTCAACAAACTATCACACTTGTCTTGTGGTCTAAAACGATCAATTAAAAAAATACAGGTACTTCAATATCCTCTGTCCCACGACGTCTGAACCGAGCAATTGCCAAATTAGGTTTAGGGTCACCCTGTGTATTTGGGCAGTCCTATATTGTATGTGATGATTAAAACAAGGCAGAATTAAATTAATCATCCATATTTTATTGAAAATCGTCGTTGGACAAAGGATATTGAAGTACCTGTATTTCTTGAATTAATCGTTTTAGACCACAGGTGTGATAGTTCGTTGAAATTGTTTCATCGGGAGGAACATAAAAATGCCAAAATATATAGCGTGTCCCATTAAAGATTTTGAATCAGATGTCACGTGACCGAAAACAAAAGGCTCATTGGGTAACATAGTATCAAAAAAATCTGCAACAGTTGCTTTAATTCAGAACCCCAAAATTACAATTCTCCACTGCTTTCGAATTCTGAGATATTCACTTTCCAAAACTTCGTGGGACACCCTGTATAGTACCTTCTACGTTTATTCATTATGATTGGATGAAAATAGAGTTCCACAACAGCTTTTCTTTTAAATCAACAGTTCACTGTTAGTCGAGGTGTTAACCAGGATAATAATAATTTTCGATCATTTTATGTTAGGTTGAAATTCTGATATTGTCATCCTCAGGTGATTGATATAAGTTCGTCAAATGGAACGGATAACATTGTATTCGTTTAAGAACATCCCTTATGAATTATTTTAATGACTGGTTTCTTCGTGGGCAAACATTCTTAATAAGGTGCATTCATTGCGAAAAAATATGAAATTACATGACAAAATGAACAATAATTAAAAATAACGAATCAGAATCATTTACCTCTGCTGTTATAACTGTTATACATATCATTTTCTGGAGTTGTGCATTTTCATTGGAAGAACTCTGACAAAATAAGTATAAGAAAGTAGAATTCCGACTTTTTCCGTACAAATTCTCGAAATCGATATGGAATAGTCCACCAATATGTTATGATTGCCAAACAATAAAAGACAACTTGAGAAAAAAGATACCTATTAATTATACTGACGACTTGATTTGATAAAATCAAAATGGTGGAAAATGGACATGGCACAAAGTAATGGTAATTAATAAAATTTCAGAACATTTGTTTCGTAAGTACTTTAAATGCTAAACAATCCTACTCACCAACTCAAAAATTATACAAACTAAAAACTGCACTTTTCACGAGTAAACACCAGTTGCCTGTAGCCGCTTGCAAATAAATGATGCCGTGCCGAAGCCGAATGCCGATCATGGGAATCATGGGATGGGAGGATGACTGTCAACCACAGAACTTATAACACCCGCAGAGACGACAATAAAGTGCATGGCAAAACCGTTCTGTGATTGGTCACTGTACCGGCGGTAAGTTTGAATTACAAGACAAGAGGAATTCAAACTGATTTGAAAATGCGTAAATAATAGCCAACCTAACCTGACTAACCTAGCGTAGACAGAATAAACATACAAAATTGTTAACGATTTAACGACTATTCATCCAAAATTGTCGATAAACACCAGCATTGGTCGGGGTGCTCATGCCGTGCATTTTAGTGTATATTCCAATAGAGGGTGCAGGGCAGGGTTGACTGACAACTTGTGGTAACAAATTAAATCACTGTTGGCAAACCAGCATTTATATTTCATTCATATTATTATTGGATTCAAACGGAGGTGACATGGTCAGTGGTCTGGCCTCCGAGTCATGTCGTAACTTCAGTAATTTGGCCTCCAAGTCATATGTCGTCATTGAAACAATGGTACAGGGGTGCTATTCTCGAATCATTAGACTTCCAATTCGTATACGGATGAAAGTGACAATTATATACATATTTCATGTGTGTTAGTGTGAGACAGTAAAACAAATTCGCATACATACAAACTCGAAAATAGGACCCCAGCCAATGTATAAAATGGTGCAGCATTAAAATAAAAAATCACGGTTCCTTGACGAATCCTGCATTAATATGACGTCAAATATTCATGTTTGTAACTACTCACGCCGTTCTTCATATAAGTATTAATTGTGAAATTACGTTGAATATATGTTATTAGAACGTATTGAATTAACGTAATAAATTGAGATTGTAAGACAACGTTGAAAATGAACGTTAATTTCTTTTTAAATCCAAAACAATTATTATACGTATACTATACATATCAATGGTAGACGAATGGTAGATTTTCGAGTTAAAAAAACGTTCAGAACACACGTTAGTATCACATCTCATAACGACGTATTTTTAGATGAACTATTCTACTGGAAGGAAGAAAATTAGGTTGAATATACGTAAATTATTAACGTATTCATATTGTGGACTGAAGACGTATTTCAAACGATTCAAATGAACAATTAATTTCTTTTTGTATCCAAAACAATTATACGAATACTATGCAATATCATTGGTTGACAAATGGTAGATTGTGGAGTTGAAAAAAACGTTCAGAACACACGTTAATATCACATCTCATAACGACGTATTTTCAGGTGAACTATTCTACTGGATGGAAGCAAATTACGTTGAATATAAGTAAATTATTAACGTATTCATATTGTGGACTGAAGACGTATTTCAAACGATTTAAATGAACAATTAATTTCTTTTTATTTCCAAAACAATTATATATACGAATACTATGCAATATCATTGGTTGACAAATGGTAGATTGTGGAGTAGAAAAAAACGTTCAGAACACACGTTAGTGTCACATCTCATAATGACGTATTTTCAGGTGAACAATTCTACTGGAAGGAAGAAAATTACGTTGAATATACGTAAATTATTAACGTATTCATATTGTGGACTGGAGACGTATTTCAAACGATTTAAATGAACAAGAAGTTGTGGACTTGTTATGAAACAACGTTAAAATAACATTTATAATGAACGTTACAATAGATATGGGAAAAAAACGTATTCCTTCTCAATTTTATAAACAATAATTGTAAAATTACGTTGGATATATGTTATTTAAACGTATTGAAATAACGTTATCAATTATAACTGGAATGACAACGTTGAAAATTCAACTGATAACGTATTTTTCACCCAATCAACGTTAAAAAAACATTAAAACAACGTATGTGTGCCCACTGGGAGGGAAGTTGGAAATGTTTGTAATAAAATAATATGGACGGACGAATCAAAATTCTCCAACAATGGTTGGTTTAACAGAAACATCCATTGTAGGTGGAATAATACAAATGAATATTTACATAGAGAAACCAATTTCCAGGAAAAGTTCGGAATCAATGTTTGGTTGGAACATCCGCCGTGAAATACAATATTTTCAACAAGACGGTACCCCTCCCCATAATGCAGCAATAGTAAGGGAACAATTAGATGCAATATTCCCAAGAAAATGGATTCGAAACAATGGACCAATTGCCTGGCCAGCTCGATCCCCAGACCTGACTCCTTTAGATTTTTTTGTCTGGGGATACATAAAGGATAAAGTTTTTTCGACAACTAGTACAGATATCGACCATCTCAAACAAAAAATAAGAGATGCATGTAATAGCATTACACCCATCATGCTAGAAAATTGCCACAGAAATTGTATGGACAGACAACTTATGTGCATTCAACAAAGAGGTCGGCAATTCGAGCATTTAATGTAGGTTATCATGAAGAATTCATTTTCTGTATTGGTTTTATTTTCACTCAAAAATTCAATATGAAATAAATTGTTTTCTGTTTGATTGATTTCTTCTACTCTTAAGTAAGTTTATTTCCGAGGTAAATTGCTATCGTTCGTCTCTGAAACTACAGATATCTTTTATTATAGTGTAAACATAATTTTAATATATACATTTATTCAAAGCGTCACTGATAATTTTTATATCGGATAGTTAGGTTTTGTGGAATCCATAAACGACCTAACGACAGGACCGTAATTAAAAATTGTTGTCACTGATGATGTTAGTTATTTTAAATGAAACGTTATAAAAATATCAAGTGTGATGTACCTCTGAATTGTGATTTTATCGCTTTATCAATATTTGTACTAAAACAGACAGGTCCGTATTTGAAAAGAAATGTTGATGGTCGCCGTGTTGACACGAAACGTTTAATCAAAGATTCATTGTTACATTTTTATAGTACATTTAGAATACATTAAAACTCTCCGTTTCCATTTTTTTATATTTTCAGAAATAACAATTCTATTCGTAAAAAACAAATAACAGCATTTTTAGTTTTCCCTGTATAACTCGGGAAGGGCGAGACTCCCTGTAAATTTTCTTTGACCATTGTACTGTTCTCCACAATAGTTACCTTTTCTCCCATTTAATCGTCTTCGTATCTGTTACGGTTTAGAATATAGCAATGTTACCACATGATAAAAGAAACGGCCTGTATATATATATATATATATATATATATATATATATATATATATATATATATATATATATAAATAAGGATGGATATAGCGAGGGGCAATATATGAAAACATAAGTAGAAAAGTTATTGGGTATAACCCTCAAAATGTTCTGCAACCGTAGACACGTTTATCGAGCTTAAGCTCTCATCAGTTCGGTAAAATCAAGTGCGAAGATGTACAACACTTGAATGTAAAAATAGAAACAAAGGAAGTCAACAACAGGAAGCCAACCACACATTTGTGGCTTCGGTTTGAAGACCTTGTGCTCACAAGGCAACAACTAACGTCGCCACGGAGGCAGCTATAGCTACCAGCGTGACAATCCTACGCAGGAAAATACAAATAAGGATGGATATAGCGAGGGGCAATATATGAAAATATAAGTAGAAAAGTTATTGGGTATAACCCTCAAAATTTTCTGCAACCGTAGACACGTGTTTCGAGCTTAAGCTCTCATCAGTACGGTAAAATCAAGTGCGAAGATGTACAACACTTGGATGTAAAAATAGAAACAAAGGAAGTCAACAACAGGAAGCTAACCACACATTTGTGGCTTCGGTTAGAAGACCTTGTGATTTTACCGTACTGATGAGAGCTTAAGCTCGAAACACGTGTCTACGGTTGCAGAACATTTTGAGGGTTATACCCAATAACTTTTCTACTTATATTTTTATATATTGCCCCTCGCTATATTCATCCTTATTTGTATTTTCCTCCGTGGCGACGTTAGTTGTTGCCTTGTAAGCACAAGGTCTTCTAACCGAAGCCACAAATGTGTGGTTGGCTTCCTGTTGTTTCTATTTTTACATCCAAGTGTTGTACATCTTCGCACTTGATATTACTGTACTGATGAGAGCTTAAGCTCGAAACACGTGTCTACGGTTGCAGAACATTTTGAGGGTTATACCCAATAACTTTTCTACTTATATTTTCATATATTGCCCCTCGCTATATCCATCCTTATTTGTATTTTCCTCCGTGGCGACGTTAGTTGTTGCCTTGTAAGCACAAGGTCTTCTAACCGAAGCCACAAATGTGTGGTTGGCTTCCTGTTGTTTCTATTTTTACATCCAAGTGTTGTACATCTTCGCACTTGATATTACCGTACTGATGAGAGCTTAAGCTCGAAACACGTGTCTACGGTTGCAGAACATTTTGAGGGTTATACCCAATAACTTTTCTATATATATATATATATATATATATATATATATATATATATATATATATATATATATATATATATATATATATATATATATATATATATATATATATATAGTGTATAGTATAGTTTACTGATGTGATTCAACAATTTGAATATTTTGACTTTTTTACTTCAGCACTTTCATTTAGTTTTTCAGTATTTATGACCTTTTTCTATGCTTTGTCAGCAAAAATCTAACTCTTCACACAATGAAGTATTTTTGATTGACATCTTGACAACACTAGTGTTTCCACGAGTGGTCGTCTGTAGATAAAGATATAACAAGAATGAAACTTATCAGATTGCTGCCGCCACTGGTTCTAATCTTACTTCCGAATATCATAACAATAACACATCTTTCCCTCCGAACTTGGAGGTTACCCCTCACTCACAAACTATCACAAAGGATAGTGATATGCAGCTTTCATAACAACGTGTGTTGTGCTTATAGAAATGAAACCTCTATATCTTTTATTGATTCTCTTTATTACATCTCGACAGCGAAAAATGTAGATTTGAAGCGATTTTTCCACGATTTCAGGTTTTCCATCACTTACTTTTGATTGGTATGATTCAAAAGTACCATTTTTATAACAGCCTTAGCTTAAGTTCACGTTAAGTTTCATTCTCAGCTCAGTTCATAGGTCGCATAACTCCGATACTACTCATAGTATCTCTTTGTGCCTGTGGTGACTTTTGTTCGGGATGCCAATTCGACAGAAGACCAGATTCCCATAAGGTCTGTGGTGGTTCCTTAATCTTCTTCTTGTGTTGTTATCATATTTTTATCGAATTAGTGTTCTCTTACTGGTTGATGACAACTTACCTTATATTGCTGCCTTCTATCTTCCTCGCTGTTTGAATGCCTAAAAACAGAGCGACTGCTCTTGGAAGAAAAAAATCTCTCATACGAAAAAAAATACTCTCTTGTCTTCCAATCGTGGAACCTACAGCTGGCTCCCACGATTCGCGATTTCGCCCAATGTTTTTCCTATGATTTTCAACAGACCATATTTCGTCAAGCAATAATTGTGGTACTAGCGCCCTCTGTCATCTCAGCGAGGGACAGAGCGGAATTATTTTCGAACAAAGAACCGCAAGTTTTCTTCGATAATGTTTATGCGCCGTCACGATTCGTCTTCAGGAAAAAGAGGCAGCTAGGAGAGTAGTTGAAATTATAATTATTTCATCTGGAAATTAGACAAACAGAATATTCATTTGTAGCTCCTTTTTTGGAAAATGAAAATGAATGACAATTCTTTATATGGATCAATTACTTTATGAAAATATTGAAATCATTCCACTCGTTAAAAATTGTTTGACGATGATTAATAATGTATTGTGATAACAATTACAGAAAAAACCTCATTCAAAGCTGGCTTGATTACTACCCATCATTATTTATTTCGGCTTAAGCCAAAGGTAGTTATAATGCCTATGATATTGGTAATGAGTTCTGCTATAAATAGTGAGAATAGAAATGGGCAGGCATCCACATCTTTTTGAGATCTAGGTAAACTGGTAGTACCTTCAGGTGAGTTAGTCGTGCTGTTTTCTTGAGTTTTCATCTACGAGTGTGACTGAGATAGCATATTTGTGTGTACTGTATGAGTGCATCAAACTTAAAAGTTTTTCTTAAATTCTATCCATTACACCCCTGCTTTCAAAAGGAGTGCTCTGTTCGTAAACACCCTCACACACCCTTGAATGAAAAACGTTTGTAAGATCGGCAGAAAAACAAGGTATGTATGAATGTAAAAATACTTTTCTCATTAAAGAATGAATTCCGATAATGGTGACAAACAACTTCTTCATCAATTAATTAATAGAGTCTGACTGAAATTTCAGCCACTTCCACACTTGAGAAATTTGAAGACGGTAGTCACAAATACCTTAATTCAGGCACAAGAAATTTTTAGTTTCGGCGGCGCCGGAGGTAGAAGCCATCATCTAATCATATACAGCTCCTTGATATTGTTTGAGAAATAGGAATCAATCAAGTCGGTGATAACTAGCCAGCAAAGTTCCTCAAACTGAAATAGTTTGAGAGTAGCATTTCGCAATGAACAGGAAACAAAATGGAAATGAATGTTGAAAAATTGGGCAATTTATATGAAAAAAGAGTCTGACATTATCTGCAAATACCTTCTCATGTTCCTTGATAACGCAGAAGTAAGATAAGATTAGTTTGGGGCTTTCGTGCCACGACCCTCTGTACTGCGACCTCTTCAGATCCATTCTGTGTGCCCTTGAAATTGTTTAGATTTCTCTATCATTTCTCGCATCGTCAGAAACCACAGCCTTGACAAGACTTGGAAGTGACATAACATTATGTGTAGCTGTTTCCTCTTCTTCCTGACAAAACCTGCAGAGTATTTCTTTTTTCGTACCGAATGTACTCATATGATTGTTGAGCCTACAATGGCCAGAAGTCAAAAGTTCTTCTAATATTCTATTAGTCTTCTATCTCAGATATTTTCCGTGAATATTGGCTGCGATAATTCGATAAACCCTTTTTCCTCTGGTCATTCCTAGTAAATTATTTTCAGTTTGGATTCTACTATACCTCAAAATGGTTCTTAGCCATTCAGGGCTTCTGTATCGCCTATATCCTGTGTGTGCTGGTACCCTGGCCAGGGTTAGTCTGGTCTGACTGCCCAGCTCTTTCAGGGCCTCTTTGGAGTCTCAAACAAGTTTTGAAGTAACTTTCATTGAGTTGATGACTTTTATCGCCGCTTGGCTTCTTTATTATCTCTGGCGCGCAATGATGTATTGCAACAATTCCCGCTTGAAATATCGTCGCGTATTTTCCTATTCTCAATGAGATTTTTATGGTTCCACATATTTTGGCTCCTTGACCGTTCATCAGTTTTTGAGCCTTCCATGTTAGACCGGGGGAAAGTGACAGATTTTGGGACACGATTTTACTCAGTATGCCTTTTGGAGGGCAGTACTGTCCGTATATCCTCGTGACAATAATGCATGAATCAAAGAGTCGTCGTAGGTTCTTCATACTGAAAAATAATAATAATATTTTCGAAAAATTATGTGTTTCGGTACGATTCCAATCAGGTTGCCATGTGTTTTGAAATAAAGTAATAGACGTAAAATACTCGAAAAACCATCAGGATGGGCGGAGAATTCCTTTTTCCAAATAAAATTTCACGTGACCATACCAGCCATTCGGACACAACCTAACGGCCTGCCAATCGTTTTTGGAGTATTTTAGTTTTATTATTTCATCACGAAACACATGGCAGTCTGATTAAAATCGTACCCGAATAATAATAATAATTAAAATTATTATTATTATATTTCAATATGAAGAACCTACGACGACTCTTTGATTCATGCATTATTATCATGAGCATATACGGACAATACTGTCGTACAAAAGGCATTCTGAGTAAAATCGTGTCCCCGGTCCTTGTAGACAGCGATTTCTGCGTTGATGGAAGCAGGTCCCTTTTTTAACGCATTCCTATCCGTTATACTTGTTCCATTGGAAGTTTTATTAACGCTATATCTGGAGAGTATGACATCAATAAATCAATATATACTTTATTGTCATCAAGAGAAAATACATTCTTATGGACAAAGTGTTTACGTTAATCTAAAAACTATATTTATAAATATATTACAGGGACATGAACATTGAGAGAGAGGAAAAAACAAAACAGCAAATGTATATGGTTGTACAGTTAGGATTATAATTAAAAATAGTAGTCAGACATTAAAATTTGTCAGAATAAAATTCTTCAAGACTATAATAAGGTCGATCACTTAATAAAACATGCACAGCCTTTTTAAAAAGGTCGGTATTGCTTATATGTTCAGTAAATGATTAAACATCTTGCAACCATTATAAATAAGTGAGTCCTTCACTAGGGATGAGGTTGGCCTTGGTAGGTTAATAGGTTAATATCTGATGGCGTTCTTATCACAGGGTTTTTCCAACTTGTTAAGCTTGTTGTAGGCTTTTCCGTACATATTGTATGTAGGTGCTCATCCTCTGGGTAACCTGCTCGTGGCGGCAACTTGAACAGGACCTCTATTGCGGTTATTGCGGTTATTGCGGTGGTTCTCATGGCCCCGATGGCATCGTCGCACTACTCATACCTGCTTGGTCTTTGGCCATTATACCACCGACCCGCTATGTGCTAATTTTTTATTTTAGCCCCCCATTTTTTCACACATTCTTCTGCACTGAGTGAATGCTACTGTATTTTCCATTACTTTCTGAAGATGTTGATTCCATGTTATCTTAGTATCAAAGATTACTCCTCTAAGTATGTTTCTTCTTGTTCAAAACGAATTTCTATGTTGTTCAGTACTGTACTTTTATGTGCCATTAGGGTTATGTCATTCCTTCCCCGGTAAAACCACTGGAACGAAAAACTTGCTATCAGACAGCAAACAGAATATCAAAGCAGTTACCAGAACCCTCCCACTTCGTAGAGGTTAGTATTTGCATTTGGGATCTACCTATGGCCCCATACAAGTGTAACTAGAAGTCAGACTGGTATTGTTTATTCTAGGGTGCTCCGCTACGGTTTTACTTTTCCGTTGTTCCACTACTGTGATTGTTCCACTGTGATTTTTCTGCTACCGTTAATTGGTGATCCATTGTTGTCCTTCTACTGTACCGCTGGAGTTTCACTGTTCCTCTGTGGTTCAGTATTCTTGCTGTTCGTCCCCTATTATTGGTTTTCCCCGTTGATGGTATCCGTCCCAGCTGTACATGTACTTCGATTGATTGTGTCGTACCCACTGTGCACACCGGTACTCACCAAGGCAATGGTGAACTAGAACTGGCCTGATTGAGAAAATCTACTTAGTATCAGATGAGTCTAAGCTTAAGATTGTAGCCTATAAGGCATAGGTATTCATAATTTTTATCTATCATCGTGACGTCACAGGCGTAGCCCTCACTAGAGGTTTATATTAATATACTTGAACAATACACTATTATCAATCATAGCGTACACTCAAATTTATCTTGGTAGTGCCAATATTTACATTATTTCCACTTCATTTTGTATTGTGGGCGGTACTCTGCACATACAGTGTGTGTAACATCGATTAATATATTTATTTAGTAAGGGACATGACTATTTTTTGTATTCTGGGCCAAGTTATCCAAGCGTGAGGGAAGACAAATCCTTTACATATTTATATATTATTTTTATACCATTTGTTGTTACTGCTCCGTTGCTACTGCTTCGCTACGGTTTAACTGTTATTGTTCCGCTACCGTTCATTGTTGTTCCACTACTGTGATTGTTCCTGCTCTCCTTTCCCAAATTTCGCTCCTAACAGAGCATCTACTTGATATCGGAAAATCACAAAATTCATAATAGGATGAATGACCAGCAAGGAAAGTGAAGAAAGAGAATTGCACAATACCTAATTTTCGAGTAAAGTCATTATTTAAAGTAGCATTTCTCAAATATAAAAATATCAAATGGAACTTTTGAGAATACTGCAAAATAAATTTGGGAAAGTTATATAAAAAAACGAAATGTCCTTAATTGGTATATTCAACAGTAAAAATTTTTCTAGTGGTATTTTTAAAAGACTGAAGAGTATGAAAGAAAATTGTGTGTTTGGAAGTTGAATACAAGTATTTTCTTCATTTCAGAATGTCCTCCATATACTGGTATTTCATCGTCTTCGCAGCTACCTTGTCCTGTGAGTTAATGTTTTCATTATTCTAGTATAAACTCTAGTATGTATGTCAAAACTTTTTTTTGCATGAATACTATAGTAAAATATCAAAAACCTACCCGAACACGAAAAGAAGTATAGTCTTTCCGAAATCAATTGCAACAACTCGTATACTACGTGACCTTAATTGACGTGCGGCACAATGCAAAATATTTGGCTGGAGAGTCATAAATAATCATGTAAATGAGGTGTCGGCATATCAAACGAAATTGTCAGTAAGGCTTTGAAACGAGTTTTTATGATCTATAATTGAAATGAAAGTTTAGCTCAATAACCATCACTTTCAACTACTCTATGTACAGATTACCAATTTGGAAGTTGACTCTCTGAATATCTCCAAATATCAATAAGTAATGGAAATGCACTCATTCCTTAATTCGATTTATTTTTAGACTTGTCAAATATAATGGTCACGAATAAATATATCTAATATATTTCGCTATGCAATTATAGATTCAACCCTATCGACGAATAGTTTTCTACTATCTGTCTTTTCTTGTGCGCTGTGAAATCATACTTCTTCTGGATGTAACGCCATTTTCCTACCGGAAAGGACTCGAAGATTAATTGTACTGCTCGCATATAGATGGGATGAATTCCGAATCTTCTAGAACTCTCGGATAATAGATAGACCTAATACGTTCCATTGAATCCTTTCGAAGCCAGCATAATTGAATAGGGAAAGAGTCAGTGTGTTTTTCATGTATTTTTCACACCCTTTGGCATTAGTTATGTTATCATAATAGTTATTTATGCACTAGCGGGCGGTAAAGTACACTTTACCGCCAGGTTCGCCGGGCGTAAAGTGGCACTTTACCGCCCGTGTGCGCATTATGGCCCGACGGGCCGTAAAGTAGACAAAATTCTCAAATTGTCCATACTCACACATCATTTCATGCAATTCCTAACACGAATTAGAATCATTTCAGTTCAATAGAGCAATACTCTTTCTAGCATTTGTTCATAATCGTTGGCAATTTTTTCGGTGATGATCTATTTATTTGAAATAGATTCTCTAATATAGCACTCAGCTACTATAGTTTCACATTCCTCATATTATGTTACCCTTAATTATTGTATGCATAACGTATGAAACGTGTAGACCATTGCAATTCAAGTCAGTATTTGTGATTCGCGCTACAAAACCGCTAGTGCATAAAAATTTTTATGTATCACGTGCGTAAAATGCGTTTAAGGCCTTCGGCGTGTGATGGCCCTCGGCTAACGCCCTTGATACAGAAATAACTATCATGTATCAAGGGCGTAGAGTAGGCGTTTATGGCTTGCGGCGTGGATGATGGCCCGATGGCGTTAGCCGAGGGCCACCACACGCCGAAGGCCTTAAACGCATTTTACGCACGTGATACATACAAAATTGTATGCACTAGCGGTTTTATCGCGCGAATCACAAATACTCACTTGAATTGCAATGGTCTACACGTTTCTTACGTTATGCATACAATAATTAAGGGTAACATAAAATGAGGAATGTGAAACTATAGTAGCTGAGTGCTATATTAGAGAATCTATTTCAAATAAATAGATCATCACCGAAAAAATTGCCAACGATTATGAACAAATGTTAGGAAGAGTATTGCTCTATTGAACTGAAATGATTCTAATTCGTGTTAGGAATTGCATGAAATGATGTATAGACAATTTGAGAAATTTGTCTACTTTACGGCCCGCCGGGCCATATTGCGCCAACGGGCGGTAAAGTGAAACTTTACGCCCGGCGAACCGGGCGGTAAAGTGTACTATACCGCCCGCTAGTGCATAAATAGTTTTATAGACAGTGCGCTCATTTATTTCTTGAAAATGAAGAGCAGGAGCATCGTGATTATTAGTTTTGTAGATATTGATGTTTTGTAGATTGATTTCCTCTGGTGGCTCAGTATGTGGAGTAGAGTCGATGAAGAACTTATTTTCCTTTAGGGTCTTTTCTAGTCGAGCAGGTCAAAAACCTGGGGGTGGTCCTGGACTGAACTTTCATGGAGGCCGCATGTAGATAGGATTATCCAAAAGTCGGTAGTAATCCTATGGCAACTTAGAAGAATCGTAAGAAACAAATGGGGTACCAACCCAGAGATCATGCGCTGGATGTACACGGCAGTCTTGAGAACAAAGATCCATTATGAGTCATCCATGTGGTGGCCAGGCGCACAGAGCAGCACAACAGGCAGAAGACTTAGCAAGGTCCACAGGTTAGCCTGTTTGGAAATAACGGAAGCAATGAGAACGACTTCAACCGCAGTGTTGAAAGTACTGCTGAGGCTGCCACTGTTTTCACTCTGAATCAAGAGGGAAGCAATAGCAGCCCATTTGAGGATGCGGTGGAGTTTTGCACAGGAAGCCGTATATGTTATACGGACGGTTAGCGTCTGACTGACAAATAGGCTTCGGGTGCAGGCATCTACCTGAAGGGAAAATAGGTTTATGAGAGCTACGCTTTGGGTAGATATACAATAGTTTATCAAGCTGAAGTGCCATCATAACCACAGCTACGAGGCAAGAGGTGGAAGGAAGCCTCGAGCACAGGAATTATATCTTTCCGGATAGTCAGGCAGCACTCAGAGCCCTCTGCCATCCTAAACCCACTTAGCACTTGTATAGGAATGCTGAGATACGCTCGAGAAACTTGCTAAAATGATAGAAGTTCAGCTGGTATAAGTCCAATATAAGTAGTCCACGTCCAAGTATAAGTAGAATATTCAGAATTGAGAAACTCCAACTAGAGTAACTAATCGACTTGGTGTGACCTGATTACCTACTTTACCATTACAAAAAACAATTAAAAGATCAGACACTTCTTTTTGTATAACTCCATAGTCAACTTGAGATTCTTCATGTATAATGACATCATATGAGTAAGCCAGATGTTGCTGTTATTCTCGTGAGAACGTCTATGAATTGACTCAAGTTGGAAGGTTATGAAATGAAATGAAAAATTTTTACAGAATGCTTTTCATATTTCAGTAAGTCCATGTTCAAGTCACCCATACATATCGATTCAACTACTGTGGGGTATACCAGGTATAACAGGATGATGGTACACCCCCCGTATCTTCGTTAATTTTGAAGGTAATAGATTGAAATTTGAAATATCCCATACACATAATAAGCGGCACTTTTTGACCTATAAATGATTTTTTGTTTACTTCCGGTTCTGCCGGTTCTGCAACTCCAGGTCTTTGTGGGTTGTAACGGCGGTTGCATAGACAATGTTTTTTAAATGGCCCCAAACAAAGAAATCAAGAGGTGTCAAATCGGGTGACCTTGGAGGCCATCGCACTGGATCATTGGTCGAAATTACGTTTTCTTCGAATGCCTGTTCAAGGTAATCACCTACTGTTCTTGAATTATGGGGAGGAGCTCCATCTTGTTGGAAATACATTCCCTGTCGTAAATGGACAGGTAATTCAGTTAAACTGTCCTCAATTTCATTTTGCAGAAATCCTAAGTATCTAGCTCCATTCAAGGGTCCTTCAAATAATATTGGACCAATGATTCTACGACCGAGTATTCCAAGCCAAACATTGAAACCGAACCGCACTTGAAAGTTACCTTCCCGCAATAAATTTTGATTTTCTTGTGACCAATACCTATTTTGTCGGTTCAATAATTCCATATTTATAACCTAGACTCGTCCAAAAATAAAATCCTTCCCAAGAAAGCATTGTTTGGCTGCAAATTATTCTGCAAGATCCAATTGCAATATTCCATCATAGTAATTTTCGTACAGGTGCTGGTGCAATTGATATTTGAAAGATTTATAATTATGTTTGTGCAAGATTCGGCTTACCGTTTGGTGACTAATTTCCAATTCAAACCCAATTTGCCTTAAAGTTAAACTTAAAGTTAACAGTTCGAGCTAAAACATCAATATCTGTTCCTTCGTCAATGATAATGTTCTCCTCGGGATCATGGTTAGGATCTCTTCGGAACTGATTTCAAGACGATTAAAATAATTTCTCACTGGACATTGTCTATCAGGATATCGGTCGGCATAAAGGTTTCTATCCGTAACGGCATTTTCACTACATTCTCCATAAATAATTAACATGTCCACTTTTTCATCCCTTGTATAAATGTGAGGCATTTTGAACAAAATTAACAACAAATGTAAAGTCTTTTCCAATAGGTATACAATAAAAACACCGATTAACCAACAAATATATATTTGACAATCTGAAGAAATAATTTCATTGTTTTCAAAGCCACCTTAGTAACTTCTTAGTATTAAAGTAAAACAAAATAATTTTATTTTCTTAGTTTCTTTTAGTTGTAATTTTGATTGTATTGATCGCACATTTTATAACCGGGTATGGATACATTCCTTATTAATAGTACTAATAAATGGTACCACGGTACCAAGATGGTTCCATTTGAATAAATTGATTTTTACCCAAAAACGATTACGATGAACTTTATTTGCTCATAAAAAACGCAATTTAGTATTTTTGACGAGATTTCGATTTTTCTAGTATTAGACGGGTCGATTGGAATAAATCGGAACCATCATGGCACACTTAAATGGAAAACTAAAAATTGGATTTTAAAAAATTTCGACGTTCGAAATGTCACTTATGTGGTATCATTGGATTCAGAAAATCATGCAGATTTCAGAAATGTAATGATATACAGGGTGTTCTATTCAAAACTCGAAAGTTGGTATCACTGTGTATCAAGTGAAAAAATAATCATTTATAGGATAAAAAGTGCCGCTTATTATGTTTATGGGCTATCCCAAATTTCAATTCAGTTCCTTCAAAACTAACGGAGATACGGGAGGTGTACCATGATCCTGTTACAACCGGTATAGAGATCAATCTATTCTCGAACTCATCTAGAAAAATATTTGTATATTAGTCATGCGGTTTATAAACCATGCCTAACCATACGATCGTTTGAGCTATAATGATGTTATTTTCTATCCAAAATACTCTCTTTTAACAAACAGAATCAAAGACTAACACTTTTGTGGAGATTATTTCAGATATGAAACCCTCATATTTGATCTCAACTATAACAATGATTTTACTTACAGAATAATTTTTTTCGTCGTCTTCTAGGAAGGTTTGGCAAATACACATATGCAAGGATACCCATATGCATTGGTTCACTAATATCCACGATGAGTATTTAATATTGGTGGCTTTGACTTGAATCAAATTCTACTAAATTATTGAGAAACCCAATTGGCTTTGGTTGTTTTCAAAATTATTGACCAGGAAACGTAATTTTTTTTCTATATTCGTACACATTCCAGCAAAATGGAACACAACATTTGCAACAAGCTCTATTTTCTTGCAAATATTTTTTCAATAAATTCAAACTTTAAAAAATTGAACTTAACAGTGTTGACACATGTCAGTGTAACAATTCAGTGTTTGAAACATTTCAAAACTAAATTTATTACCAACCTAACAACAACAAAAAATCACCAAAATCCTGTGGAATATTGTCAATTACCCGATGGTTTTGAATTGATCAGAAGTAAGTTTTGTATGCATAAATGTTTTGTATATCAAGCGGGAGATAACTCTGTTTATACCTGCCTCACCTAAATTACAAAAGGAAAACTATCATTTGATAAACTATTACTACTTATCAGTTCAGATATTGTCGGATTGTGCTTTGACAAAACCACTTTCAGTTCTCTTGATATTTTACAATTGTCACTAGACCGAAATTGCACTATGTAATGGAAACACTACAAATATATAAATGAAAGCAAATTTTCTACGAAAGACGACTAGCACAGTATGAATATCAGCACAAATAAATTTCAAAACGTGCCATGTGACGTCATTCTTCGTTTCGACCAATGGTGATGCGTTTTGGAAATTTGAATTCCGCGGGCTTATTATGCACTTTTTGATAACACTTTTATGGAGTTGAATACAAAAAAATTATAAACTAATGGTTTAGGTGTAATGTCAAGACAATAAAGTATCGTAGGTAAAAAAAATCAAGTAAATTCAAATAACTTGCATATTCCCTATTGCAAATTATTTTTTGCACTATCTTGCAGCGTGCCTGGATGCTCTAGTGGTAGCTCGATTTTGATTACTCAAACAGATTATGGAAGTAGAAGTACTGTACTGCATCCAGGCACGCTGCAAAATAAGACAAAAAAAATCAAATTGCAATTGTGCCAAAACTAATGATCCCCCAGAGCCAAGCGTTATCCAAGCGTATTTATATATAAATCAGGATGGATTTATCGAGGGGCAATATATGAAAATATAAATAGAAAAGTTACATAATATATACATATTTTTTATACCATTTATAGGTAACTATTGTTCAATATTTTAGTAATATTAGCGCAGTCCCATTCCATCAGGGTGGTTTTGGATTTTTCACTGGCGATAAATCTGTGGTGCTCCGGAAAATTAAACCCCATATTTCAATCCTATCGAAATCAATTTTCATTGTCGAATCCACGTCCTAAACTTAGCTACTGGGTATGTTAGTGGCGTGAAACATTATTGCACATTCACTGCTCTCCTTTCCCAAATTTCGCCCCTAACAGGGTCTAGAAAGGAAAGTATTTTCTCAAATTTCGAATTTGAGAAGAATAGAATCAAAAGTCAAAGTTTTGACATAAACGATGTTTTCCAATCTTTCACTTTCCTTGAAATGGTCTCCAAAAATTCTTTTACTATAAAAGAATTCTAGTTCGTCGATGGGAAGATTTAAATGGAACAACCATTTTCGCGCAAGTCTTTTAGTTTTCGGGAATCTGTGAAACGTAATTTTTTTTCTATATTCGTACACATTCCTGCAAAATCGAACACAACATTTGCAACAAGCTCGATTTTCTTGCAAATATTTTTTCAATAAATTCAAACTTTAAGAAATTGATCTTAACAGTGTTGACACATGTCTGTGTAACAATTCAGTGTTTGAAATATTTGAAAACTAATTTTAATACCAACCTAACAACAAAAAAAGATCACCAAAATCCTGTGGAATATTGTCAATTACCCGATGGTTTGGCACTCAACCTTATTTTCTATTTTGACGAGTTTCGTCTAACCATAAACAATTCGCCAAACTCTTATAACATGTAATTCTATTTTCGGGGATATTAAGCAATAAGATGCACTTTAGTCCAGTCAAAACAAGATTTAACCTCCTGAAAAATCCGAAAGTTTTGAAACTTTGCACACATATTTGAGGGTACCTAGGGATGAATATACCAAAAGTCCTCATGAATATGAGGCGAGCTCTAGCGGCAATTAGCGGAAACAGGGCATTTTTTTTGGTTTTTTATTAATATCTCGACAACCGTTGGTCGAAAGTAAAAGTTCATCATATACATAATTGAAGCTTATCAAATTTGCAACAAAAATAATCATAAACATTTTTCTTGTATTCCCAATGGTTACAGAGTTATATGGCGCTAAAGATGGTGCTTTTGGAAAAACCACGCTAGGGCGGTACAATATGGCATTTCTAATAAAATTTGACAATGATTTACCAATTTCATTGAGGATTGAGGAGATAAACTTTTCACAGCTTTGTATGAAAAAAAGATATGATGTATATTAAACAGTGAAATAGAAGAACAAAAAATGCTGAGGATATTCCAAGGAAAATTGTATACAAAAGAAGGCCCTGCAATCTGCTCATCTTGATCAGCTTTTGAACTTGATGGCTGAAACAAAGTAAGATGAGGTAACTATGCAAGAGGTGATGATGTGAGAGAACCATTATATAAATAAGAACATGTATTTAAAAAAAATTAGGTAAGCGAGCAGTAAAACAACGTATGAACATGACGACCGATTTATGTAAGTATACTAAGGGAACGTATAACAAAAAAATACAAATGTGCAATCTCACCTGACTTCTGGTTAAGAGTCCAGCACGCAGAGTGTTTTGGTCTTCTTGTACCAAATGTCCAGTGTTTGTTTTTTTGTACTGAAAACTCGATTTCTTCAAGGTTTATGACATCGGGATCATCAGGGTCATCAAAGTCTTCTCCGAGGGTGGAAGTAACACCATTCAAGCATTCGTCATGGCAGTTGTGAAAAATGCTTGTACACATTACTCCTGACTTCCGACAGCCACATCTGTTCTCACATCCACTTGTACATTTGCAACAAATGAGGTTGATTGAGGACAGCTTCAGGTGCTTTTTCAGGTCGTTCACGTTTTCTTCCCTCTTCTGGAGGCTTGTGGGACACAAATTGTTGGTAGCAGTCCAGGTGGTACACTCCATCAGCAGCGACAAGATCGCTAATGCCAGACAGACACAGCCTAACTTCTTGTGCCATTTCATCATTTCTCCTGCCTGCAGCATTCAATACAGTAGTAATCATCTCCTTACTTCGACAATAGAATGCATCTCTGCGGGCTTTAATAGGTTTCTTTAAAAGAACATTTTGTTTCGAATTCAAATAATGATTTCACCGACAACCTTGTTTGGGGCAAAGAGCTAGCTTGTGCTGATGAAGAGGGGTTTGCAGCAGACTGCTGTTTCAGGAAAGCCTTTATAGACTCAGGCCGTGTGCACCCTTTTCGGCACTCAGTGTGTAATCTAATTGTCTCAATACCACTAAGCTTAGTACTCAAATTATCTTTTCGTTGCTCACTAGCTAAAAGTAACGAACTGATTTCCTTCAAACCATTTGTCGTTACACTAGAAGGTGAACCAAGAATTTTGTCGCACAACAAACAGTTTTCTTTCATTTTATACCTCACTTATGTAAACACGTCTTACGTCTACTATGTGAAACACTATAGACACTGACTGAAGAAAATGGCACGGAAATAAAGTGGTCAGAACGCATAAAAAATTATCAAGAAACGAATGACCGTACATCAATCACACTTATGCAACGACGCTGATAGCAGGGAATCCTGACTGGAACTAACCGAAGTGAACTTGTTCAGATGGTGAGCGGCTATTCTAAACACGCTTGAACAGGTTGGAGCTGGAACTTTACTACGGTACCGCTCCGTGCTCTCGGCTGCTCTGCCACTCGGACTCAGTGGAGCGAAGGGCGGGAACCTGCGATCCTCGACGGTTTTAGAAAAAACGCTATCGTTTAGCGCCCTATAACTCGGTAACCATCTGGAATACAAGAAAAATGTGGAAAATAATTTTTGTTGCAAACTTAATAAGCTTCAATTATGTACATAATGAACTTTTACCTCCGATGAACGGTTCTCGAGATATTAACAAAAAACCAAAAAGAGTGCCATGTTTCCGCTAATTGCCACTAGAGCTCGTCTCATATTCATGAGGACTTTTGGTATATTCATCCCTAGGTACCCATAAATCAATGTTCAAAGTTTCAACACTTTCGGATTTTTCAGGAGGTAGGGTCATTTTTTGAGGATTTTTGGCTAGACTACTTATCTTGTTTCGTTCGGAAGAATTCTTTGACCATATGAGTTAGTTCTTGAGAGTGATCTTATTTGAGAAGCGTCCACTGTGGCGCACAGAAAGAGTTCAGGTTACATGATATACATATTTCAGTTACAAGGGACCTGACGAATGCGTGAAAATTGTCTTCTCCCTTACTATGGGTAGATTTTATTGAAGTCATATTAATCAAATTATGTAGACTATTTTGAGACATATTCAAATTGTGAAGTAAATTGTATAGGTAATTCGTATGTGACGATCCATAGTCTTGAAATCCTTAGGATCGGTCCTGGTCCAATCGTGTTGATGATGCTTTCTTTGTTCACACGTGTCGAGTAAAATTTGATATATTTGGGTATACCTTTCTGATTCATATTCATAACAAAAGATCCAACTATTCCTTTATGTGATGAATAAAAAAAAAACTTGGGAAACATCCTCCAACGTTTCATGAGCATTTACAATTCATTGCGGATATATCTTCTCAGATTTGGAGTGATAATAGCCCGCCATACACAAGGAGGCATCAGTACCAAATTGTTGAAAGAGTGCTTATCATATATTATCAAACCTTTGACTCACGTCGTCAATACTTGTCTCTCTGATGGAATATTTCCTTCCGTGTTCAAGCCGGCAAAAGTTCTTGCCATTCACAAACAATATGATGAGGAACTGCCAGAAAACTATAGACAAATATACATCCTACCTACAATATCTACAGTAATAGAGAAAGCAATCCTCGCACAGTTCAGTAATTATATCGAGAAATTAAATTTATTTGATGTTCATCAATATGGATTCAGAAGAGGAAAAAGCGCAATAGATGCTGTTAATAGGTTAGCTAATAACATTCTTGACGCTTTTGAAAACAAAAAAATGTGTTTAACCATATTCACTGATGTATCAAAGGCTTTTGATTGTGTATGTCATGGAAAACTTCTGGAGAAGTTGGAATGGTATGGATTACGAGGTTTTTCTAGAGACATTATCGAATCATACCTCAAAAAAAGAACGCAGAGGGTTTATAATAATAACAACATAAGCCACGAACGCCGAATCAAAAGGGGAGTACCACAAGGATCCATACTGGGTCCTTTCCTGTTTTTAATTTATGTAAATGATCTACCTTCACATATGTCAATCAAACGTAACTTAATGACGATTTTATATGCCGATGACACGTCCTTTTCTCTTCAAGTTGAAAAAAGTACTGATATTGATGCAATTTCAGCACATGCTACTGCCCATGCCAAAGCGTGGTTCGATGATAATGAACTATTTTTGAATACGGCAAAAACGGAGATATGTTTATTTTCAAATCATCATACTCATCCCAATACGAAGTCAGTTAAATTTCTAGGAGTACATCTTGATCCATCCCTTTCTTGGAACACACATATCAGTCACGTCTGTGGAAAGTTGGCAAAATCTGTGTATGCCATTCGGCGCTTAGCATTAACTGTTGGTCAAGAAGCAGCCTTAACATCATACTATGCGATGTTCCACTCGGTAATGAGCTCTGGATTACTGAGTTGGGGAAAGGCAAGTTTCACAAATTTACAGAGAGTTTTCATGTTACAAAAAGCTGCTGTACGTAGCATTGCAAGAGTTAACTATGGCGAACACTGCAAACCACTATTTCAAAATTCGGCATTATGACACTGTTTGCTCAAATCATCTATGAAAATTTGATACATGTTAAGAAAAATATACTTACTTTTACCACACACTCTAATGTTCACAACTTCCATACTCGCAACAGACATAACATCGTGCCTCTTAGGAACAGATTGGAAAAAAGTAAATCTATAGGTATTCCCCTTTTCAATTTGCTCTCTCGTGAAATGAGAGAACTACCACTAGAATCTTTCAAAAAGAAAATTAAATTTTTTTTTATCAAAATGGTTCCCTACAAGATTGACGAATTCAGTAAATCACTTACAGCCGTATGCATAGTCAATTGCCAGCGACTCGCCAGAGTTTCGCCGTTCGCTACACAAGGATTATAATGCACAGTCAAGCTCCAAAAAAGTGGCAACTACGCGATAAGTCACATTTTGGCGAAACGCTGGCGATGTACCACTTTTTTGGAGCTCGACTGTGCATTATAATCCTTGTGTAAAGAGCGGCGAAACTCCGGCGAGTCGCTGGAATTGACTATGCATACGGCTGTTAGTGACTCACTCGCTGACAACTAGTGCTATTTTAACTCATATTCGTTGTTGTGTTTTATATTCATGTATGTTTCATATATATATATATATATATATATATATATATATATATATATATATATATATATATATATATATATATATATATATATATATATATATATATATATATATATATATATATATATATATATATATATATATATATATATATATACAGGGTGATTCACGACGAATTGTACATAGTCCAACCATAAGTACTATGGACCAATGCCATTTCATATCTGGTATTGAAAAATGCCTTGTTTCGTTTTTGACGGATATACAGGGCGATATTTGAAAATATGTGAATTATTAAACGTTAAAAGTAAAAAACTCAGGCATATGAAATTTTCCACACTGAAAATGCTTCCTGAGCTCAATAAAATAGTTTTTGAAAAAAAAATATTTCAGGTCCGGACTTAGTTTTTTTAAGATTTTTATTGGTTTTTTAAAAACAACACCCTGTAAGCAACATCAGACAAATTTTATTTTTCTCACTTTGAAGCTTAAGGACCATACTAAGCAACAGTTGAAAAAAATTGAACGCGGAAGTTTTCTGCAGAAAAAAATTGCACTTTCAAAAATACTATAATTTTAATGGATTCACATTCCGCTTATGACTGATGCGGCACTACATCGATAACACATCATAATTTTTCAACAGAAATTATGAGGAAAGTTCATAATACAAGAGATAAAGTATTATTCAACCAACCGTTAAAATTCCAGGGTCGTATTTATTTTTTTTATGTTTTTATTGATCCAGTATAATCAACACCCTGAAAAGCGGGTTGAATAGATTTTCTTTCTGTCACGTCAATGTGGATGGTACGATAGAAAAAACTTTTTTTTTAAACAGTGCAAATGTATTTTTTTTACCATGGCTAATACAGCACTACATTGAAAAAAACATTTATTTAAAATAAAATCGTTATAAATATATATATACCTAAATATCTATAATATTTGGAATTTATATTATATTGTAAGTGACTAATTTATGTAATTTTTCTGATCTGTTTTGTGACGTTTTCTTTGTTACATGGCAATGTATAATGTTCTTATACTCTGTATATGTTAAACAAAGAAATAAATGATCTATCTATCTATCTATCTGAAGAAATTGCCTGGCATAGCCAAAGTCTGTCGACAAATCCGTGCATTAGTGGGTGAGCATAGGCCAGGCATGTCCTAGTCTTAGCATGCAGAGACTTGTCTTGAAGTTAAAATCCGCAGGGTTGTTCTTGGTACCACATATTGATAATTCATTCTGTGACGGGTCATACCAGCGGGTTCAAATTTTATATGTATGTTACAATAATAACAGATAGCTGAAAGCGTAGATATTCGTTTTATGGTCAAAGAGTGTTTAATGCGGGCCGGAAGTTTGTCTATAAATTTTTTTTTTTTAATACTTTATTCATACAAAAAATAGATCACAATAAAATCACAACAGAAAGTATTATTCCAAATCAGCAATAGTGCTGGTGGAGGAATATAACAGAGTTTGTAACATAAAAATAAATAACAGGTAATAAGTACACCTATATCAAATTAAACAAAATAACAACAATATAATTATAAATATCAAGAAATGAATACAATACACAAGTGTCTTAAACAATTACATATTATGAGTGCTTATATAAGTGATCAGTTCTTTTTTGAATGTTGCATAGCTGTCTTTGACTTTAATATAATTTGGTAAGGCATTGTACGTTTGGAAGCATTGTGAAAGTGGGTCATTCAGAGCCACATTAGTTTTTACTCGTGATAAATAAATTTGATTTTTTGCTCTGGTATTGTGGTCATGAATTTCGCTTACTAGATTTATGGATGTGTTACATTTTTGTTGGTTCCTCATGACCTTATATGCGTATTTGCACTGTTCAATTTGTAAAATTTTTTCTAGTGGTAAAATCCCAGTGGTTCTGTAAATCAAATCAGTATTTTCTCCCTTATCGAAACCAAATAAAATTTTGACTACTTTGTTTTGCAATGTTTTCATTTTTTTCATCAGTGTTTTAGAGCAAACTCCCCAATTTGTTATCAAGTAACGAAATATTGATAAAAAATAAGCATTGTAAATTAATAATAATAGTAATGTGTTCCGCTTATTTTTGCCAATTTAATGTATCATCCACAATTATACCAAGGTATTTGGTACTTTCTACTTTTTCAACCACAGTATTTCCGATTTTTATACTAAGATTTTGGGTTTCTTTGTTTTTATTTTTAAATAACATGTATACTGTTTTTTTAACGTTAATTTTTAATTTATTACTCAGCAGCCATTCCGAATACAGATTCAGATCTTCATTGAGTTCTTTCAAATCTCCCCCTTCATAAACAAGAATCGTGTCGTCTGCAAATGTGTAGTAGTGCCCTGTTAAATTTGCCCTTTTTAAGTTAAGAGTGTGTAAAGAATACAACAATGGACCCAGTACTGAGCCCTGAGGTACTCCACAGTTAGTTTTCTCCACTTGGCTCTCTACGTTATTCAAAGAGACATATTGTTCACGGGAATGTAGGTAAGTTTTTATCAGGTTCAACGTTATTCCCCTAATGCCTAAAGCATTCAACTTTGTGAGTAAAATATCATGGTCTACTACATCAAATGCTTTCTGAAGGTCTATAAAAACAGTAATCACGTACTTTTTTCATCAAGTTTTTTTGTCACATGGTTCAGGAAGTCTATTGTATCACTCTGTGTATTTGATTGTTTTTGAAATCCATATTGATATCTGTCTAGTTCGATATATTTATCTATGAATCCAATAATTCGATTTTTGATGAGAGTTTCTACCAATTTTGATAACGCAAATAAAAATCAAAATTTACTTTGGTGCTTTAGGAAAGAGCTAATAAAGGGAGCTCAAAATCTATAGGGTCAGTAAGAGACGACATATATGAACACAATGCAATTTTTTTCTCATTAGATTTCTGCTGAGAATTTTGTCACCAAAAACTTTGCAACTGTCACCAGAAACGGTAAAGACATCACTTAAAACTTTTACAAAGACTGAATTCCAAAGTTTTGGTAAAGTCAGCAGACTAGTTGAAAGATTTCGCCATTAACAAACGGTTTTGTCTGCGACAGATTGAGTGCGCCAGAGTTGTCGACGGACATGTCTTCTACGTTAGCGGAGTGACAGAGATTCGACCGTCACATGCCGAATCTGCGAAAGACCGCAGACTTAAACCGTGCTGGATATAGTCCTCAGACAAACCTCTGTGTGTATGGTGGTCTATTATATTTTATGGATTTGTGTGAAGCTCCTGATTCATAGAATTAATGAAGTCTGACGAATCGACATCTTTCAGGTTTTTGTGATGCTCAGGTACTGATAAAATCAACTAAAACAGGATTGGTTTTTGATGGAAATTCAGAAAACGTCAAAGCTGTAAAGCAAGATCACAACCCGGGTCATGTGTGGATATTGGAAGGCAAGCAAGATGGTCATTTCATTATAGTAAACGCCAAAAATAAGTGAGTATTTCAATAGATTCCATTATCAACGAAATCAAAATGACTTATGTAGCTCTGACAAGATGAATATGTAGTTAGATATGATTTCAAACCGTATATTCAACGAAAATGTAAAAATCTGTCTTGGTGTTCTAGATCAGTATGCATACCAGGACAACCAGAACTAATTCACCCCTTGTTTCTTCGTTGTTATTATGTATGGATATTTCAAATCGAGTACATCGATTTGATATCATGAATATACAATTTAGTATCAGACCAAATATGACACTTCTGTTTTGAATAGACGGTATTTTGAAAATTATGATTCGATACAAAATAACATTTTTTTACAAACGTCAAAAAATGACAAGGTTCGCGCATTGACAACAGTATGCGAAGTGGCACTTTTTTTCATTTTCATTCGTTACCATGACACCGTGCGCGAAGTAATGTGCGAAATATATTTCGCACACTGCATGTAAACTATATGGGATTTACATTTTCTAACCTATATGGTCCTCAACTCCTCAATCAAGCAAAAAAACAAGAAATCGTTTATTTATTAATGTAGAACAATAATTAAGGCTTTCAAATTGTGAGAGATATTTTTCTGGCTTTATTTGCTTCACACCACTCTTTAAATTGCTGATATGCATTTTCATACTGCCGCCTCGATTTCTCCGGTAAAAGGTTGGAAATTACGGAATTGGCCGCATCTATCAAGTTAGGTGGGGTACTGCTTAGTTCATCGTCGCTCGAAATTTCCATTCTTTTACAATAATAAATATCACGCACGAAATTGACGCGAATAAAAAGTCACTCCAAAATAATTATCAAGAACTGTCACTTTGAAATAATTGTCAACAAATGCCATTTTATTTCCATAGTTACAGTAATTACTAGATTTGGAAAAATTATTTAAGCTAGTTCAATACTATTTTTCATAGTTATTACTTATTTTAGAACAATATTTTTGACGTTTGTAGAAAAAATTTTGTTTGCATCTCATGCGCGAAATACTTTGGTAATCTCGACTATTTTTTTTAACTCGGCTGCACCTCGTTAAAAAAATCAGTTCTCGATCACCAAAGTAGCATTTCGCGCACTAGATACAAAAATAACTATTACAACGATATATCATAGTCATACTTCCAATTCACAAACTACTGATTAATTGAGATTATATGAAAAATACTTTTTGTATTCCCCACGTAACAGCACATTTTCATGAAAGTGTGCCCTGGAGTATGTAACAATAGCATATGAGTAACAATAATTCGAATTCAAAGTTTTCACACAATGATTTGTATGCGGTCTATAATCCCAATTTTAGTATTTCTTTATTTTTAAACACCAGAAAACTCATTCCTTTCAAATGCTGACAGATACATTCTTATGTGGGTTAGAAACAGGGGCGTAGCTAACACCCTCGCAACCCCCGCGGTGCGGGGGGGCGCAAGCTTGTCAGGGGCGCAAGGAAACCAAAAATTTTGCATCAAATTATAACCAGAGCTACAAGGAGGTCCCTGCGGGTGGGCGTGCTTAAAGTTAGCTACGCCACTGGATAGAAACTCCTATCTAGTGTGCTGTGATAGCTGAAAAAAACTTCACAACTGGGAACCAATGCACCACTCTCGATGCAGATAGTACATAGGTAAACGAGTTCAAAAAGCCTGGGACACAAATTTTCCTGGCACTCTAGCGGTGATGATGTTATCAATATGGTCGCCAAAGTTTCGTGACACGCTTCTACATTTTCCTATATAACTTGGGTTAGAATTATGATATCGGTATAGGTTGGAGCGAAAGTGCGCAAGAGTCCGATTGCTCAAGTTCTATGATGGCAAAGGAGTTGATTTGAAAACCGAAGTAAACAAAATAACAAATATTATAACTGGAATTGTCGAATATACCCAAACCGACAAAAATTTACGGGGCCGATTGCTTCTTTCAAAATGGAATGTCGTGAATATTTGAAAAAAAAAATTTCAAGCATTCCAAGTGGTACCTGTGTTGTGAATGTTTTGCACCACCTTGTGTATAGTCGCCGTGACACTACTTCTTTAAATATTGATTAATTGATTAATAAACCTGAAAAACTAAAGATCCAATATGAAACAGTTATGTGATGGCCAGGTGCACAGGGAAGCACGTTAGGGCGAAGGCTCAGCAAGGTCCATAGCTTGGCCTGTTCGGTAGTAATGGGTGCAATGAGAACGACTCCATCTGCAGTGCAGGGGGGTGGGCAATGGCAACCCATTCGAGGATGCGAGATTATGGTTGGAGAGCTAGTGATGAACGTTTCATGAAGTATTTGATGCACATTTAAATTTTTTGTAATAGTATCTACTGGACAGATGAGCAGGTATACATGTATTGGCTAGAACTATCGTAGAACACCAGATACTGCGCATAAGAGGTTGCTGTGAAAAATTCTGTACCAAATAAAGTATTCGATTCACAGGTCGCAAACAGTAATTGGAAGTTAAGATAATTTTAAACACAGAAATAATAAGGCAGACAATTTTGATGGGTTTAACATTGAACATCATTACCCCAAAGTTGTTTTTTTCTTAAATACGAAATGAAGTGGTTCATTGACGCTGAAATTTCGACAGCGTCTCAATTACATATAGTAAGAAATAATAATGAAAAGCCAGACAGTTTTTCCAGGGATCATTTATTGGCAAACATGAAAATAAATGTTGCTTCTACTAGAAAGCGTAAACGTGAGTAAGACCATCAATCACCAGCGTAGCTACGGTTCTTCTCAGCGCTCTCATCTGCTTTTGGTCACGTGTTCTTGTACAGCTGTACCTTTAATTATTTATCTAGATAGTAGAGTAGTGTTATAATAATGAAGGGAATGTTTGCCAATAAGTAAATCTCTGAACAAATTTCTAGCTTTTTTTATTTATCTTTTAATATTTATAATCAAGAAGCTATTAAAATTTCAACATGATTTTTTTTTTCAAGATTCAAGATTTATTTTCACGAATGAACACAGAAGTTATCATTAAAAGACCTTTCCCAAGTTTACTAATATATCTAAACTATATACATAACTTTTGTAGACGAGCGGATAGTTGTATGAGGTTTAAATGACTCACTGGAGTAGACTCACGCTAGGCTCTGTAGCATGTTTTGTGATGTTTAAATCGGCGAGTCATTTGTACAAATTGTATATCTTATATGCAGTGGTGTTCGAATGACAAGTGCCGTTTACTTACATTTTTACGAAGAGTGAGAGTGAGAGTGAGAAGAGATGAAAGAAAAGAAATATATAAATATATAAATTGAAATGACAATTCAGATGAGATTGGACAATTTGAAACACTTTGATTGGGGTATAACCGTTTTTGCCACAGGTTCCGATACTACCGAACAGCAGTGCTCAGCAAATGTAGTCCCTCCCTCCCCTCACAATTTTTATGGGGAGAGAGAGACCACACCCACCGGGCAGCACTGCTCAGCAATAATAAATAATAAAACACTTCATTTAGTATTTTTATCAAAACAACTTCAAAGTGTTTTTGTTCAATGTTGAGTTGACCCCCCTCAAAAGTGCCTGCCTTATTTATTTCTGTGTTCTGAGTCACCTTAACTCTCAATTAGTATTTGTTGGCATCTGAATCAAACACTTTCTTGAGCCATATTTTTTAACCTTTCTCTTATGCGCTGTACCTGTTGTACCGAGGTAGGTCTAGCCAACACACTCATACCTGTCACTTATCCAATAGATACTATCACAAAAAATTTCAAGGTAGGGGAGACCGGGGCATTGTGGGGAACTTAAGGTTCATCTGCTATTAATGCAGTAACCCATTATTAAAAAAATGTTTTGATGGTTTACATCGCTTACTTGACGTGTTGTTCCTTATGTGCTATGATGTTACATTGGTATATCATTAAATAATCGACTGAACAAAACATTTTCGTTAAAACTCATTTACCCCGCCATACCCCGCCATAGGGGGCAAAGCAGGGTACTTAGTGGGGCAATGTGGGATATCAGTTATTGAATGAAATAGAGATTGGGAAAAATATTTTTATTGATCAACTTAACGAATGAACAGAAAATATAAAACACAAAATATACTCTTATATATGATTATATTAAATTATATGATAATAACTTAAGTACACATAAAACAAAGATGCGTAGCTTCATCATCTTCATCGTCTTCGCCGGCACACGAGCAATGTGCCCAACGACTGCACTTTCTGCACCTAATCCATCCTTCATTGGACTGAGACCATAGGTACCCACAATACAGACATTCAGCATCTTCGTCATCGTCAGAAGATACATTTTCAATTTGCCTTGAAGTTGATTTGAATTTTTTATTATTCTTTGTTGTGATTTTATCCGATTTACCTTCTGAACTCTTCGTTATGTCTCGTTTGCAGGCTTTTTTTCCTTTTGTTTTTTGTTGTTGAACTAATTCATTTTTGTAAGGCGACTCCGTAATTATCGCTGTTATTCCTCTGCGTTTTGTAACCCGTTGTGATGTTCGTACTTCTTTAGGTAAGGTTATTATGGCAGATCTTTTTGGTATGGTATTAATAATTCCTGAACTTCCAGGTTGCGGAGAGCTGGATCGAAGAGCCGTTTCAGGAGTTCTTTGTATGTCCCGTACCTTCTTATAATTTATTCCTGAACTTCCAGGTTGCAGAGAGTTGGGTCGAAGAGCCGGTTCGGGAGTCGTTTGGTTTGATTGCACCGCTGCCGTTGGATTTTCTGGATTATTGGTCGTTTCAGCCGGTGCAAAATCTGCATCTGAGAAGATGTTTGGTTCGAGAGGCCAAATTCCAGTTGATCTAAAGGAATTTACTGCAGTTGTCATAGTGGCAGCAGCAATAAACGCCTGTCCAAACAAACTAGCAGTCTGAAATTGGGTAACCACTCGACCTGGATGTGCTCGCAACCATTTCTTGACTTCATTGCTGTAGTAGGTGCTGAGGGGCTTCATGAAACCAACATCTAGGGGCTGAAGGCGGTGTGTACAGTGTGGTGGGAAACATAGCATGACCACACCATTGTCGCGAGCCAAATCAATAACTTCAATACTTTTAACATGAGTAGAGTTCCCATCAAGCAACAAAAGTACCGGATCTTCTTTGGTTGCATGCGCCCATTTTATGAATCTTTTTAACCACAAAATGAATAAATCACCTTGTATCCAACCAGATTCATGACATTCTCCCCAAGAACCAACCGGTGCGCCATCTAGTAAGTCAAGCTTCATTCGTTTTCGCGGAAATATAAACATAGGAGGCATATAACTTCCAGCAGCACTGAAGCAGACAATCGTCGTCATCAATTTGCCTCTTTCGGCAGATGTTAGAGTTCCGACCTGGCGTTTACCAGTTAGCTATAATTTTTTAATGACTTTTGGGAACCGTCGATACGCCGGTTTCGTCAACGTTGTAAGTGCGCTGAGGCGTAATTTTATACTTATCAACAGCTTTTTCAAGTAGACTAAAAAATTCATCAACTGCAACTCTGTTATACCCCATGGCCCTAGCCGCTGACGTTGCTTCCGGCTTTCTATAAGTTATATCCGGATTTTGTTTAAGAAAACCCCTCAGCCAGTCTGCCCCTGCCATTTTATGTGTTCTGTTGAAACTGTGGTCAATTTTATTTTTTTCTGCTAACTCGAAAGCTAGTGTTCGAAGTTCTATAGACGTCAGGCCGTAAAAACGAGCCTCCATTAATTTTATATATTCTACTAATTCAGTCTCTTGCTCATCGGTAAATACAGTTACATAATGGCCTAATTTCTTTGTTATGATTGTTTCATCGGGATTGCCCCTGTACTTCACAACACACCGTTCAAGTGTAGTTTGTGGCACATTGTGTTGTTGCGCTGCTTTTTTGAATCCCATTTCTCCTGAAACATAGCAAAGGACGGCTTTCTTCATTGCTTCTAGAGACCAAGAATGCTGTTCTGTTTTTCTCTTATACGTCTGAACCATCGCTCTGTAATTGAAGAAAGTATGTCCATAAACAAAAAAACTATACGATGAATATAGGGCATTGTGGGGTACAAAATAAACGTTCCCCACTTTGCCCCTATCGACTACCCCGCTTTGCCTCACATGACGTAACTAAACAAATATGGCTGTGACTCTTACCTTATGTCGTTGTCGGTCGTGTTAAATATATGAAAACAATCCTAAAACACACCTCAATCCGTAGGAAAGTTCATCTAAATTGTGGCACAAATACTAAGCACTTGTTGTTAATTCGAATATTTACTAAATAGTTAAGAAAATTGCGATTTTTTTTAAAGGTTTCTGAACAAAAGCTCCCGGCGTTCCAGAACGAGTAGCTTACACGCAGGTCGACTAGCAACTACAAACTATTAGCCGTGTCACTAACTCGCAATCCTGCGGTCATCTTTAGTAGCTCTAATGGCGCTATCCCACTATGCCCCGCTACCCCACAATACCCCAACAACATCAAACAGTTCATGAAACGTGCGTCATTAGCTCTTGGACTAATAGGGAGCCTGAATAAATGAAGGAGCTATGATTGGTCATGAGGAAATCGCGGATTCAGTGGATTCCTAATTTCACTCTCAATGTGCAAGATGCAGACATGTACCTGTAAGGAAAGGACGTACGAGAAAGCTACGCTCCAGGTAGATACACAACAGTTTTCTGAGCTGAACTGTACGCCATTCTAACTGTAGCTATGAGGCAAGAGGTGAAAGAAATGCCTGAGCAGATAATCTATATCTGTTTGGATAGTCAGACAGAGCTCAGAGCCATCTATCATTCTAACTCAAGCTTAGCACTTGTACAGTAATGCAGATATGCTATCGAGATACTAGCTGAAACAGAGAAAGTTTGCTGGGTCTGGGTCCTGGTTCACAGAGGGATGCGTTGAAACAAGGTGGCATACGAACTTGCTAGAACCGGTTCTGATACGCCGTTCTGTGAGTCAAAGCCTGTACTAGGCATTACAAGAAGCCAAAAATCTTCAGCATTTGATGACTAGGCTGGAGAAGAGCTGAACCAACTTCGGAAAGATAATTTAGGGTCACAAGAACACAAATAATTCGAATTCATAACAAGTTCTGGGGAAAATTGGGATTCGATTATAATTTCTGTTTTCATTTCAGGTTGGCGTTGGATGTACAGAAAGGCTGCGGAAATAGTCAGAATATCATGGTTCATAAAAAACATTCTAGAGACAATCAACAATTCTATATCAACAATGACGGAACTATTGGAACAGCCTGTGGTAAAGACCTCATCTTGCAGATCGAAAATGGAAATGTTGAAACGATTGAAAAATCTCAAGCTTGTTGTGGTCTTGACATTCACTTTGAATTCGTACCTGTGAAATGAGAACGATGACAATATATTGTGTAGATTTTCATTTCCAAAATAAAATGCATTCAGCAGCATGTGTTATCACTCTGAATATTTCCCTCTCACATTGTTATAACCTGAAAGTTGTAACAAATTCTTCAAACTTTTCGTGAATCGTACAACAGTTGTAGTAGAATGAGCCCATTCTAACACCAACACTATTCTCACTTCACAATGAGTTGTATTCATTCAACCAACTGCATAAACTATAGGTTTATCTCTCTCATAACTCAACAGAATTAATGTGTCTGATTTAAAACATGAGTAAAAGCATTCGCTCTAGGTTGATGCATACTAAGTAAGTGAGTAAGTAATTCATTGACCACGTTACAAACAATCGTACATTTGCATCAAGTCTAAACTTAAAAATTAGAAACTTAAAAATAGAGACAAAAAAAGAAATAGAATCTAAAAGTGTAAAATTTTAAAATGTCAGGACAACACTATAAATACAAATTGTGTATAAATAAAATAGAGTCAATATAATATGCATTGATCACAAGAGTATAACAAATAATGTAAAATAATAATTGTATAAATACATGTCTCAAGAGGTGGATTCATTTGAAACACTTAAAGAAGGGAGTATCAGTAATCTCATGTTCATGTTGAGATATTCTGTCACACTGTAGAAACAATTGTTTAAAAGAAAGTGTTTAACTGTGATTTTGAACTTGTGGGCATTTAAAAGCCTAACTTCGTCTGGCAACTTATTATAAATGTCGATATTTAACGTATTTTTGCTAGTCACTGCAAGTCTATGTTTGGGTTTTTTCAACAAGTTACCAGTCCTAGTTGGATACCGGTGATTTCCAGAGATAGTCTCATAATTTTCTTTATTGTTGTCTATTTCAAGTAGAGTAGAGTATATGAAAATGGTTGGAATGGGCATAATTTTCAATTTAATGAAGAGCGGACGGCAATGGTCCCTGTACTTTGCTCCGCTCATGATTCTGATAACTTTTTTTTGTAACACAAAAATGTTACTCGCATGGCTGGAATTTCCCCATAGTACTATACCAAACATTATGTGGCTATGGAACAAGCTGAAATAGCATGTTCTTAGTACATCCCAACTCACTAGGTTCTTTAATCTCCTTATTAAAAATATAATACTGGAGAGTTTATGTCCTAACTGGTCAACATGCTGTGACCAATTCAGTCTATCATCGATTATGATCCCCAGAAGTTTCACACTATTACCAGAGGGGATGTTTGAATGTGTGGAAATTAAAAGTTGTTGGTTTATGTCGATGTTGAGGCTGAGTTTGTTTGCCGTAAACCAATCGTTGGCTTTCTCAAGATTTGCTACTGACAATCGGAGTAAATTTGGAATATCTCCATCTGAATTTATTAAGGTGGTATCGTCTGCGAATAGCACACTTTTTGTTGGATTCAAATATTGACAGAGGTCGTTTATATATGTTATAAACAGTACTGGGCCAAGAACTGATCCCTGGGGTACTCCGTGTGTGACTTCCACCAGAGATGATTGCTTTGGGAAAAACTATAGTAAAGAGCTTCGCTTTTTCTTTCAAACCTCTGATATATCAGCCAGTCAAACCAGTGATGGAAAGAAAACGTGACCTACATTATAGTATAGGAAGGAGTATTAAAATTTCACATTCATGCCCTCGAAGTATCTCAAGGAAGATTCATCCTACTCATGATCTATACACTCACAAGTATTCTAAATTTTCTGAGTAGATCAGCTATGCTGATTCTCGGACGCAGGTGCCAAAAGGGGGTTCGCATGTCAGTGAATGTACACCAGTGGGTATGGTGCACTGCATTAGAGTGAGAGGGTGGTGGTGAACGTGGATGCGAGGGAGGTGGCGAGTCAGCTACTTAGCATATATCGTGACGTAGTCAATAGAGATCTATTTCGGTAATGAGGAATTGTCAATCGATCGCGCGGTTGAATTATAATAGTCTATGTATCAAGGGCGTAAAGTAGGCGTTTATGGCCTGAGGCGAAAATAATGGCCCGATTGAGTAGAGAAACAAATTGCATCTGACGGGAGCAATGATTCAATTATCAAGAAATGTAAAATTTTAGCAGATAGAGAAAATCTTAGAATTCTTACTTGAGAGCTATTTTGAATATAGGGGCAATCGTAAGTTGAATATTAACAAATATTTTGACTGATTACACATAATTAAATCTTTTTTGTAGGAATTTGAGTATATATATATTGCTAAACATATTTTGATATACAGTTATAGCAGGTAGCAAAACTGGTAAAGTACAATGGCTGCATCGATATACTGCAAATTGGTGTCCAAATTTATATTCAATTTGATTGTATTCTCAATGAATACCTACTTGTTCTCATAGCGATGAGGATGTTTGTAAAGCAGCTTTCCATAAAGAATAATTGTATTCAAGAAAAGAGAGAATATCCCATCCCTAACATAGGAAATTGTACCAACAACATTGGTAATATAAAATTTCAATATACAGACTTATGGCTTTGATAATGTAGATTATGAATAAATGTTGTTAAATGAGTATTTCTTCATTGAACTGAATTGACTGTTTCGTAGAAGGACTTGAATTGACGTATAAATAAGGGCAATTCAAGAACATTACCAACTTTACGGCCCGCGGGCAATAATGGTACCGCTAAAGTATCACTTTACGCCTGTAAAACCGGGCGGTAAAGTGTACTTTACCGCCTGCTAGTGCATAGTAGTTATTTATGTATCAAGGGCGTAAAGTAGGCGTTTATGGCCTGCGGCGTGGATGATGGCCCGATGGCGTTAGCCGAGGGCCATCACACGCCGATGGCCTTAAACGCATTTTACGCACGTGATACATACAAAATTTTCTGCACTAGCGATTTTATAGCGCGAATCACAAATACTGACTTGAATTGCAATGGTCTACACGTTTCATACGTCATGCATACAATAATTAAGGGTAACATAATATGAGGAATGTGAAACTGTATTTCAGCTGAATCTCAGCTAAGTCTCAGCTAAATCTGTGGAAATTTAATCGTGTTTACCTTAGTGTCATATACTATGAATTTCCATCAAGTAAAGGCCACGTCAATCCAAAAAATGAGTGCTATATTTCAAATAAATAGATCATCACCGAAAAAATTGCCAACGATTATGAACAAATGTTAGAAAGAGTATTGCTCTATTGAACTGAAATGATTCTAATTCGTGTTAGGAATTGCATGAAATGATGTTTGAGTATAGACAATTTTAGAATTTTTTCTACTTTACGGCCCGCCTGGCCATAATGCGCCCACGGGCGGTAAAGTGCCACTTTACGCCCAGCGAACCGGGCGGTAAAGTGTACTTTACCGCCCGCTAATGCATAAAAAGAATTATGATAGTAGATGGAAATATTCATAGTATGAACGTGTGAAAATGATATCGAAGTTTGAAAAAATGGGGAAAGTATGATAACGAGGAACGTTTATAATGTGACTCAAAACACATAATTCAAGAGAAAAAAACATAACTGTTGTCTGTCAGACATCAACCTTTTATAACAGGTGTACCAACATATCATTCAAGCGAAATAATATGGCTGTTGCTTGTGAAATGTAGGGTGGAAAATGGGACAGAGAAAAAACGAATCAATGCAGATATGGAGCAGGGAAAAAACGAATGTGAGAAACATCGATAATCTGTATTCAACAAATAACTGCATTTTTTGGCAAATAACTGCTTCATGCTGTTACATTAACAGTCAATTTTCATTGGCTTGTGAGAGTTTGGACGTCTCTGCACAGTAAGCATGCTAATGGTATACATTTCTGTGCAGAAAAAAATATTTGACGTCCTAATCAGAACCTATGATACCTAATAGATGGATATCATTGAACTACTCATGTCAACGAATTCATCACCTACAATAATGAAATACTTACGTACGATACTTGATTTTGTCATAATTTTTTTTTTGAAATATTCAGATTAGAAAAGAAATTATACAGAAATAAGATTGGAAATGAAAAAAAAAATTATTGTCATTTTTGAAATAGTTCTTTAGTAGAATAGTTGTTTACATTACAACAAGGTTACTTAGTAAGGTTTATTTTCAGTTTATTCATACAATGTATTCTACACTTTATAGTTATGTATGTATTTATTTATGAATAAACTTATATTATTATTATTATTATTATTATTACATATAAAAGATGTCATTTCCTAGTACAATCCAATCCATGTCAATTTACTTGTAAAGTTATCAACAGATTTAGAACATGGATGAATGGTCGTAAAAACAAGTCTTGCATATGAAAAGTATCCGCGAAATTGTATTCGCTAAAGATGGAAGGACAATCTGGAGCAATGGGAGCAGTATTATAAGCAGTGTTTACTACTAGTGAATACTTATAACATAAGTCAACACCTCCCATGGAAGAATTTAGTCCACTTGAACTCCACAAAGTACTATTCGTATGGAGCTCCTAATTCAAAGAATGAACGAAGTTTGACGAATCGACATCTTTCAGGTTTTTGTGATGCTCAGGTACTGATAAAAACAACTAAATCAGGATTGGTTTTCGATGGAAATTAAGAAAACGTCAAAGCTGTAAAGCAAGACCACAACCCGGGTCATGAGTGGATATTGGAAGGCAAGCAAAATGGTCATTTCGTTAAAATTAACGCCAAAAATAAGTGAGTATTTCTATAAATTTCAATATCAACGAAATCAAAATATTCAAAATGACATGTGTAGCTCTGACAAGATGGATATGTAGTTTGATATGATTTCAAACCGTATACTCAACGGAAATGTAAATATCTGTCTTGGTGTTCTCGATCAGTATGTACCAGGAGAACCAGAACCAATTCACCCCTTGTATCTTTTTTGTTATTTTGTATGGATATTTCAAATCGAGTACATCGATTTGATATCATAAATATACAATTCAGTATCAGACCAAATACGACACTTCCGTTTTGAATAGAAGGTATTTCGAAAATTTTAATTTGATACAAAATAACATTTACAACGATAAATCATAGTCATACTTCTAATTCACAAACTACTGATATAATTGAGATTATATAAAATACACTTTTTGTATTCCCTATGTAACAATATTTTCATGAAAGTATGCCATGGAGCATGAAACAATAGCATATGAGTATGCAACTTCCGGTTTCACCGGAAGTGACATTAACCGTCAATTTTTATTGGCATGTAAGAGTTTGGACGCCTTTGCACTGTTGGCATGCGAATGGTATGAATTTCTGAGCATAAAAAATTATTTGTAGTCCTAATCAGAACCTATGATACATAATGGATGGATATCATTGAACTTCTCATGTCAATGAATTCATCACCTACAAAAATGAAATACATACGTACCTAAGATACTTGATTTTGTTATTCATTTATAAAAGATATCATTTCCTAGTACCATCCAATTCGTGTCAATATACTTGTGAAGACAGCAGGTTTTATAGATTTAGTCGCAGCCTCAGTCGTTGCAGTTGACATTGCCGTAGGAAGATGAATGTGCCGTTGCTCATGGATACGTTTATAGATCCGCTGCCGTGGCAGTTGCTGTTGTCGCTGCCGCCGGTAGTTATCCAACTTTTATCTTAAACGGCAGCGGCAGCAGAAAATGACATGAAACTCAAAATGTCCTTGTCAAAATGAACGAAAGGTCACATAATTTTGGTTATGTATTTGTTTATATAGTTTGAGAGCAAAAATTTATTTCATTCAGCAATGTTAGAATATGTGGAAAATAAAGATGTTGATGTAGGCGTATTCCTAAACATACTAGAAGGATTTCCACATCTATATAATCTGATGGACGAGAATTATAAAAATATGTTCATAAAGGAAAACAGTTGGCGCTCAATGAACACAAAATAAAACTATAAATAGGTCAACGGCTACGGCAACGGCTACGGCAGCAGAAGCGGCTGCGAAAAAATCTATAAATCCTGCTTTATATGTAGATTTGGAACATGTATGGATTGTCTTAAAAACAAGTCTTGCGTATGAAAAGTATTCGCGAAATTGTATTTGCTAAAGATGGATGGATGATATCTGGAGCAATGGGAGCAATAGTATAAGCAGTATTTGCTACTAGTTTATACTTCTAACATAAGTCAACACCTCCCATCGGAGAATTTACTTCACGTATAATAGTATACCCCACAAAATACTAGAAAGTAAAAACTCGTACTTGAAGTTCAAGCAAATACTCATTTTAATCATACCACTCAATACGTCAATATGATTATGAGATAAGCCTATACCATTCAGTTATCGGTTCACACAGAGATTTTGAATTTGACGTAAAGGTAAAGGATTGGAATATACGCGATCTGATTGAATCATCACTTACAAAATTCTACAAGACGAGTCAGAAGTGTTATCAACTTTTTATGGCAAATTACACCAGGTCTATTTTCATCAGTATCAACAATGTTATCAGAATACTCATCACAAAAATGTATGGACTGATAGTATTCGTCCACTAGATGGAGCTGAAATCGAAAAATTTCAATACTCGAATCGAACAATTCAATTGTATCGAAGTTAGGGAGGTTTTTATATTCAACACCGTTATATCCTCTATAATAATAATGATAACATTAATTTTCATCCACTGCCAAATGTAAAATAAAAAATAGTTTACACAAAGAATAACATTCAATACGTGAATGAATTGTTAACCGTAAATTAGAAGTGATTTCGAGTTATAAAATAATGAATTCTGATAAGTTTTGTGGACATAAACAGTTACGATTGAATATGGAAACACGAATTGATCGAAAGTTTGATTTCATGAAGGAAATTCGTTTCTTGACATGGCATTTGTTAGTCTGAAAATGAAAAAATAGAAAATCAAGAAAATCTATTTAATATATTTTTATTCTATTATCAATTAGTAAAGTCTTCGAAAGAATAATAAGAACAAGACCTACCGCATATTTATGATGCAATTCATTCCTTGACAAAAACTATCTATGAATCCTTAGACTCGAGCACTCCTTCTATCGGTGTTTTTATAAATCTGAAATAGGCCTTTGATACTGTCGATCACTCCATTTGTTTAGATACACAAGAAGATATGAGTGTAAGGGGTCTAGCACACAACCTATTCGAAAGATACCTAACAAGTAGAACTCAAAGAGTGAAATTCAAAAATCAAGTGAGTAAAGAGATCAATATTGAATGTGGTGTACCACAAGGAACAGTATTGGGGACGGTGCTATTCGTAATTTACTTGAACAGAAAACAATCAGCAAAATAATCAGCGGACGACACTGTGATATTTTACAAAAATGAAGACTGGTACAATCTCTAATTGAATGTTAAAAAACATCTTGGAAAACTCAAAGACTGGTTCGATAGCAGATTACTTTCGATTAACTGCTAAGAAACTATATACCTACTAGCCCTTTAGTAGTCATGAGACATCTTTGACAAAATACAATTTAAATATCCAACAAGATTTTTTAATTAAACCTGCAATGAAGGTAAAATACTTGGGCATTTACATTGACAATCTTTTACGTTGGAACCATCATATGGAATCTTCAATAAAAAAACTTCGTAATATACTATTTCGTTTCAAACGAGTTGGTCCATTTTTGAGCTTCAAATATAAAACAATGCTGTGCCACAGTATGGTTGAGTCAAACCTCAATTATGACAGTTGTGGGAATGAATGGAAGTAGTATCGTCAGCGTAGAATACACAGAAGCCTGGAAATATAGTGTGGAAAATATCATTCATGTAAATAATAAGAAGGAGCGGACCCAACACGGAGCCCTGTGGTACACCATGGTTCATGTGTTGATACTTCGAAGAGATATCAATGATGTGCACAGACTGCATGAAATAAGAGCTAAAGAAGTCAAGTGCCACACCCCTTATTCCATAAAAGCTTAGTTTCTCTAAGAGAATCCCAGGTAGCACATCATATCGGCTGAATCTTGGTTCCATATTGGGCCAATATAGATATATTGTAAATGAAAAATCAATATTGTTCCAATATGGGTGAATATTCAAAAAACAATATTATATTAATAATATTGGTGGAATATTGGTTGAACTAGATTACCACGTAGATTATCACACGAAATATTGGGTCAATATTGGTTGAATAATTTCTACCAATATCGATAATACAATATTGGTTATATATTGTTTTCCACATCTAGAATAAATATTGCAATCCAAATATTCCAGTCATATCGATTATTTCCAAGTTTCTTAGAATATTGGTTGAATATCACTTTCACTTTATTTGACAAATTGTAAAAACTCATATTGAGTCAATATTGGTTGAATAATATTTACCAATATCGATAAAACAATATTGTCTTCACATCGTTTTTAACATCTAGAATAAATATCGCAATCCCAATATTCCCCTAATATCGATTCTAGGAATAAAAACTATATTGTATCTCCAAATATGATTACACATTGGTTGAATATCATTTCGCCAATTTTCAACAAATCTTATTGATTAATATTGGGTCAATATTGGTTCAATAATATGTATTGATATCCTTAAAACAATATTGTCTTCATATTGTTTCCTACATCTAGATTGAGATGAAATTTGAATGTTGGCAGAATATTCAATGGAACATATTGAAATTATATCATGATCAAACCTGGATAAAAATCCGCTAGGTGGCTCTACATATAGAACATCTTCTAAAACCTACGAAAGTATATTAAATACTTCCCATTCCTTGTTTTCAAGACAGCTCACTCAGTGGTTATGGCGATCAAAAGGCAGACTCTGGTGTCACCTTCATCAACTTAAAGACATTCAATAATTTACAAAGGTATATGACATCCACCAATATATCCAAATGATATTGTACCAATATCGATAAATATTTTATATTATTGCTTCAAGAATATTTCACCAAAACTATTTCTAAAATATTCAACCAATATTCGACCAATATCGCAAAATGTTCACATTTTACTTCTCGACAATATAACTTTTGAATATTGTGCCAATATTATCAGAATATTGTATCAGCGATTTTGTTCCAATATCGCCGAACATTTTGAGGCCAATATTAGTTCAAGAATATTTCGCCAATATTATTCAAGTAATATTGAACCAATATCGCCGAATGTTCACATTTTTTTCTCGCCAATATTGCATTTCAAATATTTCGCCAATATCTTCACAATATTGTACCAATATAGGTGTGCTACTTGGGAAATTCATGCGAGACACAGTCGAACGCAATGCTCAAGTCACAAATTGTTATTGAGGTATGTTCACCCCTTTCAAAACCCTCGACAGTACCTTGCACAACTTTAGAGATAGCTTTTACAGTGAAGAAATTGCTTCTGAATGCAAGTTGGTTTTTATTGATAAAATTATCTCTCTCAAAGTAGCCTTTGCTTCACTATGATCTCAAATATTTTTCCAAATATGGGAATTATAGATATTGGTCGGTATTTGTCTACATCGTCCTTGTCGCCTTTAATTGAAAATAGGAATTATTTTAGTGAATTTGAAGATATCTGGAAATGTGCTTTCGGAAAGACATAGATTGATCAATGCAGTGAGAGGTCCCACAATTATCTCACTTGTTTCTTTAATAATTTCAGTGTTCGGATCATATACATCACAGCACTTTATATTTTTGAGGTTTTGTATGACATCTGAAACCTCCATTTCTGTCACAGGCATAAAAAAGAAAGATCCTTGGGTTTCGGAAGATTTTTCAGAAAATTTGTGATATTTTTATCTACCTTAGGTAAAGAGTTTAAAATATTCTCTGCAATGTTACAGAAGAAATCATCAAATTCTTCAGGAGATATTGAATCATGGTACTTTTCGGGTGCTTTGTTTTTGTTCCTATCATAATTTGTTAGAGCTCCCGCGCACGAGAGGTTGTTTCACCGCGCGGTTATTTGGCTGTCGCGGCGAGAAACCGCTAGTGAGCAGACGAGCGGGTAGGTGCCGTCTGCCGCGTCGCAGTTTGAACATGAAGGTCGCTAAAATTGCTACTCTATGTGCTGCATTATTACGTTTACGACAAAAGCGCAAGAAAAAAAGATATTGGGTTCATCCATTAGTAGGACAACGATTACTAAAGGGACAATTTCATAAAATATACGCTGATTTATGTACACACCCGAAGAAATTTTTTGGTTATTTTAAGATGAGCAAGAGCTCATTTGATGAACTGTTGAATATGATACGACGTCATATTACATACAAAAATACAAACATGAGAATACCTGTAGGAGCAGAAGAAAGGTTGGCAATAACTCTCAGGTAAGAAAAAGGTTGTATTTATTGAAACTTAAGCTATATGACAAAACAATAACAGAACATTACACTTGAATTTAAAGTAAGTTTAATATTACATTAAACACATATTAATGAAGTTCAAGTAGTTCTGAATCAGACGTAGAGAGGAGCGAGCGATCATCTGGTGAAAAAGGTGATTGTTGAGGGCTGGGTGTGAATGATGAATAATAGTTCCCAACAGATGTATTTGGTTCTTGTTGAATGTGATGTGAGAATGTTGGGTGAGAGGTTGAGGTTGAACGGGCTGTAGTCCAGTTGTGGTTGGAGATTATGTCGCCTGAATGTACGTGTTGCGAATAAGGAAAGCAGGTAGGTATACGTTGGTTTATAGAAGGAGCTATATTGGTATGGCCAGGTAACGTATAAGAAACCTCTTGCAAAACTTGTAGAAATCCCATTTTCACACGTAATTTCTGCTGCGCAGATAGTTTTCTTACTGATGGCCATATCGAGAGTAAAAAACTTTTATCCTCATCAATATCGTCTTTTTGTTGGTCTTGAAGAATTGCCAATAAGGATTCTTCGTAAGTAGGTTTCTGAATTATTTTTTGTTTCAGATACCTAGCAACAGGAAACAGCTTTTATTCGTTACATTATGAATATTTACTTGGAGCTACCACTATTCGGGAGATTGTACAAACGACGTGCAAAGCAATATGGATATCTCTACAACCTGTATTTATGGCTCCTAAAACAGAAAACGACTGGCTACAGATTGCAACACAATTTGAAGAAAGGACAAATTTCCCGCACTGCATTGCTGCCATCGACGGGAAACATATCCGTTTGAAAAAACCCAATGAGAGTGGATCGTTTTTTTCAATTATAAATCATTTTTCTCCATGGTTCTTTTAGCGGTAGTAGATGCAGATTACTGTTTCACCTATATCGATATTGGTGCCTATGGTGCAGAATGTGACGCGACTTTCTTTAAACGCTCAAATTTATACAAAAAAATGGAAAATATAGAATTACACATTCCAGCACGTAGCACTTTACGTGGAGATGACAAGGGAACACCTATGCCATTCGTCATGGTAGCAGATGAAGCTTTTGGCTTGACAGAAAGTATTTTAAGGCCATATCCACGTAGAAAATTGACAATTGCACAAAGGGTTTACAATTACAGATTAATAAGAGCACGAAGAATGGTCGAATGTACCTTTGATACTCTCTAATAAATGGCGAATTTTACATCGTGCTCTTGATGTTAACCCATCTTTTTGTGATGATATAGTGATGGCATGTTGCATTCTCCATAATTTTGTTAGGAAGCAAGATGGAATAATATTTGAAGATACTCTGCATGCATGTTCTATGGACAATATAGTGGCACTTGGAGTTCGGAGCACTCTAAATGGGAATGATATCCGAGAATATTTTACCCATTACTTTACTTCTCCGGAGGGATGTGTTCCTTGGCAGTATGAGAAAATATAGTCGAATACACGAATCTAATTCTTGACACTATATTTTGAAGTTATATGTACTTACTGCAATAATCAACTACAAACAGTACTTATTTTTATTATTAGCTTACTGTTTTACTATCAGGCTCAAATTGATATGAAATGACCGTGTATGTACATATTCATTTTACAAAACAATGATACATCTTTGTTAACTACGCACTTACCTTTCTTCTTTCGTTCTTCTGCATCTAAATTACACCATTCCGGTACTACACCTTCACACACTTCTACCCAGAGCTTTTCTTTTATATTTTTATCGCTGTATTCTGGTAGTTGTTTGTTATACAGATCTGCTCTTTTTTCAACTTCTAGAATATCGCAATAGTCAGATCCAGATATTTTGTCAACTACTCCAAGCACAAGAAAGCCATAAACTGAATACCCCTGACGGCAGTTCAACCGCTTATGCGCGGTAGCCCGTTCGAGAACACCAGTTTCATTTGAATAAGCGGCAACCGCTCCGTTTGCTGAATAGGACATGATGCGTTTTTCCAACAGCGACGGGTACAAGCCACCTAGTGCGTTTACGTGCATTACAAACAATACGTCAGATTCAGGCGGTTAAACCACCGCGGCGGTTGAACGGTTAAATAACCGCTCGTGCGCGGGAGCTCTAGCCTCCAATTGTCACGTGATTTATTGCTGGAGTTTGTGAAAAAGTTTTTGTTGGCTGTTGTTGTTGTAATTCGAATCTCTTTCAGATAATGTTTTTTTTTTATATTTCTTGTACGCCATAAAATCTGCAGGTTCTCTAGTAGTGTCGCTCAAGGACTTAATATATGAAAGAGTATCTCTCATCCTTCGGAAATTTTCGTTAAACAAACAGACTGGTGGATTATTAGTGTTTTTTCTGTTCAATTTTCTCCGTGAAGAACAATTCTGAACCAGGGAAGTGTGAGTCTTTAAGAGACATTCAGATAATAATGATGTATCTGCCTTAGTGTTCTCAAAGTGAGACCAATCTACATTCAACAGATATTTTTTAATTTTGTTAAAGCTGATTTAGTGATTTTCCTCCTCACATTTCGTACAATAATTTTAGCACAATTGAAGTTAATATTTATAAGTATAATGGGCAGTGTGATCTGACAGACCAGGATCAAAGACAACTGTCTCAAATTCAGTTAAATTTGTGAAACTGTTATCGATCAAGCTGGATGATTTGTTTGTGACCCTTGTATAGTCAGATATTGTGATTATAAGGCCGAAAGAGCCTATTATATCTAACCAATTGTTGTGATTTTTTCAGATTCATATTGAAATCGCCAAGAATGGTTATGTATTTAAACTTGCTGAAAATATAGTTGAGCATTTCTGAGAACCCTTCGAAAAATAAGTCCGAATCTCCGTAGGAAGGTGATCTGTAAACAGTAATTACTGCCATTTTGAGACACGGTAATTCGATAGCACAAAACTCACTGTGCAATTATCTACTGAATTGTTTTATTTTTATAAGTTTCCATTCTAATTTGTCAATTTGTCAAAAAAATACATACACCACCGTAAATTGAATCTCTTCTGCAGAAATGATGCGTCAGTCTCAAGTTACGGAGATTGATGAACTTTAATGCATCTTGCGTCATCCAGTGTTCGCTCAAACACAGTATATCAACTTTGTGCTTGTCAAGAAACGGTAGTAGCTGATCTACTTTTTTGGAGAGACACTGAATATTCATATGAAGAGGCTCACCCGATTATATTCATGCAGTTTGTTGAGGGAACTAGGTCTATAGTCTTTCATTACTTTCATAAAGGAGGAAGTGCCTCTTTCTTCCGGAATAAAAAACGTTGGACATAAGAGTCAATAGGCCACACTGATGGTTCCATGGCTTTCCCAAAATTCTTTTCGTGTATCGTTACCTTGAAAGTAGAGTATTTCTGTGGAAACTTAGACTTCCATGGTTTGCAGACAACTTCCGGAAAATGTGGTTCAAGGAAAGATATCAGAGTTTCTGGCTTTGCACTATGGTTCAGTCTTGTTACGTAAAAAACAAATACTTTTGGGATGCCCTGTATAGAGGAAGAAGCTACACTGTCGTATGTGCCAACCACTCCAGATGATTTACTTTTCTTTTTCTTGGTATAGCTGACGGTTTGCCATATCTCTGCCTTCTGCTGACTCAGTTGAGGTTCGTTGTGCTTGGACAATTCCTAAACTGACCTGTTCTTTCGTGATTATTTGTTTATTAGTTGTAACATCACTGTCTATTCCGCTGATACGTTCCGTCCTGCTGGCAGATTCATGTGTTTTTATCAGACTTGGCAACTTCGAATTCTACCAAAGTATTTTTTTTAACAACGGTTTGTAATAGTTCCTCGTTTAATCTTTGTAGATAGTCTATTTCGATATTTTTACATCTAATTTCACCTTTTAGGTTAGTTATTTCCGAATCGGGATTACAGACACTATAGTAAAATTCGCTGTTTTCATCACCGTCAATGGTTTTTCGAACACTTTTACTAATGTGGAACGATGTGGCATACTCTCCAGAACCGTATGTACTATTAAATGTTGAAATGTTGAATATGTTGAAAAACATATACTTCGGTATTTTTCACTCTTTGTTCAGCTATGGTACGTTTTTATGGGGTAAATCAGTTAACTCTGTAAAAATATTTAAACAACAGAAACGAGCAATAAGAATATTAACCGGAGTTAGATATAATAAACATTGTCGACAACTCTATACAAAATTTGACCGAAAATCATTCCAAGAGACTGAGCATCCCAAAAATGTCTAGCCTTCATCATCATAACACACGTTCCGTTACTTCTGATGATTTACTAGTGCCACGCTACAGATTAGTAAAATCAGAAAGAAACTCTTTAAATTTCAAACTTTATAACAAGTTACCTTGCCAAATTAAATCCATCAATGATAAATGTTTCAAAATTAATGTGAAAAAAGTGCATCTGGATCATTGCTTCTATTCTGTTGATGATTATATTCAAACATCCCTTCTGTGACCTCACTTTCATAATTTTCTTTTGTTTTAAATTCAACTATTACATATATATTGTGTTTAAATGTATATTTGTATTTATAATATACAAATTTTATTTTATTTATGTAAATGTATGTGTATATTGTGTATATACAGTGCGACGCTAAATTATGGAACAAATTCATTATCTCTGAATATAAAGATATATCGGAAAAAGACTCGGACAGGTCGATTTTCTTTTCCGATGGGCCAATTTTTGAACCTCACCCAAAATATATAAGGTTATCCGCATTTGAGGAAAAGCGACTTCGGTGATATTTTTAAATGGGACACCCAGTATATTTGTCCATATTTGGTTAGGAATCCAGTGATACCAAGTTTGATAGGATTATGTCAAACGGCTGCGGAGATATGGCCAAAAAACTTCTCCATATACCCAATGAGTGCGACGGAGACTTTTAACATTCTGAATCGTGTTGAGTCTCGCAGTCATACTCATTAGACATACGAGGAAGTTTTTTGGCCATATCTCCGCAGCCGTTTGATATAATCCTATCAAAGTTGGTATCACTGGATTCGTAATGACGATCCCTAACCAAATATGGAAAAATATACTGGATGTCCAATTTAAACATATCACCAAAGTAATTTTTACTCAATTGCGGATAACCCTATATATTTTGGGTGGGGTTCAAAAATTGGCCCATCGGAAAAGAAAATCGACTTGTCCGAGGATTTTTCCGAAATATTTTGATATTCAGAAATAATGAATTTGTTCCATAATTTAGCATCGCACTGTATATTCTGTTCCACTGACTTACTATAAACCATATTCTGTATGTGTCACATAGTCAATAAAACTATCTCTTATATGAGAAATGGTGAATTCAAAAACCTGTCAAGAACGGGTAGTATTCAAAAAACAACCCAGTTATGTGGATCAGAGATTTCTACGAATGAAACTCATTACTTTCCATGCAGTGTTAATAGTATATTACGTAACAAGAGTTGTGAGTAACCCATTACGCACGAAATGAAAAAGTTTATGCACGAAGCCGCGCAGCGGCGAGTGCATAACTTTCATGAGTGCGTAATGGGCTTACAACTCGTGTAACGTGCTATACTTTTTCTACGCCCATTCATTTTAACGTTATGCTTGTGTCGCCAATCTATAAATTTTTGATAGGTAATTTCGTACCTTTCTTTGGATTTTAGCGGTAACAAATTATGTGTGGCAGCTTGAGGTTTTCCTAAAATCTTCGGTGGAGTGCTCATCATTTCATCACTTCCACTACTATCAGACATATTCGTAGATAAAGTTGAGAAAATGTTCGGATACAATTATATTTTGTCCAAGAATTTGATAATATTAATGACATGACATTTATTTTCATAGCATGCTACATATGAAAACGTGTAATTTTTTTAAAGAAACTGCACAACGTGCTATTTACATTTAAGGGCATCACTGTTTCAATCCTAAAAATATCTCGCTAATGCTAAAAGTTTTTATGTTTTTTAATTGACTTAATTTGTGTAAATAGACCAAATAAAGTCTTACGTAGATAAAAATTTGATTGTAATTCAATTAAAACAAGAAGTTTAAGTTTTCTTCTCAGAACGCACGTGTATGTTATGAGATCTCATTACGTGCATGTTATTGTTAAATGTCATTTACAAGGAATGTTGACAGTGCGATTTTTGACATTTACAGACATGGGTGTGGAAGAAGGGTATAAATAGCCTTGTGATAAAGATGTATATTTTATTTGTCTAATAACCACAAGAAATCGGTGAAATCAAGAATCAACGTTACTGACGTAATCGTTTAACGTCTGATATATCTTTGTTGGTAAACAGTATCTCCACGTCAAGAGGTAGAGTACCAATCCAAAAATTGCATACCTGAAAACTTTCAGTGTCAGTATAAACCTGAAACAAAATACGTCAAATCATAATGAAGAATAAAAAGAATTTCGATAATGTATAGCTGATTTTTGTCGTATCACTTTTTTAAAATTATTTGGGCCGTTTTAAAAACTTTTCATTTTAGCGTTGAAACAATGACGTTATAGACAGAATGTTTTGAAACGAAATGCACCATTTTGTAGCCATAGTCAAATCAATGACGTCGAATTGAAAAAGTTTTAAAAACATTATTGAATACGGTTCAACGACAAAAACAGCTTTGATGGATATATTTTACACACATTTAGTGTTTTTCATTATGGATCATAATGAGAGATGGGCTCAAATGATTACACAAATGATAACAGACAGAAAATACACAAGAGGTTTATAATTGTCTGTATGTCACCTGGTGGACAAACTCTTATAGATAGTACTGCCTGAGATAAGAATGGAAGCATAGCTAGATAACTTCTACTATCGCCCAGTGTCTCAATGACTATACCCAGATATGAAATACTATCTGCAAATAATTCACATTTCTCTTTTTCAATTGTTAGCCCACTTTCTTGGAGTAAATGAAAAACTATTTTCAAATTATCCAAATGAACTTCTCTAATTTTTCCTGTGATAATTTATCATCCATAAAACACCCTACTGCATCTAACTTCATAAGCAACTGTTCCATGATTCGCTGGAACTGCGCAGGCGCACTAGCTATCCTGAATTGTAAAGAATTGTAGTAAAACAATCCCTTGAGAGTTGAACTAGTGGTCAACAGACGCGAATCAGGGTGTAATTGTACTTGCTGGTAGGTATGTGCTGAATTAATTTTCGAAAATTGTACTACCCCTCTCAACTTTTCTTACAAATCTTCGATTCGCGGCAGTGGGTATTTATCAATGATTAAAATAAATGAGGCTTAACATCCGAATCGATTCATTCCTCGGTTGAAAATCATACCCCCACCTGATGTTTCTAGAGATAATTGAACTGATCAATTGATTAATTTTGAAAGGACAAACCTGAAGGTTTGGCTGAAATCAAGATAAAAGATTTCGATAAAATAAAAATATTAAATAAATAATAATAAAAAAGTGTATTCGCTACGATACAAGAAATGTTTATACGATACAATAAGGAAAGTTACAGTAAATGAACATAGGGTTACCACAGAAGCTTTAGTTCCTAAGGACTATTGCTTGTACGTGGTTTCGTATGTATACGGTGTAATACTGATAAACATAATAGTTAGTAGTGAATAATTATTAATAAATAATGAGATGTGATGTAGGTAGTGTAAGTAGTAGAACAATAACAAAGTAATATGTGATATTTAAAGTAATAGCAAAGTAATAATTGAGATTTAGTAAGATATATTCCCTTGCGGTTCCCCGTAAGTTACGAACATACTGTTGCTCAGTTCACCTCCGATGTCAACCCTTTGTTCACGATGTTCAGTACATTATAGATATTTCCTCTCAGTCCATTATTATCCAATTCATCCAGCAGTGTTTTATGGCACACGGTATCGAAGGCCATAGCGAGGTCTACGAAGGTACATAAGGCAGGCGTGCTCTTATCCAATGACTTGTAGATATGAGTTGTTAATTATTGGCGTATAGCATCGTCAGTCGACTTTGCCTCTCTGAAGCCATATTGGAAGTTGGAAAGTATACTATTTTTGGAACAGAAATTTTGTATTCTGATTTTTATTATTTTTTCTATAATTCCGTGAAATGGGAAATGGGTCTATAGTTCACCATTTCTAATTTATTTCCATTTTTGTATAGTGGTTTGACGATTCCAACTTTGAGGTTTTTAGGATAATAGCCTCTATCAAAACAGCAATTTATTAAGTGGGTTAGCGGAACTTTTATCTCGTTCGACATTTTTTTCAGGGTCTCTGCACGTATATTATCGTTTCCTGGAGCTTTTTTTAGTTTCAGTTCCATGATGGTTCCCTATATTCATCAGGGGCTTGTATTCTGTCTGCAAATCTCTTTCCCATCGTACTATAGTACTGATTAAAACTGTTGGAAATATTACTTTTTGTCTTCTATATAGGAATCGTTAATATGTGTATCCCATTTTAGGTGCTGATCAAGGTAAATTCAAGGTATTTCAAGTTTGGATCTCTCACGTATCGACTAGCTGTCACCTTTCGACAGTCTTCTCGACTTAGAGAGCGGAGTGATTCTCATCACATGTCGAGAATCTAGTCGAGAAGTAACGTATGTCTCAGCATATAGTTGGGGAGGTAGCGACAAATTTCACCGGACCATTTTACTGAGGCTGAATTTTCTAATGAAGGCTTTCCTTATGTTTTTAAGAGAAAATTTCCATGTCAGCTGGTCCAGATCCGTGACTTAAGATTGTGAGAGGCTGCGGATCTCGCGAGAAAATAACGATTTTCGGAGTATTTTACTGAAGGTAATAATTTGCAGATAGTTTAATGATTGAATTATAATCGTGAAAAAACATGTTAGCTGCATAATTTCTGTGACCTAACATGTTAGCTGTGTATATGAATATGTAAAAAAAAATTGAAACACGGATCATTTTACCGAGGCTAAAAATTACATACTGAATAGTAAACACTCTGAAAATCATAAAAAAATATGTTAGCTGCATAATTTCAGTAACTTAACATGTTAGCTGCGCGTATGAATATGTAAAAAAAATGAAAATCGGACCATTTTACCGAGGCTGAAAATGATATACTGAATAGTAAACACTCTGAAAATCATAAAAAAAAACATGTTAGCTGCATAATTTCCGTGACTTAACATGTTAGCTGCGCATATGAATATGTAAAAAAAAATGAAAATCGGACCATTTTACCGAGGCTGAAAATGATATACTGAATAGTAAACACTCTGAAAATCATAAAAAAACATGTTAGCTGCATACATAATGAATATGTAAAAAAAAATTAATTTGGACCATTTTACCGAGGCTGAAAAAGACATACTTAATAGAAAACACTCTCAAAATCATAAAAAAATATGTTAGCTGCATAATTTCTGTGACTTAACATGTTAGCTGCGCGTATGAATATGTAAAAAAAAATCAAAGGCGTTCCATTTTACCAAGGCCGAAAATGATGTACTGAATAGTAATCTCTTTGAAAATCATAGAAAACATGTTAGCAGGTGCTGAGGTGTAATTAAACCTGTTAGCTGCGCTTCCTTGCATGTAAAATAATTTTTAAACAGCCTTTTTTTTGTTACTGTATGATGGGAATAAATATACTATTCATCTATATCAGATTGATGTAAATAGATTAATAGATTGATGAAAATCAGTCGATTTGCGGGTATGGTATGATTGCTATCTTGGGAAGTTATACTTACTGAAATTAAAATGTAACAATTCTAATGCAATGTAATTTTTATGTCTTCTTAATAAAAATCTTCACCCATCTCAGACACAACCACAAAATCTTTGATAGCAATTTCAATGAAACGCATGATTTTCTCTAACTGTTTCCGACAATCGTACATCATTAAATGCTAGAAGTTTTTTTTTCGTATTAAGAATATACTCCTGCACTTTTTTAATGTAATTTCACTGAATTCCGTTAGTGGTTGACTTTTTCTCGAACAGAATATACAAAAAGGCATTGTGAATCACAACTTTCGTAAGGTACGAAGCTTCACTGGTAATGGTAGCACAGAACACCTTAACTACACAAAAGTGTAACTCAGAGGCGGTCCATTGATCTTTTGGGGTCGAATTTTCCTTACCTTGATATACAAATTTGGTTTGTTTAATGTAATTTTTGGCAGGTAAATTCAAACTGTGGGTTGAAAAAAAATGCCTTTGGAAATATCCAATAAGCGGACTTGCGCAAATTTATAGTTCTCGTTTGATAGAAGTCTGCGCTATTTACGCACTAGGGCCACCTGAAGACAAATCCGAATTAAAAATGCGGCGTCTCAATTTGAATCGACTTATTTTCAACAATTTGATGTGGATTCATAGTGTATTTATTCCCATTATACAGTAACAAAAGAAAAGGCTGTTTGAAAATTATTTTACATGCAAGGAAGCGCAGCTAACAGGTTTAATTACACCTCAGCACCTGCTAACATGTTTTTTATGATTTTCAAAGAGATTACTATTCAGTACATCATTTTCAGCCTTGGTAAAATGGTACGCTTTTGAATTTTTTTTTACATATTCATACGCACAGCTAACATGTTAAGTCACAGAAATTATGCAGCTAACATATTTTTTTATGATTTTGAGAGTGTTTTCTATTCAGTATATCATTTTCAGCCTCGGTAAAATGGTCCAATTTTAATTTTTTTTACATATTCATACGCGCAGCTAACATGTTAAGTCACAGAAATTATGCAGCTAACATGTTTTTTTATGATTCTCAGAGTGTTTACTATTCAGTATATCATTTTCTGCCTCGGTAAAATGGTCCGTTTTCAATTTTTTTTTTTACATATTCATTCGCACAGCCAACATGTTAGGTCACAGAAATTATGCAGCTAACATGTTTTTTTACGATTATAATCCTATCATTCAACTATCTGCAAATTATCACCTTCAGCCTCCTACACTCTTTAGGTCACGGAGTCGCGTCAGCTGACATATTTTTTCTTCACTTTTAGGGAGAACACTAAGGTATGAACGAACTGATATTCTCAGTAAAGTCACCCATGAAAATTTGACGCTACCTCCCCAACTAATACGCCGTCGTCTTAATTTGAATGATGAAACATTTGACATTTCAATCGTTAAAAAAATGTGACGTTGGCCCGAAAATGTATTATTTGGAATGCGTCGACGACGAATTTGAAGAGAGTTCAGTGTCGTTGAAATTCCAGAAGCCCGTTTTCAGACATTACTTTGAATAAACAAATATTAGTTGGAAATTTGTGCAATCTTTGACACCGTATATTCCATAACCCAGACTTACAGAATGTATCGAAACCGACATGTCAGTCGCAAACTAATAATATTGGTAGCTTTGTGCTTTTATGCGACTGGTTTGGTTTGGTGAAGATTTTAACCAGTAAGTGAGCAAGACGAGTGTACATGGGAAAAATTATTGAGTTTTAAAACTAGTTATCTTAGAACATTCGAATTCCAAGGTCAAATTGTGGTGCTCTCCCTTCAAAGGTCAGAAAAGGGGCATATTTCACCTTTTTTTTTGTTTCAAGTGAGCTATAGCACTACTGAAACTATTATTTCGTTTGGATCACAAAACTTTTAGTCATTGAAAACAAGCTAAGAAGGTCAAAAATCAAAGTGCTGAACGACAATCACCAAACTAGACAATCAAATAGTCTCATCGCGCATAGAATAAAGACAAACATTGGGAAAAAATCTATTTTATATAAAGGAATTTTGATATTTAATAATATAACCAATAATTTAAAAAATATCGTACAAAAAGATCGTTTCAAATTTCATTTAAAAAAGTACTTATCACAATGATACTTGAAACAAACAACTGATGCAAACATTTTCAACTTGAAATTTTGTTGTTTATTGTATTAGTTATAGATTCAGGTCCCTATTATAAACATTTATGTTTCTTGGGGTCAATAAAGATTATTATTATTATTATTATTATTATTATTATTATTATTATTATTATTATTATTATTATTATTATTATTATTATTATTATTATTATTATTATTATTATTATTATTATTATTATTATTATTATTATTATTATTATTATTATTATTATTATTATTATTATTATTATTATTATTATTATTATTATTATTATTGTTATTATTATTATTTTTATTTATTTTTTCCTTTAAGAGTGTACCAGTCAGGTCCTGTCTCCGGTGCTCCGACCCATCCGGAGGACGCGCTGGTGTCGTTTACCTCAATAACCACTCCCTACGTCCGTAGGGTGAGTGATTATTGGGTCCGAGAGTCATGTGTTCTGAGCAGACGAAGGGAACCAAGGATGACGGCCTTCTGCATTCGAGCGGCTAGGATTTGTGCCATATTACGGCAGGCCGGTATCAACTTCAAATTAGAGAGCAGTGTGTCCATCATTCCACCAAGGACTCCTATAATCAGAACCACCATTTTGACAGAATGGTCCGGATACAACCTGCGGAGTTCAAAGAGAAGATCTCGATAATTAGTCCGTTTTTCCTCCTCTTTCCGAACGATATTCATCTCGCCTGGAGCGGAAAACTCCACGAAGAATATCGTTTTACTTTGACGGTCGAGGAGGACAACATCAGGCTTATTGGCTTGTATTTGACTGAGGGTGGGGAATGAGTAGTTCCAATAGATTCGGCACCTCTCATTCTCCACCACGGACTCAATATCCCCCGGAACATAAGGCAACACCGGTGTCTCGTCTATACCGTACGAGTGTCTTAGATGGTAGAACAACACTCGTAGCGCCGCGTTATGCCTGTGGATATAGGCTGAGACCGCATAAGCTGGACATGCTGATAGCAAATGCATTACGGTCTCAGGTGCCCCACGACATTCCCTGCATCGGGTGTCAGGGACGTCTATACCCATCACGCGACTACGGTAGACGAGGGTGTTGAAGACACCATCCTGGCAGGCCATTATGAATCCCTCGGTCTCCGACTTTAGCTCACTCGAACTGAGGAAGGCAAAGGTCAAGCTTTTGGATAAGCCAAGGTCTTCGATGTTGTTGAAGAAAACACCATGCATTGGCTTATCCATATGCAGCTGTAGGAGGACCTCTGTCTCCGCAGCTTTAATGTGAGCTTTTAGCTGAACGGGTCCCAAATCGGTGACAGAGTTTGGGTTAGCCCGTTCAGTGTCGAATACGAGACCAAGTTCATCGGCTGCACGGGTTGCTGCCTTAAAGAGAAATGCTCCAATCCCTGCTTTATCATGGTCACGGACCATGCAGAGAAGGGGATCTGAACTCCTGATGACTTTACAGGCCCCATCCAGAACCATTCTTTTATGCAGACACTCCAAACTCAAAAGTCCACGGCCTCCCCGTTGTCTGGGAAAGTATAACCGTGGAACAGACGATTTAGGATGCAAGCTCCTATTGAGATGCATCATTTTGCGAGTTTTTACATCGAGTTGTCGCAGCTCTTCCTGAGTCCACTTTATCACTCCGAAGGAGTAGAGAAGGATTGGAACGGCAAGCATATTAGTTGCAGCAACTTTGTTCTTCCCCGACAGTTCTGATGACCAGATCTGTCGGAGTTTATGCTGATACTTGCCGCGGAGAGAGTTCTTAACTGTGATTACCTCTTGGGAGCGGCGTTGCGCCACCCCTAGGTAAGTATAAGTCTCTCCGGCATCTAGATGATGTAGGATGCTTCCGTCTACGAGCTGGACATCCTCTCCGTATTCCTCGCATCGTCCTCTTTTGAGATGAAACGTGGCACATTTGTCGATCCCAAATTCCATTCCGATAGCATGCGTATATTCTTCCGCCACCCTAAGGGACTGATGTAGGTCCCTTTCTCCAGAGGCATATAATTTTAGGTCATCCATGTAAAACAGATGGGTGACTGTATGCCTCCGGTTGCTGGGGGTGCCGCAGCTGTACCCACGGGTATTCCTGAGTGCAACGGACAATGGCAATAGTGAGATGCAGAAGAGAAGAGGGCTGAGGGAGTCTCCCTGAAACACGCCTCTTCTAATGATGACCTGCTCTGTTTGGACTATGTCTCCACCAGATTTTATAGCGAAGCGAGTCCTCCAGAGCGGCATCAGTTGTCCAATGCATCCCACTATTTGATCGGGTACCTCAAGGCATCTGAGCAAACAATGACAGGCATTAGAACTATAACATATTCAATCTCACATAAATTAAATTAAAATTTCTTCAACATATGCTTTAAAATTTATAACATTGAAAATTCCCCTAACATTATTATCATCATCAACAAGTTTGTAAGCATTATTCGCAACCACTTGTTTTATTTTATAAGGACCTTCATATAGCAAAAATAATTTTTTTATTTCTTTATCTTCCGCAGATGAAATATTATTTGCCTTCAACCACACCTTATCATTTATTGAAAATATTGTTTTTTTTCTGTGATTATGACGTTGTTTTCTTTTTTCTGCCTTCGTCAGTAACTTTTTATGTACTAATTGTAGTCTCACTTTGGTAGATGTCATCTTTCTTTCGGGGAATTTGATTATTTTTCTCAGATATTCCTCAGTATCAATTCCTTTCTCTAAAATAATTGGTGCATAACCAGTACTATCGTGAACGGCAGCATTTATCCAGAGTTCTACTTTGTGTATCATAGATGCCCATCTAGTATGCTTATCGAAACAATATGTTCTTAACAAACGACCTATCTCTCTCATTACTCTCTCAGATGGATTACCTTGTGGAAATCTGACCGAACAATGGAGCATTTTAATATTTTCTTTTACTTAAAAATCTTTCCAGACTTTTCCAGTGAATTGTGTCCCATTATCTGCTAGTAATCTGGACGGTTTTCTAACAGTTACAAAATAATCTTTTTTTAATTTATTCATAATATTTTTAGCAGTAGCATTTTTCAAAGTGTACAATTTCACATACTTGGTGAACACATTAAGTACAACGAAAACGTATTTTACGCCCCCACTCGATTTTGGCAATGGTCCAAATAAATCACAAGCCAATAAATCATTTTCATCTTTTGGAACAATATAATTATATTCCCCAGTAACAAGTTGATTACTAACTTTAGCTTGTTGACAAATTTGACAGCCTTTAATAATTTTACCAATATCCTTACGCATTTTTTTCCAAATCTAATTTTGTTGCATGATTTGGAAAATTTTCCACAATCCATAATGTCCATATGATTCATGATGAGCTAAAACCAATTCTTTTATCAAATCTTTCGGGCAACAGATTTTCCAATCATTCTGTAGATTATTTCTTGAATATAATATATTTTCAAATAAAAAGTAGTTTGTTACCGAATTAAAAGCATCATTTACAATGATGTTGATAATTGTTCCCAATTTTGGATCTAGTTTCTGATATTCATAAATTTTTTTTATTTTATCAACGATTTCCTTTTTAAGGCTTATCTTCAGTTTCGCAATTATAAAATTTTTGTTCAAGTTATGCATTTCATTTTGATCACCAGGATTTCTAGACAGAACATCTGCTATAGTATTCAATTTACCTTCATAATAGCAAATTTCCAAATCAAACTCTTGAATTTTAAGAACCCACCTTGCTAATCTTGAATTTAATAGCTTACATTTTTGTAAAAATGATAATGCCTTGTGATCATTATAGGCAATAATTTTTCTACCTAGAATAATATTCCTCCACTTTGAAAGACAATAGACAATGCTTAACAATTCCCTTTCAGTAGTAGTATAATTAATTTCTGCACTATTTAGTGTTCTACTAACAAATGCTATATTATTCTCTTCATTATTATCTCCCATTTGGAAAAGTCTTCCTCCAATAGCAAATGCACTTGAATCTGTTTGCATGTAAAATGTTTTTCTTAAATTTGGATGATAAATCATACAAGCTTCTGCAATAAGTGTTTTCATTTTCTGGAAAACTAATTCATGTGTTTCTTCCCATTTCCACCTTTTCCCTTTTTTTAACAGATCAAATAGAGGATACATTATTTCTGCATATTTATCACAATATCTTTGGTGATAATTACATAACCCTATAAATCCCCTCAACTTCCTAACATTATTAGGTCTTGGAAATGTTTCCAAAGCTTCTACTTTGTCCCTATCTATTTTCAATCCTGTTGTCGTAAGAATATTACCCAAAAATTTCACCTCTTTTCTATAAAATTTACATTTATTCAAATTTACAGTCATATTCGCTTTCCGGAGTTTGTCAAAAACTACCGATAAATGATTATTATGTTTTTCTATCGAATTTGATTTAATTAATAAATCATCTATATACGGAACTACAAATTCTCTACAATCGTGAAAAATCATATCAATACATCTTGTCATACCAGCTACTGCTGTACTAAGACCAAACGGCATGACCAAGAATTCATACACTTTATTTTCAAATGTAAATCCTACATATTTAGTATCATCTTTACACAAAGGAATTTGCCAGTAAGCAGAAGTCAAATCGATTGTTGACATGCATATGTTCTCTGAATATTGATATAAAATTTCATCAATGGGTAATGGGCACTCATGATCTTTTTCTATTTTTGAATTCAAAATTCTACAATCCAAACACAACCTGACAGAACCATTTTTCTTAAATACAGGTACGAGAGGACTTAAATATGATGTATTAGACCTTTGGATAATATTCCACTCCAACATCTCTTTAATTTTTTTACTGACTGCTTCTCTATGACATATTGGTATTGGATATGATTTTGCAAAAAATGGAGTATTATCTTTAAGTGTAATTTTATGTTCATAAATATTAGTTCTACCAGGAGTATCTGAGAAAACTTCATTAAAACTTTCAATTAATGTATTAATATTTCCAACATCAGTATTTTCATAATCAATATCCGAATCTAAAATAATTTCCATTATTTCAGATACATTGAATTTTGATTTTTCATTTGAAAAAGGTAATGTAATTATTTTTTCAAAACTATTGATAGATATTAAATTTTGCTCAAAATCTATTTTTGCATTCACCTGTGATAAACAGTCGATGCCCAAAATTATAGGATGAATAAGTTGATCTACAATTAAGACTACAATTTCAAATTCAACATCATGTATATTCAAATTCAGAAATGTTTGCCAATTTACTGATTTTGATTTAAAACCCATAGCCCCAGTAACTGTCACCCCTGTTATTGGTAGTTTTGGAAGAACCAATCCATTTTTTATCAGTGTTTCAAAATATTCTTTATTTATACAGGACACTTGACAACCACTGTCACATAATACTTGTACTTCTATATTTCCAATTCCTGCATTTATATACGGTTGAATGACTTCTAAATTTTTATTATCAACAATGTTTTCGGAATACATAGTACCACATATTTTATTAACTGAATTATTTACATTTTCAGCTCCTATATCGATGGTTGTTTCATCGGAGCACTGTTGATTCACCCTTGGAAGTTTTCCGTCTCCAGTAAATTTGTTTCGTCTCCATCCAGCTTATTCGCATTTACATCTTCTTGGATTGTCTTGATATGATAATCCGCTCTTCTATCGTTGACGTATCCTGGATCTCTTTTATTTAGCTCAAACTTGTCATTTTCTCTTCTAGAAAAACCTTGATTTTCTGTCTGTCTTCTTTCATGATAGCCCTTATCATTGTCTCTTTGTTCATAACCCTTCGTCCACTTTTTATTGTCATTAGTCTTATAAGAGTATCTACCTTCTTGATCTCATCTATATGCTGCATGATCATACCGAGCAGACTTATATTCTGTCCCACCATTCTCTAAAGAATCCATATCTTCCAAGATCTTGTAAATACTCTCATCAGATTTTTCATGAACACTAAATAAAATCTTCGAAATATCTCTTGGGAATTTTTTAATCAGAATGTTAATGATTTCATCTTCTCTAATACATTTTATATCTCTAGTTCTTTTGACTGTTTCGAGAAACCATCTAGCCATTGAAGAACTTGAACTATTTGGATAATATCTACTGTTATAAACATCATTCAGTACTTCTTGTTGTTTCATTCCATTCCAATATTTATTCAAAAAACTCCTTTTGAAGTCCTCATATGTCCTATCTGCACAGAATAATTCTGCCCATAATTCAGCATCATCAGTCAAACTTCTTTTTGCCCACTTCACATAATCTTTTTCATCTAAATTTTGATCTTCAAACCACCTTTCTAATTTTCTTAAAAATTCCGGAGGAGTTTGATTTTTTGTCAATCCGTTGAATTTTGGCATATTACCAATATCAACTTTTGGTTTCAAAACACTCAACATTTTACTTACCAATTCTGATTCATATTCAGAAATACTTACATTCTTTTGTTTCTTTCGCCAGTTTTCATTTTCATCATGCTCATTTCTCACAGTTCTTCTATAATCATTTACATTTTCCCTACCGCCTTCATTTCGCCAATTATTTCCCATAAGAAATTCCTTATCATAGCTAATCTGAAAGAACTCAGCATTTTTTTTCACCGCCCCTGTATTTTTACTTTCCTTTTTATCTACAGACAAACTAAAATTATCAAATTCTTGAGCTTCAAAGCTTTTAGCCATCTTAAAAACTCTAACAATATAAAATGAGTTATTTATTACTACCTGTATTTAAAAAAAAATTATTTTTACCTTTATGAAGGCCTTTTTTTCGTTGGGCGCCAATATGTAACAATCTCAGGGTATTTTCATTTACGTCACTCCAATAAAACAAATTCACTTCACCAACAATACAATAATACAATGAACACTCTGTATGTAGTACGGCAATTACAATTGTCAATGCGCTATCAAAATGACATCTGTCAAAACAAGATAGAAATTTGTCAATAGTTATTTTTAAACAGAAATTCTGGCCAGAACCCTTTACAAATTGAATTGATTTTTGTCTAATGATAATAATTATGAATGATTCTGGCTGCGGAAGTTGTCCGGAACGAACCAACTCAAGTTTCCGTATTTGGAACGGCCCTTCTTTTATGTCGAAAATTGAAATATATTATTATTATTATTATTATTTTTTCCCGTTGGGAATGTACCAGTCAGGCCCTGTCTCCGGTGCTCCGATACATCCGGAGGGCGCGCTGGTGTCGTTAACCCCAATAACCACTCCCTACGTCCGTAGGGTGAGTGACTATTGGGTCCGAGAATCATGTGCCCTGATTAGACGGAGCGAACCAAGGATGACGGCCTTCTGCATTCGCGCTGCTAAGATTTCTGCCATATTACGGCAAGCAGGTATTATCTTCAAGTTGGAGAGCAGTGTGTCCATCATTCCACCAAGGACTCCTATGATCAGAACCACCATTTTGACAGAATGGTCCGGATATAACCTGCGGAGTTCAAAGAGAAGATCTCTATATTTAGTCCGTTTTTCCTCCTCTTTTCGAACGATATTCATTTCGCCTGGAGCGGAAAACTCCATGACGAATATCGTTCTACTTTGGTGGTCGAGGAGGACAACATCAGGATTATTGGCTTGTATTTGCCTGAGGGTGGTGAATGAGTAGTTTCAATAGATCCGGCACCTCTCATTCTCCACCACGGACTCAATATCCCCCGGAACATAAGGCAACACCGGTGTCTCGTCTATACCGTACGAGTGTCATAGATGGTAGTATAATACTCGTAGCGTCGCGTTATGCCTGTGGATATAGGCTGAGACCGACTAAGATGGGCATGCTGATAGCAAATGCATTACGGTCTCAGGTGCCCCACTACATGCCCTGCATCGGGTGTCAGGGACGTCTATATCCATCACGCGACTACGGTAGACGAGGGTGTTGAAGACACCATCCTGGCAGGCCATTATGAATCCCTCGGTCTCCGACTTTAGCTCACTCGACCTGAGGAAGGCAAAGGTCAAGCTTTTGGATAAGCCAAGGTCTTCGATGTTGTGAAAGAAGACACCATGCATTGGCTTATCCATATTTAGCTGTAGCAGGACCTCTGTCTCCGCAGCTTTGATGTGAGCTTTTTGCTGAGCGGGTCCTAACTCGGTGACAGAGTTTGGGTTATCCCGTTCAGTGTCGAATACGAGACCGAGTTCATCGGCCGCACGGGTTGCTGCCTTAAAAAGAAATGCTCCAATCCCTGCTTTTTCATGGTCGCGGACCATGCAGAGAAGGGGATCTGAACTCCTGATGACTTTACAGGCCCCATATTATTATTATTATTATTATTATTATTTTTTTTTTCCCGTTGGGAATGTACCAGTCAAGCCCTGTCTCCGGTGCTCCGATACATCCGGACGGCGCGCTGGTGTCGTTAACCCCAATAACCACTCCCTACGTCCGTAGGGTGAGTGACTATTGGGTCCGAGAATCATGTGCCCTGAGTAGACGGAGCGAACCAAGGATGACGGCCTTCTGCATTCGCGCTGCTAAGATTTCTGCCATATTACGGCAAGCAGGTATTATCTTCAAGTTGGAGAGCAGTGTGTCCATCATTCCACCAAGGACTCCTATGATCAGAACCACCATTTTGAAAGAATGGTCCGGATATAACCTGCGGAGTTCAAAGAGAAGATCTCGATATTTAGTCCGTTTTTCCTCCTCTTTTCGAACGATATTCATTTCACCTGGAGCGGAAAACTCCATGACGAATATCGTTCTACTTTGGTGGTCGAGGAGGACAACATCAGGCTTATTGGCTTGTATTTGCCTGAGGGTGGGAAATGAGTAGTTCCAATAGATCCGGCACCTCTCATTCTCCACCACGGACTCAATATCCCCCGGAACATAAGGCATCACCGGTGTCTCGTCTATACCGTACGAGTGTCGTAGATAGTAGTATAACACTCGTAGCGCCGCGTTATGCCTGTAGATATAGGCTGAGACCGCATAAGATGGGCATGCTGATAGCAAATGCATTACGGTCTCAGGTGCCCCACGACATGCCCTGCATCGGGTGTCAGGGACGTCTATACCCATCACGCGACTACGGTAGACGAGGGTGTTGAAGACACCATCCTGGCAGGCCATTATGAATACCTCGGTCTCCGACTTTAGCTCACTCGACCTGAGGAAGGCAAAGGTCAAGCTTTTGGATAAGCCAAGGTCTTCGATGTTGTGAAAGAAGACACCATGCATTGGCTTATCCATATGTAGCTGTAGCAGGACCTCTGTCTCCGCAGCTTTGATGTGAGCTTTTTGCTGAACGGGTCCCAACTCGGTGACAGAGTTTGGGTTAGCCCGTTCAGTGTCGAATACGAGACCGAGTTCATCGGCCGCACGGGTTGCTGCCTTAAAAAGAAATGCTCCAATCCCTGCTTTTTCATGGTCGCGGACCATGCAGAGAAGGGGATCTGAACTCCTGATGACTTTACAGGCCCCATCCAGAACCATTCTGTTATGCATACACTCCAAACTCAAAAGTCCACGGCCTCCCCGTTGTCTGGGAAAGTATAACCGTGGAACGGACGATTTATGATGCAAGCACCTATTGAGATGCATCACTTTGCGAGTTTTAACGTCGAGTTGTCGCAGCTCTTCCTTAGTCCACTTCATTACTCCGAAAGAGTAGAGAAGGATCGGAACGGCAAGCATATTGGTTGCAGCAACTTTGTTCTTCCCCGACAGTTCTGATGACCAGATCTGTCGGAGTTTATGCTGATACTTGCCGCGGAGAGAGTTCTTAACTGTGAATACCTCTTGGGAGTGGCTTTGCTCCACCCCTAGGTAAGTATACGTCTCTCCGGCATCCAGATGATGTAGGATGCTTCCGTCTACGAGCTGGACATCCTCTCCGTATTCCTCGCATCGTCCTCTTTTGAGATGAACCGTGGCACATTTGTCGATCCCAAATTCCATTCCGATAGCATGCGTGTACTCTTCCACCACCCTAAGGGACTGATGTAGGTCCCTTTCTCCAGAGGCATATAATCTGAGGTCATCCATGTAAAACAGATGGGTGACTTTATGCCTCCGGTTGCTGGGGGTGCCGCAGTTGTACCCACGGGTATTCCTGAGTAAAACGGACAATGGCAATAGTGAGATGCAGACGAGAAGAGGGCTGAGGGAGTCTCCCTGAAACACGCCTCTTCTTATGATGACCTGCTCTGTTTGGACTATGTCTCTACCAAATCTTATGGTGAAGCGAGTCCTCCAGAGTGGCATCAGTTGTCCAATGCATCCCACTATTTGATTGGGTACCTCAAGACATCTGAGCAAATGCATGATTAACTCATGCGATGTTGTATCAAATGCCTTGCGGTAATCAATCCAGGCCATCGAAAGGTTACGCTTATACTGCACGGAGTCCTGCGTGATACATATATCGATGAGCAGGTTCTCCTTGCAGCCAGCGACCCCTTTCTTTGACCCTCTTTGCTCATATATCCGTTCATACATCGGATCAACTGCGGAGAGAATGCGCGTGTATAAGATGCGCGTGAACAACTTATAGCACGCATTCAAGCATGTTATCGGCCTGTAATTCTTTGGATCAGACAAATCTCCGTTCTTGGGGATGAGCACGGTTCGCCCCTCGACAAACCACTCCGGAATCTGCTGCTCCCCATCTAGCCATGAGTTAAAAACTCTTGCCAGATGGCGGTGGGTTGTTGGAAAATTTTTCCACCAATAATTATTCAACCCATCAGGGCCTGGAGCAGCAAAGTTCTTTGAGCCTTTGAGGGCCCCTCGAACTTCTTCCGTGGTTATCGGATTGCGCAGATCATTGTGCTCAGGCTGCCGAAACGTCCTGCAGTAAGCTTCGAACTGCGCTAGGGCTGGAGTGTCTACATTGAGTGGTTGCGGAAACTCATAGATGTTCTTCCAGAAGGTTTCTACCCGATCAGCAGCCGGCGGGTTATCGACAACACGTGGAGGCTCTTGGAATAAGCGAGAAGGTTTATCGCGGAACTTTATGTTTTCCGCGATACTTCTCGCCCGCCTCACTAGTGACTTCTTTGCAGCCACTAGCATTCGTATCCTATCAAGACAGTGCTGTTTTATGGTAAACAGCACGCCTTGATTCAATGTGTGGTGAGCTCGTCTTAGCTTTGCAGCAATTCGCCGCACTGCCGGCGTGAACGGCCTATTGGCCAACATGTAGTCCACCACACACTGGATACGAGACGCGTGTTGTCTCGCCGATATGATCTTAGCTTCCATCTTGTGAACGCGTCGCTCATGCCTCCCCACAAGAGCGGTGGTTTCCCTCCTCTCCGTCTGGGATAGAGCACGAGCGGCGTCGTACACGACAAAATTGATCTGCCAGATGGTAGCCTCTTCTGAAAGAACATCGCCAATCTCTGCATCCACTCGTGCCAGTTCTTGCGGCTTCAAGGGCTTCATATTGTGAAGCGCCCTGCGGGTTCTGATGTCCTCCATTGGTGGTATGATGCGAGCCTCCTCTACAGCCAGACCGACACGTGGCATATCTGCCACTTCTGCCACTTCGTTAATCGGCTGAGGAGGAGCTCTAACATAGCCTCGAGCCCGGAGATAGGAAACATAATCCCTGAGATTTTGGGCGAAAACGGCGGCATGCTCTGGGTGTCTTTCACACCAGAGAGCATGCATCCTTGCCATGTATCCTCTCCGGGCGGGCTCACTGCTCTCGTAGATATACAGAAGTCCGTCTCTCAATTCGTTCGTCCACTCAAAGCGTCCGTTGTCATTGCGGTTGTCATTTGGCAAATCATCGTTGTTGGCCCCACCACCTTGCCTTTGACCCCTATTCCGAGGGGGTCGGTTGTGGGGGCCTCTTCCCCGATTGTTTGGAACCGAGTATTAGGGTTTACTGGGGGGTTAACCCAGTAAACCCACGGCCGACACCGGAGGGAAAGATGCCTTTTCCCTCCCGGATGCGCATGAGCTGCCGGTCCGATTTTGCATCCTTTGCTCGGGTAGGTGGTGTCGCAACTCACCAGGGCCTTAGGTGTTGGTTGACCTCCCTGCCTATTTATTATTATTATTATTATTATTATTATTATTATTATTAGACCTTGAATGCACCATTTCTTTCATTCCCATGACTTACTATTAACATACCTTGTTTATAGCTTTGTCATTATAATTTATTTCATCATGTACAATAGCATATTTTTAAACGAATCATTCTGCATTATAATTTAGTAATGGTTCTTATATGACTTGCATGGTGAAAACTATAAATACCTATAGGTATAGTGAACCTAGGACTTTCTCAGGAACATTGACAAAAACTAGATTCGTACCAAAATGAACATATTTATGCTTTTTGAAATAAACAATTTCCACCGCTCCAGTTATGCTACTTTATATTTTAAATCTTGTAATGACTTGAAAGACTAGATGACAACCTTTTGATTTCTAATCACACATCAGTATCTGACAAAGTCTCTTTAAATATGATTATATAATCCGTATATTGCAGTAATGCAGAACCCAGGTATAGAATGTATAGAAACCGACATGTCAGTCGCAAACAAAAAATATTGTTAGCTTTTGCTTTTATGCGACTGGTTTGTTTTGGTGAAGATTTTAATCTGGAAGTAAGCCAGATAAGTGTGTTGAAATGCATTCGTGAATATATCTGTATACCAGTTTATTGTATCATACTGTTATCGCATTTTGAGTTGAATGTGACGTTGTCTATATAGTTATTATTTTGATTAAAAGGAATTTGTCATCATCTCAAGTATTTTCAATATTCATCTCACATAAGGCTACAGAAATCCTTCATAAATAAAGTCTCAACAGGTTATGTTCCCAGATTACCTGTTATAAACTTCAGAAGGTAAATTGGAATAACTTTCATCGATATGGCGGAGGTCAAATTCTCTATTACCAAGTTGAATGGAGAAAGTTATTTCGTTTTGAAGTATAAGATGGAGCTTCTATTGATGAAGGAAGGATTGTGGGATGTTATTGCTAAAGACGCACCAGCACAGTCCACAGAATCTTGGATCAAAAAGGACAATGAAGCAAGAGCAACGATATGTTTATCTGTTGAAGATAATCAATTGATCCATGTCAGAAAATCAAAATCTGCATTGCAAGCCTGGAATAGTTTGAAGAATTATAATGAAAAATCAACTTTGAGCAATAAAGTAACGTTGATGAGAAGAATATGCAGTTTGCGTTTAGAAGAAAACGGAAATATGGAGAAACATATAGAAAACATCACAGAACTGTTTGAAAAGCTAGCTGCTCTTGGCGAAGAAAGTTTATCAGAAAAATGGATAGTGGCAATGTTATTAAGTAGTTTACCAAGAAGTTACGATACATTGATAACTGCTTTGGAAACTCGCACTGAAGATAATCTGACGCTGAATTTAGTCCAGTCGAAACTAATTTAAGAATACAACCGAATAAATTCTAATTTCATTTTCTCTGAGAAAGCTATGAAAACTACGGAGGATTTCAGAAAAAAAACTTATTCCAGAGTGTTTCTTTTGTGAAAAAAAGAAAGAATGCAGGAAGTATTCAGAATGGAAGAAGAAAAAGGAAAAATGTAATCATGCCAAACAAGTGACAGATGATGAACAATTTTGTTTCAATGTCACTGAAACTGAAACTAATGGATGGATCATTGATTCCGAAGCATCATGTCATATCTCTAATAACCGAAATGATTTTATTTCAATAAATACTGAAATAAAACCTAGGGTAATTGTTGCTAATGGCATCGAGGAGATCGCCGAAGGAGTTGGAACCATTATTTTGACATTATTAAACAGTCAGAATGAAAAGTCGAAAGGAAAACTTGATGAGGAATTATTTGTACCAAGAAATGGAGAAAAACTTTATATCAGTTAAGCGGCTACTCTGTAAACGATTGGAAGTAGTTTTCAGCAGTAAAGGATGTGTAGTCAAAGAAACAGGATCGGAAATTGCTGTTGCAGATTTGAATGCAGGTTTATACAAATTGAGGCAAAAGGAACAAGTTTTTACAGCTGTTCAATGTGGAAATAAATGTCTTCATTATTGGAATGGAGTATTGGGACATAGAGACGTCGAAGCTATTAAATTAATGGACAGAAAAGAACTAGCAACCGGTATTAATATATTTGACTGTGGTTTCAAGAAAACTTGTGAGGTTTGTTTGCAAGGAAAATTCGCCCGCCTTCCATTTCCTAAGGCTCATTCAAATTATTCAAAGGCTCCCCTTGATCTTATTCATTCGGACGTTTGCGGACCTATGCAAACAAGAACCCCCAGTGGAAATCAATGTTTTCTCACATTTACTACTACTACACATGTACAAAATTTACTACCGTTTATCTTTTGAAGCACAAATCAGAGGTATTCGATAAGTTTAAAATTTTTGTTCAGATGGTCAAGACAAAGTTTTGTCACAAGTCCAAAATATTGTAATCTGATCAAGGGGGGAGTATAAATCAGAAAGGATGCAACAGTATTTATTGCAACAAGGTATTCAGTTCCAGCATACAGCTTCCTATACTCCTCAACAGAATGGAGTGGCAGAGCGAAAGAACAGGTCACTCATGGAGATGGCTTGTTGTATGATAACAGATGCAGGTATATCAAACACAATATGGGGAGAGGCAGTAATGACAGCAAATTATATGTTTTTGTACCCCAAGAGCTAAGGAAAAAACTGGATACGAAATCTAATTTAATGATTTTTGTTGGCTATGATGAACAAATCAAAGGTTGATTGATGAAACCTCTATGAAATTAAGAATAAGCAGAGATGTTAATTAAGTTTGTTCATCAAGATTCAACGGGCTCAATTATAGTTAGAAGGTCTATCTCTGATAATTTCAGTGAGAGTAAATTTGAGGAGGAGGAGATACCCATAAATCATCATGAGGAAGAAACAGAAACTGGAAGTTCAACTCTGAGAGTATCAGAAGAGAGTACGGATCCGGAGAAAAATAATCAAGGTGGAGTAACTGCACCAAGAACTGAGAGTTTAGATCGAGAAGTAAGGGAAAATTCAGATCAAGAAAAGTATCACCTTAAAAATGAGAGTGAACAGAGCACTGCTGTTTCTAAATTAAGGAAGTCAGAGAGATCCACAAGAGGTAATCCAGCAAATAGATTAATAGAAGAAATAAATGAGGTAGTCGTTAGAACTCCGGAAGAAGTTATTTCGAGTGAAAACAGATCAGAGTAGGAATGAGCTATGGCTGAAGAAATAGAGGCATTGAAAAACCATGAGACATGGGATTTGGTTGATCTTCCAGAAAACCGTAAAGTCGTCGGATGTAAATGGGTTTTCAAGGCTAAACCTGACCCAGAAAAACAGTTGATTCGTTTCAAAGCCCGCCTAGTAGCTCAAGGGTTTTCACAAAAGTATGGTAGCGATTACGTTCAAATATTTGCTCTTGTTGTCAAACATACCACAATAAGAATTTTTCTATCTATAGCAGGTACAAGAAAAATGGTTGTCCATCATCTTGATGTTATGACAGCATTTTTGAATGGAGAGTTAAAAGAAGCAATATATATGAAACAGCCTCCTGGTTTTGAAGAAAGTGGAAAAGAAGAAAAGGTATGTTTGCTGAAGAAGAGCTTATACGGCTTGAAGCAGTCTGCTAGAGCCTGGAATGAAGCTTTGGATAAACATCTCAAATCAATTGGGTTTCAACAGAATCAAGTTTATCAATGTTTTTACACAAAATATGTTGGTTATGTATGCATCTTCATTTTAGTGTACGTGGATGATCTTTTGGTTGCAAGTTCTCAGAAGAGTATGTTAGAATCCACACAAAATCAATTGAAAGAACGTTTTGACATCACTTTTCTTGGAAATGTCAAACTTTATCTTGGATTGGAAATTGGGAGAGATTGTTTTGGAAATTTCTACATATGCCAGCATTCCTATATAAATAAAATTGTTCATGATATGGAGCTGCAAGATTGTAAACCTTCGAGTTATCCTCTTGATCCAAATTACGACAAAAGCGAGAGTGACAATCTATTATTGAACAATGAAAAGTATCAAAGGATTATTGGTTGCTTACTTTATATCTCAGTCAACTCCCGACCAGATATTTCTGCGGGTGAATCCATTCTGTCTAGAAAGGTTAGTCAGCCTACGAAAGAGGACTGGAATGAAATTAAAAGGGTTGTGAAATACCTCAAAGAAACATCAACTCTCAAGCTTTTCATGAGTCGTTGTGAGGAGTATGACGAGAAATTTTATGGGTATGCAGATGCAAATTGGGCAGAAGATAAATTGAAAAGAAAATCCAATAGAGTTTTCATATTCAAACTCAACAGTGGAGTCGTAAGTTGGTGTTGCAGAAAGCAATCTTGTGTGGCTTTATCTTCAACAGAATCCGAATTCATTGCCTTATCTGAAGCATGTCAGGAAGCAGTGTGGATTGAAAAACTCTTACTTGGTCTTAATGAATCAGTCAAGAGACCTATTTCAATATTTGAAGACAATTAGAGCTGTTTCAAGTTGATTGAATCAAATAAATTCAGTAATAGATCCAAACATATAGATATTAAATATCATTTCGTGAAGGACTACATCGCCCAGGGTATCATACAATGTAAATATTGTCCAACGGAAGATATGATTGCTGATGTGTTAACCAAGCCAATTCCTGCAAATAGAATGATTTTTCTACGAGAACAATGTGGATTGTTGTATAATACGAATGAGGAGGAGTGTTGAAATGCATTCGTGAATATATCTGTATACCAGTTCATTGTTATCGCATTTTGAGTTGCATTTGACGCTGTCAATAAAGTTATTATTTTGATTAAAATGAATTTGTCATCATCTCAAGTATTTTCAATATTCATCTCACATAAGGCTACAGAAATCCTTCATAAATAAAGTCTCAACAGAGTGTACATAGAAAGAGCTATTAAGTTTTACAACTATTTATGTTAGAATATTCGAATTCCAAGATCAAAATGTGGTGCTTTCCCTACAAAGGTCAGAAAAGGGGCATATTCTACCTTCGTTTGAAATATGCAATAGCAATACTGACACTTTTATTCCGTTTGGATCACAAAATTTGTAATATTTGGAAACAAGCTACGAAAGTCAAAAACCAAAAGTCAAAATTGGTCAAATAAATACTGCTTCTTTCATTCTGCTATATTTTCTAGCAATAGTTCTTATATGACTGGTGGAAACTACGAATGTATAGTTAACCTAGGGCTTCCTTAGGAACATTTCCAAAAAACTTAATTCTTACCAAAATGAACGGATGCTTGTTGAAATAAACAATTTACAACGCTTCAATTATGCTACTTTATATTTTGAGTCTATTGTAAAGACTTTGATAGATTAGATGACAACCTTTCAACCCATGAAATCTTAAATTCATAATCTAATAACTAATCACACATCAGTATCTGACAAAGTCTCATCAATCGTGAACATATATTTCGAATACTACCAAACTAAAATACTTCTGAAGAAATATTTTTAAATTCGCTACTTTTGTCAGTAACATTCTTGTTCCATTTAATTCATTACTTAGCTTTTGTCAGATTTTTCTATATTTGCCATTCGTATTTGCGGAACACAAGCGACCTGTGGAAAAATATCGATGATTATCCATAATATATTCAATTAGCATATGTATATGTTCTTTTGGTCGAAATGACGATATTTTTGCAAATCAAAAACTTTTCATCACCTCATAACCTCACAAAATTGACTTCTCGACACCTCTTTAGACTTCGAATAAAAATGACATTTGTAGTCGATACTCACATGTCGATATGGAACATAAGAATAGCAAATTTTGTTTATTCGACACGACAGCTGTCGAGTCGAGAGGTAAGAATCTCGCTGCTCTGGGTATCATGAAAATTGGCGAAAAGACTTATGAGTAATTTTTGTATTAAAACTTTGACACTCCGTCACTTGAAAACAAAGCAATTTAGGACATACGTTTATATAAACTTTTTTTCCCTGGTATATGACGAGAAATCACTACCTGAATTTAATGACATCATTTGGTATATTGCATATTGAGTGAACTTTTTTATACCATATATACGGCAAACTCAACTGAAAAAATCATATCAGGCCACGCCTACGCAGGGGCAGTACGAGATCATATTATGTTGCCGAAATACGCCAATTTTAAACTAGCGAACGGTTCGTCGCAGAAAAAACCTGGATGGTAAGATTTGAAGGAAATTTTATATTCTTACATTTTTGATGAAAAAGTTGTCTCAGAAAAGTTGGTAGTTTTTAAGTAACAAGCAAAAAACCCTAGAAAAATTAGATTTTTTACGTTTTTTTGAATTTTATACGTTCCGTCTCGAAAATTTGTTAGCAAACCTCAGATTCGGATTCAGCACCCCGAAAAACATGTAGAATGAAAGTGGTCAAAGCTACCCCAAGACATTCTTGCTAGAAATATAATTTTGTTGAATTATAGAATCCAATGAGAAAGAAAGTAACCCAGTTCTAATGAAAAATTGGTTCCCGTCGAATTGGCTCAAAATTTAGAATGTCCTGATCAAATTTCTGAGATACAGGGTGTCAAACATGCAGAGGCAGGGTTGTTACAGACCTTAAGAGAATCAATGATGTGGCGATTATATTGTTACCAAAAGTTAAGGAAAATAATTTCAATCTCAATATTGTCGACACGAGTTGCAATGAAAACTTCTGGAACTTCTTATATAGGGTTGATAATATTTACATAATGTTTATGTAATTCTTTCAACAAAATCTGTCAAACGCAATAGCTCATCATCGAGTTGCAGATAAGTAAATATCATTTGATTTTGATATTGGGTGATCTGACATTAGGTTCTATTACACAGGGTTACCAAGATAATCTTTTCTACTTGTATTTATTCTATTTTTTCAGGAATATATATACAAATTAAACAAAGAGTAAAAATCTAAATATATTATGATCAATATTTGTTGTCTCTTGTCTATTTGTTGCATCTTGTACGGATCCTATATTTCGGTTACCAGCATTCACATCAAGAGTAGGTCTAAAAAATTCTTGTCTTCTACGGAAAGCTATTTTACATTCCGCAGCATTCTCATCCCCATCCATTTTAGTCATCAAACGTGGTTGAAATCGTCCATCACAAACTGAACAAGTTAGGAGATTTCTATTTCTTAGGGCCATCATATATTCTATATTAAAGTAGGTAGTCTGTTTTTATAAGTCTGCTTTACCAAAAACAAAAAATAATCTAGTAGCAATCAGAATTATCAGAAACTAAATGAGAGTGTCAGAATCAACAATAACTGTCAAAAAAATCATTTCCAAGGGGCTCTTTGATTTAATCATTTGTAGTAACACCGTACCTAGTAACATGGTGCGCTTCATATTTGAATTTTTTGTACAGGGTATTGGATTAAGGATGAACACTGGCGATTTACTAATTACATCATCATACAGGGTTTTTCCGAAATTGGAGCAATAAACGAAATGGGTTGTTCTATGAGACATAATAACACAATAAAAAGCATTTACCTTTTTTTCTGAAGCAGTTCCTAGGGCAGTTCCTAGGGCGCCTATCTCCTAGTATTGTGTTCATTACTCGTATTGCCACACCGTTGCCAGTTTATTATTATTTCGTAAACCCTGCCAGTTATTACATTTGGCTTCGAAGTGAACCAAAATAAAAACACTGAATTGAATCAATATGAGGGCAATGCGGCATTTTCATTTCATAACAGGGGAGTAAAAAGTTACTGAAAATAAACAGAATTTGATTTCAAAACAGGTGTTCGAATGACCGCCACCACTTTCTATGCAGAGTCTCGCACGACGAAGTAACGTGTCACAAGCACGCTGAAAACCAACTTGTTGTCGCATCTGTTGAACGACGTTGTTTATTTTCTCGCGTAAAATTTCCCGGTTCCCGATATTCCAGTTTGGTGGCGCATAAACCAAATTCTTCAAAAAATGTCATACGAAGAAGTCCATCACATTTAGATCTGGAGAGCGTGGTGGCAACGGTATAGGCCCTCCTCGGCCAATCCATTTTTGTGGATATTCTCCATATAAAAATTTTTGAACTTCTGCACGGAAATGCTCCGTCGTGCATAAAGAACATTCTCTGTCTTATACCCGATGGCAGATCTTCCAAAAGTTCATCCAGATCGTTCCGCAAAAATTCCTAATAAGAAAGCCCGTCTAATCTTGGCGGCAACTCATGAAGTCCTATTAAAACTCCGTTCACCATTCCACCCCAAAGATTAATAGAAAATCGATGTTGAAAATTCGTTTGTTTGGTCAAATGTGGATTTTCAACACCCCAATGATGGTAATTATGATGATTGAAAATACCATTTCGCGTGACTGTCGTCTCATCGGTGAATAGAATTTCATTCAGAAAATTTTGATTCAGTTCATGTTGACGCAGTATCCATTCACAGAAATTAACTCTTCGGGGATAATCTAGCTGCAACGACTGCCCGCACTGATAATGAAAGGGATGCTGCATATCCTCCTTTAAAGTCCTCCAGACAACTTTATTAAAAACCCCTAACTGACGACCGATGCCGCGGGTACTTGAGGATGGATCATTTACATAAATGTCCAAAATTTTTTCATCAACATTAATTATTCTGCCAGGTCTATTTCTACCGGCATCTCGGCCTCTGTGTGTGCCTAGTTCACCTTATCTCGAGCCCTTTGGACAAGTGCTACAAACCTACGACCAGCGGGAAGGACACGATTAGGAAACCGTTCTGCATAAAGACGGGATCCTGCCTCAGAATTTTGATGTGTTTCCCCATAAATGGGGAGCATATCAATCAGTTCATTATTTCCGAAAACGTGTTCGTATGCCATTGTAAAAACTCAGGACATCAAACATCAAACAAGAATCCTAGGTACCTACCTACATAAAACGAATGGATTCGTCAAACAATTCAACCAAAAATTCATCTTTGATATGCACGTAAGATAGTCACAAATATCCTAACGAATGCAAGTAGCGATATGATCGAAGAATACCACGACAAACAATATCGACTCTAAATCGATTAGCTCGCGAGCTTTGCCCTTAAAGGGAAACTGTACCATCTTTCAACATTTAACGTCGGCAACATTGTCAAAGTTATTTATACGCGCCGGCATTTTTTTGTCATCGCTTCGGTCAGATGTTAACATCTAGGTGGGCCGTTGATCTCTGGCTGGAGGTTCCCAAAAGTTTTCCAGAATTTTCCGAGAACTACAACGTCCTATATCTTCCATGATAAGGTTTTTTCGAGAAAAATGTATTCTTTCATTCCGCTTTAATTTTTCGTTTTTTATCACCTATTTCATTTATTGCTCCAATTTCGGAAACACCCTGTATACAGGGTGATTCATTGAAGGTGACCGGCTTCATTATCACCTATTGTATACGTTACCAAAAAAGAGTTAAATCAAGTAATTATAACATTTTCACCTTCGAACTTACATAAAATTGAAATCATTGAGGTACTCAAAAACTGACAATAGATCTCGTTGTACTCAAGGAGATGTTTGATCAGGACATCATGAACTACATTATACTAAATTTTCAGTTTATTCGACCGGGACCAATTTTCCACAAGAACCGTGCGGGGTCTTTTGGTTATCTAAAATACTCACAATCGATATCTTTTCACTTCACACTTGGTAGCTATTCGTTTTTCTTTCAGAAGATACTGTTTGAGACTTTCCCAAAATTCAAGCTTGATGAGGTCGACACGGGATTGTTCAATGGGACGATAGAACGAAAAGTTCTTTTCATCAATGCCTGATACTGCATCAATAAGAGATAAGTAGTTATCGTTCTTACTCTTCCATTCATTCATAACGAACTGTTGAACAGCCATATTTGCGATGTATATTCGCCTCTGTATTTTCATTATACTGAAAATAAAAATAAATTTCTTCAAGTTATTGTTTAAAATTGTTTTTTCCGTTAACCAGCTGTCGTCTCCTTAAGAATGGCAGACCTCAAAAGTTAAAACTTGTGCGCGCCAAGGATTAACGAGGTCCTCCCTTTTTACGTGCGATTTCTAACACGATCCGAGGATGATCTCGAAAGGAGGTCCGATGGTTACCCAACCAAAGCCCGACCTCTCCTAGAGTTGCTCGTCTTAAGATTTTGGTTAACCGGCACTATCCGTTCGAGCCATCCACTCAAAAACACTAATAAAACGATTTTGATATTGAGATGATCAGTGCTATAAATTCCCAACCTATAAGTACTCATAATTTTGAAGAATGGTGGTTTATGAGAAATAACGACTAATGATTCATGGCAACATTAATGATTCCCATGATATTCTGAACTCACTGAACAATTTTCACCCAAAAATAAAATTTACACTTGAAATTGAAACTGACAATAAATAAAATAAGTTAGAATTCTCCATTTATAGAAAACCCACCTTTCAACTCTAACCATCCCATGCAACATAAAATGACTGCCTTTAACTGTTATGTTAATAGATTATTGAATATCCCTTTAACTCCTGCCAAATACAAAGATGAAGTAAGTATAATCAAACAGATTGCTACCAACAATGGTTAAAAACTTTCCATTATAGACAAATTAATCCATTAATTCAAATATAGAAGAGACAGAAGACTACCCGTGATTTTTCTCATTCATTTAAATATTTTTCTATGCCTTTTTTGGATCACAAATTGTGCAATGATATTTCCAAATTCATGCTAGAAATCATACCTGGTACAAAAATCTTCCTTAAATCCTGCAACAAGTTGAGCAACATGTTTGTGAATTTTAATGATAAAATCGACAAGTTAAATAGAAGTGGCGTTTAACTGTTCTGATTGCCCTGCTTCTTACATACCTCTCATAACACGTATCAACGAACACCTGAAGAATCCTGATAAGTCAGCATTTGGAAACCATTTCAAAATCAATAGAAATTCAAAAAATTTACACCAAATTGATAATAAGAATTATTTGAGACTGGATTTGTTCGAAGAACTGGAAATTTCAAAAGAACTTTCAAATAATGATATCTGCTTGAACACTCGAGTGAACTTGTATAGAGATTTCCTTCCACTTCACCAAAGAATTATTCATCAAAATTAAATCAATATGTCTTTTCAGATCAATCTTTTTTCAAAATGAATCACTCAATTCAATTATGTTGTCTACCCTTTTATAACCAAACATTTCAATTTGCTACTAATACAAGTTGGTATTATATTTTAGTCGTTGACTTTGATGAAGTAATTTTGTCTTTCAAAATACTTGACATACCCACAGGGCCTTCAATTTCTAACATGATTTTCGTTGAAGTTAAAGCCAGAAATTTTATAAAATACATATAAGATGTCCTTAAAAATTGTAATTCCTTGTGTTACCTCACTTGTAAATACTCATCAAACTTTAAAACCTTTTTCAAAATTTCATTGCCTAAAAATTTATTCAATTCAGTTTCAAGAATCCCTCACAATCAGAGTATTTACTTTCAGGAAGCACTGAAGATGACGAAAGTCGAAAGCGATTTGCATATACAGTGAGTCTGCCTAAGTTGGCTACATATGGGAAACTTTTTTATTATTGATTTTACGAAAAAAAGTTATTCTTCATAAAAAGGTCTGCATTGTCTAAAACCCAAGATGCAATCATCAGATATTGAATATCATCAATCTTATACGAGGTATGTCAAAAATATGAAATTTTCGCAAGAGTAAAGTAACTTTATATTTCACAATATCGAAAATTTTCATAATAAAAAGTTATTTGGAATTGAAAAATATGTTTCAATATGCAATTACATCCTTCTAATTGTAAAAATATTTTTTTTACAAATTTTTCTCAAATTATCAAACCGAACATTTATCATTTATAAAAATTTTTTCATGAAAATTTGCTTAATAATTTTCAAGCAGAACGGAAAGGCCAACATGTTTGTGATAAATAAAAATGATAAATATAATAATGATGATTTGAAAAAATTGTAAAAAAAATATTTTTCCAATTGGAAGGTTGTAATTGCATATTGAAACATAGTTTTTGATTTCGAATAACTTTTCATGATAACAATTTTCGATATTGTGAAATATAAAGTTAGTTTACTCTTGGGTAAAATTCATATCTTTTGACATACCTCGTATAAGATTGATAAAATTCAATATCTGATAGTTGAATCATGGTTTTTAGACCATGCAGAACCTTTTGTAAGGAATAACTTTTTTTCATAAAATCAATAATAAAAAAGTTTCCCATATGTAGCCAACTTAAGCAGACTCACTGTAAGAAATTATACACTTTATACAAAAAACCCTCTTTTCATTTTTTTTTTGTTGATGAGGTGTTGAAATGTGATTTTGAAAATAGCTCTGTTCGATGGACTATTAGACGTATCTGGAGAACCAAAAAAGACATATTGAATGAAAGTTTGTTTTTGTGGAGGATATTCGTTTCTCGACATACCTTTTTGGGAATTTTACCCATCCACAGTCTGAAAATAAAAAAGTGTAAATTCAAATAAATATGTACAAGTGTAGAGGGGCAATGATCAATTTGCCTCGATAAGTTGCTGCGTTTAGAAGACTGTTGTCTTGAAAACAGTTATTTAATTTCGAATAATAAATTTGCTTATAAGACGATAAAATTCAAATCGACTAAAAATACTCCTCTTTTTCTAAAAACGTTGACGTTTCGGAAACTAAATCTGTCTCCGCTATCAAAACTCGAAGTATGAAAAGTTGCTGAAAATTCTATTTTTATCAGTTTTGAAATGGAAAGATTTGTTTTGACAAAGTCAAATGAAATCTGCCAAGATATTTTTCATGATGACATTTGCTATCTAGATCCATACAGGGTGTCTGATATCAATCAATGAATCTGTTATTTCTCAACTCTTCTCTGAGTAGAGGTAACCACGTGCTTTCCATTTCGACTGAGTTGGTTGAAAAACAGTTCGTCGATAATAAAATACAGGCAGTTACCTTCAACTTTCTCTTTTCATGATTTGATTCACTCATTGAAATTTTGGTGTCATTCCATTTCATCATATGAACGCCATCCGATGTGAGAATATGTTCGGATATTTTGGAACCAGTTATTTTCCGATTTCTTATAAATATAATGTTTGTGTTCTTCCTTACGCACAGTCAATGGTCTTGATGTTTCACCAATACAGTTCGTTCATAAAGTGTGGAAACGCTCTATTATCTTACGAGTTGATTATTTTCGGAAAAAAAGCTCGGACAGGTCGATTTTGTATTTTAGTTTTACAGCTTTTTTTAGAAAAAAATATTTTTTTCTCCTACCACCTTTCAAGATATGACGTCATCGATATTTTTTTTATTTTTTTTGAATTGAAAGGGTATATTGTAATGTCAAAAATTGAATGCCCATATTTTTCTCAGTTCAACCATACCACTTACGTCATATCTTACACTTCGAATTACAGTATTCTGAGTATAAAGGAAACCAGTATTCATATTTCTCAACATTCATTTCATTATTCATTTTGCAACGTAAACCTAAGAACTACTCATTAGTTGGTACGAGTATATTGCTACACTTGAATAGTAGGCTAAGCAAACATATGAAAGCCCTTAGCAACCAGACAATAAGTTCTTAGTTACCATTCCATATGTCACACTGGTTTTCTTTATACTCAGTATACTGTGATTCAAACTGCTAGATATGACGTATGTGGTATGGTAGAAATCAGAAAAATATGGGCATTCAATTTTTGACATAAAAATATACCCCACCCTACAACTGTCGTTGTGCTGTGATCCAGCTTTCAAAAGTATTTTCATCTGCGCATTGTAGCCACATCTACATTCTATAGACATCAACTTGGATATTTCAAATGGAACACCCTATATATTATATCTATTTTGAATTTTGCTTTGAAAGAGAAATCGCTTTTGTGAAGCATATCATATACCTGTCTCTCACCGATCAACATATGAATAATTTTGCATTTTTTTTTATTAAAACAAGGTACAGAAAAAATTCAAAATCGCATGACTCAACTAATATACCAAAGTCCATTTCTAGCAACGCTCATATGGGGTATGGTGGTTCTTATTTCATACAAAACTTGAATCTAATTTCATACAGAGTATATGAAAAATGCGTCTTCTTTCGTATATCTTTGATAAACGACTACTGATAATATTTTTTTTCAAATGGAATGCCCTGTATATTATCTAATTTTCAAATTCAACCAACCAGTTTGAATAAGATTTATCGACTATGTCCTATACCTTCCTCCTACCGTTTTTGTGATAATAATTATCTATGCAATCATAAAATTTCAACTATAAAATTTGGTGAAAAATCAATAAAATAGCAAATAAGAGCCAAATGTTTTGAAATTTTTGAAAACGGTCTAATGAAATACAAGAACCTTCCTTCATACTGGGTTTTTGACAAACATGCTTCTATAAACAGTTTGAAGAACGAACAACTGAATTTGATTAAATTTATTCGACGCAGGACCAGTTTTTCATACTCGAGTTAAACTCCAGATAATAACTAATAGGGTAAAGTGGGGGAATACCGGCCGTCTAAGGCGACCATTCATGTATGGCAAAGTTTTAATAGTTACAAAAATGGTATTCAGTGACAAAACAAAGAATTGTGTACTAAAATACAAAATATAATTGAAAACATTTATAAAACGAAACTAAAAATTCTATAAAATAATAACGTAAACTGTCTTCTGTCCGGTATTACCCGGTCAATCGGGGTAATACCGGCCGGGTGGCCGAAATTGCCCTCAAGTAATTTTTATTGGCAGAAATCGCAAATCCAGTTGATATCATCGATATCAGTACATTCTTTGTGGGCCCATTCTGAACACATTGTGTATCTGACCCACAATTCTCTGTTTTTACCAAATTCGCCACATATTAGACATATGTTTTCATTGATAGCATTGTCTTCATCTGAATATTCTTGATCTTCTTCATCTTCATCTTGAACTTGATACTTGGCAATTTTTGCTTTTCTACTAATTTTTTCTCGTAACTGTGGTGGCTTTCGTTTTTCCACAGTAATTTGATCAAAGGAGCCAGTGTCGCTTAATACATTTCGCTTAACTTTCTTCACATTTTCTGCATTCTTCTTTTTTTCAAACTTTTCTTGTTTTTTCTTCTCTTTCTCTTCAAGAAGTATTTTCATTGGGGTCGAAGTAAAAATCTCAGAATGCTGCTTGTTTTTACCTTTTTTTTTAGCATTTCCATTATATTTCGAACAACTTGGAATAGGTTCGAGTAATTCAACAAATGAAGTCGCTTTGATGGTTTTATTTTTTTGTGAAATTTCCTTTTCGTTTCTTTCAGAACGTTTAGCATCAATCGTCTTTTGTCGAGCTGTTTCGAATGATTGTTTAGGTGTTTTTTCGAGTACTGCTTCTTGTGGTTGTCTGTGTGTTGCTTCTGGTCTTTCTTCGGATATTTTTTCAGATATGATCTCAGGAGTTTCGTCAGGTATATCTTCGGCTGTATTTTCGAAGTTGTTTCCTTCGTCATTGAAAACAACTCCTCGAACAGCTTGCCAGTTGTCGGCAGGTAAAAAATCTTCATCTGAAAAAATATCCCGGTTTGCAGGAAAAATTCCTGTGGCTTTAAACCCATTAATTGCCTTCTCCGGAGTCGCTACTCTGCCAAAAGCATTATTAAAAAGTTCGGCAATTTCAGTAGCAGATATCCTTTCACCCACATGAGTTCTCATGTATTTGTCACATTCCGAATAATACACTTTTTTAAAGGGACCAAAGAATGTAACATCCAAGGGTTGGATGCGGTGGGAAGTGTGAGGAGGTATAGTTAGTATGATGATACCTTTTTCTTTGCAGAAATTATATGCCAGTAGAGTGCAATGCGTGCTGTGATTGTCAAGAGCTAACAATACCGGATCCTCTAAAGAGGCTTTGGAAAACTTCTGAAAATGCTCAAGCCATTCCACAAACAAATCTTCCGTAATCCATCCATTATCTGAACACGTATAAAGCGCTTCTGGAGGACCATTTTTTTTTAGCTGTGGAGCCATTCGCTTCCTGGCAAAGATAAACATTGGAGGTATATACATACCCGATGCACTCATTGCACACATGACAGTTGTATTCTTACCTCTTTCGGCAGTGGTTGCGAATCCCACTCTTTACTGGCCCTTCTCTGCGTAGATTTTCCCAGGATTTTGAACACTGGTAACGCCTGTTTCGTCAGCATTAAATATTCTTGACTGAGAAAATTTATATTTTGCCATAAGTTCTTCTAAGTTGTCATAAAATCGAGAAACTTCTGCTCTATTAAATGAGTGTATTCTATTTATGCTGAGTTTCTCCGGTTTCCTCAAAGAAATCTGGCTATTTCTTTTAATAAAGCCTTCCAACCAGTCTCGCCCCGCCGCTTCATTCATTTCTACAAAAGCTAAAGCTGGTTTAGAAGATAATCCAGCTCTACGGCGATCCTGCAAAGTTGATCTAGGTATACCGAAGGCTATTGAAACTTATCTCAAACTGCGTCCATTTTCTATCTCTTGTAAGGCACGCCTGAGGCTTTCTTGTGTATATGAGGCTTTGGCCGTTTTTCTGATGTATTTTCGAGGCATCTGAAAAAAAAGTAATAGGTTGTGGGTAATACCGGCCAGGCCGATATTTCCCCCAACGGCATGGTCGGTATTACCCCATATTTACGGAAGTTGTAAATCATTTTTTTCTCAAATGAATAAGGACTAGATTGAATTTCTATGCTAGAGGCATGAAAGACCATTAACCATTCATATTACTGCAATAATTTGAAATAAATTCATATATTTTTTAAGTCGGTACATACCTTTCAAAAATTACTTGCGTTATAAATACGATCTTCGATATTGTAAACTATCGCAGAAATATTTAACACGTCCACCCTTACATCGCAGACAACACACACTGAAGCCAGACGTTAAAATACACTGACTGACTTATCCCGATAGTGGAGGGGGATACAGCAGCGGAGAAATTGGCTGTCCGGAATTCCCCCCGGGGCCGGAATTCCCCCACTTTCCCCTAGCTCAGATGACATTCTTCAAATGATGTTTAATGGTCAAATTCTAACCATTAGTTAATCAATCTGTAGGTTAACTGGAACTTAAAAAATTAACCCTGAAGAGATGGTATTAAAGGATCTACTTCGCAATTATAAAATGTTTGCAACAGCAACAGTTGAAAAAAATTGAACGTGGAAGAAAATTAAACTTTAAAAAATAGTATAATTTTAATGGATGCTGCTTAGGAAAGTTCATACCACTCTTGATCCTGTAAAAACAACACCCTGAAAAGCGGATTGAACAAATTTTCTTCTTTCTTCTCAAAAAACCTGTTTAGCATCGAAAAAACTTTTACTTTTGAAAACAGTGCAAATGTATGTTTTTCTACTATAGCTAATACAGCATCGGAAAAAACATTTATTTGAAATAAAATCGTCATGTCCTAACTTAGTTTTTATCAATGTTTTGATTGGCTTTGTAAAAACGATACCCTGTTATACCTTGGATCGTTGAGTCAACTGAATAAAATGTTCTAGAAAACTGAATATAGTATTTGTATGCTGTAATTGCCCTTACTCTCCGTTCCATTTTTCATAATAACAGTTGTGGAAGTTGACGGTATAACATTATTCATGTATTTCTTATGGTGACGGTCAGCATCAAACTTTAAAAATTGTCCCGTAGAAAAATAAAACGGAGTTTAGCACCATCTTTTACATTTGGTCGGCTGCCTTCTTCAATCGATACGGTATCTAAGGTTTCGTTTTACTTGCAGAATAGAAATCAATTAGTTTTTGAATATTTTACGTTGATCTCCTTTAATTAATTTTGCTCAAGTACTTAAGTACGAAGATATATTGAAAAATTCTTAGCCTGCTATAGAACCAAACAAAATTTCAATGTCAAAATATTTTATTACTCACCATATTCTCCTCTTAATTGGATACATTTATTACAGCGAACCTGCAACGTCTCAAGACCTTTCAAAAAAAATGTTTCTTCTCGCTCTGCAAACCAGACCTCCACAGCTTTCATAACCTCCTCGTTGAAAGAAAATTTACGACATTTTAAACTTTTTTTCAGTTGAGGAAAGAGATTATAGTCGGACGGAGCCAAATCTGGTGAATAAGAGGGGTGTTCTAGTAATTCAAACCCTAAATCACGAATTTTTTGCATGGCAACATGATATTTGTGTGCAGGGGCGTTGTCTTGCAAAAACAAAACATATTTGGATAGCTTTCGGCGTCTTTTATCTTTCATTTTTTTTTGGTCAGTTATGTCGAATAGTAATCTCCAGTTATTGTTCTACCCTTATCCAAAACATCAATCATGATTACTCCATGGCAATCCAAAAAAACTGAAGCAAGAACTTTTCCAGCAGATTTTTGGAGACGAAACTTCTTAGGTCTTTGAGAACCGGAGTGTCGCCATTCCATCGATTGTTGCTTTGTTTCTGGATCGTAGAAATGTACCAAAGTCTCATCCATAGTAACAATTCGGTTTAAGAAGTCTACATCGTTTCCAAATCGAGCACAGATCGAACGCGATGCTACTACCCTTGCACGCTTTTGGTCAACATTCAAACATTTGGGGATCCATTTTGCAGCAATTTTTCTAAAGTCCAAATTGACGTGAACTATATGATGAACGCGTTCGTATGAAATATTCAGTGCTTCAGATATCCGTTTTAGCCCAATTCGACGGTCTGTTAAAATCATGCCAGAAACTGGCATTCCCGATCGGTCATCATCTTCAATGGAAAATTTACCTCTTTTGAAGCTTGCAGTCCAATTTTTCACGATCGCATACGAAGGACATTGATCACCAAGGGTATTAAGCATATCTTCGTAAATCTGCTTACCTCCTAACCCTTTCAAATACAGGTACTTGAGGATGGCTCGATACTCCAATTTTTCAATTTTCACAATTTCGGTGGACATAGTTTTTCCTTTAATTTATTGCGTAACTCGGGTTTACTTTTTTGACGTCAAACTTTACATTGACACTTCTAATAAGTTATTGTTCGTTGCTATGGTAACGCAATATTTTGTTTATGCAGGGAACTGGTCTAGGCTAACTAGATATCAATACATCCTCGTACTCAAATGTTAAAAAAACAAGTTAGAACCTGTAATGTCATTCTTTCAATCGAGTAATTAATACTTTCAACGATTTTATTTTAATTGAATGTTTTTCGGTGTAGTGCTGTATAAGCCATAGTAGAAAAACTTACCTTTGAAATGTTTTCAATAGTACAAGTTTTTTCTATGCTAACAAGCTTTTTATATTTCGGTTAGTTAGTTCTGCCAAGATATCCTTCATGATTGCCCCTCTACACTTGTACAGATTCCTCGAATCAACATTTTTCATTTTCAGACAGTGGAAGGTTGAAATTCCCAAAATCCCATGCCAACAAACGAATATTCTTCACAAAAACAAACTTTCATTCAATGCTACCATTTACCATTAGCACAATGTGTCTGTAGTGACTATGGATAAAACGCCAAATCATGAAATTATTGTGTTGTGTTCCAATAAACCTGTTCCTAAGGTGACATATGGAGTTAGTTACAAAGCCTACCCAGAACACATAGTGGCTTATGACCAGAGCTTTCGATGCCACTTCAAGAACCAAATGGAACGTTCAATTCCAAAAATTTTCAAGATTACTTAATAAATGCTTCGTTCATAAATTATGGAAAGGTGTTGGCAAGCTTGTCCAAATTCAACATACCTCAGTTTTTTTCCACACACCGCTAGTAATGTATCCAAAAGTAATGCTGGAAGTATTTGCAGAAACAAGATACGTAGAAAAAAACTGTGCCAGCATTTAGTACAATGTACAGAAATGCCTGATATGAACGTCTCTGGTGGATTTCTTGAACCTGTTTCCACAAGATCTTCAATAAAGTTCAGAGATAATAATGCATCGGATGAGACATTGGCTACCATTATATCTTTCTTTTGGTTTTTGAAACTGAAAAAAAAATAACCAGATTAAAAAATATATACAGGGTGGGGCACCAAAAACGAAACAGAGCGAATATCTTCAAAACGCATGTGTTGTGAATGGAATGCAAAAACACGTCGATTTTAAATCCAAGGGGGACATCTTCGGATCGTAACCTCAACTGTCATACCTCTTCCCTCACCCCTTGGTCACTACCACCCAAACAATTTGAATAGGGAAAGTAGTGAGTGTGACACACCATTAAAAAGGTAATTTCATAAGGAATTTAGTCGTGTCAATTTTTGCTACTTAACTTTTTATTTTGGCACCCTCTTGCTGGAAAAACAACTGTTCCGTAATTCAAATTATGATATTTCATTTGCGAGCTAATTTGACATAAATTCAGTGACAATGAATTATGTAATTTTTCTAAGGAAAAATCAAAATGGCGGCTCCAAAATGGCAGACAAGATTTGCAATTATGGTCCTATTCGATTCTAAATTGATATGTGGTGGTTTCCATGGTCAGAAATTATGATTTTTCTGTCATTGCAAGGAAACAAGGTGGTTGCTCCAAGATGACGGACGTAATTCGTAATTATGGTCCGATTCGAATCAAAATTAGTATGTGGGATTTTCAGAAATTATGATATTTTGTCGATGAAAAAAACAAGATGGTGGGTGAAATTTGTAATTATGGTTCGATTCGACCAGGCACCGAAAACGAATTCTTCAAAACACATGTGTTGTGAAAAATTGGAAATACACGATTTTGAATCCAAGGGAGAAATATCCCTATCATAACCTCAACTGTCATACCACTCTCCTCACCCCTTGGTCACTCATTCAATTTGAATGGGGAAAGTACTAAGTGTGATACTGCATTGAAAAGGTAATTCCATAAGGAATTCATACATATGAGTGTTCGCTATCTAACTTTTTATTTTGGCACCCTCTTGCAGAAAAAACAACTGTTTCTTATTCCAACTTATGATATTTAATTTGATAGCCAATGTGAGCAATTCACGCAAACACAACAAAAATTGAACAAATCAACATTGTATGAACTTATGAATTGGAAATTTTTCCATACAATACTCAAAACGCAAGGTTTTCCAATTCATACAATCTTCAATTTTTTTTATTTTTCAAAAGCTTTTATTCAACTTGCCGTGTTAGTTAGTTAGTAAGTATGTATGTATGTGTGGGACAAAACAAACTTGTAATATCCCAATATGCCAATTTTGAATCGAATCGAACCACAATTACAAATTCCGTCCGCCATATTGGTTTTTTGCATTGACAAAATAATCATAATTTCCGACCCTGAAAATCCCCACATACTAATTTTGATGCGAATCGGTCCATAATTACAAAATTCGCAGACCATCTTGGAGCCACCATCTTGTTTTTTGCATTGACAAACAAATCATAATTTATGACCCTCAAAACCACCATATATCAATTTTGAATCGAGTCGTACCATAATTGCAAATCTTGTCCGCTATTTTGGAGTCGCCATTTTGTTTTTTCCTTCAGAAAAATTCCGTTATGCGTTGTCACCGAATTTATGTCAAATTACCTTGCAAATGAAGTATCATAATTTGGAATACGTAACAGTTGTTTTTCCCGCAAGAGGGCGCCAAAATGAAAAGTTAGGTAGCGAAAATTGGCATTGCTGAATTCCTTCTGAAATTACCTCTTTAATGATGTGTCACACTTACTACTTTTCCTATTCGAATTGTTTGGGTGATTTTGACCAAGGGGTGGGGGGAGAGGTATGATAGTTGAGGTTATGATAGGAAGATGTCCCCTTTGAATTAAAAATCGACGTGTTTTTGCATTTTTTTCCCAACACATGCGTTTTGAAGATATTCAATCTGTATCGTTTTCGGTGCCCCACCCTGTATAAGGAATTAAAGAAGAAGAAATTAAAGAAGAAGAAATTAAAATATTTGTTATCTTTCATATGAAAACACCAGCGAGAATAGATACGTCGACTTTGAACTTTTGAAGCTAGGCACACATCGTAGTCATCCACTGTATATTATGCCATCCACTGTATATTATGGTAAACTACCAATAGAACTGATGTTAGGCAGCACTAAATTGAAACACTGAACATCAGTAGCGGAGATTGAGATTTATGCATCCTTCGAAAGTGTCATGATGAATTCCTGAGGGTTCAAGCTGAATTCAAAAGACGGTGTCCAGAGCCTCAAAGGAGAAGAGCTAGAGCTTTATGGAAGAATTCAAAGATGGCGTCCCCAGCGTCAACGGAGGAGAGCTTATGTAGTTTATAGAAATCCGTTATTTCTGTAGTATGTTATTCACTTGAAAATAACAGTAGTTCATCAGCTGTCGATCTTGTGTTGACAAAACACACTATAGACTTCTGCGGAAAGGGTTCATGATTACTGTTTATAGGTATCACGGAATTGTTACGAGGTGTAGAGTACGATTTACATGGATCTGGACGCCGAATTTTCATCAAGAAATAAGATTGGATAATATCTTCTATAGAATATTAATTTATGTTTCAAAAAACAGACATAGAAAATTGATGAAACTTATCCGATTGTAGGGTAGTTTACTTAGAAGTATAACTGAAAAATATTATTCAAATTGGCAGATTCATTCAAAAATAATTCACAAACATATATATTACGTACAGAACAGATTTTAACTAATATTTGTAAACTCTCCCTGTTTAAAATGTGATCTTTTTGAAGCTAATCATATCAAGCAATTACTATGAGTCTTCCCCAAGTAGTTGTAGCTCCGAAGTGGATTTATTTACTCAAATACGCTGTTTTGTGTGGCTATTGTTAAAAACATATAGTATAAAGAACAAACATTTGAAAAAAAACTGATGTGTTGTGAACAATTCGAAACTTTTAAACAAAATATTTCTGTCATAAGAGAAGAATCCCAATAGGGATTTTTCTACAGAAAAATTATCAGTCTCACTAATGGGACCGATGATAAAGATTGGCAGAATATGCTGAATTGTCGCTATTATTGGCTTCTTCTATCCTAACGTCTGGCTGACAAATCACTCGAATTCCTTCAAACCAGCAATGCTATTGATTTGTTACTAATCACCTAAAAAGTAATACTTTTGGAAAAGTGAACAATACTTTGTTTTGGTAAAACAGAAATGTTTATGATTTCCAAAAATCAGTATCTCGGAAACTGGACCGGAATAGTATATTCTGTAACAAGGTTAGAATGAAAATTCGATGCGAATGGAAAAATTATTGGCTTTTCTCAACGATGTACACCTTCTCCAGCATATATAAATCAATTTGTACATATCTGATTGAACTTACTGTATTGTGCCGTTGCTAATAACCCGAGCGGTTGATGCGACTTTCATTAAATAAAAAAAAAAAAAATATCTCGGAAACTGGACCGGAATAGTATATTCTGCAACAAGGTTAGAATGAAAATTCGATGCGAATGAAAAGTTCCGAGCGCGAGCCGAAGGCGATCATGAGGAACCACGAGCATCACGAATTTTCATTCTAACCGAGTAGCAGACTATACTTTCTCCACGATCAAAGATAGGAAACGTGACAACAATAATTTTGACACTTACTCAAATTTTGCCACTACGATGACAATGAACTGCGTCAAGGCTATTATTATTATTGCTAACCAGTGTGAGAATATTATTCTATCACAAGAGAGAGAATGTAAAAACATTTAAATTGCATGGGGACAGAGCTGTTGCAGAATATTTCTTCAATCTCAATAGAGAGAATTGCAGCATTCTGTAATCAAATTTGATTTCAGAATTGGCAAATTCTGTGATGATCGTGGAGAAACTAATTTAAACTTGCATGTGTGACTTCTAGTGACACAATATCCCAAATAATTATCAAAATTTGCTGAAAGTTATTTTCCCATGTATTTGGTGCGGGGTCCTTTCGTCTCAACTATGAGATATTGAAACATTTCAAAGTTAGCTTTTTTTTTAAATTCAAAAAGTTTTTTTGCTAATTTCCGAGAACATTTATGGGATATTTCTGGACATATTTATAATTTATAAATTTCGAAACATCTCAAAATCTGCTCCATATGTAATGAAAGATTTTAGAATCACCAGAATATGTGGACAGTTATATCGATACATTTCATATTAGATTTTATGTTTCATAGATGTTTTGAAAAACATTTTTTTGGTAAATTCTCAGGATACTTCAAAACAATTGGAGTATTTCTGATACTTTCCAAAATGTCTTCGATTTTTATATATTTTTTTTATTGTACCTATTATGTTAAATTTCAAATAATCATATGGATTATCTTATAGACCTGATATGAGAAATATGCATTCATTGTATCACGCTGACAGTATTGTTTCGACAAACGGAGCCATCTATCTTCTGAGCGACGAGTTATGAAATGCTATTTTTCGAGATTTCCTCTTCTTAAATATAAGTTCAGGTATAAATAGTGCTGATATCAATTCATTGAAAATGTCAGGGGACAATAGTGTTGTTATGAATAAGGTAGTTGATTATTGGGGAGTTATACAAATGTACTTGGTTTTCAAGTACCAAATTGTGATTGTTCCGCAAGTACTTCCTAATTTCTAGGGATTCCAGTTTGTCTAATTTCAGACCTTTAGGTTGAATATGCAAAATTTCAGGATTCTGTGTGAAGTTATGTTTGATGTCAATAAGATGTTTTGCGTAGTTTGAATCCTGTTTATTCAATTTGTCACTCCTCCAATGTTCACCGAACCTTTGATCAAAGCAACGGCCAGTCTGGCCTATATACAGTGCCTTCATAAAGTTTGGCAGCGCTCTATTATCACACGAGTTAATTATTTTTGAAGGTAAAGCTCGGACAGGTCAATTTCGTATTTTAGTTTTCCACCTTTTTTTAGGAAAAATTGATTTTACCCCACCACTTTTTGAAATATGACGTCATCGATTTTTTAAAATTTTTAACTGTATATTTTTATGTCAAAAATTGAAAGCCAATATTTTTCTGAGTTCAACCATTGTTTAAATAGAACATAGTTAGTCAATGCCTGTGGAAAAAGTATTGGACACAAACGCGAGTGTCATCTAGCGTGATTAGTTACAAACATGAATATTTGACGTCATTTTAATGCAGGTTTCTTCAAAAAACCCTGATTTTTAATGCTTTTCCATTGTTTTAATCAAGTAACGACATGACTTGGAGGCCAGATCACTGAAGTTACGACATGACTTGGATCCGAGCTCACTATCGCCATCTACATGTCGCATCCATTTTGATCCAATTATAATCCCATAAGGTTGACTAACTATCTTCTATATAAACAATGGTTCAACCATACTACAAACGTTATATCTTACACTTCGATTTACAGTATATACTGAGTTTAAAGGAAACCAGAAATAAACGAATCAACCGTGAAGGTTATTAGCGATACATTAATTTTCGTTACAGTATCAATTTCAAAGCGTTACATTACCATGTTAGATTCTAGTATACAAATAAATTTTTATGAGAAACGACAAGAGATTTTTCAAATAGCAGTATCTGCCCAGGATGTCTCGTAACTCGGTCGGAATTTGAAATAAGTCTCTCGCTTCTTGGAATTTTGGGCAGACTTCCAACTGATAAATTGGTATCGCAGACATCGCAGCTGGTTTGATCGGAACGCGACAGCAAGTACTCGTGGGAAAATCTTGTATGTCCTATTCGCAGTCGACTTATGATTGTTTGGTGTCGTCTTGACTTAGGTGGATGAGACCAGGACTGATCTTTTGCATTCGGAGAGTGTTCATATTTCTCAACATTCATTTCATTATTTATATGCAATTAAAATATCATAGGTTAGTAGTGAACATAAACAAATAAGAAATCCACAGCAAATGCTTGAACTGAGCTCCTTGAGTTAGTTGACAATATCCAAGACATCTAATGAATTCTTGGGTTACGTTAGAAAACACCTCTGGTGTAATTTGTTGAATTTCGGTTCCAATTCTCTCTTTGAGGTCTTCCAAATTGGTGGGTCGGTTTATGTATACTTTACTTTTTGAGTAACCCAAGAGAAAGGAGTCCATGGGAGTTAAATCTGGGCACCTACAAGGCCAATCAATCTGTCAGCGTCGTCCAATCCAGCGATTGTGGAACGTTTAATTGAGAAAATCTCTAACAACTCGATCATAATGTGGACCTGCTCCATCCTGATGGAACCAAATAGAAGAAACTATTCGATCAGGTTGATTGATGTCTGGAAATGTATCAGTTGAATATGAATCCACATAAGTTTGTAACAATTCCAAATAATTTCCACTTGTCACAGTACCGTCAAAAAAATATGGTCCCACAAGGGTATTCCTGAGAATTCCAGTCCATACAGTTACACAGTTACAGAATGAGTTGTAAGAATTATATTTCCATTTGAATCGTCCGTAAAGGGATTATATCTTGCAACTGCCAAAAAGGTTTCAGTTTTCGTTTGGTGGATTGAATTGCTTTGTAAGCATATATCTGAACCTTACCTATCGGGGGACTCTTTAACCCAATTATCTCTGGTAAGTCTCGCACATGGTATTCTTCTATCATTTGGCAATTCTTCATGTATTTTATGATCTGATTTGTTAGGCCTTTTGGGCCGCTTTTCACCATTTGACCAGGATAGTTTGACATCTGAAAGAGCCTACCGAAAGCATCTTCCACTGTGGGAGTACCTAGGCCTGTTCTGGACAGAGGTATTCATTAGGTCATCCAATTTGCTGAACAAAATGTCAAGTTCATGTTTCATTTCAGGGTTTATTTATAGGACACTATCGTTCTGTCCCTAAGACAGTATTCCTTCCCTTCCAGACTGAAGTTTCATGACTCCGTTGATATATGGTATGTCTTCCTAGTAACAATCTTCCACCTTCTATAGCCATTGAGTAGGGTATTCATGTACGCACCGAAGACTGTCAAAGAGGCAACACTGCTGCTACGATCAACCTGATTGTACCATCCTAGTTTCCTGCCCTTATAGCAGCAACTCTCAAAGAAACACCATTGCAGTCTAGTTAACCCGACGTTGCACTCCATCAGACCTAGCACTGAGTATCCTACTGATATCCCTTTTCATAGCATAGTCTTCAACCGAATGCTAATGTGTAAACGCTACATGGTAAGGTGCACCATACTATTGCGGATTGTTTAAGACATTCTTCTCTTCTACCCTACAGCAATAGATACATTTTGTGTGTAATACTGGATACATTTAACCTTTTCTATTTCTAGTGCCTGTTTAATCTCACATAAGAGATTTGTTAGTGTTTGAAACATATTTGGTCATTGAACTTTACCTGTAGACCAATTGTAAGTTTGATTTTAATAATATTCAGGTATATTCAGTTTGTCTTGAGTTATGTTACTTTTAACTTTTTTTTTATTTTGAATGAACATTTATTTCTTTTGATTATGATTTTATAATGTAAGTGGATGCAAATGCATATTTAAACGTAATATTTCGTTTTGAATTCCATTTTTTCATGAAAATTTTCGATATTTTCAAATATAAAGGTACTTTACTCCTAAGTAAAATTCACATTTTTTGTCACACCACGTATACGACTGAAAAAATTCGACATCTGATGATTGTATTTTGAATTTTAGAACATGCAAAACTTTTTATGAAGAATTACTTTTTTTCCTAAAATGAATAATAAAAAAGTTTTCCATATGGTTCCAACTTAGTGAGAAAAACTGTATATATAGCTAGTCAGTTTTGTGTGAGAAGATACCCGTAACAGTCATGTCACTATAATTTTTATTTTAATAATTATACTCATTCAACAGTAAGCTGTTTATCATTTAGAGTGTGGTAACATCAATTTTTAATACTATTCGTGTTATATGGGAATTAGTATAAATAATCTATAGGGTGAGCGTGCATTCATATAGCTGGCGCCCACATTCGTACATCTCATCAAAATTTATTTTGTATGACCAACTCTTGTCTCCACTTGAGTTAGTCGCGAGCCACCCTGTCACTCTGACAGCATCGTTGCTAAAAGCTAAGTTTTACACGTGGCAAAGAAACATAAATTCCATTCATACAAATTTTGAATTTGCCAAGGTCTCGGACCAGGCGATGAGGATAAGCCAAGAACATTCTGCGAATGGTTAGTATACGATGAAATTCCAAGTTGATGAAAACTTTCCCCATAAAATTATTTGGTCGAACGGGAGTATGCGAGTCTGGTAACCAATAATGGTATTTTCAGCCTGCGAAATACTCATTATTTGTCAAGAGAGTACCTCAGGGTAAACATCAATACCGTTTTGGCTCCAATATGTGGACTGAAATTTTTAGTACACGATTGATTGGCCCATAATTTACAAAGTAATTTACAAAGTAGCGTTATCGCACATTACTTCAACGCGATTTGGAAACCCTAGTTAACTTGCCACTTGCCAATATTAGTACCTATTGCTTCCAATGAGATATAATAAGTACTTGTCGAGTAGATTTTCGGACAAATAGATAGGTACACATTCAGCAGTTTCCTGGCCACCACTTTCGCCGGACATCACTCCGCTAGGCCTCTTCAAGAATAACGTTCACCAGCATGATTTCGTAACAGAAGTGAAACTAAGAAGCCTAGTTCTTCAAGGTTTCGAAAGCATTACACCCGATATGTTGAATAACGTTTTGAAATCAACAGTTAAAAGATGTTATCTATGTTTGGAGAATGATGGACATCTGTTTGAACACTTTTTATAATTTCTGATGATAGCAGGTATTTTTTATTTAAATTATTGTATGAGTGTGTGAGTTATTGTAATTTCAAGTATTTCTTTTGTTTCATCATTAACTTAAACAAGTCAATTTAATCATTTCATTTTCTTGATCTTTTATGATACTCAATATCAGTGAATTGTCTTCAATTAAGGCCCACACTCGAACATTTTTTCAAAAATGATGATGGCCGAAGAATTCTACTGCAGCAAAAACACTATTGACTCAGATGAATAGAGTATTGCATACCGTTCAGGAAAACCTGAAACTACGATTTGCAGAACATAGTTGATCATTCATACAAATGGAAAGTTACAATTCTGGAAACTCCAGTAATAGAACTGCAAAAACTGTAAATTTATGAAATATACGTCAAATCGCCTAAAATAAAATGAAATGCTTTTTGCAGTTGACTTCTTCATATGTTTGTTTTTGGCTTGTCAAATTCCCAATTGAATACTCACTCGCGTGATTTTTGCCAGGTTGCCACAATTAATGATTTCACCACATTGTCTACAAAAACATAATCCAGTTTGAGATCCTTATCGCAGTATACACTCTTCAATATTCCTGAAAATAAATGAATATCAATGTGATATGTGGAGCAAAAATTATACATCGACAGTTTAATGACCGCTTAGTAAAATAAATAGTGTTAAGTTCCTGCTCTGGACATTTTCATAATTTCCCAACTTTACATAGGAATGTAAAACTTGTTACCTTGTGAGTCAAACAATTTTGTAATGGATATTTACCTAACGTTTGATCTATAGTAAAAGAAACATCCGTATCTAACAGTTATTTATATTAACTGGCATACTTGGTATTCTTCCGTTTCTGGGTTCCCGAGAACCTATAGTGTATTCACATTTCAAATAAGTACGATGTAAACAATGATCAATTCATGCGTGCCACGTGTCCACCTCGTGATCACCAATTCTCGCAACGCAATTGGTCGTTAGAACGTCAACCTGACCAGACAGTCCAGACTTTGCAGAGTTGTATTCAGGTTGGTTGCATTACAATATTCAAGCTGCGTTTTGTAGTTGCCGCGGTGATTACTTTAGTGTTTTTGATTACATTATTGATTATCTACTTCATATATTTGTTTAGTGTGAAGTTTTGTGTTGGTTTCGGGTGATGTTAAACATTCGTTTGTTTTATTTCATAACGTACCTACGTGTTGTAAGAAAAATACGCCTCTGCTCTAGTTTGGCGTTCTCGTGCTTTTGTTGACATCGTCCTTATTTGCAATGTGAATGCACTATAGTTGATTTCAGAATATCTGACGAATTCTTCAAAACATAAGGTAGAAGTAATAGTTACTAGGGTGAAGGAGGGGAATACCGGCCATGAGGGTAATACCGGCCTAGGAAAAAGTAATATTTTACGGCAAAATCACGCTGCGCCATCTGTTACAGCACGTTGGAATACTCAACTCAGATAGGTTTGTTATATTGCTCAACAATATTTGACATTTGTTGATTTATCCGGATGACATTTTTAGATGTACATACAATAGTTATTTTTGAATTTGTTGTCACTGTAAATGTATTCGTGTTATTTATGTTTCATTCACTATTCAGGTAACTTGAACATCAATATGTTCGATACTGATTCTCCATCAACTAAATACATTTTGTCTGTGTTGAATTCAACTGAAATGCATCAATTGGTGAAAGAAGCAACTCGTATTACGACCACAGGAACGACCCTTATTGATCCACTTATATGTGACGATCCTAACATAAATATCGCAACCTCTGTGGGTGGAGTAGATCTGTCAGAGCATGAGCTGATTTCTTGCAAAATGATCTGTACTAAGCCAAAGTCTGAACCAAAGATATATACATATCGTGACTTCAAAAAACTCAATATTAATCAATTTCATCATGTTTTCAGTTCGCTTCCTCTCCATCAAATTTTTTTCACTGAGAACATTGACACAAAACTGGCCATCTTCAGTGAGCAATTACTGCATTTATTCAACAAGCATGTACCCTTGAGAATAACAAAAAAAATGCTCCCGGGCTAACTGATGAAATTAAGCAAATGATGTCTGAAAGGAATAAAGCTAAATCCAAATTCATAAAGACTAATTTGGCTGCACTTCGAAATAACTACAAATTTTTACAAAATCAAGTTTACCGAGTGATATCCGAACAGAAAAATAGTTATTTAATCAACTAGGGTATTAATGAAGGCGATTAATGATCGAGATATTTTAACGCGTGAGCTAAGCGAGCGCGTTATTGTTCGAGATCATTAATCGCATTTTAATATAGGAGTTGATTACAATACTTTTCCGTCGACCTAATGATAGTATGAAAGAAAATTAAAAAAAAAAGTGTTGAGAAATTTTCGTGGTTCAGGATTCGAACCCCCGATCTTTACATCCGGATTGTCTTCGTTCACTCTTACTATGTTTAATATTCCCACGTTACATATATCTGCTACAGCTCCAATTGTGGCCATGTGTCGACTAGCGAATAGTTTCAATGCTGCTACTGATTTAGAATGGACTACCTCACAAAATGTATTTCGTAGAATGTTGTTAAGACATATTCTGAACGATATAAATTAAGTAGTGATCCATTGTGCTGTATGTGCATAAAATATTATTTTTTATATATATTGTATACTTAAATTTGATTATCCATGTAATTAGACCATAGAGGTCTGTTTGTATATAAATAAATAAATAAATAAATTTCACCTCTGCGCTACGGAGCCCATGTATAAAATGTCGCGTTTTGATGAGTTGAGTATTTGCTACATTTTCCAAAATTACTTGCTATACATAATAATGAAAATAATTAATTTTTCATAGATTTTTTTGCTTTTTTCAGGCAATAAACTTAAAGCTGCCACTTTAGCGATTTCCGCAAAATCTGGCGGTATCAACGTGAAATTATCTTCAATATTCATTATTTAGATTGGAAAATTATGTGTCAAAATTTTACAGCGCACATAAAATCTGAATCCGTTGATGTCTGGTTGCCATACAACGCGCAAAATCATGCATTTACAGAGAAATCGATCATTAATGACAAATTGAGCATTAATAGGGATCATTAATTGTCGATTTCGTTTGCATTGAAGCATATTAAACAGACATGTTAATACGAGGTCAGCGGAAAACAATATTTAAATTTAATTTCTCACAATAAAACTTCTAGACAACTATGGAAAGAATTAAAAACACTTTACATTGATAGTAAAAAAAATAGGATTTTCCCAATTTGCTCCAAAATTAGGAAATAATAAATAAATTTTCCTCGACAGTATTCCTTGAAGCAAAAGTAATGATAATATTGAGGAATACTATGCAGAGCACAAAATTTGTAATTCTGAGTTTCAATTCAGCCTTGTATCAGAAGAGGAAGTTGTTGAAAGTTTATCTAAAATAAAAAATAATTCCGCTGGTTCTGATAGGCTTCCAATTAGCTTGATAAAGCTGTTAATACCATATATATTACCATATCTTATATAAATATTTTCAATACTATATTGCTAAGTGGCATATTTCCTACTTGTTGGAAGAAAGCCATGATTTTACCAATTCTTAAAATAAACAATCCCCAGGCATTAAATGACCTCAGACCTATGAGTATACTTCCAGACCTATCCAAGTTAATGGAAAAAATCATTGAAACCCAACTGAGAGTATACTTGAATACAAATAATATTTTACCTTCCACCCAGTCTGGTTTCCGCCCTAATCACAGCTGCACAACTGCTTCACTCAACATAATCGATGATATTGTACAAGCAAATGATGAAGGTTATTGTACAGCGCTCGTGCTCCTAGACTTCAGTAAGGCCTTTGATACAATCAGGCACGATATCTTGCTATCAATTTAGAAATCCTGTGGTATATGGCCCGAAAATTTGCAATTATTTCAATCATACCTTACCGGTCGCTCTCAAGTAGTTAGAATCAAAGATGAATTGTCAAGCTGTAGAATAATCAGCAGTGGTGTGCCACAATGATCAATCCTTGGTCCTCTGCTGTTAACGATAAACACCAGCCAATTACCAAAATTTTTAGACTACTGCAATATTCACATGTACGCAGATGATACACAGATATATCACGTATTTTTTCTTACCAACAAGATAATAGCAGAATTCAAAATCAAAAATGACCTTAAAAATATTTCTGAAATATCAGCCAATCACTCTCTTAAACTCAATCGAAACAAATCAACTGTTATTTGATTTGGGAAAAACTCTGAAGAACTGACTCTATCGCTTCACATCAATGTCAACTGACCACTTCTGAAATTTGCTGATAGTGTGAAAAATCTCGGATTAGTAATAGATAAATCATTGAGATTTCGTGAACATATCACTAGCTGTGTGCGATCATATGGTGCATTGAGATTACTATATCCCCACAGACAGAGTTTGTGTAGGGATACGAAAATGATTTTGTGTGAAACCCTAGTACTTTTACAACTCTCTTTTTGTGCGCCTGTTTATGGCCCTTGTTTAGATCAGGATACGATAAACAGAATCCAACGAGTTCAAAACTCCTGTGTCAAATTCATAACTGGGATTAGAAAGTATGACAGGGTAACACACAAACTCAAAGAATTGGGATGGTTGAATATGAAGAAACGGCAAGATGTTCTATATCTTTGCCTATACCATAAAATAATACCAGAAAAACAGCCCTCATACTCAACAAGAAAAATAAGTTACCGAAGTGAGGTCCATAATATCAACATAAGATGCAAGGTTTTGCTGATGTGCCCACCTCACAGAACGAAGTTTTTTGAAAAGGGTTTCAAATTTCACATCTATAAATTGAACAATGCTTTGCCACCTCACTTCAAAGATTTCGACTAGTCTAAATTCAAACGGGCTATCACATCAGCCCATGGACCCCTTAAGCGTGTGCAAACCGAACGTGGATGGTTCGTGTGCGATTTCTGACTTATTTTAAAGTAGAATGGCGTGTAATGGTATCATTGTCCTAAGATGGCAGGTAATGACTGCCACTGAAGAATTTTAAAGAAAAAATCATATTATCATCATTTTCGTTTTTTTATTTCTTTAAAATACATTCAAGCGGCCATTAGTCTACCGCAGGCATGTGTCATGAGAGGCAGCGGCATGCTGGAGGGCATAATAGCTCACAACATTCTAGGAATACCCTCAGACATCATGTTCTGAACCATCAACCTCCACACGTCCTACACTATAGTCTTTCCTGAAAGGGATGACTGGGTCCGGAATGAAACCGACCTATGTAGGGCAGATAATAATAATATGTCTTTATTCATCGAAAGAAAAAATTAAATACAGAGACAAGTTGATACAATCATAATTATGATGAAAAGGAGGAGTTCAGCTATGGAAGCTTCTTTTAAACCCAACCTCAGGGAACGTTGGTTTACCAATGGTTCAATACCTTGGAAGGCGTCGGAGCCGGAATATATGGGATGAACCCAGTAGTGAAACGCTTATTCAGTATGGGTAAACTAGCTACGATATTTCTGGCATAGGTAAATGCCATTGGAATGTGTGCAAGGGAGCTGGAAAATTGACACCACACACGAAAAAAATAAAAATATTTTCAGATAGTCAAACAGCACTGAAAGCACTTGAATCCAACTGATTTGAATCTATGGAACTGCAGAGGCACATAAAACCGAATATCACAACATAACAGCGTTACCCTAGTGTGGATACCAGGTCACCAGGCCTAGAAGGAAACGAAATAGCAAACGCCCTAGCAAAGGAGGGGGCAAAACAACGTTCACTGCAACAGAACCGGTAATCTGTTGAGCATATAGCACTGCCAAGAATGTCATGAAAGCTTGGGCAGACATTAAAAGAGAAAGAATGGCGTAGTCTACCATGTCTAGCCCATTACAAAACATTTATTGCTTGTACAAGGAAAATCAGTTCCGGCTATGCATGTTGGATGATGAAATGGCTAAACACATTCTGTGTACATGCCCTGCAGCGGCCAGAACCAGATTTTCAATGTTTGGCTATACGATAGTATGGCCAGAAACCCTAGTAAATTGTCATCCCAATACATTTCTCTATTTCGTTAGGAGATTAGATATACTGAGAGAAATATAACCGAAGAGTTAGCCACAATAGGCCATTGGCCGCAGTGGATGACCTGATATCCACATTCAAACCTAACCTAACCTAATATATATTTCGTTCTATGATATACCCGATTTTTGTCGGTCCTACTTGAGCAATCAGGATATTATTGAAGACATAAATTAGAGGGTTATCATTGCCCAACTTTACCCTACACGCTTTTTCATCAACTTCACTCGTATGTATTTTATATCCTCGTAGTTTTCATCAGGATAAAGTGATAACTGACGGCACTGAAATTGCAAACATTTTTGGCAGCTTTTTTGTTGGTGTTGTGAATGATCAGTTACAATCTCATTTTGGAAGCAATTTATCTGAAACGTGTACAATTTCTCAGCGCCAGGTAATCAACTCATTTGTTTTCCAACCACTCTGCTCAACCGAAATAGAAGAGATTATAGCTGAAATAAAAGATAAAATTCAACCGAAATGAATGAGGTACCCGTATCCCTCCTAAAAAAGTGATCCGCAGATATTGCACCCTCGTTAGCGCAGATACTAAGATACTAAATGTCTCACTCGAGTTAGGTCAATTTCCATCTAGACTGAAACTTTCTGTTGTTTCACCTATACATAAAAAAGACGATCGGCTTTCAGTACTTAACTACAGACCAATCATCTTACTCAGTACATTTTTTAAAATATTAGAGAAGGGTATTTGTAAAAGAATTGATAATTTTGTTATAAAATATGACATACTGAATGAAAACCAGCATGGGTTCAGAAAGAACTATTCAACTGAAACGGCAACCACCTACTTTGTACAACTTATTAATGACAAGATGGATAAAAAGGAATTTATTGTTGGTCTCTTCTTTGACCTCTCGCGTGCCTTCGACAGCCTTAACTTTGATTTCATACTGTCAAAACTATCAACAATAGGATTGCGAGGCAATATACTTGATTGGATTCAATCATTCCTACAAGAGCGCAAACTCATTGTCAAGGTGAATAACGACATTTCAGACGAATTCCTTGTAAGCTCGAGAATACCTCAAGGAAGTGTACTCGGCCCCTCGATTTTTTTATTGTTCATCAATGATTCATTTACCTGACCACAGAAGCGACGGTGAAGTATTCATGTATGCAGACGACACCTCCATAATTGTATCCAGCATAGACGAAGATGAAATAATATCATAAACAAAAAATGTCCTCCATGAGTTTGATGAATGGTGTCATAAAAATCGCCTGATGATGAACCACTCAAAGACTACGTTACTCAGATTCCATAGATCTTCTGTAGAATTAGTAAATATCCAAAATTTAATATTTAAAGAACATATTTTGCTATTCAGTACTGAAGGCAATTTTTTGGGCACAGTACTAGACGAAACTCTCAATTGGGACGAATGCATCAACAGTATTTGCTCGAAGTTAAATAAACAGTACTTTGCAATAAACAACCTGAGAAGCTGCTTGAACGAAGATGGGTTAATCACCGTCTACTATGCCCTCGTCTACTCAGCAATCAGTTACAATATATTAGTGTATGGACTGGCATCTTCCAGTAGCAGAGTTTTTTTGGCACAAAAAAAGAATATCGCGAGTCCTGCCGAGATGTGTTCAGAAAATAGTATATTATTCAACAAGCGCATAATGATGGCTATTACCCACGAAGATGAAATTGCAACTCGAGCCGGAGGCGAGTGTTATAACATCTGAGTGGGTAATTGCCATTATACGCGTGTTGAATACTATACTTTATCCACAACTATATACGACAATACCTTTGTCATTAGAAAGGTATGATCTGGCGCTTCTTTTATAAATTTACTGACTTCTTCGGTAGTAAAGGTTTTAGATTTTTTCGGTTGATGGCCCTCAGACTGACGTTTTAAAAATGCCTGCAACTTCATGTAAGTTTCTAGGTGGATATTATGGTAAATATTCAATGTACTCTTCAGCATAGAATAATATGCCCACAATGATGATGACTTGTATTTTTCAGCAAGTTCAACAAAATACACTAGGATAACATTTTCAGAAAAAGACGATGTTTTTTGTGCCAGTTGCCAATCCATAAAACTGTTGTACACCGCATCATATTTACCTTTTGACTTGTCTGGCGGTGTACAAGACATATCTTTTAAATCGATTCACTATTAGACATTTCTCTAATGATACCAGAGATAAGAATGTTCACAACAAATAACTCACGAACCGACTGACAGTATATTTACAAATACAGTGACAAGTAAATTTACAAATTGTCAAATTTGACGCAACGATTGAGTAATATTATTCCATCGAACTGTCATTATTATTCAATTCTATATGGTAATGCATGGCATTACATGATGAAAATCGCATATTTGATACATTAATAAATTAATAGTTGTGGATAAAAGCAATTATTAACTTTCACGGGTATTTATTCATATAAACTGTTGCCATATATTTTCAAAAATAAGAACAACTTCAAGCTCAATAGTGATATCCATGACTACCCAACAAGACAAAAAAATCAATTCAGATTACAAAATGTGAGATACTTAAGCTATAAAAAATCGTCAAACTACGCTGGTGTGCAGTACTTTAACATTTTACTTAACAATCTGAAAAATTCAACAAGCCTGGTCAGATTCAAAAACAGACTAAAGTCGTTTTTGATTACGAATTCATTTTATAATATTCAGGAATTTATATCTCACTGTCAAATGAACTAAAAACGTGCTAATAAATTTGTGTTATTCTGTAAAAACTCTAGTACTTGAAACCACTATTACTTATTTTAAATATGATGTGATTTTGACTTATATACCTCTATACTATATGTGATATTTTATTCTTGTAGATTTGTAACACTTCTCAACAGTAATTTCTATTTTTATGACTTGTCACGATGAAAATTGGAAATTTCATGATCAATAAAACTGTCTGTCTATCATAGACGCAATAATCATATTTCATGCAAATAATCTCATGACAACATCATTGCAAGGTGATAAAGGAAACACTGTATTGACAGAAGACCTATATTTATTTAAGTAAAGCGATAATAAGTTATTACTGCGAACTATCTGGAGATGATTTTCTCAGTCAGTCTAATTTAAAGGCTGGTTCCAGAAACACAATTCAAAATAACATGAATTAAATATTCACACAGTTTAAGGAAAAGTCCCAAAAGGGGCCGAAAGAAATTGCAAGAGTCGTAAGCAATTAAGTGAAAATAAAGTGGGGCTTTGGTTTTTTTCAATATTTCGAAAAATATTGATGATTTCGAAATGTTGATAAAGATCTAAAAAGATCAGCAAATTTGCTGAAGAAGTTCTGGCTCCTGTAACTGTACCTCCAATGTTTATGATTTTTACAGAGCCCTGAAAATAGAGCCAAAATTGTGCAGTCTGACTTCCGCGCGCGTTGCGTCACAACAACAACAATAATTATATACAAAATCATATTACGTATGAATATTAAGGAATAAAATAATTCAAGTACTATTGGGATACATCAATTAACAATAATCTGCGGTTAAAATATTTTTATCCAATTTCTCCATAAATTATGCATTTGTTGATTAACAAATTTTTCTTAACTGAGTGTTAACACAAAAATCTCAATAATTATTGAACTGAAACGCTAGGATGTTTTTACTCAGAAAAGTTATTACTAATTTGATTTTTTACCCAATTTAAAAAATGGGTAAAAAATCACTTACTGTCACAATGCTTTCAATTAATTGAGGAATACCTCTCATTCAACTCATGATGCTCACCCCAAATTCCTAATCATTTATATACCACATTCGTTTGAGTATATGTAGGCATATGTAATTTTACATTTTTGGACATGCCTATGTAATTTTAATCCAGTTGGTTATGTACATTTTAATCCGTTTGTTTTTGTCATTTGGAACTGTTTTGTTTTCCACCTATTCTTTGTAGGTATATGTAACTTTTATTATTGACATATATACGTAATTTAATTCGATTTTAATCTCAATGTTCTAGCTGATCTGTAGTTTTAGCGCATGTTAGCATCTAACTTCTATGTCTAGACATATATGTAATTCTTGACTTGCTACAAACATATAACTTATGTAAAGTGGTTAAATAAAATCTATCTATCTATCTATCTATCTAATAGGCTTACAAATAGATAGCCGTAGCAAAATGGTAAAATTTTGATTTTCCACATTTTTATTAAAAATTGAAAATAAAAAAAATAATAATAATTTTATTGTTCCAAATATCTCGATTTCTAAGGGTTTAAAGATGAATGATTTTTTTTTATTTATAACAAATACACTGTTTATGAGCAAATCAGAAATTTTTGTAATATATTTATTGATGTGATTTTTAAAGAAAAAAATTGTTTCTTAAAAAGATGTATTTGTTGCTAAAAAAGGCGTTTGGTAATTAACAATCGTTATTTGTGGCAAATATTGAAATCAAAGAAGCAGTTTTTCTTTAAAAATTGTAAATCGTAATAAATATATAACAAATATTTTTTTTGATTTGCTCATTAACAATGTATTTGTTTATAACAATTTTTTAAACAATGGTGGTGAAATATTTTAAAAAATTATTGTTTTTTAGCTTGAACCCTTAAAAATTTAAACATTCATGATATTTGAAAAAAACAATTGAATTACTTTTTCTTATTTTTTTATTTTCGATTGTTGATGAAGTGGTTATCTATTTGTTAGCCTATGAAGAATAACTTCACTGAGTGAAACAAATCCTAGCGTTTTAGTTCAATAATTATGGGGATTTTTAAATTAACATTCAGTTTAGAAAAATTTGTTGATTAACAAATGCGTTATTTATGAAGAAATTGGGATAAAGATTTTTTTAACAACGAATGATTATTAATTGATGTATTTCTATATTACACAATTTTTTTCATTTTTTAATATTCAAATTTGATATGTTGAAATAATTTTTGTTGTTGTTGAGTCAACTAGGCTAGGCTTCCCGTTTTTGGCTCTGTTCCAGGGCTCTGTAAAAATTATAAATATTGGAGTTACAGGTACAGGAGGCACAGAAAGTCTGTACTTTTCTTCAGTAAATTTGCTGATGTTTTAATTTTTTTTGGCAATTCGAAAATCTTTGATATTTTTCGATATATTAAAAATAACCAAAGCCCAACTTTTTTTTCACATAATTGTTATTAACTTTTGCAATTTTTTTCGGTCCTTTTTGAGACCTTTTCTCAAACTTTTTACGTAAAAGTACGAAACAAAAATTTAAAAGACTAGGCTATTGCATACGCTTTTCTGAGAACGTCTATCCAGCAAGGCAATGAGACCAACGCGGAGTTTTAAATTCGAAAAATATTATTTTTTTGTCTATTCTTTCGACAAAATATTTGTTCTAACGGACTTTTTTAAAAACATGTGTATCCGACGTGATTCAAGATTTAAGCACATTTCGAATATTTAAAATTTCCAACCTTTTGCTCCAGCGACATTTAATCCTATTGGTCCATTGTAGTTATCTATCCAGCCTACAATAGGATCACAGGCAGAGGGTAGTACTGAAATAAAATACATTTTTGGTGAAGATCAATAAAATTGTCCATGTTACACAAGGTCATGGAATCCCCGAAATCGTAGAACTACGGTAATTTATGAATACAATACGACTCAATTGTGTAAATATGGTGAATATGGGGGTGGTAACAATAACAGAAAATTTTTGATTGTCAATACTACGCCAAACATCGGAGCACAAAAACAACATCCTAAGTTAACACTTATTTTATTTAATAAAGCTCAATTCATAAACTCCGCTGCCGTAGATACAGTTGACGCAGACGAAGATGAAATATGCTTGGTAATGGTAATTATAATGGAAGGGGGACGCAAGAGTCAGCGACTAGGCCCCAGTGGGGCCTTTTCGCATACCCCGGCATCTTCACTCATCCCATGTCGGATACCTGCTCGAACCTCTTCTACCTTCTTATGAAAGTCGAAATGTCCTTCCATTGCAATGAGTGCGGTTCTTCCTCCTTAATAGTGGCAGCTCCGATGACGTTTGGTCTGAGCCTGCCTCCACATTCGTACAGGTACTGGAAGTGGAAGGAGTCCTCCTCCTCCCCACATTCCGTGCATAGTGGGTCTGCCAAAACTTTGATGAGAGCCAGTGGCCGGTTAGAACTCCCACCAACAGTAGGAGTTCTTTGCGGCTTAGCTTCGGTATCTTGGCCGTCCTTGCCATGTCGGGCACCGATATCATCTGCTTTGATATCGGGGCCGACATGGCAAGGAAATATGCTTAATGAGTACAACTATTTATAAACTCCGCAGCGACACGTTGCCGCTGCATTTGCCGCAAGAAGATAACCAACTTTCATCTCTGACAGCTACGACGTTTTTCTGGTTTTATTTATTCAATAAGTCTAGGCGAGTGACATTATTGACATAGAATTGTTTTCGACTCTTTATGAATAATTTCCTTATACATTTGAAATATAATTCTATACTGAATACGCATGCGCTGGTGCAGCGGTCGGTCAGTTTTTAAATTAACAAGTGAGTGCTCGAATCGCCTAGATCTCGGAAGTTGAAATGCTCGAAAATTGAAAGTTGAAGGGCCTAGAAGTTGTAAGAATTTTCTGAATCTTACGACTCCAATGTGTTTGAAACCATTTAAAACTATAATTTGATACCAATCATCAGCCCTTTGCTGGATCACTTCGGTGCTGGCAATTTGCCATTAAGTTGGGATAACGTCTGACCGCTAAACATAACGGAAGTGATACAGCATAGGGCTGAATACACACGACTTTAAGAGGAATTCATGAGATGGTTATCTCTTATTTCACATTGAACCCATTCAAAACTGTAATTGATGGTCATTAATAATCTGAAAACACGACTTTGGGAGGAATTCTTGTTATGGTTATCTCTCATTTCACATTGAATCCATTTAAAATTATAACTGATGGTCATCAATAATTGAGAAAGTTTCAAATTATATTTTTCTGATAACTCGTTTCATTTTCGAATTTTTGGTGTTTAAAAACCAAAAAAAAACGGAAAATTCTTCTAAATCCACATCTCAATTTCAAACTGTTGATGTGCATTTTTTTCGATATCTCGCTTAGTTTTCGAAATTTATGTGTTTAAAATTATCAAAAACGGAAAAAATGGCTACGTCCAAACCTCAATTTTTTTCAAGTTATGAAAAAATTCCATGAAAACTTTTTGTAGATCTTCTCGTGTTCAATAAAACTGTCAATGTACATTTTTTCGATATCTCGTTTAGTTTTCGAAATTTTGTTGTTTGAAATTGAGATAAAATGGATAATTCCACATCTCAAAATTTGTTTTTCAAGATATGAAAACATTTCATGAAAATTTTTTGTAGATCGAGTACAATAAAAGTGTAATAAACATTTTCTCGATATATCGTTTCGTTTCCGAGATTTTGTTGTTTAAACATCAAAAAACACTGAAAAGTCTACATCTCAAAATTTTTTTTCAAGATATAGAAAACCTTTATCCAAACATTTTGGTCAGCAGTTCGAGGGCAATGAAATTGTTCAAATCCATTTTTTGATATCTTTTCAAAAAATACCCACTTTTTAAAGCTTATACGATTTTTCCGAAGTTATTTATAATGATATGGAGAAAGTTCATGGGATTTTTTGTAGACCTATTCAAGGACAATAAAACTGTAGGTATGCATTTTTCTGATATCCAGTTTCTATTTCTATTTTTAAATTTTTTTCAGTTTTTCCATTATTTTTCCACTTTTTAATAGAGTCGGAAAAAAATGGTTCCAAGCGTCAGTAGTGTTCGTGAAGACGTATTCGAGGCGATTTTAAGAATTTCAATGTTATCATTAGTACGGTCAATATATCAATTTTGCCGTTTTTTTCAAATATTTCCTGTGCCATTGATTTTTTCAAAAAAAATTTACTATATTTTTTGTATATTTTCTCAACGCGGTCAAAAAAGTTATCGTGGTAAATTGTGATTGTATCAACCGTTCGTGAGAAATTCCGTTTCTTCAAAAATTCAAATTTTTGTTTTCAGATTTAAGGGATTTTCACCATTCTCCGATAGGTTTTTGGAAAAAACGGCTTCTCTGAAATTTGTCCGTTCATTAAAGCTCTATAGATTGCATTTCTCAAATTTTCGATTCGTTGTTTGGTTTAGCCGCAATTGATTTTTGAATAATTCCCGTTTTTTTTGGAAAATCGCCCGGAAAAGCCTTTTTTTAGCATTTTTTTATCTTTCTCAAAAACTTCACACTTATGTAGGGCATATAGGAGTATACTTTCCAAAAATATGAACCAGATCAAATCACTTGCCTGACCTGTATCGATAGAAGTTGAGAAAAACGGAAAAGCCGCGTAAAATGTTTCCAGATTTTCCGATCGGCAAAACAAATTGAATTAATGGTACTATCCTCAAATTTCAGACGTAGTTCAAATTTCAGAGCGATATCTCCATAGGTGTGGAAATGAGAGCGGTTTGAAATGCCACAGAGCTACAGACAGACAGACAACACTTGAAAATTTTCATTTTTTCTTCACACTCATACCTATTTTTTGACGAGGATCATTTTCTTTCGAATAACTTTTTCTGAAACTCTTCAGATAAGAAAGTTAGAGCGTTGTTTTAATTTTATTTTATTTTGTCATTTTGACAGGGAAATATTACTATCAATATCTTTTTTTTCCGGCTTCCTCCTTGATTTTTTATGTTTTATGTGGATCATTTTGGTTTTTGTAAAAGATTTCGACGACTGCTTGAAAATTGAAAGTGACCTTGACAGACTTGCTGAATATTGCGAAAATAATAGTCTCTTTTTGTACCTATCCAAATGTTGTGCCATAACATATTCAAGAAATAGAAATCTCATTCAGCGTACCTACAAAATTAACAATTCCAATTTCGAATATATCAGTCACACCTGACCCAAAATGGACTATTAACAATCATATAGACAAACTGATCAACAGGACAAACAGGATGGTTATGGGTTCATGAAAAGAAACGGATAATATTTTCATAATTCTGACTCTATCATCTCTCTATATTATGCATTCGTCAACAGCAAGCTTTCTTTTGCGTCAGCAATTTGGAACCCTCAATATGCAGTACACTCAAGAAGGATAGAAAGTGTTCAAAAAAAATTGTTAAGATTCGCTTTCAGGACAACAATTATTATCAAACGATTCGAAAACAATTTAAAATTATGCCACTTAGTAAAAGACGTACTATGACAGACTTATCTATTGTTTTCAGAATTGTCAGACATGAAACCGATTGTCCATATCTACTTGCAGAAATAAATTTCAATGTCCCCAGTAGAAACAATCTTCGGTATTATACACCATTCAATTTTCCTTATTGTAGAACCAATCTAGGACAAAACTCTCCACTAGTTCGTATGCAAAAAGCATTTAACACACACTGTCACTATCCTAATGCATCTCTAGACATTTTCTCGATATCTCTGCCTCGATTCAATTTTATTTTAATGTTTCTCAATTGAGATCAATAGGTATGGTCCTCATTCCCTGTATTTGTTCTTTTATGATCTATTATGTTCTATTATTTTTTTGACTATATTATTAATATAAAAACATTTCACACTATATTTTTAAGTCACGTATTTGTATTACTGCCAGATAATTATATACCGATAAGTAAAGTTAATGTATAATTTTGGAAATAGCTTAGAAGAGTTCTTATATAGTGGATGCTGTTTTCTGGAATTTTTTTCTGTTAGCAACCTAAAATGGTAAATAAATAAATAAATATACTATACAATGGTGTTTTCTATCCGTAAACTGCCGAACTCAGAAATCAGTGAGAATGTTGGTAAGGTAGGAACTATTTCGCGCCGCTCTATATATCAATTTGGCTATTCGCCGCCCATTTCGGAAATCAAATAAATCTCCCAAACGACATTGTCTGGATATTCCCTATCAGTCAGAAGTTGCACTGTTTTTATTGGTCTTTCTATTGAAATAAAACAAAAGCAAGTATTACCGACCAAAAAAATCTCAATTTTCGATATCAAATCAATGTCAATATACCAAATTTGAGTTTACCAAATGAAACCGTTTCCAAATGCAATATGAACTTGGAATACACGAAATTGAAGGCCCACGTTAACGGTCTTGCCCTTTTGAAAAGTGCTTAGTGCTTAGTGCTTGCTAAATCGAATTACTCTTTGAAAGTGCTTAGTAATTGCAATTGAAAAGAAGTGCTTAGTGCTCGAGACTCCCGAGCACTTTTCAAGAGTGCTTAGTGCTTAGTACTCGAAGCACTTTTTGTCAGTGCTCGGCACAGCTCTGCGTGCTCCTTATAGTCGTGTATTACAAGTTTTACCACAACTACAACTGCAACGGTTGCCTCGACTGTAGCTACGGCGGCAGAGTTTATGAATTGTGCTTGTGTTAGTGTGTAACTGGGGTAAATGTGCTAGTAGGCGTGCTTTTTGAAACTGAACGATAGATTGAAAGTATATGATTTGTTCAAAGGTTGTAGACGATGTAGTAACTAGATTACTTGATTTTCGGACTTCCATCGTCTTAATGGTTGAAATATTTCTACTTCTTTCAATTTTTGACCACGGTTCAATTGCTTGAATCTGCAATCATCATGAGGTGAATACTGACAAACTAAGAATCTACACGATGTTATATAGTACTGCCGGTATGGTGTAATATAATACACTTTTGTAGGACAGTCATTCTGAGCCATTTTTCTCCGTGAAGCACGATTAAATGAGACTCATTTCAAATTCTGATATCATACAGTAAAAGCAATTTTGGACTTTTTCAAATACTTACCGATGGAAGGCCTTATTATAACAGCAGGTATTTTGTTATTGCAGAGGTCATGAACGACTAATTCGGCAACCGATTTTGTGAAGGTATACGTGTTAGGTAGAGGATGGATATATTTTTGAGTCAGTACTTCCAAAACTCTATCATCAGAGCGTTCAACCAGATTGATGGCGTCTTGCCAGTCATGCCTGGGGTACAATTTCTCTTCTAAAACTTCGTTATCTGCATTGGCATATAGCGTGGAAACATGAACTATTGCATCGATAGTTTTCAATTCTTGAGCCAAATTCATTATTTCTCGAGTACTCCTCACATTAGTGAAAACAGCATCTTTAAGAGAATCATCAAATCTCACAGATGCAGCGGAGTTATATATGATACTGACATTGTCTATGATGCGTTTTCTGTCCTCCTCGCTCATTCCTGAAATATTAAGAGAAAAAACGTTGAGCAGAATTCTTGAAAATATCTTACAATTGCATTAAAGGGAAAAAGAAAGAATGCTAAAATTGAAATTTCTGAACATGCCAAGAATGTGATCTATTTTGATCATTCATCGCGAATTCAACGTTATCGGTCTATTACAGAAAAAGAAATTCCCGGAATTGCACATTGAACATGAAAGTGCTGTTTCAGATTAATTTTATCTCTTCCATAATTGACAATATTCCGTGGGCCATCGGTGATCGATTTTTTGCTGTCATGTTGGTAATTTGGTTTTGAATGTTCGAAACACTGAGGGCGAGTTCTGCATTGAAATTCCAAAGCTGACCGATTCAAAAGAGGATATTATAGATTTTCTTCAGTGACTGAACCTAATAACGAACGAATTGGAGACTGTATGTTCTAAACTCAACCTTCAAACCTGATTGAAATATTGAAAATAACAATGAATCAGACTGTGCAAACTGCAATTCATTCATCTGTGGAGCAAGCTTACCACTGATATTCGATTCTGATGATGACGAAGAGTTTCAGACTGTAAAAAGATATTTAAGAAAAGTTAAAAATCACTATGACAGTGTCATTCCAAATTATGCCGATGATCAATTTAGATCTCACTTCAGAATGACCAGAACAGTGTTTGCTTCTCTTTTCGAAAGGATCCAAGAAATATCAAATTTTAAAGTCCATAGGGGCAACCAGGAAATGCTAATTGGAAAGCAATTATTAATTTCTTTATGGTATTTATCCAACTTGGAGAGTTTCAGGTAGATGCATAATAACGTCCTACTAAACTCGTTCTTCAACTCAGCTGGACAATTTCATTAATATATTCCAGGTCCGTTGTTGACCAATTTGGAATAACCAAATCGTAATGTTGGGGTATCCTATACAGAGTTTGTAGGAAGCTTTTGCGAGTTAAAAGCATATATAAAATAATGTCATGGCCTTCTGTTGAAAGGGCTGTTAAAATTGCAAAACAATTTGAAAGAAAATCATGTTTCATTGTTAAAAAAAATCATAAAAATAGTTTATTCTTTACTTGATATTTCGAAGGAGCAATTGGGTCAATAGACGGTACACATATGCCTATTAAGGCACCTGAGATGAATGCCAATTCATATATAAATAGAAAAAGTTTTCACTCGGTTATATTGCAGGCTGTTTGTGATAGCAGATATCTATTTATAGATCGCTACTGTGGGGAAGTTGGCTCAGTCCATGATGTAGAAGATCAGATTTATCACAGAGATTCAGTGACTTACCCTTCCCAAATGATACTCATATTGTCGTGGATCTTGCATATCAGAGTTACTCTTCTTATTCACTACGGCATAGTCATAATAAGGCTCAGGCCCTTTATCAGGGTCGCTGAAGTCAAAGTCTTGTGTTAGTTGGGGTCGATAAATGTTAGCAGATTCCCTTAAATCAAATCTATTTCTTGTGACCAAATTGCCATGACTATCCAAAACCTTATAAGACCTGGGATTATCAGAATGATTTAATATCTTACCAGATTCCCAATTTCTTTTGACATGATTGAATACTGTCACAGGTTGTTCAGGTTCTAAAGGTTTCAGATCAGTGACAGTTTTATTGTAATATATTTCATTATGATTTTGTCTTGCTATAAGCCCTTCTTTGACGTTTTTACACAACATGGGCTGCAATAAATCTGCTGAGACAGGCAATTTGGTCTTACAGATGCGACTCATTAACAACTGTGAAGGTGAGCACCCTATTGTAACAAGGCCTCAAATATATCCTTGTCCTCCTCTAACGACTTTTTTAATAGATTTTTGGCAATCCCGACAGCTTTTTCAGCTAGGCCATTTGACCTAGGGTAGTTTGGACTGCGAAGTACAATATTGAAATTCCACTCTTTTGCAAAATTCTTAAAAGAAAAACTACCACATGGAATATTATCACAAACTAATGTCTCTGGACAGCCAAATTTGGAAAAAATTGACTCAAGCCAATTTGAGTACGCATCCATAACTACAAGATATGATCTACCACCATAGGAAAAAATGTCTGCTCCTATTATTTCCCAAGGACGCTCTGGAATTGGATAAGACTGAAGGGTCAGTTTTGGATTTTTCCTGGCGAATTTTTCACAAATTCTGCATTGCTTGATGAAATTTTCAATATCATGACTCATAAGCGGCTAGTAAAAAATTTGTCTAGCACGGGCTTTTGTCTTCTCAATGCCTAAATGGCCTTCATGAAGCTTTATGAGCATATATTTTTTGAGCCCTTGAGGCACTACTAATTTTGTATTGAAAAATAACAAATCATCAGAAACCGATAGTTCGTCCTTCAGCTTATGAAAGTGTCGTGCAAAAACTGGAGCTTGATTTTAATTAGTGGGCCAACTAGTTTCAATGCACTTGAGAATATACTGGAGGTTTTCATCATTCTTAGTTGTTTCTTTGAATATATTCAGTCCAACTCTAAATCTTGTGAATCGTTAGGATTAGTTAGGAATGCACGAGATAGAGTATCTGCCACAAACAAGTATTTCCCTGGCTTATATGTCACTTTTACATCATACTTCAGTAGTTGAAGTAACATTCGTTGGAGTCTAGGGGATACTGACTGTAAATTCTTCTTAAAAATTGACTCCAGCGGTTTGTGATCAGAATGAACTTTGACATTTCGTACACCATATATATAATAATGGAATTTCTGACAGCTAAACACAATTGCCAAGAGTTCCTTCTCTATTTGTGCATAATTAATTTTGCTCTTTGTCGGACTTCTAGAAGCGAATGCTATTGGATGCCCGTTTTGCAATAAGCAAGACCCAATACCATTTTTTGACGAGTCTGTCTCAATTTCTAATGGTAAGGCAGGATCAAAAAATGCCAAGACAAGGGCTTTTGTCAACAAATGTTTTAATTGATCTAACGAATTGTTATGTCCATCAGTCCAATGCCATTCAACGTCCTGACGAGTCAAATTACGGAGAGGAGCAGTCACTTTTGACATATTTGGTAGAAATTTTCCTAAAAACTTAGCCATGCCAAGTAGTCTAAAAAGATCTGCTCTGTTTTCAGGTTTAGGCATATTTGTAATGGCATTAACATGAGATTGACTAGGCTTGACACCATCTTTTGAGAATACTTGTCCTAAAAATGTTACCTGTTCAGATTTGAATTGAATTTTGTCAGGATTAAACTTAATGTTGTATTTGAGGGCTCTATCTAAAACAAGTCTTAAGTTTTTGTCATGTTCAGCTTCTGTTTGTCCTGATATAATCATATCTTCAAAATACAATTCAACACCACTTGTCTTATGTCTACAAAAAGTTCAAATTTTTTTCTTTGAAACACTTCGGGTGCTGAGCTTATCCCAAAAGACAGGCGACGAAATTGGTAGCGGCCAAAGGGTGTACCAAACATACAATAATCTGCTGACTGTTCATCAATCTTAACCTGAAAGTACCCATCTTTCAAGTCCAAGACAGTGAAATAGGCTTTATGACTTAATTTACTCGCAATTTCGTTAGCTGTTGGGATTAAGAAATGCTCACGTTGTATGTTTTCATTAAGAAATTTAGGGTCAAGGCATAACCTCAAGTCTCCATTCTTTTTTTCCACTATCACTAATGGGTTTAGCCATTTGGTCGGCTTTTCAACCTTCTGAATAATACCTTGCTTCTCAAGGTCATTCAACTTCAACTTAACTTTAGTACGAAGAGCCTGAGGTATACGCCTAATTGCCTGGATGCGTGGTACAGCATCTTTTTTCAAAATAATCTTATGATTAGATGAGAACTGACCTAGTCCTGAAAACACTTTTGGATAAAATCTTACTACATTAGATAAAGTTTCGAATCTAATAACATGAACACTATCAATTCTTTTCAATAACTTTAATTGAAGACAGCCTGACAAACCTAACAACGGCATCTGATTTTGCTTATTAACTATTACAAATTGTAAATCCTCAATTTTGTTATCCACTGTACACTTTAGTGCAGCTTCTCCAATAGGTTTAATCTTGAAATCTGAACTGCCATATGAGACCAAAGTCACCCGAGTATTATTCAACCTATCCTGGCTGCAAATACTCTTGAAAATATCCAATGGAATGACACTCACCTCCGCTTCTGTATCTAGCTTGAATTTTACAAGTTTACCTTCAACATGAATTATCTTCGTCCATGTGAGTTCGGGGTCTGACCTCAATCCATCGATATTCCTCACCAACGAGCTTACGTAAAACTCTTCTTCATCATCGCTCTCCTCTTCCGGGTTATCTTCTACCTTTACATCATTTACCTTCTTCCCTTTCTTCCTATATGTCTTAGCCATACTTTCTTTTTTCTTGCACACACTAGCAAAGTGATTCCCACCCTTACATTCATTACAGACTTCCCCATAGGAAGGAACTGATGCTTCAGTTTGGAAAGCTTGAGCTTGCGTTTTACTTGCCTCAACCGCCCTACAGTGATCTATTGCCTTTTGTAATGTTAACTTTGGTTCTCTCAGCAATCTTTCTTGAGTTCCCTTGTCTTGGATACCCATTACCACTCGATCTCGAACCATATCATCAATGTTTTTGTATTCAGTCGATTTAACAGCAATTTTCAGTTCAGTTACAAAACTGTCGAAACTTTGACCATCCTTCTGGACTATAGGGTTGAAGACAAATCTTTCAAAAATCGCATTTTTGAGGGGAGCACAATGTGCTGCAAACTTGGCTTTAATTGCATCCAAGGAATCCCTCTCCTCGTTCGTTAAGGTGAATGAGTTGTAAATATCTAGCCCCTCTTCACCAATGATACTCAGTAGCACTGCAATTTTTTTATCTTCTGCTTTTTCACTGATTCCGGTTGCTAGCATGAACAAATCAAACCGTTGTTCAAATTTTTTCCAGTTGTCCGCTACGTTTCCTTGCAAACTCAGTGGCTCCGGCGTTTTGAATAACGACTCCATGGCTCTCCAGGGTACTAAATACAATATCCACGTTTCAATCCAGGGCACCTGACACCATGTATTACGTATTATCCAGGGATCAATAACACTTCAAGGCTTCGTGTATTTAAGCTTTTATTTCAGCATTACAATAAAAGTACATGATTTTCAACCCGCCATTTATATGCATCGTCATGCTGTGTAACCACTTTTGAATGACGTGTGACAGACAATCCGTCTTTAGTTGTTTTACAATGTTGCCAACATACACAAATACGGAATACCACAGAACTTATATGATACAAAGAGAGGTCGACCTTCACCGTTCTAATAAACGGATAAAACATACTTCTTATGAAGTTTCATGAATAGACGAATATGCCTAAAATCAAAATGTGGTCCAGACTATATACTGTGAGTTTCAAAAATTTGCACCATTTGGAAAACTTTTTTATTATCGATTTGTCAGAAAATTATATTCTTCATAAAAATTAATGCATTACAAATTACTTTCAAGTGAGTTGTCAAAATTTCAAATTTCCAAACGGTGTACAGGGTGAAACAAAAAAATAGAATTTTGATCAAGAGTAAACTACGCTGGCTGTGATACCAAATTTCAGGTATTTTCAATTTTGAACAACCTCCTTGAATGAACTTTTTGATAATGTCAATAATAAGGGGTAGATTACACTTAATCAAAATTCCTCTTTTCTGTTACCCTGTACACCGTTCGGAAATTTGAAATTTTGACAACTCATGTGCAAGTATTTTTACAACTCATGTGCACTAATTTTTGCGAAGAAAAAAAATTTCTGACAAATCGATAATAAAAAAGTTTTCCATATGGTGCAAATTTTTGAGACAACCCATTTTAGGCGTATTCGTCTATTTATGAAACTTCATAAGAAGTATGTTTCAACTATTTATCAGAACGGTGAAGGTCGGCCTCTTTACGGCACTTAGACAATTAGTATTTGGTATTGGTATAAAAAACGAAACCCAATTCAATAAACTCTGAATAATCTGTTATTTGACATCATTTTTATCACCTTCAGTGACGTGAGATACCAGTTATTTCAAAAAGTTGAAGGAATCTATCCTGTCTAGCTATTTTTTCAGTATGTCTCCTTTCCACATCTGTTTCTTGTCTTCTACGCTTCAATCCACGTGAAGTAGTGTTTTGACCAATATCACTTTGTGAACTATCCTTATTTTGTGATTGTCTGCTAGACAAGACATTCGGTTGTAGTTTCATGCCTAAGTTGGATGAACATGTGGCCAATGAAATAATCTCAGGTTTGTTGACTAATATTTCCCTGTTTTCGCATTATGTCCTTTCACAGATTTGTAGGTCTTTTTTAAAGTCTTCCATTTTGTATCACACTGTGCATGTTTCACCATTTTTTTTATCAGTTTGCTAAGTTCAGTTGCAATGTGTTTCCAAACATTTTTCTTCAGTTGGTTTTCAAATTTTGTAAAATTTGTTTCCACAAGTCGTATAAAAAGAACTTATTTTGTTCAGACCATAACTTATCATCTGTAGCGTCAACAATATCTATGCTAGAATAGTATATTGTGTATCTAATGCATGAAGTATACTTTTTTACGCGAGTGTGGAGCGTAACCTTTGTTGATAATTCAGATAGGTAGGCTAATATTACCCTTTCGGAGAATGATTGGACGTTGTTTGTATTGCGCCTTTGCATAATCTTTTCCAAAGCGTTTTCGCAAATTCCCAACGATTTTTGTGGCAATAACGATGAACTTGCTTCACTTATGTTCACCCAAAACCACCATGTAAAGTTTTCGATGGGCCACCCTGTATAAATAGTAGACAGTATTATAAGTTCTTACCTAGTTTGAGTTTCTTGATGTCACCATTCACAGGTATGATTTTGTCCAGGAAATTTTTGTTCTCATTCCTCAACTTATCGAACAACTGTAATAAAAGTAATTCCATTATTTTTTCTATTAGACTATCCTACAGATACAAGATCCAATTATAGAATAGGACTATACAGGATGAACTATTAATCTAATTACACCTACTTATCAATATTAATAGATGGTAAAAACAGAACAGTCCAGTTTTTTTTTTATAGAGCCGCCCCTTTTTAATATGAGGGTTACCGAAAAAAAGGTCGAATGAAAGTTGGAGGGTATTTTACTCTGCACCTTTTTATGCATGCAAATATATTTTAGATGTGCCATTGGTGAAGAAGCGACGTAATCGACATGTCATGTTTGGTATCGCTAGATCGCTTGTTTTTTCTCATTTTAGTAGTACCAATATTATCCTAATTCTCTCAATAGGTACAGTGTATTTTGTATTTTTGTGTCCACCTCTGTAATTCACTTACCTATTGCCTAATTTGTTCAAAAATTTTCTCAATCGGGAATTGTAGCCGGTTGAATACAGACCTATAAAGTATTGTACTGGACCAAGCTGTTTACATTCCGGTTTGAAGTCGTGTATGGCCACAATCTGTAGTCGTGATATGGAGTTAGGCGTTGTCACATCTCGTAGGTAAGTCTTTATTACAGACAAAATTGTGTCACTATGCGTATTCCATTCGATGACAATCGAAGAATGAAGAATGGTGATGGTGACTTTCTCACGCAACTCAAACCTGTATTATTTACAAGTTTAAAAATCCAAACTATCGAAAAAAATCATTACTTGCGTCTTCAAATGGTTGTGAAGAAATTATTGTATCTGGACGTTTGTCAACGCTGTCGAATATCAATGTTTAAGTTTTCCACAAAGTAAACTTCTGACAGTTCTGTCATGTTCTGTCATTGATTTTTTGTGGGATTATTGCTGAAATAGTGGTTTTTGAACTCATTCGTGATATATAGTGGCAGGCAGTACAATAGTAAGAGAATCAATCATAATGGTGCAATCTTGTTGGGTTTGCAAACAATCCATGTGTTCGAACCCGAATATCAGATTCCATTCGTAAGTACCATAGGCGTTACAGTGGGTATCAATCTGTTTTCGCCGAATAAAATGAAATTAATACGTGAATTCAAACCTTTACATGTGGAGAAAATGAAATAGATACCTCACGAAACATTCAACTTCATTAGTATTTTGGATGATTCATTAAAACAAAAAGGTTGCCAAAAAGTCCAAGAAATGTCTATTAAAATTTTGATTTATCTTTAGGTTTCCAGCTGATGTCACAGTAAAATCGGCTTGGTTGAATGAGTTGGGGATGAAATATTCAACTGAATGTGATCCAAAGTCTGATAGGATTTGTTTTATTTATTTCAAAGACGCAGCATTCGAGATTAACCCAAGTGGAAGAATATTTTTGAAGAAAAGGGTTCTTCCTTTATAATATGATGAATGGTATATCCCAAGAAATTCAGCTGCTTCAACTTCAGGGTAATTATTATCAGCCGTCAGAGTTGTTATTTTCTATGAGTTATTTCAAATAATAACAGAGATTAGTATAAAAAAGCAGTATATTACATATTTTCAGATTGAACGATTTCAGCAAGAAAAAATCGTCAACTGGTTCCACTGGAACAGCCCCAGGTACAGATTCTGAAGAAATTGTTGATAACTCAAGTCCCCCACTGAAGAGGTGAGGACAAATTGAGAATAGTAAAAATTGTTAACTCAAATTTCGCAACTCAGTTTTCATCCACTTCAGGTTGTTTGGCTTCGAAATTCTGACGATCTGACAGATAATATTATTCAGGTCAATTTCCTATTTTCTGGTATGAAAAACAGAAAAGGCTTCCGTGATTTTTCGAAAGAAAAAGTGAGTAGTATTAGTTGGAAGCAGTATCAAATCTATCTAATTTATTTAATATCTTTAAAAGCAATTCTTGTATATTGATATATTTATTTTGGCTATCTCGGAAACAGCTTTAAAGATTTGGATCAAGATTTTTATTCAGATAAGGTTTTAGTTTTTAGGTTCCTCCATACAGGCGATTTTCCTGAAGAAACTCGATTCCACTAATAATAATAATAATGATGTGAATTTTTAAATTATCTTTTCACCCACTTCCAATTATCATAATCTGATACTTGGCCACATATCAAGGACCAACAATGATACAAAAATTTCCTACTATTGATGTAATAAAAATAATGATAATAATAATAATTGGAATTTCAAATTCAACTTTCATCCTTTATTAATCCTCCGAATTATCTAAAATTTTTCAAAAATTTCTGGAACCAACGACAATACAATAATTTTATGATAATAACATACCTAATAATAATAATAATGATGAGAATTTTCAAATACTGCTTTACATCGGTACACGTACTTTGTCACTGCAAGGGCTCTAACCGATTTCGAAGGGCACACACAATATGTCTGAAATGGTCGCAGTGTAAAGGCTTTTAGCACGGAAGCCAAAAATAAATCTAAGCTAATCTAATCTAGTAAAGATATCTTTAAGCAAAGTTGAAGTGAACACAACTTGATGCCATGCAGGGCAGCAACAAGTCCTTCATTGACTGCAGAACATTGCAGATCACGGCTTGATTTTGCCCGCCAGTATTTCCGGGCGATTTTGCCCGCGAAAAGTCCTGATACGAACCCCATCGAACATATATATGATATTCTTGGGAGATGAATTAGAACCTTGCCTTGAATGAGCTGAGGGGCAGTTTAGTGAATTTGGGAGACATAATTGAATAAGGACTCTGATATTGAGTATAACAGGCGGTTATCATTGCTCGAGGAGGGAACTCAAGAAATCAGCAAACCATTTCAGAATAGAAAACAAATTCTTCATTTTTATTTTATTGTTGTTTTTGTGAAACTCTGTACGTACTTAATTTTTGATATCTTCTAGTAAAAAATGTTAGTTTGATTATCTGTATTGTGAATTTTGTGCATATTGTCGTAAATACATTAAAAATTTCGTATTTCTGAATTTGAATAATATTCGCAGAAAATTTCTTTGGAATATTTATTTTTCACAATATTCATTTATTTTAATATGTATAAGAACATGTATTTATTGAATATACAAATTACCATTTTTAGTAAATGCATTTTTATTCTTTTTTTTTCAGTCGACTGTCTCCAGCTTTCCATTAATTGAGAATGAAAGTCTTAAAAAAAATGTTTTTGAAAAATTTGTGAAACTAATTTTTTAAGGATTGATAATATCCGAGTCAATGAAGTTTTTTATGACATTAGGTATGTGAAATAAGTTTTTCTATCTCACGAAGTCCCATCGGATGTATATTCTAACACTTTCCTTGATATTTTCATCATTATTTCAAATTCAGCATTTTTTTCTTGTGATTGAACCCTATTTTCAGCAAATGCTTGCGCTCCTGTCTGTTGTGGGAAGGTCACAGTCTATCGCTACCTTCTCTCATCCCCGCAGCCCGCGCGCCTAAAACCAGAGGGACTTCAAATCACTCCGTGTCGTAGGTATGGCAATGCTGAGTCCATCTGTATTTATACGATATTATACGTCCATGGTTGAATATTCTAAGCGATATGGCAATTTGATTCAGACAGTTGCGTACGTATGTATAAGCTTCTCAGAGGCTTATTTTTCGAAGAACATTTCTAGCTATTTTTCTATAGGAAAATGTCAAAAATTGACATGGCTAAATTCTTTATGAAATTACCTTTTTAACCCATTAACCGCCAAAGGTGCGTAAACGCAACTTTTCTATACACATTTTTTTTTGTGGTTTGGATCAATATTATTCATATTTATTCTGATGGATATTCATAACAATAATCCAGAAGAAGTAAAAATATTTTTATTCAATCCAAAACATGATTTTTTAATCTCTGAAATTTACTTGAAAATGTTATAAATTGACCGTTCTTGTAATTCTCCAATAAAATCAATTTTTTTGGTACTGAATATAAAATGATAAATTCATTTCGTGCTAAACAGTAATATAAAATATGCTCAATGATAAAGTGTATTTTCATTTACGTAAATATTTTCGGATGTCGTTCATTTTTGCATGTACTTGTGATGGTTGCGTATACGCACCTTTGGCCGATAATAGTGAACATTTTCATGCACTAGTATGCGAGTCTTGACAAGTTTGGGAATATTAGGATACGACGGTCAGTTGATCATTAGCCTTGCTTGAGTTTAGTTCAGTGCAAATCAGAAACGGCAAAAAAGATTTCTCGTGTTATTCCTTATTATTTTTTGTAAACATTGTCAAAATGAGGTAAGAATCATAACTTGAGTGTAGATTTTGGTATTTCAATGGCTAAAAAGGAAAGAGGTTTTTACACTTGTGCTTTCGATCCCAGTCTTGGAGTTCTAGTTGTGCGATGGAATGACAATTCTGTAGTAACTGTGATGACCAATACGTGTGAAGTTCTACCCCTTGTTCAAGCTAAACGCTACAATCGAAAAGAACATAAAGAGATTCTTATACCCCAACCAAATGTTATACACCACTATAATAAATATATGGGAGGAGTGGACCTCCATGATAATGGCATTGCCAACTATCGGATTGGTATAAGAGGAAAAAAATGGTGGTGGCCACTGTTCACTAATATGATCGACAGTATGGTTGTGAATAGTTGGAAAATTTATAGAATTGCGAATGAATCCAGAATATCACAACTGGAGTTTCGTTCCCAACTGGTAATGTGTCTACTAAAATGTAGTGGGCAATCAAGCAATACTGATGAAACCTCGAATGGTGCCAAATCCAAACCATCATACGGAAGACCATCTAAATCAGCTCTACCAGATGATATAAGATTTGATAATGTTGGACATGTGATAATCAGAGATACCAACAGTGCAAGAAAAAAATGTCGATTTTGTAAAAGTAACACCATTTATTTATGTAGGAAATGCAAAGTGCATGTACACCCAGATTGTTTCGAAAATTATCATATGAAGAAATAGGGCACCTACTCTATATTTGTATATTTTTTGCAGTCGATTATTTTAACCATTTTTGGCCAAAGGTGCGCTTACGCACCCACTTGTTTTTTTCAATACTGTGAGTTTATATTTTTTTTAATGACGAGTTGTTGTTTGTTTGAGTATTCTAAACGAGTCACAATAAATGTTTTTTCTAAATTACAAATTTCTAATGTCTTGGCCGTTAATGGGTTAATGATGTGTCACACTTACTACTCTCCCTATTCAAATTGTTTGTGTGATAGTGACCAAGGGGTGGGGAAAGAGGTATTACAGTTGAGGTTATGATAGGAAGATGTCCATCTTGGATTGAAAATTAACATGATTTTGCATTTTTTCCACAAAGCATGTGTTTTGAAGATATTCGATCTGTTTCGTTTTCGGTGTCCCACCCTGCGGTGCTCAAACTACTAAAGCAAATTCTGAGTTTGATTCAACAAATGAGAAAAATAGTTGCAGAAATGTTTTCTTATTTCATCGAAATTCTCTTGTCACTCTGATGATGAATCCCAATGATATATACATTTTTTTGGTGACGCGCTCTATATGATTCCTTAAGGAATGTTTTTTGTCAAATGTTACTCCTAGATCTTGGAGGGTTTCAGGACGGTTCAGTACAATATTGTTCATTACATAATTGTAAAAAAATTGGATTCAGCTTGGCGGTGAAGGACATAACACGACATTTGGTAACATTAAGGAATGAGTTAATCTCGAGGCACCAGACATTGAAGCGATCAACATTTTCTTATCTTCTTAAGATCTTGAGATCACGGCGTACAGTAAATGACGGACGGTGAGAGTATCAACAATATAATTGATGAATATTATGAAAAATAGTAGCCCAAGGTTGGACCCCTGGGGTACACCAGATGTAGGAAGGATTTCAATAGGTCCGTGGCCATGGAAGCTGACTACCTTCTCTAATGAAGGCAAGATTAGAATGAAGATGTGAGATTTAGTGTTAGTCCAAAATTTGATAGTTTGTGAAGAAGAATTCCATGGTCCAGCCTATCGAAGGCCTTCGAAAAATCTGTATAAATTATATTACATTGAGAGCTTTCCTCAACAATGTCAGATATTTGCTCTGTGATACATACTAAATTTGTTACTGTTGACCTTCCTTTGAAAAAACCATGTTGACTAGGGGTGATTTGATTTATTACATGTGAATAAATAACATCATACAGTAAAATTATAAATTTTTTCGAAAAAAGTTATTAATAATTACTATTGGGCGGTAGATTTATCTCCCTTCTTGTAAACCGGTATGATTTTCGATTCTTTCTATAGTGTAGGAAAAGTATTAGTTGAGAGACATATGTTGAACAATGTTCGAAGTGGGTTTACGAAGGCAGCTGCACAATCTTGCAGAACAAAAGATGGGGTATTGTCAGGTCCACTGGTTGATTTGGATTTCAATTTTGTCAATGCGACTAACACGTCTTGCTCTTCAGTCACTTCAGTTACTGCCAAAGACGGATTATTATTTAATGAATCAGAATGAGTGATATCTATAGGAGTGAATACGACTGCTGAAAAAGTTGGGAAAAAGCGTTAGAAATGTCTTGCGACTCAGATTGGGTATGTTGGTTATAGTTGAAGCTAACTGGTGAACTAGCATCACTTTTGCAGTGGAAGGCAGAAATTTTAAAAAAGGTTTTCACAGGACCATTTACCAACATTGTAATATGTCAGTTCATAAGAATATCGAAATATAATTCAAGTCATTGACAGATTTGAGGAGTAGGAAATCTGAAAGTTGTAAATTCGTTACGAGCAGTTTACAAAAAATATGCATTTTCAGAAAGAAAATTATGTTGCGTAGGAACATCCGATATTACTGAAATGACCTATGACTTTCCATGTGTATATAATAATAATAGTAATATCTTTTATTTGCATAATAATAACAAAAAAACATAAAGTAAGGTGATAATTGAAACATGAATGTAATCACGCAAAAAGAAGCTGAAAACAATCTAGGAAAGCTCAAGTCCCCCCCCTGGAAATATAAGGTAAGATCGAACTCATAAAAAAAATATTACACTTTTGATAAACTCATATCAATATGCTAGGTTTTGGTGAGTGGGAGAATGACCATTGATTGCTGAAAATTATAAAAACAGGAAAAAAAAAACCTTTTTCTACGACAACCTCGATGAATGTTCATTTTATAACAGTAACTTCAATCATAAAAACTTGCACATTTTATAAAGAATTTTATTTTTGCATCGGTTGCTAGGCAAGTTGCTAAGCAACAAATGCGAAATGGAATATTTCGTGTTTGGTCTAGGTTCAGACTGAATTCACGACGACTACGGCTTGTCAAATTATGACGTCAAGCGACAAATTGATGAAATGTCAGCAGATCGTTTCTGTCAAACTTTTAGTAGGTAACGAGTAATTTCATAGTTGTTTTCTATAAAAACTATTGATTAAAATGGAAACTGATAGTGATATCGACTTAGATTTGACACCACCGAACATAATAGAAGCAGCGAAGGTAACAACACTGAATTTATTACCGGAAACGTTGAGAAATTCCCGTTTCAAATCGACTCTGAAAGAGGAAAGTTTAAGAGATTTTAAATGGACATTTGGTTGTAAAGAAAATATTTGTTATAAGTGAAGCATCTACGGAAATAAACAGTTCTATGCAGTGGTGGTGAGATAAGTCCTCTAGACCTCCATAATAGAATGAATGTTTGTTCCGTACTTTATCTTGTTGGGTATGCAGGGCAATTATTGATGATCATTTTATAGAATAATATTAATGATTGAAGTTTTCGCTTATTCTGCATGTCATATACTATTATTCAATTTGTGTGAAACATGATCAAATTTTCTTATACCATACATAAAACGGAAGCAAGGCTTTTGAATTTTTTCAACTCGTTTAATATCGATTGTATCCAAACAAGGACCGAAAATCACAACACAATAATTAAAATGACTGAATAGAAGGGACTCACAAAGATTTATTTTCAAATTTTGGGAAAGTAAGTGACGTTGAGAGTAAAACAGTTTTAACGATACGTAACATCTACGTAGACACTGACTTACATGGTTTATCAAACGTAGTTCGGTATCCAAAACGAGACCAAGATTTTTCACTGAACATTCTCTCCAACCCTATTTTATTTTTACCAAACACCATCATGGACAATTTTGTGGGATTGATCTGTAAGTAATGAAGTTGTGACTGCCTAATGAGTCTTCTGAGATCATCATTGATATATTTTTCAGCGAAAGGCCATTCATCAGGATAAAAAGAGAAATACAAAATTGTGTATCATCCGCATAAAGATGTGAGTTACAATTTGTTATGCAAGATGTTAGATTATTTGTGTATATACTAAACAGCAAATGCCCTAAGATGAAACCTTGTGGCATGCCACAACATATACTCTCTCTAGAAGATTGGCCAATAGAAGTCTCAACGAACTGACACCTGTTGCTTAGATAACTTGTTATAAGTGCAAGATGGCGCAAAGAAATTCATGGCTATGGTATCATATGCCTTTGAGTAATCTAGGAGAATGAGTACGGTAGCTTTTCCTAAGTCAGTTTCTTTTATTATTTCATCTGTTATATTCAGCAGAGCAGTAACGCAAGTATAGCCAGATCTGAAACCTGAATGATTATTCGGCAGAAGTATATATTTTTCTAAATGATAACGAATGTGTTTATTCATACATTTTTCCAATAACTTCGAGAGGCAAGACAAGATACTGATAGGACGTAAATCATTGAAGCTAGTTACCCCATTTTTCTTTGACAAAGGGGTTACTCTTGCTACTTTCCAGCAGTCCGGGACAATACCATCCAGTAGGCAGAAGTTGGCGATGTTAGTGAGAAAAGGTAAAATTATGATTCAACGTAGGAGAAACTGAATAATTCCGTGAACGCTGTTTTAAAATTTTGTTTGAGTATAATATCGTAATTTTTTATCATCTACAGGTTCTCTGTTAGCAAAAAACTGTGAAAAATAATTATTGGTTGCAGAAGGTTGGTTTGAGTATCAGGAATGGTTTTATGATTCCGTTTGTTCAAAATATTGAGTTGGTTCAATCAGCTTACTGTCTCCTCTGGCACAAAACTCCACATATTTATTTTTTTCGTTTCCAATGGCGATGTTGGTTTGGTTCCTGATTTGTTTATCGTACATCCAATGATTATTAATTTTTGTTTTTTGAACCTCCTATAAGCATTTTCTTTCATTTCATTCATTTAAGTCAAAGTATCTGTTAACCAAGGTGGCTTTTGATCTTTGATTAGGATAGTTTTGAGAGGAGCCAGTATGCCAAAAGTAGTATTCAGAAGAGTATTTGAATGAGATATTTTGTAATTTATGTTTTGCATATACTTGATAGAAACTCTTTCAACATATGTATATTTATCTATTCGTTTCAAATTCCTCATTATGACATATTTTGCATTGCGCATCAGTTTTCTTTCACCCAGAGAACATGCTCATGCTCATGATCAAAATCAATTTTGACTTTTCGTTTTTGAACATTCAATCAGTTCGTTGAAATAAATGATTACTATCTCCCACATACCATATAATTATTTAGAATAGAATAGAATCAGAAAACAAACTCTGAAATCATAACAGAGAATTTCAGTGGCACACCACTGGTCAGGTTGAAAATATTTGAAAGTTTAACACCATCTCAGGAGTTCAGCATCTTTCTAGACGGATATATTTGGTCTGGAAAATGTTCTTCATTATCTTCTGACAGCATCCAGGAAATCAATGTTCAAGAAATAGTTGAGTTAAGAAAGTTTTTTTTTTTTAAACTATAGTTACATATTATAATCTCGAAGAATTCTGAATATTGCTAGTAAGAATGCATAAGGATGATGAAAGGAACAGAACATACTACAACAATCAACAAGGCAAATTGACGTCAGTTCAATTGAGTTTTACCTTGGTAAAACGGGAATCGGTTTTACGCCTGCAGTTTTTCTTTAAGATTTTTTTTTATTTAGCAAATGACTCAATGATTTTGTTTAAATTCCGGAACTTCAGTGATTTTTGAATAAAATGATTTTTGAGAAGAAAAATTTAAATGACATGATCAAATGAAAAAATTGAGACATTCCGAAATACAAAAATATCTCTTCCATGAAAACAATGGTTTTTCAAGAAATTGATTCTACGAAATTATATCTGATTGGTGCTGTAATCGACAACGGATAGATGCTGTGTTGCCAATGGTTATCAAGTTTATTGTCTTCACTCCCATTCTTGATGAGTATGTCTTCAAACCTTAGCTGGGAAGGGGTGATGAAGAAATTCAACTTTTCGGTGTGACGCGCTGATGAAGGCTCTTAATGAATTGAATTTCTTTAAAAATGGAACACAGTATGTTTCCCCTCCATATCATATCATATCAATTATTAGTTGATGAATTCCAGTTTTAGATACTAAAAAATATTTCAAAAAACTTTCAAAAGTGGAATGTTTCAATTGAACAATATCGTATTTACACTATGTGTGCAACTCTCCGATATGAATTGTTACATTGCTAGAATATTACAAATGAGTTGAAATGTTTAATGGTTTAGATGGTGAATGACATGTTTTGAATGGTGTTGGTAGATTCACATATTCTAACCATTAGTTGATTATTCTGGAGTTTAACTGGAACTTGTGGAACTGGCTCTGAATATGACACACTTATAATCCAGTGAATAAAATCCATTAATCTAAGGGACTATTAGACCGATTCTTTCAAATTAGGCCAATGTTGCTGTGGCGCCTTCAGAAACTATATGACATTCATATAATTAGTGACAGTTTTAAAGTTTTCTCTCGTAATTATTCCATATATATTTAATATTTTGATTTGCGAAACTTAAGTAATAAATGGAAAGTGATGAAGACTCAAACACTGCAACAGAAGAGATCGTGGATAGTGCAAAAAACAGCAAAACTCAATCTGCTATCAGAAAAATCGAAGGAGATATATTTGGAAGAATAATAATAGAAAATGGCATGGCATGGAGACAAAGGGATAAATAGCTTTACAGAGAGGGTATTGCTTGCATGTTTTGATGAAAAATCTAAGAAAATTAATTTGTTTGACTGATTAAATTTAACTAGTATTTGTCTCAATAACTTATTTGAAAATCAGACATGTAAAAATAAGTTGGGTTCATTCATTTTTTGTGGAGCTTTAAAGCACCTTACAAAATTTCTGTCTGGTCCATGGAAAGCGCCTGATAATTTTGATATTACTTCAGAGTGATATTCCACAAAATATAAATAAAAATCAGCCATACAAATTTGAATAAAATAACTCAATTTTTTAGTTGCCTTTCTCACCTGGTAACTGCCCAAGTGTTACAGAGCGAGCTCCACCAACACGCAACTATTATGAGACACTACTCAGTACCTAAGTCTTCATCTTTTTAAAAATAATTTATGTCTGAAGGGATATTGGACCAAATGCACTTTTCAAAAAAATACAAAAAGTAGCACTTCCCAGAAATTTATCAAACTTCTAACTTCACAACTCTGTAATTCAGTTATGGCATATTCTAAAAAAAACTACTATTGAAATAAAATTTGTAGGAAATTTAATTTAACCCCAAAAATTCATGTAAATTTTTTACATGGTATCCCAGCAGTAGAGAACAGCCGTTGATCTCTCACTAGTTGATATTCAAGTGAAGTAATACTTGCGTTATGAGCATTGCGCTGCAACATGTAAGAAACTCAAGTAGGATTAATATAAACTCCAAATTCAAGTCAAAACTGGAAAATAATCAGTGAAATTGTTTAGATACAAAGTGGAGTAACAATAGCCAAAAAAAGTAGGGTTGGTTAAAAAACATGCACATGCATTTCGTAGGAAATTAAATTATCTGCAATAACTTTCAATTCGATAATTATTTTTCTAGAATACTCAGGTCATAACTGAATTACAACGTTGCAAAGTTAGAAGTTTGACTTATTTCCGGAAAATGACATTTTTTCCCGATAAGTGCAAATCTCAGTAACTAGCAGTCCTAGAAACAGAATTCAAAACGTATATCATAGCAAATTCAACATTGAAGAAAACTCTTTTGTAACTAAAATGCACCGAAACGAAGATATAAGCGGAAACTTGAACTTGAAAGTGCAAATTTTTTTCGGCTTCTTCAGTATGGCAGCGGGCACAGTGGGAAGGGATTGTGTATTTTTCATTCGAATCACTCAATAACCTTCCTAGACAACATATAAAACATTCAGCTGATGAACTACCGGGCCCTTTGTAAGTTAGCACCCCTCTCTTTGTCTCTATTCACTGGATTTTTACTCCTAGTTATAGTTTTTTTTAATAAACAACTTTTTATAATGTGAATACTATCACGTATCTAGCTGGAGAAGTATCAAAATTGTTTATGTTGAAAACAACGAAAGGTGTTCTTAGCATACTAGATGTTTCTAGCCCACAAGATAATCCTAATACTCTTCAACGTCTGATTTCGCCTAGTGACAAGCAAATGGATGCATTTTATTTTCTAACTCAAAAACCGTTCGCTGGACGAAAAAAAGGCAGAAGAACATTTCTATTTGAAGATAAATGACAATTGCAAAAATAACATTTATTTGGGAAAAAAAACAGTGGCGTATCATTATTTTGATGAAAAATATGACAGGGTATGTTAACAGGGACGCCACTGAGGAAAATTAAGTAATCCTTCATTATGGAAAAATGTACTTTTATGCATACTTGGCATGTACCGAAATTGAAAAAAAAAGCCAAAGCGGTTTCAGATATATTGGGGAAGAGCTGATTTTTTGTTAAATTTCAACATCCTGTATCTCAGACATGACGCTGTTACGGATCTAGGTTCATATGAAGAATTTTTCCTAAAATGATCCAAGGTTTATCGAAAAGCATATTATGATGTAACTCCAAAAGAAATGGAATATTTTGGGAACAATTTGGGATTCTCAAAAATGTTCAACTTACTTCTGGAATTTCTTTCAATGCCTCTCATGTTAACCAAGAAAGAATAGCAGGTTAACACTTTTAACTAACCCCCTGATCATAGATCGATTTGAGCCATTTAGGAGTTATGACAGTGTAATAATAGGCCAATCGATTCAGAAAAATGGGGAAAAATAGCAAAACAATGAAAACTTTGACAAAAGTTGTCTTTTAGTGCTCAGTGTAACAATATAAACATGGGTTGAAAACGGTTTTTTGCGATTTGCAGCCATAAGTGATTATTTTCATTGTTGCAATGTCTACTTTAAAATTGTCTATGTAAATCGGTGGTTTATTGATAGTTAAACCGCCTAAAATTGAGAAAAACCGAAAACAAGTCTATCTGATTTTCTCAATATTTTCAATGATTTTCAATAGTTGTAAAAAAGAATTATAATTACTTTTAGAAATTAACGTTGTAGTGTGATTAGGTACATACTCAAATATTTTATCATAAATAATTTGATATAAACTACGTTTTGTTATTAAAATAATAAAGAAAGCCAAAAATCATTGAAAATATTGAGAAAATCATGATTCAGAGACTGTTTTCCTCAATTTCAAGTGGATTAACGACCAATAAACCACCAAATTACATGGACCTCTCGACAAAAGTTATATCAAAAATTGAAATGATCACTTATAGATCAACGAAATACAAAAAAAACATCAAGACAATTGTTCGTGAAAGATAAGGGTATTTTTTTCGAAAAATGTGCATAACTCGAAAACTAGTAGTCTTCTGAAATGCTAAAACATCATGCTCATTCGTCACCAAAAAGACATATTCTAATTTTCATTTGAATTAAATCGTTTACATGCGAGAAAAAAAAATTAAATACTGAGAAATCGTTTTATTGCCATTTTGACGGTTACTTTGAGGTTATGTCGTAAAGTGATGGACACAAAAATTTCCTATTTTTTTATTATCTACAATTTTTCTTCGCACATTTTCTGCTAAGAGGTTACATTTTGCTGCAAATCGCAAAAAACCGATTTCAACCCCTAAACTGCATCCTTATTTCACCATTTTCCGTGTTCAATTTTTTTTCCTCAAAGTTAGAACATCAACAATATTCTCCAGCTGCTTCTTGCCTGTCATTTTTTTACTTATTTTAAGCGTTTAAAATTCGTTTTGGCACCAGCCCATATCGGCAATAAGAAATTTTATTCACGTATTGATTAATTTTGTATAAAGTTGACATCTTTGTATATCCGAAAGTGATCAAAGTAGGTGATATCGTTCTAGTAGGCTCTGACTATTTGAAACAGGTCGACTGGCCTTTAGCTTATATCGAAAAACTAATTCTTGGACGAGATAATAAAGTACGACTCGTGAAATTGAAAACTACCAAAGGATCAATATTGGGACCCCTTCAAAGAGTATACCGGCTAGAACTGAATTGTGATGATAATTTAGATCTGTACTCCTTATCAAAAATTGTAGAACCTTCAGATAAACCAGATCTTGAGAGCGCTAATGTCGTCAATCAGTTAGAAAGCGTGGAAGAATTTTCCGAGACTCCTGAAGTTCCGTCATCAGTTACCACTAGATATGGCAGGAAGATCAAACCTCCTCAGAGACTTGCGATGTAGCAACTTCAGCATTGAGTTATTGAACAATGTTCAATTAACTCAAGGTGGGAGGATATTACGGAAAGTTGACATCTTTGTATATCCGATTTTGTTGAAACGTCAGATTTTGACGTTTAGTGACAATTAGTTATGTGAGTTTTGAAGTGACAAGTCACACTTTGTTAAAGATTATTCAATATAAACTGAAGTTTTCTAGTATTTTTACTTCAATCTGAATCAAATGTAGTCCTTTTAACTGACGTATTCAGTCACCGGGTAGGTGCATCTCGCATATTTTACATTTGGCGACCGAGACAAGACTGACTATGGATAAGGTGGAAAAAGTACTTGAGGTTCAAAGGAGTTCATTTGACCGCATTTTCGATGGAATTATGATACTGTTCGCAAAAACTGATTTAAATAAGGTAGAAATACATAGTAATGTACGCCTTTTGGAACAGAAATTTGAAATTCTGAAAGCAAGTTTTGGATTACCTCACAAACGATGATGAAGCTTTGAATTTGGAGATTTTAATTGCCGATGAATATTCTACAAAATATTGTAAGGTGAAACTGTTGGCTGACAATATTTCGAATGGAGATTATGTGGCGGATAGTGTTTCCCAGTTTTCCAGCAACGCCAAAAGAAAACTCAAGTTACCCACGATTGAGTTCAAGAAGTTTGATGGCGAAATCAAAGACTGACTTCCCTTCTGCAGCCAATTCAAACGAATTGATGATGATGACGAAGACATTGCTCCAGAGGAGAAATTTCAATATTTGATTCAAGCGACCATTTCTAACTCGAGAGCTCGACAGCTGGTGGATAGTTACCCACCGAGTGCTGAAAATTACTTGAAAGCGATTGAAAGCCTTAGGAGCAGATTTGGAAGGAAAGATCTTCTTGTGGAGTTTTATGTACGAGAGTTATTGAAGCTGGTGTTGAACAATCTTTCGAATAATAATAATAAACTCAGCTTTCTCTATGATAGAATGGAATCCCAACTGCGATCTTCAGAAACTCTTGATGTAACCTCTGACACCTGCGCAGCTGTGTTGTATCCTTTGATGGAGTCCTGCCTTCCTGAATATCTTATACGAGTATGGCAAAGGAGTAGTTTTTACAATAGTGAATCCACTCTCAAAGATCGTTTAGATGAATTGATGACATTTGTCTGGAAAGAAGTAGAAAACGAAGAACGGATGAATTTGGCTGTATCAGGGTTCGACATGCATAGCAAACCAAAAAAGAAGAGCGATCCTTTAAAAATTCATGTTTTGCCGACAACTTCTGGGTTTTTGAATAATAAAATTCAAAAGAAATGTCAGTTTTGCAGCGGAGCTCACTCTAGTGATATTTGTACAGATGCTAAAAATTGGACTTTGTTTGAACGCATAAAGAGGCTTATCGAATAAGGGTGTTGTCATCAATGTCTAAAATTTGGCCACATTTCCAGAAAATGCCGAGTTAATGTAGTATGTAACATTTATAAAGGTAGACATTTTGATGTTATGTGTCCCAAAAACGAAGAAACTCAAAGCCTACTGAATCAGTATAAACAAATATAGAAAACAACTTATCGAATAGTTCGCATTCTGAAGTTTCTCTGCAAACTTCAGTTGTCAATTTGAATGGGGCCAATAAATCAAGAACAGCTCGTGTAATTATTGACACAGGTTCTCAGAAGTCATATGTGACAAAATCTGCAGCTCTAGAGATGGGTAATCAATGCTAGAGGCAAGAAGAGATCATTCATGTCTTATTTGGTGGCTTTAAAACGAACGCTTTGAAACACAACTGCTATCGTATATGATTGAGTAGTCTGAAGAATGAATACTCTCATAATTTGAAGCATGAGATCAACCTCTGATTTACACAAATATAGCATGTATTCGAGAAGGTCCTTAGATGAACAAATTACAATCAGTTGGTATTGAAATCTCTGACATTCGAGACGGACCTATTGATATCCTTATTGGAGCTGATATCGCTGGTAAACTGTTTACTGGAAATCGTTATGAACTGGACAGTGGTCTTGTTGCTTTAGAAACTCTCCTGGGGTGGATATTAATGGAAAAAGTTGACGACTACAGCAGAAGAAAACATGAAACATTGATTGCTCTGTCTATGTTTTCAAGAAATGAATGTATTTCTGATTTGTGGAATTTAGATGTCTTTGGAATATCTGATCCTGTACAGAAAAAGACCCAGAAAGAAATTGAGGAAGGCGCCATGAATCATTTTCGGAATTCTGTCACTAGAAACTAAGATGGCACCCATCTTTGCCGAGTAATTATGGGATAGCTTCTAAAAGACTTGTTTCCTTAGTAAAGAAGCTTGATTCAGATGGTTTGCGTGATCAATACAACGACGTGTTCAGAGAATGGTTGCATGAGGTTATCGTCGAAAATGTTCCAGAAGTGGACTAAGAAAGAGAGGGACATTACCTTCCCCACAGACATATAGTGAAAAAAGGCAGCGCGACTACAAAAATACGACCAGTTTTCGATGCCTCTGCTAGAGAGGAAAATCAGCCATCTCTCAACCAATGTCTAGAGAAAGGCATCAATTTAATTGAGATGATACCGTCTTTATTGAACAGATTTCACCTATCAAAAATCGGGGTTATATCTGACATTAGAAAAGCTTTCTTGCTAATCAGTTTGAATATTCAAGAAAGAGATTTTTTGCGTTTCTTGTGGTTTGATAATACAGGAAAACTGGAAACATACCGCCATGCAAGAGTAGTTTTCGGAGTGACATGTAGTCCCTTCCTGTTGGGAGCAGTAATCGAATGTCACTTACGAAATATTCTAGAAAGCTCTGAGAATTCCGAAACAAAATCAACAATAGTTCAACTACTCGAGAGTTTATATGTAGACAACTGTATAACAAGTGTGAACAGCAAGGAAGAACTGAATAATTTCATTGAAGTTTCCACAGAATTATTTGCCTCTGCCCAGTTTGATCTGAGATATTCAAAATGATGGGAGGGGCCTCAATGGCTGGAGGAATTTAAAAAAAATGGCCGAACCAAAATTTCATTAGAAATGAAGAAGCAATATATTCTGAGATGGGAAAACGAACTACTTCTTTGAATTTATCCTCGAAAATATATGTTTCCTGGTTATAAAATTTGATTGGATAAGAAGATTTCTCTCGAACTGTCGATGCCTCCAAATAAGATGAGAGATTGAAGGAGGAAGAATTGTCTATTGCCGAAATCCATGTAGCTGAAAAATGTATCATTAATTGGTGCAGAATGAATCTTTTGATGGACTTAATGATCCCAAGTTGAAAAGTTTCTGTCCCTTCATTTACGATGATGGTATCATCCGAGTTAATACAAAAATATCCGAAAGGAATGATTCCACTGATTTTCGCTATCCAATTGTTTTACCATCCAAGCATCTTGTGGTTCTTAAACTTATAGAACACGTAAAAGCTCGGTGTTCAATGCCTACTTAGCTTACTGAGAGAAAGGTTTTGGATAATAAGAGGAAGAAAAACTTTCAGATATGTCGTTTCTAGATGCACAATTTTCCGAAGATTCAATTCAAAACACGTGGAAGTGCCACTGTGCCACTGCTTTTAAATAGAGTTCGTCAAGCTCACATATTCGAAGTGATTGGTGTTGATTTAGCCGGTCCTCTATTTATTCGAACTGGAGATAGTGTGGATTTGTCTGTATACATGTACCATTTATCGGGCTGCGCATTTGGAACTTTTGTCTTCTCTTTCTACGGATGTTATTCTGCAATCATTCAGACGATTTGAGGCACGAAGGGGAAGACCATCGACTGTCTACAGCGATAATGGCACAAATTTATTGGTGCTGCAAATGAATTCGCAAAGTTGGACTGGAAAATGATAACCTCTTTTAGTACTGCAGAAAGAATAGACTGGAAGTTTAATCCTCCAACAGCTGTCTGGTGGGGTGGTTGGTGGGAGAGGTTGATTGGAATCATCAAAGATCTGCTGCGGAAGGTTTTGGGAAAAGCATATCTGTCATATGAGGAATTATCTACCATTTTGTGCGACTGCGTATAGGCACGAGAATCCTAGAGACCTCATTCCATTGACTCCTGCGATGTTTCTGCGAGAGATTCAAGAATCTGGAATTCCTGACTTAGATGCTGTGGAAAGTTCAGATCTTAGGAAACATTTGAGGTACAGGATGAAGTTGGAAGAGGATCTTCGTTGGAGATTCAGAAATGAAAATTTGGGGCAACTGAAACTGTCATCCAAAAAACACAATGCGAAAGAGATCAAAGTAGGTAATATCTACTAGGCTCTGACAATTTGAAACGGGTCGACTGGCCTCTAGCTTATATCGAAAAACTAATTCTTGGACGAGATAATGAAGCACGACTCGTGAAATTGAAAACGACCAACTGATCAATATTGAGACCCCTTCAAAGAGTATACCGGCTAGAACTGTATTGTGATGATGATTTAGATCTGTACTCCTTATCAAAAATTATAGAACCTTCAGATAAATCATATCTTGAGAACGCTGATGTCAATCAGTTAGAAAGCATGGAAGAATTTTCCGAGACTCCTGAAGTTCCGTCATCAGTTACCACTAGATATGGCAGGAAGATCAAACCTCCTCAGAGACTTGCGATGTAGCAACTTGAGCATTGAGTTATTGAACAATGTTCAAGGTGGGATAATGTTACGGAAAGTTGACATATTTGTATATCCGATTTCGTTGAAATATCAGATTTTGACGTTTAGTGAAAATAAGTTATGTTTTGAGTTTTGAAGTGACAAGTCACACTTTGATAGAGATTATTTAGTATAAACTGGAGTTTTCTAGTATTTTTACTTCAACCTGAATCAAATATAGTCATTTTAACTGACGTATTCAGTCACCGGGTAGGTGCATCTCGAATATTTAACAAATTCTGATAATACCTTCAACGCTAGCTCCTTGCGCTGTGATTGCTTATTGAGTATTTTAGAGTAGTTTAAAAAAAAAAAACGATAATCCGCATATAGGTACTATGAATAGTGTGTTTGCTTGAAAATTAAAAAAAACTTTTACGTAAAATAATGTATTGATATTTAATATAATTGTGTAATATTGAAAGAAAGCATTTTATATTCTAAAGTAATTAGCCTAGTTCCTGACTTCATAAGAGTATCTGTAAATGGTCATTTGGAATTGTTATTATAAGACTTCAGTTCAAAAAAATATTATTTCATCGGCAAGTTAAGAATGTTCTGAATACCGGAATGCATCGAAACGCAAACTTTCTCGCACCTGTGGCTACGCATAAGACTTTTTTTGTTGTTATTTGTCTGTCGATCTGCAAGTATTATCCAAATTACTCAATAAATGCGTGATTGAAATTTCAGATTGCTAACAATAGGTATGTTTTTGGGAATTTTAATATAATATTTCTGGAGGGGTCTGGTAATACTTTATAACCGAAAAAAATGTCTAGGATATTTTTTTTGAACTATATAAAAACTAAATTGAAAGATTTTAAAAATCAAGTTTCCAAAAATTTATCTTTACAGATTTTTTTTGCAAATGTTACATGCCACGCATTAACGAAATAACCGCATACTCTATCCCAGACTAGCGAGTCTGGATTCGCCAGTTGACGGAATTATATTCTTTCTCAATTTCAATTTGCCAAAAGGACCTTCCCCAAATTCGTCGCCAGCTCTCCGGCTAATGTGTCACATTCAGTTAGATGCTACTTACTGGTATATCAGTCAAATTTCGAATCCGTTCTTCTATACTTGCATTCCTCTTCGGTCTGAGTAGCATAAAAATATTTTCCAAATCTGGACATGATCTCAACAGTTTTTCAATCAAAACCTTTCCGATGAAACCACTTCCACCTGTTATAAAAATACTCTTTCCCTTGAAAAAGTCTGATATTGATAAGTATTCATTTCTCTCGTTCATTGACATTATGTTTGGTGGTATTACTTCACCCTAAAAAGAAACATACTAAATATAAGTTTTGCAATTTATTATATGTACCTGCGTTATGGTAATGGAATTGATACAATGTTAATTCAGGATAATTAAAATGAAGTGACAATATTCAAAACAGTTAATAATCAACGTAGCCATGGTTATGTATGCTGAATAATATCATTAAAGTATTATGCAATCGAGGAATGCTTGAAAATGGGTTGTACGAGTAGATATAATTCGGTGCAGTGTTGAGATGCATATAACAACAAATATAACAACAAATTCGGGATGCTGCGATTGGAACAACAACAGAACAATACTTTTTTTATTCTTTACTAATATTTCGATGATGGTCCGATAATTGAAAATGACAAAAGGCAGGAATAGTCGTATCAGTTTCAGAACAAGGAAAAAGATATATGATGGGGAAATGGAAAAGGTTGAAAAATTATTTGAGCTGCACACTTCTGACTATCACTTAATAATAATATTGAAATACTTTGATGATTGGATAATAATAGATACTGCAAGGTTTCAAATGCGGTGGAAAAATATTTTCGAATCAATTTCTGTCGGTTCTGTAGGTGGTGAACACAAGAAACCCCAAAGTATGTGTTACGATTGCCACGATCAATATTTTGTCAAGACCAATATGTGATGCAACAGAGAGAGTGATTGGTCCGTATTTCTCCCGAGAAAATTTAACTTCACAGGTACAATTGCAATTTTTAACACCTTGACTGCAAAAAAATTCATACTAACTTCCCCATGGTGCCAAAACAAGTAAGTAGGTACCGTGTAACAATGATATGTGAGATAAGCCTACCATTCAGTTTATATATATAGGTTTACATGGAGATTTCAAATTTGTCGCAGAGGTAGATAATTCAAATACACTCGATTTTATTGAATTTTTTCTGAGATAATCCTACACGGCGAGTCAGAACTGTTAATACTCGAATCGAACAATTCGATTGTATTGGAGTGAGTGGGGATTCTCATACATATACATGTTTTTTATTCCTAAATAATAATTATAATAATAAAAATAATATTTATTCACTGCCAAATGTAAAAGAATTAATAGTTTAAACGAAAAACTAAATTCAATACTTAAATAAATTCTTAGCTGATGATTTCGAATATTGAAATGATGAATTCTGATCAGTTTTATTAATGAACACTTAGACCACATGTAAACTATTGAATTAATACCTGTAGAAACACGTATTAATTGAAAGTTTGATTTCATTGAGGAAATTCGTATCTTGACATGGCACTTGTGGGTCTGTAACCTTCCAAAGTCTGATAATGAATAAAATAGAAAATCAAGAAAAACTATAGAAGTGTAGAACTGCAAATACATCATTGCTCCGGTAAGTTACTGCGTTTACTGTTACCATTTTTCCCCGTTACCTGTCTTGTATATTGTGCAACTGAAAGATATGCTGCTTTCAAGTCATCTCTCCAAAATGAACGTTTATAAAATATGCAACTTGGCTTTTCACAGTGGCTTTTCTTGAAAAAGTTGGTGGTGATCAAGTGGCGTTGGTGATCTAGTCTAGTTACGTGTATCAATCAAATTTCATTAGATAACATTGATATTCCTACTTATTTAAGGCTTCATCAGTGGACCCTAACCTAGATAAATAAGATTCTAGGATTTATCAGACTAACAGGAGAGAAATAAATATTGCCGAAAGCTTGACAGTGTCAAAAAGTTTTCTCTGAAATAGCCTAATAATTGTACTGCATCCCCACATATACTTTATACTTATTACATACAGGTTTAGATCATAAGCCACACCAATATGTTCTTTTGAAACATGTTTGTTCATCAAATCATGACAAGGATAGGGTTTTAATTGTTCTCAAGATTTGTAATTTCCTCTTTAACTGGCACTGCCTAGAAAATGATTAGACCAAGCTATAGAGTTTTTTTCCCACACAAAATGAAAGACGCAAACAGCCTATTCTACTTGTTATAGGATAGTTCGTTAATGAAAACCCCGGTTTTCGCGCCAGCAAAATCGCTTTGTGGAATTTTTTAAACAAGAAATAGTGAAAAAACTTTTTTGGTTTTTTGGAAATATCTCAAATATTATTCAAGGAATCGTTTTACAGTCTACTTTTGTAGAGTTTTATAAAACCTACAAAATGGTTTTTCATACGCCCAGATCGGTGTATTTTTCACTGAGAAAATCCGGAAAAACCTCGAAAAAGAGACCATTTTTCAAAAATTCATAATATTGCAGAAACTGATATGTAAAAACTTGTGGTTCAACTGTGCGCAGGATGGTTTCTGTCCGATATGTAGTTATTACACCATTGCGTTATAAACAATTTGAGGGCAAATCTTTCTAAATGCGCCGATTTAAGGGAAATCATCTTATTCAAATTCTGTAAACGGCACATGGAAGTAGAAATCAATATCTACAATTTGTATATTTCGGATTTTCACCTGCAAGGTGGGAAATGTGTTGAAAATGTCACTGAAATTTACTCTAAATGCATCAAAGTACACCCGAAGTCGACCGAACTCAACTCTCATTAACTTCAGTTCGATTTCGGGTGACTTCGGACGCACTTTGAAGCGTTTTGATCAACATTCTGTGATATTTTCAACACATTTTCCATCTCTCAGGTGAAAATCCAAAATATACAAATCTACTCCCAGATGCCGTTTACAGAATTTGAATACGACGATTTCCCTTAAATCGGCGCATCTTGCAAGATGTGCCCTTAAATTGTTTATAACGCGATTGTGCAAAAACTACACATCGGACAGAAAACATCTTGCTCACAGTTGAACCACATGTTATCAAATCAAATCAAATCAATTTATTCTATTCCATGACAATATGAGTAGTGTATAACAATTTTTTTGTTTGAGATTATTATAATATATACATGTGTAAGTATATTTTATATTATATATATGTTTTGATTTTGAGGCTTCGTAAGAAGAGGAGTGACCTAGGCACTAGTGCCTGTATTGTTGACTATCCTCCTCCTAAGAAGCCAGAAAAAACTTAATTCTACAATAAAAAGTAAACAAGAAAATTAACTTAAAGCTATATGTAGCTAACAATGATACTAGGGGTGGAGTGAGATGGTCAAGATGAGGATATAGAGCTATTTCGATAAAATAATTTTTCGGGGTTAGGAGAAGGTTTAAATGATTTTTGAGAGTGGATGAATTTGAGGATTTTCATGACTTGAAAATTTCGTACTTTTCGAAGTTTTCCAGAAATTTTTTTTTTATTTCAGTTTTGAATTTATACGTTTTAGTAATTTGTTTGATATGTAATGGTAGTAAGTTATACAGTTTTGGTCCATAATAGTAAAATGATTTCTGTGTTAAGGTTTTATCGAAGAAATCAATATGCACATTCCAATTAGTTGCGGCTCTGGTGTTTGAGTTTTTCCTTTGGAATGAGTCCCTTTTATGATATACTCGGAGAAGGCATTGGTAAGTGTATATTTACCTGACTGTGAATAATTGGGTTTCTTTGTAGAGAAGTTGAGTTGAAAATCGTCTATTTTTGTGGAGTATGATTTTTAAAAGAGTGTTTTGGGTGGTTTGTAGATTTTGTAAGGTCGTTGTGAAGGTGCCTCCCCAGATGGTAATGCAGTACCTTAATGTTGATTCGATTAGTGAATTATACAGCATCATCAGATTTTTTCGCGATAAGATATCTCTCAAGTTGTAGAATTTATTCATCAGTTTCCTTATACGTTTGACAAGATAGGTAATATGATCATTCCATCTGGTATGCTGATCAATCATAACGCCTAAATATTTTATATCTGCAGTATTCTGTAGTATGGTGCACCCACAATCATTGTCGTTATCGTTATCACACTGATGGGAATGTAATTTAATATACATTTTTGGTTGGTCTACTGTAGGCGGGGAAATTGTAATATATTTTGTTTTCTCAATGTTTAAACTGAGTAGATTGTAGTTCAACCATTTTTTAATATATTTCAAGCTTGTCTCAGTTTTTTCCCAACTTTTACCGGTAATCACGATGGTAGTATCATCAGCATAGCAAACCAATTGACCTTCCAAGTTATGTATTCTAGAAATACTATTGATGTATATGAGAAACAATATCGGTCCCAGCACTGTTCCTTGGGGCACGCCTACTTTGACTATAGATTCAGAACTCAATTCATTTCCTATTTTGGTAGTCTGTATTCTATTTGACAGATAATCTTTGAAAAGGTCAAGAGCCAAACTACGGATACCATAGTCAATCTATCAGTTTCTGTAATATCGTTTGTCCAGCTTCAGATTTATAAAAATTATGAATTTTTGAAGAATGGTCACTTTTTCGAGGTTTTTCCGGATTTTCTCAGTGAAAAAGGCACCGATCCGGTCGTATAAAAAACCATTTTGTAGGTTTTATAATTCTGTACAAAAGTGTTATCGACTGTAAAATGATTCCTCCAATCCTTTTTGAGATATTCGGAAAAAAACAAAAAAGTTGTAATGTTTTTCACTATTTCTTGTTTAAAAAATTTCACAAAGCGATTTTGCTGGCGCAAAAACCAGGGTTTTCATTAACGAACTATCCTATAAAAAGTTGTATAGGCCGTTTGCGTCTTTTATTTTGTGTGAAAAGAGCCTCTTATTTTTATCTACAGCTTGGCCTAGATATTTATCTCTGGAGAAACATTATGTAGGTATCGATGAATGGCCAGTTCCTCTTACAGGACGGTTAATTATGAAGCAATATCTCCCACAGAAGCCTGATAAATATACCTATTGTAGGGGCCTGACTATCACTGATGTGCTATAGGCACTTTACTACCACGATAGAAAATCTAGAAGTGACAGAAGAAAATACAAAGTTAGTTTTGAGTTTTGAAAATGTCATAAGAATTTCGATTTGAAATACATTAATCAATTACTACAAGTTTAATAAAAACCTTTCAGAGTCTCCGTGAGTTGATTCAATGGACAAGCAGTATAAGAGACCTATAATTGGTGACCCCGACGTGATCTATCAACTCAGTTTCAACTCGCGTGTGATCCAGTTCATCCTATCGCCGTAAATATGCCTAAAGGACGCCATAGACTTCGTTCAATTCGGGCGAATTGGACCGTACGGACCAAATCGCGCGAAACACGTTTGTACGTTTTTTTTGCCCACACATTACGATCTTGTAGCTCAGAACATTCAGTTAAATTCAACGCGTGAACAATGGTACCTCAAAAGTGTCTCCTGGCAGTGGCGGCAGTATTGGCAGTGAAAAAGAAACGGGAGAAAAATCGTACAAAATGGTGTTAAAATTGGCTTTTGAGAAAAAAGACCTTTTCTCATATCAATTTGATAGATTCTCATATCAATTTGATAGACGAATTGAAATTACAACCAGGAGACTGGTATAATTATTTGCGTATGGACGAAGCGACCTATTTGGAATTACTGCAACCAATAACACCTTTAATATCCAAACAAACTACACATCATACGCCCCATTTGCCGATCGTGGTACTCTTTTGATTCAATTTTCCACAAACATGGATAATTTTTATAAAAATTAATGAAATCTGACAGAAATTCTTTAGAATTCATAGTTATGGTCTGTGCGCTCATGTGGTACGTACAGAGAGCAAAAACAGCACACATACTGCAATCCAGGCATGTACATACTTGTCCGTACGTGCAGAAAATCAAACTAGCACGGATTTTGCACGACGGTTAATCCATACCGTCTTTCAACCCACACACTACTTGTTTGGCTGGTTCGTGCAGGTACGTGCGGTCCAATTCGCGCGAATTGAACGAAGTCTATGGGGCCCTCAAGGGACGATATGCAAAAAATATCAGATCCCAAGTCGTCTTCAACCAGTACGGTGTTGGTAGATCGAGAAAAACAGGAAACTAATCGAGTTGATGTAAAATTTCCTCCGTTTTGGATGGAGATGCCGGGGACGTGTGGTTTCGTCAAGTTGAAGCTCAGTTCAAGTTGAATAGTGTCAAGAATGAAAACCGATAGTTTGACTACTTAGTTTCTCAACTGGATCGTAAATTTGTTGCCGATATTTTGGACATTCTGGATTAAACAAGTGAAACAAAATATTCTCTTGCTAAAGAAAGACTTCTCGGCATCTACAAGGAGAGCGACGACGTTCATCAAGCGTTTACTTGCTGGTCTTGAACTTAGCACTTTGTGGCTTGATAAACTTCTAGACTCTGTTAAAAATATCCTGCTTGTTTCTGAGAAAGACCTTGATGAATTAGCAGTGATGGCTGACAAAATCACTGACATGGCCCCACGGCGCGATTTTTTCTGTGTGTCTAATAACACTGGTGCTAGTTCCATGTCAGATGAAAATACACAAATTCTTTTCAAAGAACTGTATGCCAAAATTGAGTCATTGGAGCTGCATATCGTCATCACATCAGTCCAGGATTCGTCATTCAAGTCCTGCAAGTCATAATGATAATCGTGGACGCAAAGTCGCAGTAGAATTCGTAGCCGTAGTCGAGGACATTTCAACCCAGATGGAAAGTACTGCTATTTCCATTTTCTCTTCAGGAATAGAAGTCGCCCTGAAAAGTGTGAAACGAAAACAATCGGGAAAAGTCAGACTGCAGCAGAACTAGCGGCAAATTCTGCAGCGGACTACCCAACTGGATATCGCAAATCTTGCCTATTTTTGACTGACAAAAAATCGGGTTTGCGTTTTTTTAGTAGACAGTGGAGCCGATGTGTCCATTTTGCCATTCAATAAAAATGGAGACAAAAATGTCAATGACTTTAAGCTGTTTGCAGCCAATGGATCAGAAATTTCCACTTATGAAATACGTGTCATGCACATCTCAAGTGAATAAAGGTATTCTGGGAGCTCATTTATTGCAACATTTCAACCTGCTTGTTGACCTAAAAAGGAAACAATTGATTGACGGTGAACCCAAATGGGTATTAGTATTGGCATAACAACTGTAAGTGTCATCAATGTTATAAGCACTATTTCCAAAACTCATCGATTTGCCAATCCACTGAATTATTATCCAAATTTGACAAAACCAAGTTTGATACCGTCTGAAGTGAAATATGATGTTTTACATCAAATAGTGACCAAAGGCCGTCCACGACCAATTGATTCCAAAAAGCTTGCTATAGCCAAGGAGTAATTTCAATTCATGTTAAATCATGGAATAATCCAACCTTCAAAGTCCCAATGGTCAAGTCCACTCCATCTAGCTCCCAAGAAAGATGGTACATTGCGTATCTGCGTACATTTCCGCCGCCTCAATGATCAAACTGTTCCTGATAGAAATCCAAACCCAGAATTGAGGAGTCTCAACACATTTCGCTAGGAAGACGGATTTTCTCGAAAATCGATCTCTTTAAAGCATATTTTCGAATACCTGTTGCGGAAGAAGACAAGCCGAAGACTACGATCACGACGCCGTTTGGCATGTTTGAATTCAATATCATGCCGTTTGGCATACGAAATGCACCAAGCACATTCCAAAGATTGATTGACGAGGTATTCCGTGATCTCAATTTCGTTTTTACATATCTCGACGATTGTTTCTTTGCTTCCAATTCAGAAGAAGAACACCTAATGCACCTCAAACTTGGTTTTGAGCGAATTGACAAATATGGTCTTCGAATTAATGCGGAAAAGAAAACTGTAGGTAACAATGAGCTTATGACAAGAGGCATAAGATGTCCGGAGGACTGCTCATTGCTAATATCCTATACAATAGGAAAAGTTGGGTCGAAAATCCATCAGAAAACAACTACTTTCCTGGCTGATGCCACGCCGAACATTGAATTACATCTCATGAAATTTCCGTGCAGAGTTCCTACAAGGTTATCTCTGCAATTGCTTGGTTGCATGGGAATGTTCATCGAAACATTCGGACCACCTATATATCGATATCGGAGTGTTGCTCCTCATCAGTATAGGGTAGGTCTAGCAGTCAATAACTAATGACTGCAACGAATGCATCGACAACCAAACCCATTTAAAGACCGAAACTGAGATCGCGCCCGCACAGTGGATTAACTCCAAACTGCGAGCGCCATCCCAGCGCCGGAAGCCCAACCAAGTAATACCCATGAACCACGATCGTCAAGACCGTATATAAAACGGAAAAGAAAACTGTAGGTCACAATGAGCTTATGACAAGAGGCATAAGATGTCCGGAGGACTGCTCATTGCTAATATCCTATACAATAGGAAAAGTTGGGTCGAAAATCCATCAGAAAACAACTACTTTCCTGGCTAATACCACGACGAACATTGAATTACATCTAATGAAATTTCCGTACAGAGTTCCTACAAGGTTATCTCTGCAATCGCTTGGTTGCATGGGAATGTTCATCGAAACATTCGGACCACCTATATATCGGGAGTGTTGCACGGAAATTTCATCAGATGTAATTCAATGTTCGTCGAGGCATTAGCCAGGAAAGTAGTTGTTTTCTGATTGATTTTCGACCCAACTTTTCCTATTGTATAGGATATTAGCAATGAGCAGTCCTCCGGACATCTTATGCCTCTTCGAATTAATGTCTCAAAATCAGAATTTGGATCAACAAGAAATACAGTTTTTGGGATACCTTATCACACCTAATGGTTCCAAGCCATTACCTGATAGGGTTCAAGCTATTATTGATTATAAACGTCCTGAAACCATTGCTGGACTATGAAGATTTCTGGCATAATTAATTTTTATAGAAAATATATGCCAGATTTATCAAAAACACAAGCTCTTCTCCACGAATACATTAAAGGTGCTAGAAAAAAAGACAATCGCAAAATTTTTTGGACTTCAGATGCAATAGAACAATTTGAAAAATGTAAATCCGACTTAGCAGAATCCACCATGCTTACTTACCCAAGTCCAAACCTGCCTTTGGCATTAGTCGTTGACGCTAGTGACTACGCCATAGGAAGTGTTATTCAACAACTTGAAGATGAAGAATGGAAACCGTTGGCATTCTTTTCACGGAAATTGAAACGATCCGAACAAAATTATAGTACTTATGATCGAGAATTATTTGGAATGTATCAATCTGTAAAACCTTTCAAATACATGCTTGAAGGGAGACAATTTGCGATCTATACTGACCATCGCCCTCTATTAAATGCATTCAAACAGAAAAATAAAAAAGCTTCGCCACTTCAACTTTGCCGCTTGCAGTACATTTCAGAATTTTCCACAGATATCAGACATATGAGTGGTAAGGACAATGTGGTTGCTGATACACTTTCACGTATCGAAACTAACAACACCATTGACATGGACCGATTGGCTGAAGCTCAGAACGAAGATCCTGAATTGCTGTCCTTGAAGAATGGTGAATCGTCTCTTCAATTAGAATGCTACCAACTGCCTAGTGGAAGTAACTTGTGGTGTGACAAAGGCTATTCATCCCTTCATACCTAAATCATTTCGTCAAATTCATGGTTTGAATCATCCTGGAATTAAGTCAGCAGTGAAACAAAAGGTTTCTCGTTTCATTTGGCCAGATTCAAAAAAATATGTCAGTACATGGGCAAAAGCCTGTGAAGCTTGTCGAAAATCAAAAATTAATCGCCATATTTCAACACCAATTGGAAAGTTCATGGAACCTATCAACCGATTTACCAACGTCCATATCGATATCGTTGGTCCACTGCCACCTTCAGATGGAAATACTTATTTGTTAACGATAATTGACCGTTTCACAAACTGGATGGAAGCAATACCATTATCAGATATTACTGCTGAAACAGTTGCTCGAACAGTATATGAACATTGGATAGTGCGTTTTGGTGTTCCATCATCAATAACTACCGACTAAAACCGACAATTCGAAGCTTCTTTATTCAAACATCTCAGTACATTGTGTTGCATCAAGTTGCATCGAACAACACCATATCATCCGCAAAGTAACGGAAACGTAGAGAGATTGCATCGTACTTTGAAAGCAGCCCTTCGTGCGAATGGCTTTCTCGAATGGTCGAAAAGTCTGCCAACCATCTTGCTGAGATTACGAGCTGCGTTTAACCCAGAAAGTAGATTTTTTATTGCCCAGATGGTTTACGGAACAACAATAAAACCCGGCGAATTTCTTGGACAAGCAGCCAGTCGAACGGACGACGTGGAAACCTTCGTGACAAATCTACAAGAAATCATGAGACAGCTGAAACCAGTTCCAGTCAATCATAAGGAGAGAAGAAATGTTTTTGTTCACAAGGATTTGGCAACCTGTTCGCACCTGTTTGTGAGGATAGGCAGAGTCAAGAAATCATTGGAACCAGCCTACGATGGACCTTTCAAAGTATTGGCAAAACAAGATAAGTTTTTTACATTGCTGATCAAGAATAAAGAAGTGTACTTCTCTTTGGATCGCATCAAACCAGCGTTTCTTTTGATGTCACCTGAGGAATACGAAAATGATTGTTCCGTTCAGCCATCCTCTTGTATGAAGACTAACGTTCCAGCCTCTCTATCTTCGAGTCCTGTGCACCCCATAGTTCCTAGTGATGTAAATGTACCAACTGCGAAGCATACACACAGTGGTCGAACTGTGGAGTTTCCAACTAGATTCTTAGATCAAATTGTTATTTTTTGAAACAATCTTATTTTTTGTGTTTGTTTTGAATAGTGAGTGATTGAAATATTTATCGCAACTTAGTCACTGGAGAGGGAGTGATGTAGGGGCCTGACTATCACTGATGTGATATAGGCACTTCATTATCACGATAGAAAATCTAGAAGTGACAGAAGAAAATAAAAGGTCAGTTTTGAGTTTTGAAAATGTCATAATTATTTCGATTTGGACAATATTCAATTACTACAAGTTTAATAAAAACGTTTTGGAGTCTCCGTGAGTTGATTCAGTTGACAAACAGTATAAGAGACCTATACCTACCAACTTGAAATTTGAAAATAAGTTTTGTGCCCTAACGTTTTTCTGATACATCAGTAGCAACAAACATTGTATTGTAATTTTCTGACGAACTTTTATATTATTGATGAAAAAACATTGCTTCGTATCTTGAAAGGAGTATATCGTTTGCTACCAAACTTGTTGGTGAAAGAAATCGCTATATCATAATTTTTCAGACACAGAGTATACCTGAAGACATCGAAAACAAAAATTTGCGAAAAACTCATATTGATTTGTTACAGAATGACCTCGGAATTTTTGTCATTGAATGGAAGGTTGAATAGAATATATTCGGTCTCAGTACCAAACACTGTACCAATCTCCGAGCACTAAAAAATATCTCTTTTTCGAAAGCAACATACCCTACCTTGTTTACAACCATCTCAGCCCGAAGCATGTTAAAAAGGGAATTGTCGGATATATATATGTTTGCACCCGGTGATCAGGTTGGAATTCCGTATTATTTTCACTCTTAACTTGACGGTCATGTTTGTTTACATCCGTTTACGACTGTCTTATCTGTCGTCTTGTCGAATCAAACCATGTGCGTCTCAGCAAGGTAATCATGGCATAAACCATATTCGAGCTTTTCATTGGTATTAAATAAGTTGATTACTATTGAATTTGCTCATTTTTACCCCGATTTTGAGACAATATTTCGCTATTTGTTGAAATAGCTGTAAAAAAACGATGTTACTATGTAAATCGACTAAACGATTACCTATCAATAATTAGCAAAAATTTTGTTGCAATGTAGGTATACTAAAAAGTGAGTCAGCAAACTCAACTCTTCATTAACCAAATTCGAATCATAAGCCACTAGCTATGTCTAATGGGTACTAGAATGTTTTGTTGACATACAGGTATTATCACGTAGGTAATCCGTTCGTCAGAAGTTGTCGATGTTCCCATTTCAATAAAATTTTATATACACGGACTATCAAATATGTACATCAATGTGAATAATCGATCTGGAATGTTGTCAATGACGTATCGCTTCCGGTTAAACCGGACGTGGACATGAACTTCTTTACTTTGAATGAAACACTGTGAATCATCGCAGATTTGAAATCTAATCAATGGGTTGAGTAGTATTTTTAATCTTTTGAGGGAGCCCATACTCCTTCCTAATTTCGGGAGATACCCCATTGAATTTCTTCAATCCTTTGGGGAGATGCAGAAAGTTAAATAATAACTACATAAGAAATTCTCGATTTCCTACCAGACAGACCAGTAATATCGATCGCTACCTGCCTAACTCTACACAAGTTAGGAAATAACTTTTTGTCAACTTTAAAATTATTTCAATTATTTGCCTCAGAACATCAATAACCTACGGCTTACTACACTTTGGATGCGTATTCCAATGATACACTTTCATCATGAGTTTAAATGTTATCTCTTATCTGTATTATAGTTTATGCGTAAATTCTTATGTGTACATATTATAATTTATGTATATCATATATATAGTGTATAGTATAGTTTAATAATGTGATTCAACGATTTGAATATTTTGACTCTTTTACTTCAGCACTATCATTTATTTTTTCAGAATTTATGACCTTATTCTATGCTTCATCAGCAATAATCTAATTCTTCGCACAATACAGTATTTTTGATCGATTGAACCCCTATCAAAAGTAAGTGTGCATTGCTTTGGAGCAATATAGTTTCTATTGCCACACAGCAATAATAGATACCCTTCTGTATTCAAAATTAACGAATAAAAGTTTTTTTAAAGATCGTAGAAAAAATAGTGTATGCTATGGTAGTACGTGGCGTTTTGACAATTCCCACGTCATTTATAATTGTGACTTATTTTTGTTCCTATTCATCGCAATAAAGTATGTTACTCTCTCGTAGAGAGTACTCAAAGGCATATCCTGTGAGGGTACATGGCAGCTATTATTTGCCGTGGCTCTCCGTGGCGACTTCACTTTTCAACCTGAGAAAATGTATCAGCACACCACTGGTTCTACGCTTACGTCCGAATATCATAACAATAACAAATCTCCCCCTCCGAACTCCCACAATCTGAAGCAAAGGATAATGTTATGGACCTTTCCTAACAAATGTGTGTTGTGAATATAGAAATGGCATCACTATGTCTTTTATTGTTCGGAGGTACCAATGATTCCGAAAATCCCAACTCACGCGAAAGTAACGTAAAAGCGCTACTGAAACAAAAAAGATACACATATTGAAATGTAATGAACCACAAGCAATATTATACAAAATAATAAAAGAACAGCTTCTGTAGATCTTTATGATGTATCTGATGGTTATATTTCGTTCCTCAGAAACTCACTAAATTGGTACAAAAATTAGCATTCAATGGAACTCATTTTCAATATACCGCTAGTGCATCACACTAAATTTATGACACAAGAACAACCCAGTTAACACAAACCTCTAGGCGATGTTGCTTTCTTGATTATTGTGGTAACAGTATGAGTTACTTATATACATTGCTGTTACCGCTTTGTGATGCCAAATGTTACGAATTGTTCACAATTTTCTTCTCATTAGTATCGCTTTGAGGAACAAAATGTGCAGAAAATTGCGAAGCACATTGACATAAATTTTGATTTCATTAGTGAAGCAGTGACCTAAATAACCGGCATTGAGCGTTGTTTGTCGAGACTTTCGAGAGTCGGGTGTAGAACTTGTAGGTATTGGGTTGATGGTACGGCGTCATTTTATCAATATTCTATAAGCATTTGTGATAGTGTTCAGTGTTCTGTTTAATTCTCTCTCTTTCAATAGTTAATTCAAGTGTGTGTTTGTTAACATCACCCAAGATTTCTTAGTATCACTTCAAGGACAAGAACGGTAAGTGAAACGGTATATTTAGTGTTTTAAAAATTCGGCATTTTCAGGTTAGGTATTGATTTTGTCGGGAAGAAAATGCTGCACAGAGAACTGGAATTGAATTTTAGTATTTTCTGTATTTCAATATTTTGTTTTTGTTATGATTTAGGTTTAACTATTGCTTTTAATGCTTTGTTTATTAAAAGTATATATTATGGAATCAACTCACGTATTTGTTTTTTAGCATCCCATGTTATATAAACCATAATTCATTACCTATTGCTTTGGATAATAAAATTAAGGTAGATCTCATCGTTTCTATTCATGTTGAAACAGGACGAAATTTGTTTCAACCTCGAATTTTCCATGTTTGTTTTTTATTCAGGTTCCTAATTGAATATTGATGTGGCAGTGATTTGATTCAACAGGGAATTTGATACATAAGGAGGTGTTATATCGGCATGTAATTTGCTGAGTGCAGGAGATTTGATTGGTATATAGTGATGAAGTTTCAAAAGAATCACAATTAGCAGGTTGGTTTAAATTTTGAAATGTCCAAACATTTCACTATCTTTTTCCTGATTATTTCATACATTAATGTGTGAATGAATGTATACAAAATTTGGTACATTACATCGAATTTAGCATGCTGCATATTATAATTAAATTCAACGAATTTTAAAATTGAAGTTCTGAAATGAATCTGTTTATAACAATGAGTGCTGTTTTACATGTTTCTGTTCATTATGAATTCGAAATACTTATATGAAACTCTCGAAAAGTCTGAACGAGCAACAGGCGAGTTACATACACTGTTAGAAACCTACAAAATCATACCTATGGATTTATTATAGAATTCTAAATTTGAAGTGTTTGTGACATATAAGAGAGTCAGAAAGTGATGCGCGTTTTCAAATAAGTACCAGTTCATTCAATTTCACATTGTAACGTTAAATGATCTTGATGTGCATTTGATTTCGCAGTATAAATAGAATCTCACATTGGGCTAGTTTCGAGTAACATTTGGCATCACAATTTGATGTCTCGAAATGACCAACGAGGCACCGAATAGATGTTTTCGCGATAGTAATGGAAGTCACTTTTCGATTCACTGATATGATCTGAAACATGAAAGTGAAGCCCAATACCATCTATGAGATCATTTTGTGTTAACTGGGAAGCAACACCTGAATTACTTATAGGAAATGCTTGAAAGACCTTCGTCTGCTCTAACAGAAGGAAATGCCATGAGAGTCATAAAAAATTGTTCTTCAATTTTTCAATGGTGAAATGTAGTTATTAATTTTTCTGAAAAATTCATTTCATGTTGAATATTATCTAGTATCAGACCTTATGGCTATTCCTCACAATCAATACAATCATAGTCTTGTCGGTCGGAGATGGTTCAAACCATGGCGACTGCAGAAGTTTTTCTGATGGCCCAAGAATGTGCTAGGAATCGCACGTAAAAAGGTACAACCTCTTTAATCCTTGGCTCGCACAAGTTTCGACTTCTGAGGGCTGCCGTTCGTAAGGGGACGACAGCTGGTTAACGGAAAAAACAATTTTAAACAAATTTTTAAACAATAGTATTGTCCTAGTCTGCTCTCGGTGTGGTAAAATATTCTTGCATGTTTTGTAGTGAATACAAAAAAATATCATGACAATGGACCTTTACATTTATGAAAAATAAATTGCAAAACTCTTTTAACTCAATAGATTCTAATATGAAACAAAGGGTTCCACTATATTTCTTTCATTTTGAAAGAATATATCATTTGAAAGTGTGCCGCTGACGTTACGTTCATCGGAAACAACCCCCACCATAATCCATGTTCCGAAACATTCAATACCGTTCTCCTCAAAAATATAGATTCTAGCAAGGTATAAGCCATTGAGAAATAATTGAAACTTCGTCACTTGATCAACACATAGAAAAAAATCCACATATTAGCTACTTTTTATTGAATTTTTAACTTTCAAATTTCCTGAATGGACCATCCTTTCGATGAAGAACGAGCATTGACAACACCGCAAATCATTATGACAGTTCTCATGCAACAAAAGTGATCACGAGATTTCAGGTAAATGTTTATTTTTTTTACATTCGACATTTAACTGATACATTCATTAATACTGTAGCGATGTGTTATCATGACCGTAATTGACCGATCTGGTGTGAATTTATTTGTGTATCAAAATTTACCGAGGGTAGATTATGAGATGATTGACTCTTTATACTTAACAAATATGAAATAATTTTTTGCAATGACTAAATTTTAAAATCGTTCCTTGAACGCTGCTCGAGTACAGTAATATTCAGTTGGAAATGTTCTTCACAAAAACATATATGTCCGCTTTCCACACAAGATTTATTCATTGCTTCGAACCACATTTCACAATGCACTTCATAGGTATTTAGGAGCATGAAAAATTGTTTATTAGAATATTCACTGGTGTTTATTCAACCAGGTACGAAGCACCTCTTCGACATATTCACAGTTATTGCAGGGATACAGATACAGGAATTAGGAAACAAATTTAGAGCACAAACAACAAAAACATTCCAAAACTTTGAAAACCGCATTAACCTCAAAAAAATCAATAAGGGCCTGTTCGTTCGCAGCATACATATTTGATGGAACTGCTCTACTTGTATTAAATATTAAAGTAGGCAAACGAGTTAAACAGAGGCAAACGATTCTTATTGATGCTCTGTGAAACAGACGAACGAACTCATCTGGTATCAAATGACAACTGTCATACGACACATTATATTTACATGAGAATTTGAGATTCCACGGTGAACAACTTTTACAACGTTGCCAATTCTTGTTTTGATGAACGTGACGTCACGAACCCACTTTTCTTCTGATTATAGAGAAACCAGCGGTCAGAAACAATAAATAAAAATTCCGGAGTGATATTAGCGTATACAAAATCTAATTACAGTGTTCTCTCATATGTCGTGGAAAGGTCCATTATCCGTGGAGGATAAGGGTAGTATTTTAGAAAAATGTAAATAACTCGAAAACTAGAAGTCTTCTCATTTGCGAAAAAATCATGCTCATTATACATGGAAAAAGACATATATCTACAAATTTTCAAGTGAATTCAATTAATAATAAGTAAAAAAAATACTGAAAAATTGTTTATTGCCATTTTGACGGTTAATTTGAGATTATGTCAAAAAGTGTCGAATATAGAAGCTTTCGATTTTTCTATTATCCACAACTTTTTCATTATAAATATTTTACTAGGAGGTTGCGTTTCGCAGAAAATCGCAAAAAAATCGTTTTCAACTCCTAAACTGCATCCCAGTTTTTGCTTTCCTAGTTATGAAGATAAGAGAAAGTTTTCGTGCAAACAGTTTGTAAGAAGTCTAGCAAAAGGAGAAAAAGTCGAAAGGACTTGGCTTATTTACTCTATTTCTAAAGAATCTGTTTTTTTTGTTGTAAGTTGTTTTGTAAAACTCCTAACACTTTAAGTTATGCAAATGGGGTATCTGATTGGCAACACTTGTCTTTGCTAATGAAGACACACGAAACGTCAATTTCACACAACAGTTATATGATTATATTATATTTTTTTCGGGTTTTTAGGCCAACGTTTATTTAGAGAAAATCTCGACGTTTCGCTAACATGAGTGGTTGGCATTTTCAAGAAAAATGTTTACAGTTTCGATCACTGAATACTACTTGTTTGGTATGCGTTGTATCAGCCAGTATTTATGGGTTGACGTACTCGTACCTGCGTCCGGTGCCATCGTCCCTGCGTCGGGTACCCCCTCGGATTCATTAATTTTCCGGTATGGTGTTATAACCGTTTTCTTGAGAACAGGTAGCCACGCTTTGTTCAATTGTAACCCTTCTTCAATTCTGTTGTAATTGTTGGGATGTTTTTTGATTTCGATTGCTTCTCGGAAGAGTTTTAGATAATATGCATGTGTTGTGGCAATTACTGTTTCTTCGAACTTCACTCTGTGATTGTTATTGTTAAGCGCATGTTCTGCGACAGCGGATTTTTCTGAGTGTCCTAACCGGCAATTGGCCTTGTGTTCCTTTATTCTGGTATTTGTGGAACGCTTCGTGGTTCCGATATAAACGTTACCACAGGTGCATGGAATGCGGTACAACCCAGATGAGCTTAGTGCATCACGTTTATCCTTCGCCGATCTCAAGTGATCCTTCAGTTTCTTTGAAGGTTTATATATGGTTTTGATATCATACTTTCGTAGTATACGGCCAATCCGATCTGTGATCCTAGGAACATACGGCAGGAATGTTTTACTTTGTTCCTGGTAGCCATTCGATCCACTGTCGCTAGAGTTCTTTCTTTTGCGTTTTATACACCGATCAATTTCGCTTTCCTTATATCCATTTGAAAGAAGTGCGCTTTTCAAGTGTTTCAGCTCCGCTTTCAAATATTCGGGTTCACATATTCTTCTGGCCGGTCTACTAGTGTTTTGATAATTCCTTGTTTTTGACACGGATGATGATTTGAGGTACTGTGGAGGTATCGATCAGTATGCGTTGGTTTTCTATATACCTTGTGCCCCAAACGTCCTTCTTTTCGAAAAATGAGAACGTCTAAGAAGGGCAGTTCCCTATCCTTTTCAACTTCCATTATGAATTGTATATTCGGGTGTATGCTATTAATGTGCTCAAGGAATTTGTTGAGTTCTTCCAGTCCATGACTCCAAATCATGAACTTGTCGTCTACATATTGCACGACGACATGTTCATAAATTGGAGTCATGGACTGGAAGAACTCAACGAATTCCTTGAGCACATTAACAGCATACACCCGAATATACAATTCACAATGGAAGTTGAAAAGGATAGGGAACTGCCCTTCTTGGACGTTCTCATTTTTCGAAGAAGGACATTTGGGGCACAAGGTATATAGAAAACCAACGCATACTGATCGATACCTCCACAGTACCTCAAATCATCATCCGCGTCAAAAACAAGGAATTATCAAAACACTAGTAGACCGGTCAGGAGAATATGTGAGCCCGAATATTTGGAAGCGGAGCTGAAACACTTGAAAAGCGCACTTCTTTCAAATGGATATAAGGGAAGCGAAATTGATCGGTGTATACAACGCAAAAGAAAGAACTCTAGCGACAGTGGATCGAATGGCTGCCAGGAAAAAAGTAAAGCATTCCTGCCGTATGTTCCTAGGGTCACAGATCGGATTGGCCGTATACTACGAAAGTATAATATCAAAACCATATATAAACCTTCAAAGAAACTGAAGGATCACTTGAGATCGGCGAAGCATAAACGTGATGCATTAAGCTCATCTGGGGTGTACCGCATTCCATGCACCTGTGGCATGTTTATATCGGAACCGCGAAGCGTTCCACAAATACCAGAATAAAGAAACACAAGGCCAATTGCCGGTTAGGACACTCAGAAAAATCCGCTGTCGCAGAACATGCGCTTAATAACAATCACAGAGTGAAGTTCGAAGAAACCCAAGTAATTGCCACAACACATGCATATTATCCAAGACTCTTCCGAGAAACAATCGAAATCAAAAAACATCCCAACAATTTCAACAGAATTGAAGAAGGGTTACAATTAAACAAAGCATGGCTACGTGTTCTCAAGAAAACGGTAATAACACCATACCGGGAAATTAATGAAACCGACGGGGTACCCGACGCAGGGACGATGGCACCGGACGCAGGTACGAGTACGTCGACCCATAAATACTGGCTGAGACAACGCATACCAAACAAATAGTGTTCAGTGATCGAAACTGTAAACATTTCTCTTGAAGATGCCATCCACTCGTGTTGGCGAAATGTCGAGATTTTCTCTAAATAAACGTCGTCCTAAAAACCCGAAAAACCATCATTCATTCAACGATGGCCACGAAAGCCTTTCACAAGTTATATGAATACTTGGGTAAATTGAAAAAAAATGTTGGAGACATCTACGACTGTCAATGCTCATCACCTGCGGATTCTAGAAACGGAAAAAATTATTGGCGCGACGTGTTGGAAAGAATTATTGCGATTGTTGAGTATTTATCTACACAATGCTTGGCATTTCAAGGTTCTTCTAAACTACTTTTCGAACATGATAATGGAAATTTTCTAAAAGCTGTTGAGATGATTGCCTCTTTTGATTCAGTGATGAGACAGCACGTTAACCGAGTGTGTAACTCCCAAAAAAAATCTTTTAAAATGACCCATTATTTAGGCGTGCAGATACAGAATGAAATAATTGAATTATTGTCGTCTAAAGTAAGAAATAATATTTTAGAAATGGTTTTCAGTTCAAAATATTTCTCAATATTGATAGATTTTACACCAGACATTAGTCATACTGAGCAAATTAGTCTTTTTCTGAGGTATGATGTCCTTAACAACACTTCAAAAAAGATCGACAATGCTTCAAGAAAGATTGATATACATTTGATTTCTAAATATAGAATTGCTGTCTTCATTCTCTAAATTATTCGAAAAATCCTATCTCAACAGACTTGTATCCTTTTGTAAAAAGTATAAGTTGTTCTCAAAGAGTCAATTCAGGCTGGTTTATCAACTCAAGATGCTACTATCTCTGTGATCAATCATGTTCTATCCAAATTTGATAATGGTAAAAAGACTTTAAGTATTGTTTTTGATTTGTCACGTGCATTTGACACCATCCCAGTTAACACAAACCTCTACGCGATGTCGCTTTCTTCATTATTGTGGTAACAGTATGAGTTACTTATATACATTGTTGTTACCGCTTTGTGATGCCAAATATTATGAATTGTTCACAATTTTCTTCTCGTTAGTATCGCTTTGAGGTACAAAATGTGCAGAACATTGCGAAGCACATTGACATGAATTTTGATATTATTGCTGAAGCAGTGACCTAAATAACCGGCATTGAGCGTTGTTTGTCGAGTTTTTCGAGAGTCGGGTGTAGAACTTGTAAGTATTGGGTTGATGGCACGGCGTCATTTTATCAATATTCTACAAGCATTTGTGATAGTGTTCTGTTTAATTATTTCTCTTTCAATAGGTAATTCAAGTGTGTTTATTAACTTCAACCAATAATTCTTAGTATCTCTTCAAGGACAAGAACGGTAATTAAAAGGGTATATTCAGTATTTCTAAAAATTTGTCATATTCAGGTTAGGTAGTGATTTCGTCGGAAAGAAAATACTGTACAGAGAACTGGAATTGAATTTTAGTATTTTCTGTATTTCAATATTTTGTTTTTGTTATGATTTAGGTTTAACAAGTGCTCTTAATGCTTTGTTTATTAAAACTATATACTATGGAATCAACTCACGTATTTGTTTCCTAGCATTGCCTATTGCTTTGGATAATAAAATTGAGGTATTATTTTTATTCATGTTGAAACGTTTCAACCTCGAATTTTCCACATTTCTTATTTATTCAGGTTCTTAATTGAATATTGATGTGACATTGATTTAATTCATAAATTTGATACATAAAAGGAAGTGTTTGTGACATATAAGAGAGTCGGAAAGTGAAGCGCATTTTCAAATAAGTTCCAGTTCATTCAATTCACATTGTAAAGTTAAATGATCTTGATGTGCATTTGACATCGCAGTATAAATTTAATCTCACATTGGGCTAGTTTCGAGTCACATTTGGCATCACAATTTGATGTCTCGAAATGACCAACGAGGCACCGAATAGATGTTTTCGCGATAGTAACGGAAGTCACTTTTCGATTCACTGATGTGATCTGAAACATGAAAGTGAAGCCCACTACCATCTCTGAGATCATTTTGTGTTTACCGGGATCAATCATCAACTTCTCCTTGATACATTTTATGACTTGGGTGTTCGTGTTCATAGTCTTAATTTGATTGAAACTTATTTAACTGGCAGAACACAATCAGTTAAGGTTAGGCTCGAATCGAAAACTTATAATTATAAAAATCGTAATATCATAACAGGAGTCCCGCAAGGTAGTGTCCTGGGTCCTACCCTCTTCCTTCTATGTGTAAATGACATATCTAATATTAATCAACCAAATTGTACCGTACAGTTTGCGGATGACACGTCCTTCATATTCAGTTCTGCTTCATGATGTTCTGATCAGACAGAAAATGCAGTTGCTAATATGCTGAACTACTGCTCCAGAAAGAGGACTTGTATTTAATGAGAATAAAACGAATACCATTGTTTTTTCTCTTAGAGAGTTGAATTGCAGTATATTGATAAGAGCAAATTCAAAATTTATTGTTCAGAAAAAATCAGTTAACTTCCTAGGGTTGATCATAGACTCACAATTATCTTGGACTGACCATATTGACTCTATTTCAAAAAAATTGTCAAAACATTGTTTTGTTATCTGGAATCTCTGAAATTTTGTCCCCATTAACATTTTAGCTTAATTACTGTGCCTATGTACACTCAAGTCTCAATTAGTGCTTACTTTGCTACGGTAATTGCGGTAGATTGAATAATTTGTTGATTTTCCAAAAAAAGATATTGAGGACTATGTGTTTCAAAAAATAGAAAAGTTATTGGGTATAACCCTCAATATGTTCTGCAACCGTAGACACGTGTTTCGAGCTTAAGCTCTCATCAGTACGGTAAAATCAAGTGCGAAGATGTACAACACGGTTGCAGAACATTTTGAGGGTTATACCCAATAACTTTTCTACTTATATTTTCATATATTGCCCCTCGCTAAATCCATCCTTATTTAAAAAAATATGGCGATTCTTGTAAGCACTTATTTATTGAATTGAGAATTATAACTGTGACCTCCATGTATATTTTGAATTGTGTTACTTATATAAAACAACACTGCCACATGTTTCAGGAAAGGGACAACACCCGTCTTGCCTCAGGCTACACTCTAAGACAAAATTTTAATTTCATTGTTCCCAATCACAAATTAACATGTGTATCTAACGGACCTCATATCATGTCTATAAGACTTTATGATAAACTTCCTATATCCATTAAAAAAATTCTAATCTCAATAATTTCAAAAATTGTGTGAAGAATCTTCTCTACAAGAATGCATTTTATTCTCTTGATGAATTTTTACAAACTGATTTGTCTACCACGTTATGAATGTTTGCTTGTGTGCTGTTTTGTTATTTATATTGTATTATTACTTATATCATAGAATTCCCTTTTTACCACTACTATTGTGTTGTATTCTTATATGTTAATTTAACTTAATTGCTTGAAATGATTTTAGACTGCCATCTCATTTCTTAACCTTTGGTATTTGACGATTTCCATGCTTGTAATAGTCTCAGGAAATAAAAGATTGTATTGTATTGTCTGCGCTAGCAATATTAGCAATTGAACAAAACATTTTTGATGGTATAACATTTTACCTAATTAATACATTTGCAACAGCGAAGTCTCAGAAAATATCGCTACTACAATCGCTATTTTTTATTTCTCTATTGTGCCCAGCAATCATTTTTGATTTTATAACGAAGTTACCTAGGTATTTTTTATCAGAAGTATCTGCATATTTTTTTAAATATCTAAGTATAAGTAGAAAGTAGTACTTATATAATTATATGTAGACATAAAGCAATATTTCTGTTATTTGTTTCTAAAAAAGATGTTATTTTACTTTTGGGTTATTTTCTAGTATTTATAAACAACGCATCTGTATCCCATCAGTTTAAATGTTTTGAAATGGGTGTGAACAAGAATTTATTTTAATTTATTTTGTTATGATTTTATTCTGTTCGTTTCATTTTGATATTTTAGTCTACAAATAAATATTACTTCTAAAGTTCAGTTTTTTGCTTTATTTGAAGCACCTATACCTACCTACCTACCTTCAAAAAAAGAAATGAAAAAACATGATCCAAAATGCCTTAAGGGGCGTCAAAATCATTTTTTGCACACAGGCGGCAGTAGCCTTCACTGGGGCCCTGTAAAAAACTGAACGTTAATGTCACTTTCGGTGAAAACGGAAGTTGAGTTATTTGTCAAAAATGCAGTTGTATGTCAAAAATTGCAGTTATATATGTCAGATACTGATTCTCGAAATTTCCTTCCATTATATGAAAAACAAATTAGTTATAGATGCGAGCCACCTTCTGCGAAGCATATGGGTACTAATACGAATTCGAAATGTATATTATTCGAAATATAAATTATTCGAAATATAAATTATTAATCCTTTTCTATTCAGAAATGAAAAAAAAAATGTTCGGAAACAAACGATTCATATTGAAATTTCCAAACAATGGCTTGTTATTTATGCGTGACCCGTGATGGGTACTCAGGTCAAACATAAATGAATTGATCGCATAAAATTCGCAATGTCATGAGTGTATCATCAAAAAACAACAAAAACTATTTGGGAACCATAGTTGTGAGGCTGCGCTACCTGCTGGTTACAATAATAATTATGATACTTCATTTTCTCAAAGATATGCATAAACACTGAAAAAAGGATCACCCATACCAAATACATGGGAAAATGGCTCTCGGCCAACTTTGATAATTTTTTGGGAAAGGACCCCGCACATCTTATATGGGAAAATGGCTCTCCGTCAAATTTCTTGAATTTTGATATGTTGTAGAATTGATCATTCTGATAAAATGTTTCAATGGGCGCAACACCATCCTATGACTAGTTTTCGAGATACAGGGTGTTGAATATGAGAAATATTCACTTTTTATCAGTCCATATCTCACAAGTTATGATTTAGTTCGGATTTATCTTTTGTGGTTCTATCATCACATCCTTGTATGACGAATTCATTCATGAGAAATTCATTTCCAAATCTTTTCGTAGTACAGGGCGATTTCACTTGATAATAATGCTATTTTGAGAATTTCATAATTCTGTTGTTTTATAAAGAGAATATGCGAAAGAGGTTGAATTATAACATAGTATTATAAATTCATTCCATCTCTCATCACAGTTGATACAATTTATACAAGGTGTTTGAAAAATATGGAAAAATAAATAATTTTGGTTTATGGGACACTTTGTAGTAATAAACCCACCTTAAATGTCAGAATTCTCGTGAAAAACGTTTAATGATTAGTTTCATCATATACCGAGTCGAATGATGTCAATTTGAAAAATTAGTTTCACTTTAATAAATAAAAACCTTGATTTTTTTCATCACCCTGTAGCTCATAACGGAATCCGAAAAGGTAGCGATATTTTTCCATCGGAAAACTTGAAATACTTTCATTCATATTGTAGAAATTTTTTATAGGAATCCTGTGACGGGTTTTTCATATACAAAAATATCTAAGATCTGTATATTTCCTCATTGATATATTTTCACTCCAGTTTTCGGTGGGTTTGCAATAGTTCTTCCTCATCGGTACTCTTTTATTCGAGATTTTGATTTTTCAATACAATAGTGATCAATTATAATACCGTACAATAGCGTACCGTATCCCTCGAAAGAAAGCCATGACTTGAATTATTATCTGCAGCATCGTCTAGTAGGCGATTCAATGTAGAACTTATTTTTTCATGCTCAGTGTTTCGCAGAAATTCCTTTTTTCGAATTTTCACTCTATAATTTTTCAATTATGTTTTTGTATCTTTCTTTTTCTTGTATTTGAAACATTATATCTTTTCGAAAAGATAGAAAACAAATGGTTAAATTCAAAAATAATGTAAGTAATGAGAGAATGGTCAATTGTGGTGTGCCTCAGGGTACTGTGTTGGGCCCATTGCTATTCATCATAGGTATACAGTGAGCACGTAAAGGTTGGAACAAATTCGTTAAACGCTTGATATGGCCATTAGGAAAAATAAGCTCAGACACGTCGACTTTATTTTTCAGTTGCGCATTTTTTGATATAATCATATTTTTGATGACGTAATCACTGTTCGAGTTATGACGTCATTATATATTTTTTTAAATGGCATTACCTTATTTTGATAATACTTTCAAAAAGAACGCATTTTTCTGTGTATGGATGTCATATTTTTTCTTGTTACATAACCAAATGTTCGAGGAGTAAAAGATATTTCATTATTCATAGTAATGTAATATTAGGTCTGTCAACGTAAACTTTTGACTTAAGGGATCCCCACAAAAATAATCTAGTGGGGTTAGATCATGAGATCTAGCTGGCCATTCTAAAAATCATCGACTACGATCGATATCATCTTCATTAAGTTCATGATTCATATGAGTATTTTCTTGAAATGATAGTAACATCCAATTGTTGATCTTCCGTAACGCCTGGACGACCTTTCGTATAATTATCACCTACATTGTCAAAATTTCTAAATTTTGCTTCGACTTTGCTCGCTGTCGAACGTGTAATAGGTCTATCGCGATATTTATAGTTAAATAAGTCACAAACCTCAGCTTGCATACTAGTCTTATCCCCATAACCTCAAATCATTAAAATATCTTTGCGTCATTTTTCGCTTTTCGCATGGTGTCAATTTATACTACAATTATTTGATAGCTAACTATTATTGTTAAGTCGAATTTTAGAAACATATTTACCTACAGTCAGTGTCTAGTCGCATTCGAGCAATCAGTGTGTAAAACATCTGTTTTAAAATGACTAAAAAGGAATAAGTGGCAACCATATGAAGTGAGAGTAATTCTTGAACTTAATGAAGATGATTCGATCGCAGACGAGGATTTTTAGAGTGTCCAGCTAGATCTCCTGATCCAACCCCACTAAATTTTTTTTGTGGGAGTACTTCAAGTCAAAAGTTTACGTTAACAGACCCAATATTATATTATTATGAATAATGAAATATCTTTTATTTCTCGAACATGCGGTTATGTAACATAAGAAAAAATATGACATCCATACACAGAAAAATGCGTTCTTCTTGAAGGTATTATCAAAATAGGGTATTACCATTTGAAAAAAATTATGATGACGTCATAACTTGAACAGGGATGACGTCATCAAAAATATAAGTAGGCTAAAAAATGCGCCCACCTACATATAAAATCAACGTGTCTGAGCTTATTTTCCCTAACGGCCATATCAAGCGTTTAACGAATTTGTTCCAACCTTTACGTGCTCACTGTATATTAATGATTTGCTAAACATGAAAACATCCGGAAAAGTGATAAGTTTTGCTGATGATACAGCTATGTTATATTCCTCACACTCTTGGATCGATCTGAAAACAAAAATTGAAAATGATTTTGTAAATATAATAAATTGGTTTCGACATTAATTACTCACCATAAATTTCGATAAAACATTTTATCATCCACTCTGCAGCTATAAGAATGGTTTACCAAGGAATGATGAACTAACATTTGGAGAACAACAATACATTACCGAAATGTCAATCAAATAAAATACTTGGGGATTATCATAGACTCGCATCTAAGATGGAATTACCAAATCTCGAACGTTACCAAAACGTTGAGGTATCTGCTACCGAAATTCAAATACTTGAAGAAAATTCTCGACCTTATACAGTTGCAAATAGCGTATTACTCTTTAGTGAAGTCGCGCTTGCAGTATGCAATATTGAGCTGGGGAGGCGCTACAAATACTCATTTGAAACAATTAGATATATTACAAAAAAAATACCCAATTTATAACCAAAAAAAATACTTACCCCTCAAACTTGTTATTTACAATGGCGAGTGTACTGGATTTAGGGCAACTATATACGCATAATATAATCATCAACATATATAAAAATAAATCATTGGTACAAAAGGTAGATAACATTCATTTCACACGAACTATGAAAAAGAATCTAGTTCAAATACCATTATGTAATAAGTCCATAGGACAACGTTGCTTTCTTTTTCTATCCAGGAAAATATACAATATCCTTCCTGAACTGTACAAAACTTATATAGAAACAATGAATTCCATTGGATTAATAAAAAAAAAATATTTAAAAATTATATTATGATAATAGAAAGAGATTTGTTTGATGTCCTTTTCGATTAAATATTATCAATCATACGATTATTCAACGCAACGCTTCAGCATATCTATAGCCATAAACTCGTAAGACACGATCAAATAAACCGATGCTCAACCTTATCGGTCCTAATGGGTTCCCTTCTGAGTAGTTCGTTTTGCAAAACTTATTGGGAAATATTTATAGCATTTTGTAATTCATAACAACTAGTATTAGTTTGAATGTTTTAGACGATGTAGTAACTTGATTACTTATATTTCGGACGTCCATCATCTTAATGGTTGAAAGATTTCTATCTCTTTCAAATTTTTTCACAACGTTTCAATTGCTTGAATCCGCAATCGACTTCTGGTGAATAGTGACAAAATCAGATGCTACGTGACCTTTTATAGGTCTATAATTGAGTGTAATTACGCGCGGTCTTGTGGCGCGCATTATGATAAAATCGGAAAGATTGTCAAAACCAGTGAAGATAGATCTTACATTCAAGTGAAAAAAACTAACATCCTTTTTCATATTTTATGGTAAATGGTAAATTGTACAGTGCTGTTAGTAGCGAAGTAGTTGAAGATTGATGATCAGAAACAAGATATTGAATGTATTACAATGGAATTACGATAAATTTGTTAAAATATAACGATGAAGAACGTGAAGTTGAAGTCCGTTATTGTTGAGATGTTTTTGCAGCTCTTGATGGGTTGTTCCTTTTGACAGGAAGCTTTTTATCCGATCCGATCTTGACAGATTGGCTCCTCAGTATGTCAGGATTCGAGGAAATATCCTCATGTGAAAATTTTTGGTTGTTTATAACGAGCTGAAGATTTCTGATGGAGCAGCCCTCGAATCCGTTTTGTTTGGCAGTATTAAGATATCCTCTCAGTTTTTTGTGAACCGCCTGATCTTCGATACTTAAATCGTTTGCAACAAAAATATTTTTGTCCTTCAGCTTGAAAGAGTTTTGCAGTATCTAAAGTTTTTTGATATATGATAGAAGTTCAATTTTCAAGACTTTTTTATTATTTTTCGTTGTAAAAAAGTAGGTATTGTTTATCTTTGAAAAATCAAGATCAACGTTCAAGGTGTCGGAAATGATATCAGACTACATGCTACCAGAATACTCGTACAAAAAAACATTCAAAACGCAGCTGAAGTGGAACTAGTGGGACTCGGGAGTAGAATCACTATCATCTGGAAACATTATCTGGTACACAGATGGTTTAAAAACAGATGAAGGAACAGGAGCAGGAATATACGGGGTGAGGCCAAAAAGGAACGCAATAGTCCCACTTGGAAAAAACACCACAGTAATCCAAGCAGAGACTCATGCCATAAGGACATGCATACAGATGAATCTAGACCGTGGGTATGAAAGAAAACACATCTACATTCTATCTGACAGCCAGAGCGCTATAAAAGCTCTGAACTCAATACAGATAAAGTCTAAGCAAGTCTGGGAATGTCTTCAGAGCCTCAATAAACTGTCGAAACGCAACAAGGTTACACTTGTGCCCGGGCATAGGGGAATTGTAGGCGATGAAAAAGCAGACCAACTTGCAAAGAAAGCATCTGAATCACCATTCACAGGTCCACCAGCGTTTGGAATTAGCAAAACCCGATGCGGAAACCTAATCAATGAGTAGAAGAAATCCAAACACCAAACGTATTGGGACCAAATCGAAGGGCATCGACACAGCACAGCAATGGTGAGGCACCTGAGCCAAACACTAACGGCTGACACACTCAACCTTAACAGATCTAAGATACGCACGATCAGCGGCTTACTAACCGGACACTGTGGCCTTAAAAAACACCTGCTCAACAAGCGCAACACAATTTTCGGAAGATCAACCTAGAAACAGGCATGAATCCGAAACACCTAATAAATAGACTACTGAACCTGGTGAAAAACACAGGCCTATTTGACTAGGACCCCTGACGACAGAACAATACAATAGACCCCAGCTGGTCTCATTGTTAAGGGAAACCACAAGGTAAACCCGGAGTCTTGCTCGTTAGCCTTTAACCAACCAACCAACCAACAAACAAAATTTATAAAAGAGCTAAAACTAGGAAGTAGGTAGAGTATAAGGTTATTTTCATTCTTTCATCCTACATATTTTTAATCTGTAGTAGAGTTATTATTTATACTAAACTAAACGTGCAGTTTTGAGCAGAGGTTATTTGAATAAGAGCTGAGGCCAACGCAGTTTTCGAGATATTTTCATTAACATTATTATACAGCTGGCATCCCCCGGAACTTGATTACAATAAATTTTATTAACTTCAGTGACCCCCATAATTTGGTTCAAAATTTTTCGCTTTTTTGCAAGAGATTGCTGCACATACCTTTCAGAAATATTCATAGATAGATGATTAAAGTAAGAATCTCTCCTCCAGAATTTGCAAGTAAACTTGTCGAGGTTCTTCTGAAACTATTCCTGGTTTAATGTATGGCATTTAGCAGTTTTAAAAATTCTGCAATTTTTTTAGGAATTTTAGCAATAGTATTTTTTTCAAACATTTGGTTGATACATTTTTCTGCTCTGTAGCACACAAATAATCGTGTCTGATCTGTTTTAGGGCGAAGCGATATATTTTCTATAAATATTAATATAATTAGGGCCATTCTCCGGTGAAGCATTGATGACAAACGTTCTCTGTATATTTGTTTTAGAATCTGGTATATTTACTATTAAAATTGAACCTTTATCTTCAATATCTGTAGTAGCCATTTTAAGGAGCTCGTCACACCTGCATGCTCCTGAAATTCCAAAAATTAAGAGAACCTACAAAACAAACAAAAAAGAATTAAAAAAAAAAGTAAAAAGCTGTCGCCGCCGGAATTCGAACCAACACCTACAAGCCTATCATGAACAGAGAGCGGTGCACCAACTCGTTGCGCAACTTCTGCGGAATCATGAACATAGCGTATTATTGTAGCTCTATTATAATATTTGCAGTTTAACTTTTATTTTCTCAATATATTTACTTCTTGGAAAATCTTACCTTAATTAATAAATTGTTATTATCGGGGGCTTCTAGTGAAAATGTATCCACTTCCTCTCTTGAGTAGGTTTTTGCCTCATTAGGTTTATATTCCTGGTTTTGTATTGTCAAGAAATCAAATAATTTTGGGTATTTAATATCCACATTTAATTTTATTTGAAGCACGGTACGTACCCTAATAGCACACCATGTCCCAGGGACGTCCCTAGTTGGTACAAATCATGTCCGAATGTCCGGGACTTAAAATCATTGTCCTTGGGACGTCCGATTCAGTGCATTTTCATGAATTGCCCCAAAGGACTTCCTATGGATGTCCCAATCGGTACATCGTATAAAACGTCTCTGCGAGGACGTCTTTGGGATGTCCTGGGTCGGATATATTTTGTAATATTTCCTAGGACATCCATCGGACGTCCCTGTTAGTAAGTATTCTGGCATGTCTTTGAAAGGACGTCCCATGGTTGTCCTGGTACGGGACATTTAGAAACATCCCGCATGAATGAATATTGGACGTCCCAATTGGTTAATCTTAGAATATCTCCCTGCGAGGACTTCCTTGGGATGTCCTGGTTCGGATATATTTTGTAGAATTTTCTAGGATATTCATTGGATGTCCTGGTTGGCATGTTTTCGAAAGGAATTCCTATGGTGGTCCTGGTACGGGGACATTATGGAACGTCCTTGATGGATGTACATCGGACGTCATCCCAATCAGTGAATATCAGAAAATGTTCCTGTGAGGACTTCCTTGGGATGTCCTGGATTGAACATTTTTCGGAATGTTTCCTAGGTGCATCCATCCAAAGATGAAGGATGGATGATCATAAAAATTAAACAAAATTCGAAAACAGTTACAATAACTAGGCCTCTATGTGTACCCAGTACCCGTGTATACATCCCAGCTAGTGGTTTTACAGAAGAAGTATAAAATGGATCGCATATTTACAATAGGGCTGAACATTATATCGAAAACAACCCATCTGAAATAAAACCCTTTTCACTATCGTTATGGTCATCAGGGGCCATATTCTCGAGTTTATGCTTATGCCAATACGATTCACTATTTCACAACAACGAAAATAAAAAATTTATGTTTGTCTCTCTTGTTCGTATACATTTATGTTTGTCTCTCTTGTTCGTATACGGATTGAAACCGAACAATTCCTCATGTATGGATTCCGTACATAAAGTTGTTTTCTGTGTTTTGTGTTCTGTGTTCAAGTGAAGTGTTGACGAATTGACAGACAATTGTTGAGTATTTACCAGCTATGGCGGCTTTTCTATCGTCTTTTGTGTTTAATTAGTGACTGTTTTGTAAGTTATTTTGTGTTCATTCCGTGTAGTTATATCTATAAATGAAAATAAAAGTTTTGTTATACTATTCAATAGTTATTACTAACCTATTCAACACTGTTTTGAAAAAGGTGTTTCCGTAAGACGAGTAGAGTTGTGTGTATTCGTTTAACATGTACAAAACCGAATTGAATGACTCTGAGAGAGTGCTGAGCTTACCAAGTTAGTAAATCTGGTTCAATCCAAATTGGTATCTCCAGTAGGTAATCCACAACAGTATCATAATCTTAGTCCTGAAAGAGATGTAGGAACAAACACATCTGATAATTCTGCACATCCTAAGGACGTCCCAGATGTACTTTCGATTGATGTAATTCGAGGACGTCCAATGAACATCCCAGGTGGATGTCAATTGAATATCCTTATAGAACGTCCAATCTTGGTGAGAAGTCGAAACATTGGTACTTCCCACGGATGTCCAATGGACGTCAGCTGTACCAATACTGCACGTCCTAAGGACGTACCAATATTGCACGTCCTAAGGACGTCCAAGATGTACTTTCGATTGATGTAATTCGGGGACGTCCGATTAACATCCCAGATGGATGTCCATTGGATATCCTTATAGAACGGACAATTTTGGTGAGAAGTCGAGACATTGGTGCTTCCCACGGATGTCCAATAGACGTCCGCGGTACCAATTTTGCACATCCTAAGGACGTCCCGAATGTCCTGAGAGGATGGCCTATGGATTACCATCAGACTTCATGGTGCTATAAGGGATATAGCATCGAATACTTGGACCGCAATGTAGAGGGTTTTAATGTATTTGCTAATAGCGAAAAATACCCCAAAATAACATTGTGAGTAGGAATATGCTTTCCTTCGGCACATTGCTTGAAGTGTAAATACTGTTTTTTGTATTTTTCTTAAGGTTTTTGTGGGTAATAGAGATTGTCCTGTTACATTAACTTGTTCCAAAATATCCGGTGCTGTATTATTTATATCTTCAAATTCTCTTGAATCACTCATTTTTCAAATATTATTTTATATTTTGTAGATTTATTGTAGCGTAACACACTTTGAAACTGTCAATATGTCAATAGACTATAATGTTTCTGTCCTAAATTCGAAAACCGGATGAATCTATGAACTGAAGTCAAATTATTAATGTAAAAATCGTTAAATCAAAATAACAATTTACTGATTTCTACCATTTTGCAAAATATAGGGTGTTCTATAAATTAACGGTAAAATGTTTACTTTTATATAATAGAATATAGTTAAGGTCGTCAATGCCGTAAGAGTTATTCCATTGATGACGTACCATGACGTCACATTTACTTTTCCTCTCTAGGGAGGAATAGTACGACTTTTCTCCCTACAATGAGGCCTGGAAATGTATACTTTGGATAGAGGTAGGCAAAAAAAGAGTTTTTCTATGACAACCTCGATAAATGTTCGTTTTATAACCGTAACTTCAATCATAAACAAGCACTTTTTGTTCAGAATTTCATTTTTGCATCGGTTGCTAGGCAAGTTGCGAAGCAACAAATGCGAAATGGAATATTTCGTATTAGGTCTAGGTTCACTCTAAAATCACGACGACTACGGCTTGTCAAATTATGGTGATTTCATGGTTGTTTTCTATAAAAACTACTGATCAAAATGGAAACTGATAGTGATATCGACTCAGATTTGATCCGAACATAATAGAATTAGCGAAGGTAACAACACTGAATTTATTACCGGAAACGTCGAAGAGTATGTATCAACGCGCTTATACAGTGTGTCCCACTTTGAGCAGCCACACCCTCATATTTCGTTGAGCATGAAATAATTCGAAATTTTCTTTGACTCAAGTTGTAGTACTCGGACATACCTACCTTTATGTTTACGGAACCTTTGTTTATCCATTTTCCACGGTTAACTACGACCAAATGAAAAGTGAAAAATTGGGAAAAACATACTAGGCATTTTTTTATCGCAAAAATAACACCAGATTCTGTTTCAGAACACCTCAAAACCCCCAAATCGTAATGCTTGAATCATTTGAATATACAGCTGTAGCTGGTAGCATTATCAATTATAATCCATAAATAATGCTTGGAAAATTTCCAAAATGTCTTCTCTTGTCAAAGAATTCCCAAAAATATTTAATTAATACTTTGAAAAATAGCTAAATATCACTTTCCAAGGCTAACTCTGATCAGAATGAATGATACCCTGTATATTCAAATGATTCAAGCATTGAGATTTGGGGGTTTTAAGGTGTTCTGAAACAGAATCTGGTGTTATTTTTGCGATAAAAAAATGCCTAGTATGTTTTTCCCAATTTTTCACTTTTCATTTGGTCGTAGTTAGCCGTGGAAAATGGATATACAAAGGTTACGTAAACATAAAGGTAGGTATTTCTGAGTACTACAACTTGAGTCAAAGAACATTTCGAATTATTTCATGCTCAACGAAATATCAGGGTGTGGCTGCTCAAAGTGGGACACACTGTATATAACCTTTTTTTGGAATGGAAGGTAAATCAAAAGACAAAATCGTTTTCCGAGAACGTGGTCACACTCCTCAATGCTGAGGACGACTCTTAGTATCTATAATGATATAGAGATTGCCAAATATTTGAAACTGAAAGCATTCCTCAAGCGGCAGTCTAAATTCAATAATTGCACATTTAACTTCAATTAGATACATACACACATTTATAGGCTTCTATTTCGGTGTACCTATTAGAAATGGCGAAAAAGAAAATATTTACATATTTCTTCAATTTATATTTCAATTCTGATAGAGAGCCCATTAGCGGCGAATTCGGAGTGATAAAATATCATCAGTTTATTTCTTTAGTTTTTGCAATGTATGCATGTATTAAACGTGAACGATATGTTGTCATAGAAAAAGTATAATATGCAACTCGCAACAAAATGGCCATTTTGTGCTCATTGCATAATATACTATTTTGCACCATGTTTTAATAATAATAATAATAAATATGCTTCATTATCATAAGACAGGGTCTTGTTGACAAAGCTTGGGAAATTGTCTTAAATATTAAAAATGGTAAATCATAAAAATGTTAATTCGTCACAAACGATAGTAAAAATTACAAATGGCGCGAGGTTATAAACATATATAAAATAGACAATCACAATTATAATAGTTCGGCTGAAAATTATCATTGAAATATTCCTGCAAACTATAATAGGGTCTATCGGATAGGAATCTTTTGACTGCCTGCCTAAATTGTGCGTCGAATCCTCCGAGCAATAAAATATATAGAGAGGGCTTCACTGTCTCTTGAAAGCAACATATCCGACGTAGTTTACAAACATCTCAGCCCGAATCATGTTAAAAATGGGCATTGTCGGATATATCCGTTTGCACTCGGGGACCAGGTTGGAATTCCATGTTATATTCACTCTAAACTTGGCGATCGTGTTTGTTTACGTCCGTTTACGACTTATTTATCGTCTTGTCAAATCAAACCATGAGCGTCGCAGAATGGTAATCATGGCATAATCCCGATTTTGAGACAAAAAACACTATTTGTTAAAATATAGCTGTATAAAACATTGTTACTATTTTAATCGTCCTTAAAAACGATTACCCATCAATAATTAGGAAAAAACTTGTTGCAGTGTAGGTACACTAAGAAGTAAATAAGCAAACTCAACTCTTCTGTCTTGTTGGAATGTCTTTCGAGTACTTAAAACATAGCGTCGTTGTTACTGCAATACGAGCTATGTCACGAAACATCTATTTCACAAGAGACTGTGAAATTATAATAGGTACTACATAAAAATTTCTACTCGCGATTATTTTATACTTTGAATTCCAAAACAATGACAGGAGGGATATTTTTTCTTTGGTGATTTGGCATCGACTGCTATGGTCATTAGTAGTTATTATCTACAGTCTTCTGTAAAACGAATGTTTCTGGACATATTGCTCGTATTCAACGACGATAGGTAGTTTCGTGATATTTTTTTACTTTGAATTTGTTGGACATGGAATTTACTTCACTGTTCTGCAACTATAACATTATAATAATTTGGTAGTCATGTGTGCGTGTGTTTAAAATGTATGCTATTTAAGAGGAATTCGTGATTGTGAAACCGATGATATGGACACAGATGATACCAGAAGAAAGTGTTGAAAAGTAGCAACGAGAACTATAATCCGTCAGATACAAAAAATTAGACTACTCCAGCAAAAGAATAGAAGAATGCAATACAAAATTTCAATTTGTTTCAAACTGGACAGACGATTTACAATAAGCAAGTCATTGCTCCACTCTGTGAGCAAATCGAAACTACATCAAAATAGAGCTGTTGTATGGTATGTCTGCAGATATGTCTTCAAAGATACATGTCGACCCCTATTTAACTCATAAACTTTAATGACTCTCACCTATTTGATGTTTAAGAAACAGAAGTAAAATAATAACTACAAGAAAAATTCTCATTTTCCTAAACTTGTAATATCTGAGTCTAACTCTACATAAGTAGAGACATTACTTTTTGACAACTCTAAAACACTTTTTGATTATCTGCCCCAGGATACCAATAATCTAAATTCAGAAAAAACATAAGAAAAAGAGTTAAAGAGCTATTAAACAACAACAATGTGTATAATAGTTTTTGTGTAAATTATTATGTGTATTATAGTTCATGTGTAAATTCCTATGTGTATTATAATGCATTTATATAATATATATATATATATATATATATATATATATATATATATATATATATATATATAGTGTAGGTATAATGTATAGTTTACTGATGTGATCCAACAATTTGAATATATTCACTTTTTTACTTCAGCACATTCATTTATTTTTTCAGTATTTATGCGTTGTCAGCAAGAATCAAAGTTTTCGCATAATATAGTATTTTTGATTGACATTTCGACAACACACGTGCTTTCCAACCAGGCATGTTGTCGTTTAGAGATAAAAATATAACATGAAAAAAATTTATCATCACGCCGCCACTGGTTCTAATCTTACATCCGAGTATCATAACAATAACAAATCTCCCCCTCCGAACTCAGAGGTTATCCCTCACCCAAAATCTATCACAAAGGATAGTGAAATGCAGCTTTCATAACAACGTGTGTTGTTTATATAGAAATGGCACCTCTATATCTTTTATTGCTCGGAGGTCGAATCGTTTAGAATGTAACAAGGAGGGGGGTGGGGTTTAAAAAGCCGTACTGTATATAAATTATCTTGTGAATGAACCACTAACTGGAGGAAGATATTTAATGATCTATCTATTACGAGTCACCATGATCACTCTGATCATCTACTAACTTAGCATCACTGAAAAGTAATCCAATATCACTGACGTGTTCTTGCTTGAGATTGTAAATTGTCACTTTATAATTCAGTTCACCATTCTCGCTGCAATACGTGTTCAACAAAGTCCTGTGAGTATAAAAACAATGGTGGTCCTCGAACTTTTCTTGATCCGGCTTAGCAACGCACACAGACTTGAACGTCATGGGAGGCGAAAGGGCTTCATCATCCTTTCGTGCTTTTGTGAACTCCAGTTTATATGCGTATGTCTTAGCTTCGTCGGGGGAGCCTATGAAGTAAACTGCCCATCTGGTCATTCCTATAAAGAATTATTATAATGAAGCCATCTAAAATAAACATTTCCATAAATTGATGAATATTAACATGTCTGTTTAATGTTCTTCAATGCAAATGAAATCGAACATTAATAACCCCTATTGATGAATGATTTGTTATTAATGGATGGTTTCGAAAAATCGTCCATTAACACGTTGATGTGAGACCATGTGTATCCTCAAGGCACACGTTCATAGTTTAGTCGTAGGCCTGTGTATCCTACAGGACGCGCTTATTTGTGTATTTTAAATAGTAGTCGAATACTGATGGCCTTTGACAACCTATCAGTACTTGTGGGTTCTGAGTAAGATTGGTACTTGATGTTTTCCTAAACATTAATTTTTTTAAATAATATTTTCTTATTTAACCTGTTGAAACAAAGGTATACATAAAGAATTCAGTGAGTTTTGTTAAAACAATCAAGACACAAAAACACATTACATACGGAACATATTCTTTTAGTCATGCGAGGCAAACTTGAGTTTTCCATCCACAATAGTACCTTTTCGACTAGACCTTATAACAATCAGTACAACGGCCTTTCGTTGTTTTAGGTAGGTTTCCTATTACTCTGAAAACCAACTGGTGGTTTTCAATTTTTGAAACATTCGTAGATGTGATTGGTTGCGAAAGGACCTTATGTAATTTGGGTCTCAGTGGATTTTTTTTGAATTTTTGGTATGATGTAGTTCAAGTAATTCTCAACCAATGCTACCAGTGCACCAACCCAAAAAAATTGATAGTTTTGCTGCTAGGGGGCGTTGAAATTACCCCTTGCGCATATTAGACTATTTATATTTGAATCCAGTAACAATATTTTCACTTATTTCATCGTCGCTAATGTTGCACAATATTGTGCTGTGTTATAAAAAAATCTTACCTCCCTCCTCCTTCCCCGAACTCCTATAACGAAACGCAAAAAAAATTATCGAGCGTCTTCAAATGTATCGTCGAATGTTTGAATATGCCTGGATAAGGGAAATAACAGTTTTTCATGATTATCCCCCCTACCCCCAAAGGACACAAAACGAAAAAATTTTGGTAGATTTTTCTGAATTTTTAATATGATGCAGCTCAAGTTATTTTGAATAGAAATTAATTGTGTGACAAACCCCAAAAATGAACAGTTTTGATGCTAGGGGGGCGTTGAAATCATACCTTGCTCAGAATAGACTATTCATTGTTATAGGCGGAAACAATATCTCTACGTATTTCAGTTTAGATTATGCTGAACAATTGTGTCATTTTTTATGATACACATCCTAAACCTCCCCTTTACCACCGACCCCTATTTTATAACACGAAAACTATTAATTCAGGCACCAACTAAAATTGAAATTGTTGATGTCTAATTTTTATTAATTTTCAAGAGTTTCTCAATTAATTGATATTCAAATGACATGAACTACGCCCTACTAAGAAGTCAGCGAAATTCACCTTTATTTTTTTGAAAATAAACATGTTTACGATTCCCTCAATTTGAGCTGATTAAAACATTTATTTTGATAAAGCATTTACAAGTAGTCGAGAATTAATCATTTTCGTGTTCTAAAATACGGTTTGGGGTAAGGGGGAGGTTTTAGATTTTCAATAAATAAAAACTTACACAATTGTTTAGCCTAATCAAAACTAAAATACGTAGAGATATTGTTTCTGCCTATAATAATGAATAGTCTATTCTGAGCAAGATGTATGATTTCAACGCCCCCTAGCATCAAAACTTTTCATTTTTGGGGTTTAGCCCCCAATTAATTTGAAAATAACTTGAACTGCAAAATTTTTTCGTTTTGTGTCATTTTGGGGGAGGGGGGATAATCATAAAAAGCTGCTATTTCCCTTATTCTGGCATATTTAAACATTCGACGATACAGTTAAGGGCACTTAAGAAATATTTTTTTTTGCGTTTCGTAATGGGAGTTTGGGGGATTATAGTGCAACATTAGCAACAGTGAAACAGGTGAAACTTTTGTCACCGGATTCAAAACTATTAATTTTTTTGGGTTGGCGCAATGCTAACATTGCTTGAGAATTACATGGACTACATCATATCAGAAATTCAAACAAATCTACTGGAACCCAAATTCCATAAGGACTTTGCGGGGTCTTTTGATTACTTTGTAGAACGGAAAAGAAAACTGTAGGTCACAATCAGCTTATAACAAGAGGCATAAGATCCTATAATTGCTAATATCCTATACAATAGGAAAAGTTGGGTCGAAAATCCATCAGAAAACAAATACTTTTCTGGCTAATGCCACGACGAACATCTGATGAAATTTCCATGCAGAGTTCCTACAAGGTTATCTCTGCAATTGCTTGGTTGCATGGGAATTAAGATGTATAGAAACCCTGGTGTGTCGAGTGATTCGATTTTGTTTTGATTTTTCAGAAGACAAATAAACAAATGAAATAGTGGTCTGCTTCTTTGGTCGGTTCCAGAGATGGCGCCCTTATATAGAATTTTAGTCTTGTCAATATTCCAAGGATATGGTGATTGATGACTGTTGTCAATTTTATGGAATTTCAACAAACTTTAAATACAATCCAAAAGTGAATGATGGTGACAGAATCTAAATTTCATATTGCAATTTCCTTTTATTGATTACTATTATTAATGTGTTTCTTAATTTTGCTGTATATTTCCTTAGACATTCATTCAATAATAATTTAATTATTTTGATTGACTCGTCATTTACTTGATGAAGATCCATAGTAAATGGCACAAACTACACTGAAAACGATTCGATCCTCCACAAACTTTATTTAATCAGACAGTGAAGAAGCTAGTGTGCAGGCGAAACATGTCTGATAAAATTTGTGAATATTTAGGCTGGATTTATAAACTTGCCGTTCGCCGTTGGAGTTGGCATTCGCGCTGGCGTCCGACTTAAAATGCATTAAACTTGAACGTCAGCCCAACGGCGAACGGTAACGCCGACGGTAGATATAAAAGGTCTTACGGTGTGTACTTTTAATTGGGAACGCCAGGGCGAACGCCAACTCCAACGGCGAGCGGCAAGTTTATAAATCCAGCTTTAATCGTTTCCTGTGTAGTTTGTACGATAATAATTTGATCATGTTCCGTTTCGTATCATTTGTGGGCAATCCAGAGAGACGAACAAAAACCAAAAGTGAGTAGTAAGTACCACCATATTATGAAGATTATCACATAGTATCTTGTATTATTAGAAAACATTTTAATGGAAATCATGGCACGAATATATCACACGGAATCCCGCCATTCCCGCTTATGAGCACAAGGTTGACAGGTTCTAATGGTGAATTTTCATGAAGCTCAACTTCAATATTTCTAAATGAAATGCGTGGTTATTATTGTAGTGAATTTCATTTCAGTAAAAAATTGAATAAATAAGTTGAAAATGTAACAAATTGAACTGATTGGTAAAGTTTTTCAGTAAATTCCAATAATTACGTTTCTTTATTCATTTCATTCGTCGGCAATACTTGAAAACTTCTGTTCTTGTAAATTTACCCTAACAAGACAACCGACCGTGGCGGTACATGCAAATGCGGAATATTTGGGAAACAGACCACGAATTCATTTGTTTTCTCTTAATCAAGCTGGCGAATTGTCTCCCGTTTTATCCCACAGTTTTCCAGGTATGAGTTGACACACCAGGATTTTTAGACATCTTAATGGGAATGTTCATCGAAACATTCGGACCACCTATATATCGATTTCGGAGTGTTGCTCCTCATCAGTATAGGGTAGGTCTAGCAGTCAATAACTAATGACTGCAACGAATGAATCGACAACCAAACCCATTTAAAGACCGAAACTGACATCGCGCCCGCACAGTGGATTAACTCCAAACTGCGGGCGCCATCTCAGCGCCGGAAGCCCAACCAAGCAATACCCATGACCACGATCGTCAAGACCGTATATAAAACTACTTTGTAGAAGATATTTTTTAATGATTTCACGTAATATTTCTTCTCTGAATTCTGTCATTTTTATCTCTTCTTTTCTTGTTGTTATATTATAAAGAAAGTGCGCATTTACCACGGTTGTCCCCAGAAAATCTCCAATTTTTTTGAAAATAATAACAAATAAACATAGTAGATTCAAGGTGTCCCTAAACCAACGCAGGCACGCGGGAGCAGAAGTGGGAAGGGGATGAATGCGAGACTAAATTCTATAAATTCTATGATAACCCATTGAGTATCGTAATATGAATTTACGATACGAATATAGTATATTATTTTACCTACTACCAATAATGTTAATTATTTACTCAAAATTAGTCAGTATTCCTAAAATTAATGATATTAGAATCATGTAACAAGCAAGCGTTGCGCCCATTGTTGATTTATTTTGCGAACTGTCAATTTTGACGCGTTCACTTCAGTTTGGTATAATTGTATCGACATGAGTTCCGACTATGAAAGTGTGGATTCTGATATAGAACTTGCTGCAAATAACGCAATACAAACCCTGGTACCCGCTAAATCCCGCAATAGATACGAAAAAGAATATAAGCGATTCGAAGACTGTGCACTAGTGCGGTAAAAGTTATTTATGTACCAAGGACGAAAAACTGTCTATTATAGTCGAGCCTGCAAATTGATAGCCGAGGCGCAGCCGAGGATAGCAAGCAGGCGAGACAGTAGACAGTTTTTCGCCGAGGTGCATATTACATTTTTTCGTCGACCTCTACATACCTTTATGAAAGTAAGTACTCGCATGTTTGCTGGCCTCAGCTACGTCCAACTCTTCGAACTGCAGACTCGATCATAATTTTAATGAATATAAACAAAATGTATTTGAAGTGTAACAACTCTCTATTTCAACTATACTACAAAATTAAATCAATCTCGAAGATGAATATTGAACGTACAGTTTGTGCAATTATTGATATTAATTCCTGCTGTCGAAGACGATGCAAGAGACAAGTTTTGATTTTGGGTACTTGTTGATGCAACTTCAGATGCAGGTACTCCAACAGCACCATTTCCAAAACTTCTCTCTTGAAGTGCTTTACCTGAAATCTAGCGGATTTCGTAAATAATTAATTTGACAACAGCAAATGACAGTTATTGACACAGGCGCCTATGTATTAATTAAAACGTGGATTTACGAAAATGACTCAATCGCCGCTCTCGTACCGTGCCGTATCATAGTGACCACAGCGGACGAAAAGAGTTTGCGGACGAAAAGTGTTTGCGGACGAAAAGTACTTGCGTTCAAAAATAGTCGATTTTTCGTCCGGAAATTAGTACGTGAAATGTCATTTTTTGCAGAGGTCGACGAAAATAGTTATTTACGTAATCAGTTATGAAAAGACCCATATTGTTCGATGAGTGTAATATTTGCCAAAACGAGCGAAGCGAGTTTTGCAAATTACGCGAGTCGAACAAATAAGTCTTTTCATAACGTATTTCGTATAAAATTATATGTAATGATATCATTTCATGAATATAATATAATGGTTTTCTCGTGATATGGGACATTGGCGCTGGCGCTTGTCAGAATGAATATTTAATAAGCAATGTCAAACGTGTCAGACTTATGTCAAACGTATCAGACTTATTTAAAAAATGACTAGTTGTTCCGACGAAATAGCTTCTGATATAGAAGAATCGGCAAATAAGGCATTAAATGAATTGATACCTCAAAAATCAAAAGCTAGATATGACGCAGCTTACCAAAAGTATGAAGAATGGTGCCGAACGAAGAAAGTTACAGTTGTTTTCAATATTTTCAAAAAATAAAATTAGTAGTTTCTTGTTCTATCATTACACAACTAGTTGCGTAATGAATATTTACACAACTCTTATTCACTTGTCTCAAGTGACAGTTTTGAAAAAACTGACGTTTCAAAATTCACAAACGTCATGTAATACCTGACTTTTCGAAACTGAATTAGATAAAGTAACTTTACCGCACTAGTGCGGTAAAGTATCTTACTACAAAACTTATATCAGTATCGTAATGTTTGATATTACATATTGGTGGTAGGCAAACAAACATACCGGTGTAATTATTCTTATTCCGAAATGCAAACAAACAGCAAAATATACAGGGTGTTCCTTAAGTACGTGTAGAAAATTCAGGAGCGTATTGCTGACATCAAAATAAAAAGAAAAGTTCCTATGAACATATGTCCGCAAGTTATTCGTTTCTGAGATACAGAGTGTCAAAGTTGAATTCTTATTTTGATTTTTTGTGAATAATTTCAAAATAATTTTGATATTTGGGTAAAGTTTGGTATCTGGGAATATTTATTATTCAGTTTGTGTGAAAAATATATTCTTGGTAGAGGCCACTGCAAGCAACCGTTTTCGAGTTATTGAGAATTGAAATAATCGATGCAAGTGATTTTGAATGACAAGATTTTAAAATTTAAAATAAATTCAATTAGAAATTAGTTTTTTATAATCAACATAAAATTTGATTATGACATTGAAAAATCATCCCAGATACCAAACTTTACCCGAATATCAAAAATGTTTTGGAAATTATTCACAAAAAACAAATATAAGAATTAAACTTTGACACTCTGTATCTTAGAAACGAATAACTTGCGGACATGTGTTTATGGGAACTTATTTTCTTATTTCGAGGTCAGCAACATGCCCCTGAAGTTTCTACACGTACTTAAGAAACACCCTGTATATCGTTTGCTACATGTACTGTTTTTCTAGCAATTCCAACGGTGTCTTTTTAGCGAACATCGAATTTTAAGTGAAACTAACGTTTACAGTATTTTAAAAAAATACTACATACGTCAGACATATTCCTCATCTATCATCATATTACTATCAAAAATATTCAGCGATTGAATGGATTGAAACAAATAAATAAGAATTTTGCACCTGTTAACAGTTGAGAACTTCACAATCAGCTGAGACATATTTCAGAACTAGACTGAATCTGCCGTTTTGACATAAATGATCCATTTGCTAACGGTTACAAATACATACCTTGGCGCCTCTACACCATCGGTCATGATGACGAATACAGGCGATCACGATCGTGTGGAGGGCATAAACGCCTGTATTTCCCCATGAGCGGAGACGAACTTGTCGGTGGTTATATCTACTAAATAAATAAATAGCGATAGCTGCTACACTGTTTTAATATCCATGTGACAAACACAGACCTCATTTATGAAGTCTGTGATGACAAAATGACAATTAACAATAAATATTCACGATCGTGTGGACAACTGCGCAATGACGGTGGCAATCGTGGCCCATTTTGTGTTAGTCCATCATGGCCTCCGAGCAATAAAAGATATTTTTTGGATTGACGTGGCCTTTACTTGATGGAAATTCATAGTATATGACACTAAGGTAAACACGATTGAAATTTCCACAGATTTATTGTCTTCGCGACATGTTTTAATGTATTACATTCGCTTGAAAAAGATACAGTGTATCGAAACATGTCGCGAAGACAATAAATCTGTGGAAATTTTAATCGTGTTTACCTTAGTGTCAAATAAAAGATATAGAGAGGGCTCCTCTGTCTCTTTCTTGAAAGCAACACACCCGACGTTGTTTACAAACATCTCAGCCCGAATCATGTTAAAAATGGGCATTGTCGGATATTTTCACTCAACTTGGCGATCATGTTTGTTTACGTCCCTTTACGACTTATTTATCGTCCTGTCAAATCAAAAATCAAAATTGCAGTTTCAACGACGATAGGTAGTTTGTTGATATTTCTTTTACTTTGAATTGGAATTTACTTCACTGTTCTGCAAGTATAACATTATAAACACTTGGCGGTTATGTGTGAGTGTGTTTGAAATGTATGCTATTTTAGAGGAATTCGTGATTGTGAAACCGTTGATATGGACACAGATGAAAGCGTTTAAAAGTAGCAACGAGGACTATAATCCGTCAGATACAAAAAAATTGACAACTTCATCAAAGGAATAGAAGAATGCAATCCAAAATTTTAATTTGTTTCAAGCTGTACAGACAATTTACAATAGGCAAGTGAGCAAATCAATACTACATCAAAATGAAGCTGTACTTTGGTATGTCTGCAGAGACGTCTTCAGAGAAACATGTCGGCCCCTATTTAACTCATAAACTTCAATGACTCTCACCTGTGTGATGTTTGAGAAACAGAAGGAAAATACTCACTACATGAGAAATTCACAGGTGTGACATCAGCCACGAATTTATGTCTACGAGTTTACCGCGTCGATGAAGTCGTGGCCAGTCGAAATCGATACCATCACATCACAGTTAAAAACGTGGCTTGGTCACGAATTCGTGATTACCAAATTGTGCCGGCCATGGATTTAACTTCATGAAAAACCGATTCAATATTGTCTCGCTTATTTTCGTCACTGTGAATGCATATAAAAAATTCGTGCATTTGGTCTTATTTACTGCCTCTCTAGAAATCCTTCCAGACCAAAAAATTTACAGAAAAATCTGTGGTTAGCATCGTAAGATTTTTATAAAGTTAGCATTTCGTCGTTTTTTTCACAATTTGAAAGGTCCGTACGACGTAAAATCCTGCCCGGCAAAATATTTCGCATGGATGAAAATATCGGGATTATGTGTTTCATTCATAACTACCTCAGCGATTCCAAATTTTTGAATGATATGCATTCACAGTGACATTCGAAAATAAGCAAGACAATATTGAATCGGTTTCTCATGAAGTGAAATCCATGGCCGGCACAATTTGGTAGCCACGTTTTAAACTGTGATGTGATGTTATCGATATCGGCTGGCCACGACTTCATCGACGCGGTACAATCCGGTAAACTCGTGGATAGAAATTCGTAGCTGCTGTCACACCGGTGAGAAATTCTCGTTTTCCTACCAGACAGACTTGAATATCGATCGCTCCCTGATCCCAACTCTACATAAGTAGAGACATTATTTCTGACAGCTTTAAAACACTTTTGATAATCTTCCTCAGAATACCAATAATCTAAATTCAGAAAAAACATAACAAAAAGAGTTAAATAGCTATTAAGGCTTTTACTACACTTTGGATGAGTATTTCAAAGATACACATTCAACATAAATTTGAATGTAATCTGTTATGTGTTTTATAGTTTATGTGTAAATTCTTATTGTATTATAATGCATATATAGTATATATATAGTGTATAGTATATAGTTTACTGATGTGATATAACAATTTGAATATATTTACTTCTTTACTTCAGCACTTTCATTTATCTTTATCTTTTTAGTATTTATGACCTTATTGTATGCTTTGTCAGCAAGAATCTAATTTTTCGCACAAAACAGTATATTTGATTACCATCTTGACATCACACGTGCTTCTTACCAGGCATGTTGTCGTCTAGAGATGAAAATATAACATGAAAAAAATGTATCAGCACGCCGCCACTGGTTCTAATCTTACATCCGAATATCATAACAATAACAAATCCCCCCCTCCGAACTCGGAGGTTACCCCTCACCCACAAACTATCACAAAGGATAGTGATATGCAGCTTTCATAACAACGTGTGCTGTTTATAAAGAAATGGCACCTCTATATCTGTTATTGTTTGGAGATCATGGCCAATGGTGTGGATACGCTATTATGGTTACCAAAAGCCACATAAAAAAATTGTAATATAAAACGTGTATCCTTGAGGACACACGTGGCTAATTTTATGCCCAAATAATTTCAGATGCCATTTGTATACTCAAGGCACATCACAAAAAACAATAAATTCCACCTGAGCTATTACATGAGGTTACATTTTCAGAGAAAAATAATATACGTGAAAAAATTTCACACTTCAACTTCACCCATGACCCTACATGGCAACACCATGTGTATCCTCAAGGAAACACGTGGTGGTGCTCCTGTTAATGATCCCTATTAATGGTCGATTTGTCATTAATAGTCGATTCCTCTATGAATGCATGATAGTTGCATAGGCATCCGAACATAAAAGAATTCAGATTTTATGGTCGCCAAAATGAATATTGACGATAAAGGACTAGGCAGTCAGCTCATGGAGAAATGGGCTTCGGTGAATTTTCATGAATTGTTAGTGTATTGAAGTTGACGACTTTCTGACAATAGTGTTCATGGACCCAACTCAATCCTATGACTAGTTTCAGAGATACAAGGTGTTGAAGTTGGAAAAATAGCCATTTTTTAAAAGCATGTATTTTTTATTTTCTTCTTTGTATCAAGGATTTTTTCCTGTGATAGCGTTCCAATGCCACTAAATATCAGTCCCTCATGAGTTTAATTTGCTACAGGGGTACTCAAAAATGTAAAAAAAACGGAACTTTGACTTGAAATATAATTTAACTTTCATGAATTTAAATATTTGGCTGGATTTGCTTCTTCTAATTGATCTAAAATTTCCTGCGCTATTTGTGATGTACCAGGCAAGGTTATTGGGGGATGGAATTTATTTATTAGAGCTCCAGCGATCTGATAATATTCCTTTATATTAGTAGCATGGTGTAGCAAAGTTATATTTTTCAAGAATTTGACTACTGACTTTACATTTCTCTAATGTTCTGAGTATTTTCGTAACGTAGAAGGTAGAATAATTATTCAACAATTTAAATAGCAATAGAAAAGTGAAAAATTGTACCAACAGCACAAAAAAACTACTGACAGGGGCAAAAATTCATATTTTTTATAAAAATTAATTGTCTGGAAAACGGTGAGACTTTTATACGGGGGACTTTTTCATAGCAAGTAGGGCACCCTTTAATCTACATTGTCCTTTATTTTGATGTGGTCTTTACGGAACACCCGTAATTGAAAAAAATAATAATAGGCTTTTGTTGTCGGGATAAAAAACTGATCATAGCAAGTTATTAAATCTTCTACATCCGACCAACAAACTCAAAGTAAAGGTAATATGAGAGTATCACAGCAATTCACTGCGAAAATATTTCACTACAGGGAGATTTCCAAAGAAAAATCGATTTTCGGATTTTCTTCCATACATATCTTTTGAATGGCACCGTTTATCATATATAAATAATGTATATTCCAAAATGACTCAATGTCACCAACTAAAGTGCAGTAGAAGGTATACAAAATTTCATTAAATATAGGATACAGGGGCGATCAACTTTCTGATTCGCCCTGTAAAAAATTTTTGCAAATATTATTACCATAAACCAACCAGAAAAAAATCCTACTGGGTAGGTAAAAAACTTACAGTCGAACTCCACCAAATAAAATCTTCATTGATAATGTGAGTGTAGTCAGAGGACACACATCAGCACATTACGAGATGTAGTCGGAAGACTTACATCAGCAGCAGGACATGTTTCGAAGGATTATTCCTTCATCTTCAGCGAAAAAAGGGGGTTACCAACAAATGATCTACAGAAAAGAGAAATGTTACAATATTGAGAATAACAGTATTAAAGTTCGAACATACCATATGTGGTGGAAAAAGTGCTTCTATGCAAATATAGAATAATTAAATTAAATTAAAACAACTGTCGATATGACGGTAGCCGCAATACGAGCGGGTCCCCAATTGTTAGGGGTTATGATTTAATCTCGCCAAATAAATCATCTTATCAAAAAAAAAAAATTTGTTAAACTGTGACCATACACGTGTTCTTCATGCAAAACAAAAAGGTTGTGTTATGAAAGAATGAAAGTTAAATTTGAGGTTAACATCTGTCATCCGTCGAGACGTCACGACTCAAAGTGACCGAATGATCGACTGTCAGTAATATTAGACTATAAAAATAAAAAAAAAATTAAATTTTTTTTAGTAATATAGAACATTGGTTGTTGATCGAGTGTGAAGAAAAGAAAATTATTCACAATTTGATCGATCAAAATAGTAAGGAATTGAAAAGTTTTAAGCTGTCGAAATTGGTTTGTTCGTTTATGCATTGAACTTCTGAATTTTTAATTGCCTTATTTATTTCCAGGGTCTCAAGTAGATTGAGCTTTTTCCCTTTATCACAAATATGTAAAAAAATTAAATCTGAGTTAGGAACTAAATTATGTTTTCCGTTAATAATATGATTGGAAAAAACAGAGTTATTTATTTATATCATTTATTTATTTATTTCAGAAAACAAACAGGTTTACACCTCATTAAATGTTCTCTACTAACTCACAAACTAACATAAGTGTAACATAAGTTTAACATGAAAATTGGCAAGGTTAATACCGAGGGGGAAGTAACTCTTTCATTAGGTGTACATCATAACATTTTCATTACTTCATTAATCATTTCATATTCAACTTAAAATCGAAATCTATGTTTCTGGGGATCCGTGATATGATTTGTTTCGGTTCCAAGTTGGCAAATTTATGCCGTCTGACAATCGGTAAGTGATCGCCTCGGTGATCGCTGAGCAGACGCGGATTTTAATCAGAGATTTTCCGATGAATAGTATAACATCATTAATGGTAATTATTTTTCATTAACACCTAAAACTTTTTTATTATTTTTCATTAGAGTTAATTACTGCATTATTTTCATTAGGTGTACAAAAAATGGCTAGTTACTTCCCCCTCGGTTAATACACAGTAATAATAGTAAGTAATACTAAATGAAAAATAAATTCAATGAATGATGAAAGAGCACTACTCATAAGTCCAGTCAATATCTCTGTTTAAAAGGTTTCTTAAGTTAAGGTTGCGCGTATTAACTCACTTTTGAATTTGTGGAGGCTCACCCCAAAAAGTCCATATGAAGATTGAACAGAGAATTCGTTACATAGGGCTTGCATGTGATCTAATAATTTGTTACTTTTATTTCCATTTACTGAAAACAGTATTGGGCGCGGACGTAGGTAATTTAATGGGATGAAAAATTGAATTTCTGATAAGAGACATGGACTTTCAATGAAATTATTCAATAGTTTGAAGATAAATAAGATTTTGTTGACCTTTCTTCTGTGCTCGAGACGACCTATCTCGAATTCTTCTCTTATCGGTTGAAAAGATTCATAACCTGGGCTTACTCCGTTCTTACGGTAGTACAGATATTTTAGGAACTTGTTTTGTATCGTTTCTAGTTTTTTTTAGAGTTTTGTTTATGCGGATCCCAAATGATTGATGCAAATTCAAGATGACTTCTTATCATAGCGTTGTACAGTACTTTAATTGAGTTGGTAGTTTTGAATCTGGTTGAGTTGCGTTTTATGAATCCAAGTAGTTTCAATGCTTTGTTACAGATTATGTCTATATGATTCTTGAAATTAAAGTCACTAGTGAAGGTGACACCTAGATCTTTTGAACTATTAATGCGGCTAAAATATTCATCATCCATTTTATAGATGTATTCGATCGTGTTCTGACGAGTGGAGTATGTCATGACACTACATTTCTCTAAATTGAAATGCAACTTATTATCTTTCGACCATTTGATAATATTGTCAATGTCGAATTGTAAGTCGAGATAGTCATTGATATTTCTGATTGGTTTGAAAAGCTTAAAGTCGTCCGCGAATAATAAACTATCCGATGATACTTTCTCTGCTAAGTCGTTTATGAAGATTGTGAATAAGAGGGGACCCAGGTTTGACCCTTGCGGTACACCCGACCCCTCCTGAAAGCTCTTCGATTTGTAACCCATATAATTTACAAATTGTGATCTTTCTTTCAGATACGAAATTATTAGTCGTATAATCATCTCGTCTAACACCATAACAAAAAAGTTTCGTTATCAATATATCATGGTTTACTTTGTCGAAGGCCTTGGCGAAGTCGGTGTATACCACATCCACCTGGTGTCCCTTGCTGACGCTCTTCTCTACCTTGTTGACAAACGTAACTAAGTTGGTGATCTGCCCCGGCAAAATCCATGTTGAATAGGTGAAATATTATTTTTTACATGGTTGAATATTTTTTCGTGTAGAATGTATTCGAAGAGCTTTGCAATACTATTTAGGACTGTTATCGGTCGGTAGTTATATATATATATATATTTTGTTTGTCGCCTTTTTTATATATTGGAGTTGTTTTTGTTAATTTGAAATCATCTGGAAATATTCCGCTGCTGAGATACTTTTGAAATATGATCATCAGTGATACATAAGATACTCCCTACATGCTTTTATCAAATAACGCGGTATATTATCAGGCCCCGAGGATTTCTTGGCTTTCAATTTTTTAAAAACGTTCAACATGTCATCTACTGTAACTCTAAAGCATAAATTACCTGGGTTTCGTTCTGATAAATTGCTTGACGATTGTTTCAGGATAGTAAAGTCATAGCCAGAAGAATGTTGATCATAGACTGAGTTAAAAAAATTTGCAAACCCTTCAGAGATCTCTTGAGGGTTATCGGTAAGTGTTTGGTTTATGAAAAACTCCGAAGGAGTTTTTCTGTTTCGTTTATTGTTTTTGGTGAAATTCCAAAAACTTTGGTGGTCATTGATTATACTTTTTTCGACATCAACAATATATTCTTCCTGGGCTTTATTTATATCATTTTTCAGTTCGGAGCGAATTCTCCTGTAATTATTCATATAGTTGATTTCTTCATTCTATCAATCTAACGTGTTCTGCTAATCAAGTTTTAATTTTACGGCCAAATTGGCCAATATAACAAGCTTAAGGTCGTCCAACGTACACGTTGGACGACCTTAACGATTTTCTAATTTTACTTAACTCTTTCAATCCAAGAATCCAGTTTACTATGGAAATGGAATCAGACAACAAATTACCCTTTCTTGATTTAATGATTCACAAATCAGATATGCTGGAATTTTTCATTTACAGAAAACACACTAATACTGATAATGCCATACTTTTTCACTCTAACCATCCATACAATCATAAATTTGCATCATTTCATTCTTTGTTTCACCGTCTGTTTACTATCCCACTGAATGATTCCAATTTTTCAAAAGAACTCAATATCATTAAGCAAATTGCTCACAACAATGGTTTTCCAATACATTTAATCAACAGATTATATTAACAGGTATGTTAACAAATTTTCAAATCATAGACTCACTCAATCCAATACACAGAACAAATATTTTTCTCTAACCTATTTTGGCCCTATATCATTAAAATTTAAAAATACCTTACTCAATAAACTTAATACTATTAATAATTCAAAATTATCTATTTCTTTCAAAACTTCAAATAATTTAAAACATTTTTGGTAAATTCAAAAGACAAAATTCCATTGCTGACCAAATCAGGGGTTTACAAATTAAATTGCTCTAATCCAGATTATAAAGCTTGTTATATTGGCCAAACTGGTCGCAAAATTAAAACTCCATTAGCAGAATACGTTAGATTGATAGAATACAATTCCGATAATGAAGAAATCAACTCTAACTCTGTTTTTTCCAATCATATTATTAACGAAAAACATAATTTTGTTCCTAACTCAGATTTAAAATTTTTACATATTTGTGATAAAGGGAAAAAGCTCAATCTACTTGAGACCCTGGAAATAAGTAGGGCAATTAAAAATTCAGAAGTTCAATGCATAAACGAACAAACCAATTTCGACAGCTTAAAACTTTTCAATTCTTTACTATTTTGATCGATCAAATAGTAAATAATTTTCTTTTCTTTATCAATTTTTGTAACACCTTCACAAGTCGCACTCGATCAACAACCAATGTTCTACATTACTAAAAAAAAAAAATCTATTTTTATAGTCTAATATTACTGACAGTCGATGTTGTATTTTGTTTGATGATTGCTCTTTACCATGGGTCCACAGGTCCACAAAACCGTCACTCGGTCACTTTGAGTCGTGACGTCTCACTCGACGGATGACAGATGTTAACCTCCAATTTCACTTCCATTCTTTCATAACATAACCCTTTTGTTTTGCATAAAGAACACGTGTATGGTCACAGTTTAACAAAAACATATTTTTTTGATGAGATGATTTATTTGGCGAGATCAAATCATACCCCCTAACAATTAGGGACCCGCTCGTAATGCGGCTACCGTCATATTGACAGTTGTTTTAATTCAATTTATTTATTCTACATTTACATAGAAGCACTTTTTCCACCACATATGGTATGTTCGAACTTTAATACTGTTATTCTCAATATTGTAACATTTCTCTTTTCTGTAGATCATTAGTTTGTAACCCATTTTTTCGCTGAAGATGAAGGATTAATCCTTCGAAACATGTCCTGCTAGCTGCTGATGTAAGTCTTCCGACTACATCTCGTAATGTGCTGATGTGTGTCCTCTGACTACACTCACATCAACAATAAAGATTTTATTTGGTGGAGTTCGATTGTAAGTTTGTTACCTACCCAGTAAGATCTCACCTCCACTGTATGTTATGGATCGCCTTCGTTGGAGAAACGAATCCAGCAAGATATTGAAATTCCTAAAAGTTGAATCATATTTCAAGTCAACGTTCCGTTTTTTCAATTTTTGAGTACCACTGTAGCAAATTAAACTTTTTCTCGTGAGGGACTGATATATAGTGGCATTAAAACACTATCACATGAAAAAATTCTTGAAACTTTGAAGAAAATAAGAAATACATTCTTTTAGAAAATAGCCATTGTCTAACTTCAACACCCTGTATCTCTAAAACTAGTCGTAGGTTTGAGTTGAGCCCATGGACACCATTGTTCAGAGAGTCGTCAACTACAATATACTAACAATACATGGAATTTCACCAAAGCCCATTTCTCCATAATTAATGATCTCGAAAATTAACTCGCTCAATAAATAACTTTTCTTTTTTAAATTTCCAGTGAGTGTTGATTGTGTTCGTTTGTGTTAGGAATCATAGTTGTTACCATTCATAGTTCCTTCAGAATGAAGATATTCAATCATAACTGTTCGGTAGTTAACAAATGAAAAAAGTTTTTGCGAACTTCAATTTTTTTACAAGTTTGTAAATTCTACACAAAAAATTTAGTCACAATTACAAATCAATCTAGTTGAAATAAAAATGGACTAACCTGACACTTCATTCATATCCCAAGTCAATCTGAAGAACTGGTCGTAGGCATATATCACAGCATATATGAAGTGATAATCGTTTATCGCCATAAAATTTTGAGACAGAAATTTCTGTTTTTCCCTGAGGTAGAAATTAAGAGAATGCCTCTTCTCTAGGTGGGATTTCAAAGTCCCTCGATGTTGCTTCCACGGGCAGCTGTCATAGTATTTGAAGGGGCAATATATGCTGGTGTACGTGCAAAATCTCTGATGCTGTTTGATAAATTCTCCCTGTAGAACGATGTCACAACCAGATAGTGTGTATTTGCATGGTATGTACAGTTTGGCATGTATAGCTTCCAGAGTATAGTTTCTTGCTACATTGTTCTTTGAACCACGACAGTTCGGGCAAATTTTGACTCTTTTGAAACAATCCTCGCATATGCTGTGTCCTTTAACGCATAAGAATATAGGAGGGCACATATAGTAGTCACAGACTGGACAATGAAGCTCTTCTAGTACTGATGACTCGGGTTGTTTCTCCATATCAAACTGAAAAAATATGTACCTCTATAACATTATGAAGCATAAGTAGACCAGTGCTATTGGACTTCAAAAAATAAAAAGCGAGGAAAAAATTAACAGCATCAGACCTACTGGAAGAGAAGTAAAATATTGTCCGAGTGACGAAAAAAATAGATAAGAGTCGAAAAAATTGAGGAGAGTGGAACGGGGTGAACTTTGAGGGGTTCAAAGTGATTATTAATTCTCAACTTTTCGAGTTAAAAGAGTTTTGTCTAGTCGAGCTTTCTTACTTTTTATTCAAAATTAAACTTTCAATATAATAACCTTTGTCTGTCATAACAAAATAGTGCTCTCTGTTTTTCTCAACAAAACTATCCTAGCAGTTCCAAAAACATACAGGATGTGAACTCAAATAATTTAATACATTGAAGAAGTTACATTATCCTCCTCGTGAAGAAGTTCATCTTCTCTCACTATATTTCATTCTTCTAGTGTTCTACATCAATTCGACATAGTTTGGCTACTGGTCGTTTGTAAATTCCTGATGAGGTTTTTATATTTTATATCAGCAACACGAATCCTGCCATCAGGTCCTGGGCAAACCACTTCTACTCGCCCCAACTTCCAAGATGTTCTCGGCAAATTGTCTTCGGCTATAATCACAATGTCATTGATTTTCAGTGGTTGACTGTCTTTATTCCATTTTGTTAGTCAGTGTGGGAAGATATTCTTTTGCCCATCTTTTCCAAAAATGTTCGATCACCTTCTGTGACTTTAACCATTCTTTCCTAAGGTCGGGTTTAGTTTTCATTTCCACTTAGCCACCATTATATCCCAGTGAAAAATGGTTTGGTGTCAAAGCTTCAAAATCGTTATGATCAACAGAAATTTTTGTGAGTGGTCTGGAATTTATGATATTCTCGCATTCAGCAAAAATTGTGTGAAGTAGTTCATCTTTCAAAGTCTGCCCATTTAGGATTGTTCGGAAGGTTATCTTGACAGTCTTGACAGAACGAACTCCCATGCTCTTTCCATGAGGGGTGACGCTGGTGAAAATGAATCTCCATTGAATTCCACTATCTGTGAAGGTATCAATAATCTTGTCTTTATCCAAATCCCTAACAAACTTCTTCAGCTCCTCAGCTGCCCCTCGTAAATTTGTCCCATTATCAGAAATAATTTCCTTTGGAATTCCTCTTCTGGCTATCATCCTTTTCACGGCCATAATTGCAGAGTCTGTTGATAAGGAATGAGTAACTTCTAAATGTACAGCCCTAATCGTCAGGCATGTGAAAAGAACTTCCCATCTCTTTTCTTTTCTTCTTCCGATGGTTACATACAGTGGTCCAAAGTAATCAACCCCCGTATAAGTGAAGGGTTTTGATGGTGTCAATCTCTCGATTGGTATTTGTCCCATAATTGGAATGATTGGCTTCGCGTTCTAAGTTTTGCATTTTCGACATTTTGTAAAAACTGATTTGACTGCACTCCTTCCATCAATTACCCAGTATTCTCTCCTCACTTCATTCAAAACTGCTTCGATACCTTGATGAGCGAAGTTTTCATGAATGTTCTGCAAGATAAGTTCAACAAGTTTATGGTTTTTTGGAAGAATAATTGGGCGTTTTGCACAAAATTCCATTTCTGGTGCAAAATCCGTTCTACCGCTCAAAATAATTATTCCCCGCTCATCTATGCTTGGAGAAAGTTATTTCAAACGGCTATTTCTTCGCAGTGGCTCATTTCTTGAAAGACAACTTGTCTCTTCTAGAAAGTTATCAGCCTGATATTTTTCGATCCACATTACATTCGACTGCTCAATTTCAAGTGCGGTCAGACATTTTTTCATGCAAGTTTCTGCACCTTGACATCATGATTTTCGTGAATCCGAGAACCCATGCAGTTGTCCTCAAGAGTCGAGTCAATCTTGAAAATCTGTTGGTGTCTGGTAAAAATGAATGTTCTTCCACAACAATGTCAATCAATTCGATATCTACTTCTTCAGGTTTTTCCAGTTGCCCTTCTTTGAGTTAATTTGGCCATGATTTTTCGTCTCTATCATTCAAGAAATCTTTAAACAATTTCTCAAAATCTGTCTTCTTGTCAGTGTCATATGTCCTAGTTACGATATCTGCAGAATTTAGTTTAGATGGAACCCAGTGCCAGTCGTTCACACTTGTGATTTCCTGAATTTCTCCAATTCTATGAGCTTCGAATTGTCCTGGTTTTCTCGCATCACCCTTTATCCAATAAAGAACGGTAGTTGAGTCAGTCCAGAAGTATACTTGGTCGATTGAGATTTCCATTGTTTCTCTGATTGACTCAACTGAACGGCTTCCCATAACAGCTGCTTGTAGTTCAAGTCTAGGAATAGAAATGGGTTTTGTTGGAGCTACTCTAGCACGTGCCATAATGAGAGACATTTCCACCAGATCCTTGGTCAACGTTCTTAAGTAAGCTATCGAGGCGGAGGCTTCCTTCTCGCATCACAGAAGATATGAATCTCTAGTCTTACAGCTTCAGGGATTCTTATGGAGTAGCATCGAGGAACGGACATTTTTTCTATTCTCTCCAGTTCTTTTTTCCATAAAAGCCAAGTTCTATTCAGGTCTTCGTCTATATGTATAATAAGTATACAGGATCTAATTGTAAAATTTGCAATGAGTCCAAGAGAGTCGAAAATAGACATTGCAGTCTTGAATATTTGTCTTTTTGTCGGTCTACAAATGTCATTATCACTTTCTTTCAATTTTTCCAATTTGAAACAAAACATATCCAATTTGGAATTCCATGAAAGACCTAAAACTCGCTTATTTTGGTATTACAGGTCAAACCAATGTCTTTGTAGAAGTCTCCATTTTCAGAGAGCACATTTATGAGATCTTTGCAGTTAGATATCCAATTTACCAGTTCAAAACCTCCTAGTTTTTGTATTCGTCTCACCTCGGTGATGATGGAGAGTGCTTCTTCAGTAGTGTCTGCACAGTCTAAGTAGTCATCAACAAAATGTTTCTTGATGATAGCATCCAGAATTTCCTTTCGGTCAGTGATCTGCTCCGCATTGAGATTTTATAAGAATTGAGCACAAATCGGTAAACAAGTCGATCCAAATATCATGACTTGCATTTCATAAACATTCAATGTTTGCTCTAGTTCGCTACTCCTCCATGAAAATCTTTCAGATACCTTTGTGAGATAAGGTAACGTTCCGAAAGCGTCTGTGGTGAAGGATTTCTTGACTAATTTATGAAGAACATCATCGGATATTTCAGCATCACAGATGTGGAATGAATAAAGTTCACTTCGTTCATGGATATATTTACCGTGGAGAATCCATCCAAGGTTTGTTTTGGTAGCTAGGGGAGAATCCAGGTCATCATAACTTTGAACTACTTTTCTGGCAACCGTCAAACTAATGTTGTCTTGCCCTGATAATATCATGGGCTGTTCTTTAATTTCATGAAAAGGGGTTCCTCGTTTGTGAACTCCAGATATTTCGAAGTTTACACAAAGGGAATCTTCATGTCGAGACGTCATATCGTTTGCCCACTGGATACATAAATAAAATAATAATTAATAAATTTTATTCATCCTTTGTGTTCATATACATGAAATAGGACATGTCAATGAAAAAGTGGTGAAATATATCAGTGGAAATTAAGTATATAAAGTACAAAGTACAACGTGCATACATATAAAAAAACTAACAAACAGATAAAACATTTACATATTGAAGGGCAGTGTTTAAAAAGTAAACTCACAGTTCACTCATTGCTAAAATATTCAGTGGTGGAGCTGTTCTGACAATCGGTTATTATATTATATTTTAGTAAGAAGGGAAGTAATACAGGGTGTCAATTTGAAAACTTCCCACCCTTAATATCTTCCTTCCAGTAAACAATATGAGTAATCGAAAAAACAGGTCAATTTTATTGTCAAGGGGGACACTTTCATGGACTATTTGTAGCCCTCGTGGTTCAACCCCCTAGGAGGGGTAGATGTTACCCTTAGAATTTTAAATGGGAAGGGGGGTCAAGTGGCACATCATTTTGGTGGGCGTTCAATTCTTGTTCCAATGGTACCCTGACTTATTATTTTGTGATGAGCATTTTCCGAAAAATTGCGTTCTAAACTAACAGAAGTAATTATTAGAACGCCTATACTGAGATGCATGGTTTGGCCAGAACTGGTTAGAATATTAGGTGGTACCGTTCCAACCCTGTATTAGGGGTAACATTAGCCATTAGCTCCCAACACTTTACATAAAAAAGTAGTCTAATAGTAAAACGTAGATGGTAGTAAAGTTGTGTTTATTAAATGCTAAATTTTTAAGTGTCATCGCAGAAATTGTACAGATAGTCTTCCTTTTTTGCTACTTCTGCTGTAAAAAGTTTCTGTTTTCCGGCAAAAAATTGGTTAGCAAATTTGAACTATGTGGTAGTATTGTGAATACCGTTGTACCTGTTGGGCTGTTCAGGAATTACTTTAATAAGTGTATAAAAGTGTAAAAATGGTTTACATTCTTCAAGACAGAATTGAAATGATTGTAATTTATGGAGAAGTTGGAAAGTGCGCACGAAGGGCGGCATGTCTTTTTAACGAAAGACATCCAAATTGTAATGTAAGTCACCGGTATGTGCTTGATTTGGTGAATAAGTTTTACGAAACTGGTTCAGTGACGAATAAAAAAAGAAATAACCCCAGAGTACTAAATGAAGCAGCTCAAATTGAAGTTTTGGGAACATTTGCTGCAGAGCCCACGAGCTCCTTACGATCAGTATCAGAACAGTATCAGAATGTCACGCGAGACTATAAGAAAAGCATTGAAAATGCATAAATTTCATCCAAATAAAATGCAGATTCTTCAAGAGCTCCACGAGGATGATTATGATAGAAGAATAGAGTTTTGTGAAATCATGTCTCATCGAGTCAATACCATCCCTAATCTTCTGTTAAACATCTGTTTCAGTGATGAGTGTTCATTTTTTTCTGAATGGCAATGTTAATAGACAAAATTGTCGCTATTGGAGTGACGAAAACCCACATATTTTTCGGGAAGGGCATACACAACACCCACAAAAAGTTAATGTTTGGGCTGGTATTCTTGGAAATGCCATTCTTGGTCCATTATTTCTGGTAGAAAACTTGACTGGCAATCTGTACCTTGATATGCTTGAAGAGACTATCGATCCTCTTATAACTCACGAGCTAGAAACTCAAATTGATGCAGAAGGTAATGAACTTTTGCAGGAGGATCTGTTACATTACCAGCAGGACGGTGCTCCACCTCATTATTTTCTTCCCGTCCGACAGTGGTTAAACGAGAGATTTCTGAGTAGATGGATTGGCAGAAGGGGAACAGTTGAATGGCCTCCGAGATCACCGGATTTAACACCCTTAGATTTCTTTCTTTGGGGGCATCTTAAATCCGTTGTTTATAAAACACAACCTTCTGATATTGACGAACTTAAAAGACGAATTACAGCAGCATGCCAGTCAATTCCTAGTGAAGTTTTCCGTAATGTTAGAGGGGAGTTCGAAAACAGACTGTATTACTGTTTAGAGCAAAATGGACAACATTTCGAATAGCTAATAAGATAAGCGTAAGTAGATTTTATGTTGGAAATGTCTTTCTCGCAAATTAAATTTTATTGTGTAGAAGGAAAATAACCACCAAATAAAAAATCCCATGCGTAATAAATTTATTCCTGTCATTCAAGAGTTGGAGCGGTGCCACCTACTCTTCTAACCATTTTTATTAAAGGAGTCAATACAATAATGCATCTCAGTATAGGCGTTCTAATAATTACTTCTGTTAGTTTAGAACGCAATTTTTCGGAAAATGCTCATCACAAAATAATAAGTCAGGGTACCATTGGAACAAGAATTGAACGCCCATCAAAATGATGTGCCACTTGACCCCCCTTCCCATTTAAAATTCTAAGGGTAACATCTACCCCTCCTAGGGGGTTGAACCACGAGGGTTACAAGTAGTCCGTGAAAGTGTCCCCCTTGACAATAAAATTGACCTGTTTTTTCGATTACTCATATTGTTTACTGGAAGGAAGATATTAAGGGTGGGAAGTTTTCAAATTGACACCCTGTATATTGTATATGCAACGCTCAATTACTTTGCTAATAACACTAGGGATTGTTATAGGTCTGTGGTTGTCTAAAAGAAGTGGATCCTTTTTTTGTAAATTGAAATGATTTTATCTTTAGCATATCTGGGAATACTCCTGTCTCTACTGATAAATAGATAATATATGCGAGAGGCTGCGCGATATATCTGTCTATGTATTTTATAAGTTTTGATGACAGGCAGTCTGTTCCCCCTGAGTTTTTATTTTTCAGGTCTCTTATAACTTCAATGACTTCATATGAATTCAGAGGGTTGAAATAAAATGTGTTCATAGTGTATTCCATTTTGGTACATGTCATAGGTGTATCTATTAAGAATTGGGTTGCAATAACATCTGAAATTGTATTGGAGTAGTGTTTTGCGAATGCGTTCGATATTATACGAGGGTCAGACGACAGCTCACCGTTGACCATCATTTTTGTCGGAGGTTTGGTATTCATTTTCCCAGTTGATGAGCCAACTACTTCCCAAACCCGTTTTTGAATTTCACGCGGGTCTTTGGAAATATTGATTTTTTTTGGGTGTATTCATACTTCGATCTATCGATATTAGGTCTGTGTTCTTTCTTCATTCTTTTATATTCATTATGGACATTTTCATTTTCACAGCTATTTTTTAACCAGAAAAATTCGACCAGTTTCCTTCCCTCTTCTTCAATTGATTTTGTTACCCAGTTATTTTTCTTACATTTATTGAACTGTACTCGAATTTGGGGACATGTTATATCAACTGTGTATATAATCGTGTTGAGAAAATTATTGTTTGCATCGTCGATGTTGAGCCCACATTCATAGAGATCTTCAAATTTCTCTTTGGATAAAAAAAAATTCCAGATGACGTAGATTATCGTCTCGTGTGTCCCTTCTAGTAAATGTTTCTTTGGTTTGGAAAATTTCCGTAGACTGGGTTATTCTTAAAGTAAATATGAGGCCCAGATGGTCGCCTATGTTGAATTGCTCTACACTTTCTGAAAAAAGGTCGTGACTGAAATTTGTAGCAGAGTAATCTATTTGTGATGTGTATTTGGTTCCGTTTTTGTCTATAAAAACTCTCGTGGGTGCTTTATTTTTGAAAGTTAAGTTAAGTATAACTAGCCAGTATATCTAGGAATTATTTCCTATTCCTTTCTTTCTGGAGCACTATATTGTTAAATACTTGAGTTGTCTATATTGAAATCTCCACTTATTATAACATTTTCAGAAAGTGTGAAGCATTCGTTCAGAATATCTGTGAATCTGTATGTAAACATATCAATATCTCCGTTTGGCGGTCTATAGAAATTTGCCAGACATAGTTTTTTGCCATTCAAGATTATTGAGATTGCACAGCATTCTATATGCATCTCCTCCGAAAGTACAGAAATATTTTCTAGTTTTTTTGTTTGAATATTATTTTTTGCATGGATGAGTACTCCACCATACCTATGATTCTTTCTGTTATAAAAGTTTGCAACAGTGTAGCCGTCGATATTAAGAGTATTTATATTGTTGTCGGTACACCATGTTTCGGAGATACATAAAATATTAATATTTCTAGTTTTTGTCTGTAGTTCGATTTGATTGATTTTGTTAATGAGTGACTGTGAATTTATATGTACAATATTAAAATTATGACAATTTTTGTTCGATTCATAGCATGTAGATTTTATTTTAAAATTAGAAGTGGTTTTCTGGTCGTCTATCACGAAAGGAATTCCTAAATTCAAACCTTTTTACGAGAACCTCTCTTGGCCAGAACGATGGCTTGTAGAGTGCATCTTGAAGTTCCTTATTTGCCCCTATCTTGAATGATTTCAAACTGCCCCTACTGTTGAGTTGTTCAACATCGAAATCATGGTTTGGGGAACGCTTGCTGAGGTAATGCATAAGGGTTGTGATTTACCTTCCAGCTTGAGTTTCTCGGCCAAGGATCTGTCTATCAAAGTTACGCTCGAACCTTCATCACATAATGCTACAACTTCCATAATGCTATCTCCAACATAAAGCTTCACTTTTATCACTCGAAGAAGAACATTGCTGGCTCCGTGTCCTACAGCAAGAATATTTTCTTCGTTGGTCTGAATATGGCTTGAAGACTGGGCAGATTATGAATGATCAACACTTTGTCTTGTCTCTGGTTGGGTGTCTTTGTGGAGTAATTGGTGATGACTGCGTTTACAACCATTTATCCCACATTCCTGCTTATATCGGCATCTAAATGTCTGATGGTTATTTCGAAGGCAGGAAAAGCAAAGTTTGAGCTTTGTGGACGTATCCTATCTAGAATCTTCATCATCAGACTTCATTTTAGAACAATTCATGATTTTATATCCTCTGGATCTGCAATATTCATAGGATTTTTCATTGTCAGTTGAGGTCAATGTACTTTCACGCCTCCTTGGCCAGGAATAGGATTGTTTGAATTTGGATTCTACTTTGTGTGTTTTTAGAAAAATTGACTAAGCATGCAGCAGAAGCCTTTTCATTTAACCTAATTGAAAAATGTTGTAAGTTGGCTCGTCTATTATGTTCATTATTTTTTCACCTCACTGAAGTTTTAAAGTATCAGGAAGCTTTTGTCAAGTCACGTAACAACTGTGGATTCTGGAGATGTTCACAATAATCGAGTGATTCAATGGTTGTCACTAAACAGCACACATTGTTGGCAAACTGTATCAATGAGTCCATTTTATGTTCTTTTACGAATGGGAATATTCTTATTTTTGTAATTACTCCATCAATGATTTGATCCAGACGTCCAAATCGCATTTCTAGTGTCCGTAATACTCAATCAATATTTGCTGGAGAAGTCATCATCCCTGACACGACGACTCAAGCTTCAACTTGAAGGCACTTCTGTAATTTTATGATTTTTTTTTTTCTGGAGAATATTTACATAGCTCTGAAATGCGTCTGAATTGTTTAATAAAAGTTGGCCATTCTTCAGGATTCCCATCAAAATAGTTAAAGTCTTTTTCCACTACTTGTCTGACTAAAAATTGATGGATTTGATAGCTTCACTTATTGTTTTAAAAAGTTTTCTTTTTTCAGTCTTATCGTTATTTCTGTCTAGAGTCTTATTTGCTTCTGGTTCTTCTTCTGGGCTATTTTCAGGAAGATTCTTCACCCATTGGATAGGTTGTTTTTCTTAAGAAACTAATGAATCGTTAGTATCTATTGAAACCGGCTCTTCTTGCTCAGTAAGTTCTGTTTCACTAACATCATTTTCTGGCAAAAAGGGTCCATGAGGGCCTACTTGCCTGGCTGCGGTAGCGGCCTCCCCAAAGAACTACTACTACATCATTTTCTAATTCTATCAATTTTAGCTGGATTCCAAGTTTTTTCATTTCAATGGCCTGTCTTATCTTTTCAATTTCAATAGCACGGATTTTCTTACGACGAATGGAACTATTATCTACTGAAGTTCTTGTCTGTCTTGAGCAAAGAGATGCCGTTTTAACCGTTGTCGTTGGGTCTTTGGATTTTGGAATCCCAGTTGCTTTGTCAGTCTGAGTCTGCATTGAAAATTCCTTCTCCATTGTGGAAACTTTATCTTGCTTGCTCATGGTTTTAACTTCAGGTAGTTTCGTAATTGAAATACTGTTTCCTGTCTGACATTAACTATATTTGACACATATCCAAATTCAGGTGGCCATTCGAAATTCTTGTCAAGATGACGTTTCGAACCTGCCGTTGATCTGGTACCTGGTAATTTTGTCGAATTTTCTTCTTGGAACTTCATTTTCCAAACAACCGATATATCAACTCGAAGGACCAATATTAATTCTCTACTTTTCGTGTCAAAAGAGTTTTGTCTAGTCGGGCTTTCTTACTTTTCATTCAAAATCAAACTTTCAATATAATAACGTTTGTCATAACAAAATACTATTCTCTTTTTTGTCAACAAAACTATCCTAGCAATTCCAAAAACATACAGGATGTGACTCAAATAACTAATACATTGAAGAAGTAACAGTGATATTTCACGGTTTTTCGCGATTGACAACGAAAGTTGACATCATTTCAAAAAAAAAAAATCAATGAAAAAGTTGTTGGAAATAAGAAGATCCAAAACATTTGTATAGAATATTTTTCCACATCACCTCAAATACCAAGAGAAAATTGGAAAAACCAATTTTTCAGTTTTTTATTTTCATCCCTCGCAAAAATGTATGTTCTTTCGCGAAATTTGCTAGAAATATATCTTATTATGTTTCAAGTAAGGCATAATTTTTTTGTAGCAAAATACATATTTTTACTTTTTTTTTCGACAAATTCCGAAAAAATTACCTCAATTTCAACTGAAAAGTATCACCGGTAAAAATCGTCTTTTCAAGCTTGCCAGCCGGCATTTTTTTCGTTGAAGCGTCTTCTTTCAGATTACGTAATAGAAGAGTAGCATGGGAAAACGGGAAAAAATAAAAAAACTGATTTTCATTAATCACTTTTTTATCTTTGTTCTAAACTACTATTCATTTATTAAAATCATTGAAATCACCAGTTGACGCCTTTCCAAATAATAAACAAGGACACAAATAAGGATTTGATTATGATAGAAGGGCGGAAGGAGGTAAACTTTTGTGGGTAAAAGTTTCTCACGATTTGCAGCGAAAATTAGCCTCCTACAAAAAAGATAAAGCTAGAATTTCTTGAATTTTCCACATGACCTCAAATTTTCAGGGAAAATCGAAAGAACCGTTTTAAATTGGATTTAATTTTTTTGTGTAAAAATTGTGTTTGTCGCATAATCTAGAGAAAATAAACTTTTTATGTTCTGAATAAGACGTTTTTCTGCAGCCAAATATTTATTTTCTCGAGCCTCTTTGAAGTACTCGGAAAGGGGGCGGCTCCTAGTTAGGCCGGTGCCAAAACGAATTTTAAACGCCTGAAATAGGAAAAAAAGTAACAGACATGGACCAGGTAAATAATGTTGTAGAGTCCAGGGGTTGAAAGCGGTTTTTTGCAATTTTCGGCGAAACGTGACCTCTTAGAATGTTCGATGGAAAACTTGAAGAAAATAAAAAAAATCGAATACTTTATTTATTCAGAATTTAATTTTTTCTCGCGTATAAATGATTGTATTTACATGAAAATTTGTAGGCGTATGTCATTTTTGGTTTCAAATGAGCATGATTTTTTCGCAATTCAGAAGACGAGTAATTTTCCAGTTATGTTTATTATTCGAAAAATCACCCTGACCTTCCACGAACTTGGTGTTTTTTTCGTATTTCAATGGTCATAAGTGATCATTTTAATTATTAAAATGACTTCTTTTGAATGGTCCATGTAACTTTAGAGGTTTACTGATCGGTGAACCACTTAAAATTGAAGAAAATATTATCATGATTTTCTCAATATTTTCAATGATTTTCGACTTTTTTCATTATTTTTATAGCAAAAAGTAGTTGATATTTAATTGTTCATGATGAAATAAATATTTGAATACATAATTACACTACAAAATTCATTTTCAACATGTTTTCTTTTTACAAATTGAGAAAATTATGATTCAGAAAGACTTGTTGTCGATTTTTCTCAATTTTAAGAGGTTTAACGATCTATGACCCATCAACTTACTGAGACCATTTGAAAGTAAACATTTCGTCAAAGGAAATGATAGATATAGACCTTCGGAATACAAAAAAACATCAGGACAATTGTTCGTGGAACGCCCCCTTTCCGAGTACTTCGAAGAGGATCGACAAAAATGAATATTCTACACCAAAACACCTCTAATTCAGAACACAAAAATGTATATTTCCACTAGATTTTGCGACAAACACACAATTTTCACACAAAAAAGATTAAAACCAAATTATGTGGAAAAATCAAGGGGCAAACAACTCTTTAAATAGGTGTACATCCAGAAATTTAAATATCTCAATACGACTTTCATTACCAAAATATCTTAAATATATCTAAATTATTTCAATACCTGTTTAAGTAATTCAGTATCCACAAATATCGCTTCATACTTTAAATACTACTTTCATTCCAAAAATATCCACTCTATACTTTAAATATCATTTTTATTATGAAAATACCTACCAATATATTTAAAATATTTCAATTTTTCAATATTTGTCAATAGGTATCCACGAATAACACTTTCACTTTAAATATTGCTTTCATTCCAAAATATCGTTTTCAGTATTTTATTACAGTTTAAATATTACAATATCCTTTATATCCTCGAAATATTGAGTATGTACCTAAGTAGTTCAATCTACAATTTGTTTCACGTGTTTGCCACCGGGGTTAATCCACATTTTCAGACATTATTTATTATTTGTTTATTGGTGACGTTAGTGTGTGTGTCTAGCTGGTTCCCTATCTGAACAAACCAGGCATTATCTGAATCTTTCGTTTCTTCGAGGCAATGATGGAATAAGACAAAACTATTAACACAGCTTATATACCACTCAGCTCCACAACTCCGAGCGGCGCCTTTGATCTGGCGATCGGGAACCAAGCGAGATGGAATGGCGCGGTCTTTGTCTCACTTGGCTTAGAAGTCGGGGCCGGATTAAGATATTTAGTTTCGGCGTTCGGCCTGACAGTACAGTACCGTAGTAGATTATTTCAACATGAAAGTCAAAAAATTGTATTACAGTATTACCTATTATAACAATGAAATTAGGCAGGTACCCGACATAAGTAGGAAATAATAGGGTTTTTTATTTGAATTTATGAAAGGAATTAGTTTAAATAATAAAATTACGTGTTTAGGATTCTAATAAACTTTATTGCACAATTGAAAAATAAAAGATGGACAAGTAACACAATATATTTTTACATTACATATACAGTGATACAGTGAGTAGGTACTTCTACAGATTTCTCCAAATTATTATTTTATTTCTGTTAATATTTTTGAAATTGCCATTTATTGTTTTCAAAGTGTAATAAATTCTTACTCTTAAATATAATCTAAGTACAAATTCTTTCTGGAAATATTTACGAGGATGACTTAAAGGTAATGCATTGCTTAAATTTGAAAGTGCGCTACAAATATTTGTTTTTGCGAATTTTTCAAAGCTTTCTTGAAATATAATTTTAATTTTACAAATGAGCTCGACAAACTTATCATTTGGCATTTGCAGATTTCCAAATGTATCTCTATTGTTATTTTCATATGCATTTAAAAAACAATAAAAAGATTAATCCTGAGTCAGTCTCTGCAATAGCTGAAACTACTGTTCTGTCATTATAAGAACTCGTATCTTCTCACAAAGTAGCGGGGGTGAACTATATGAATGGTCATCAATCGCAGATCTAGAACTGCTGTCAAGAGACGGAAATAGGGTTGGCAAAGCAGTGGCTACCAATCGTGGATGAAGGTGATTCATAAAAAGTTTTTCTGCAAAATGGTTTTCACATAGCCGGTAGCCATTATATAGATCATTCACTTTTTCTAAAAGGTCTTCACGACTGGCTTTCATTGCCCATATCCTAGCTATGTAAAAATAAAAGGTGAAAAAGTAAATAAAAATATTTATAAATGATTCATTTTGTTTAAAATTAATCGTCGTAGACTAATTCCAATTTTCCGACATGTGAAAAGGCGCCTATTAAATATCAATAAAAACTGTGAATACCCATATCACAACAAACCAATTTATAAATAATGAGACTATAGTACATTTCAAGAAAAGGTAGTTTAATTCTGCATACCAAATTGTTTGTTTTCTGAGAATTCACTCCACATTATTCTTGAAATATAGTAGGTATACCACCTTTTGTTTAAAAGCAATAGAACATTATTAGGTATAATAAAATAATCACGGGGAATTTTGCCCATTGGAAAGGGTCATCCACATAAATTGAGTTCGACAACTATTAATTGTGTTTATGTGCAGGTAAATTCATCCCCGGGTGCTGAGTTCCGTATGTACTCTTGCGTCCAAAAAAAATAGGGCAGTTGTTTTTGCGATTATTCCACCTTTCGTCACTGCATTCATATGCGGAATGATTACTCTTTTGTATGGAATTTTTGACAGATATCTAGTGTTAAATACATATGACATATTCATAACACAAATTCATTTCAACCCTTTAAGCACGTTCAAATCTTATTGCTTTGGTTTTTCACTATTAGACTACTATTATACCTGTTTTAAAATGCCATAAGCGAGAAAATAAAAAAAACATTTTTTTTCTGAAAATAGAAAATGAGCCAGCAAAATCTGTCATTATCTGACGGTCTATTGACAAAACTCTGCTATAAGAGTTGTCCCATTTTTTATTGGCCTCAAATGTACCAAGTTGTCAGTCTAACACTCTCACGTAGAATATATATTGAAATTATATTTTGTTTGGCACCAAAGTTGAATATACGTAGTTTAGTATAGAAAACCCAACGAACTAAAACCTTACGTAGAAGGTAAATAAAATTATATTTTGTTTCATGTAGTTACAGGTAATTCTGATTCATGTGTAACAATATTCTGGAACTCAATTTACTTACCTTATTTTGGAACCTGGGACTCGATTTATGTTTTTATCAGTAGGATTTTTAATCATAGACTTTCGTGGGTAGGTACAATATTAATTGAAATTTTTTGGTATGATATACTCACCGATTAGGATCCTTGGGAAAACGATAGAATTTCTTCTTAGAGTTGTACCCTTTAATAAAACAGTTTTTCACTGCACACACATGGCCCGTTTTTTTCTCACTCATTTCACTATCAAAAATCAAAATGTTAGAAAACCAAACCAAACAATCAAAATTATCAACGCACGACTATGATCGCTCAACGAATAATAATAACGTCTATTACCCGACAGCAGTCTTCTAGCCCAAAAGGCGGGGCATAAGCGCTGCGCCAGCAGATCGGCGCAAACCCTTCCCGCCACAAGAGTTGGGAAACTGTAAGTAAGCTGTGCTATCAGTTCATTGTAAGCGTTGTTTTGTTTGGAGGTTGGGCGTAGGAGCAACATGGCACTCGAGTTGAAACTACGCCTCATCAGGACAATCCTTCTGCCAATCATGATGTACGCGTCTACTGCTTGGGGGCAATGCGCGAACAGTTACAGGCAGAGGATCCAGGCCTTCTTCAATGTCTGCCTGAGAATGGCAACAGACGCACCACGATATATGCCAAACAGGTTTATATATCGAGACTTAGACATCCATCCGGACTACATTGACAGACTGATCAGGAATCACGTGGGGACTACTCTAGACAGAGTAGAGACCCACACGAACCCGTTGCTCACGGAGCTCCTCGAGAACAGACGTAAGCAAGACGATAGAGACAGAGACAAATACAGACGACCAGTGAACCAGGGAGACGACACCCCTGAAGAAGTAAGACGGAAGCGAAACCTTCGGCGACGCCAACGTCTACTTCAACAGGCTTAAAATTTCGATAATCATGCTTTCATGTTTCAGATTCCAAGAAGAACCGACCAAGTGGTAAACTCAGTAAATTCAATACACAACACTTGGCCCTCAGCCAAGTGTTTTTCAGGCCTTCAGCCAGTTTCAGTGGGGCACCATGCACATTTAGTAAAGTCATTGTTGAATCAAATTAAACTCATGTCAGATATAAGAGAGTTTCAGGCCGAGAATTGGCCGAACACTCCATATCAAACGATCAGATTTTATTCTGCTGATCGCCAATCATCAGGATGAGGAACCGCTTTAACGAGCGGGGGTGGTGGATAGGGGGGTGAGCTTTCGAGTACGTACGAGTGCTGGGGTGTTCATCTTTCCGGGCCTCAACCTTAGGGGGTGCATGGTGGTGGTTTGGAGGTTTCGCGGTACAAACTACGCAGAGGAATTTGTACGAGTACTACCTATAAATATTTAATAAATAGCTTTTGCACATGGGTTTCGGCGGGCGGTCGACGGCCGTTGACGAGTTTAGACGTCACTGTTTATGATTTAGATTTATGATTGAAGTTGCAAGAGGGTACGCACGGACGTGATCAGTTACTGAATACCGAGAATATCTTTCGATTTTTCTCTCACAGGGGTTTTAGGGCAAGTAGAGCGTCGGGCCTTCAGGTTGGTTTGACCGCACGGCTGGCTAAGGTTGATCAAAAGACATTTGCGTGGACATTGGTATAGAAATTTTAAAAAAATATATGAATAAATTATTAGTAATAATGAATTGGAAAATTGACAAAAAAATTGGGTAGCAAGGTAAAATTTTTATAAACGTGTAAAAAAACATACCTAGATGAAAAATCATAAAAAAAGTTCACTGCCAACATTAGTTTTTTGTCAAAAGTATCCACTTCTGGGCAGCCTGGCAGTGGACCCGATGATACAAATATATCCGACGAAAATGGGTTAGACTCAAATATTTAGAAAGCAGAGATGTTGGTAATCAGGTAACCAACATTATCTGCTCAAAAAAATAGGTTACGATACCTCAAATAGCAAAAAAAATTAGTGGAAACAAATAAAGTATAGTCGCATAGAAAAGAGTAGATGATAACGAGATGCGGCATCGTGAATGAACGTCAATCAATTATATTAACTTTTTTCCGATTATAAAAAATGTCGAGTGTGTCATTGATAAAGAAACAGATAATATAAGCAGAGAATTTTGTGAAAATGTTGAGATATTATCATTAACGAATTCGAAAGCGTTGGAATTGCTCATGAAAGAGTTGGAATTGCTCATAAAAGCTGCTGAGAACAACGCTAAAAAATCTACAGGCAAGAGATTCCACAAAGAAATAAAGCTGTTCGCTAATTTATTCTATCTGACAGGGGCTTGCCTTTTATATGAAACGCTCTATGCCAATTTAAAACAAAACTTACCCTCTCTATCATCTGTCAGAAAAACTCTCCAAAAAAAAATTTTACGTTTTTGAGGTCAAACTCCGTTTTGCAGAGTTGAAAAAATATCTGGATAAACATATATTTGTCTCGTTTCAGGTCGAATACAGTATGACTCCAATACAAACAACATAATTGGTTTTGAGTTACCAAATGATGGAAAATCGGGTTTGCCGATACCCGAGTCATACAAAGCTACAAGCGCTAAAATTGTTGGCATTTCAAAAAAATTATTCGTTTTTGGAACATCAGCTACCAATTGGATTACCCGTCGGATTATCCCTTATCGAGTTTTTTAAGACACCGGTTTCTCTTTTGAGAATAACAATAATGAAGAATTATTCATTTCAGGAACCAAACTGAAAACAAGGCTTTTAAATGAAAAATTAGAGTTGAAAATCGCAAATTATACTGCAAGTTCAAAACATTTGCATGAACTTCTTAACTTTTTATTTTCCAGTTTCAGTTTTCCCTGATCCTCAAATGAAGGATTATTGAATGCAATATAATAATATGCCCCAATAACTTAAAAACTTTCATTTTGATTCGTCACCAACAGATATACACTTTAGGCACTTCTGTAAAAAAAACAGGGATTATTATACAAAAATTGTTTATTCCTTTTGTTCAATAGTTTCGTCACGTTTTTATAACCTTAATTACACCAATTATCACTTTGTTTTATTTATTCTCATTACATTTCAAACTAAAGTACATTTCCAGTATATTCGATACTATCCTATAAATTAATTATTTTCAATACATCTCTAGTACTTTAAATACCTTCAGCATACTTTAGTCATTTAAATACACTTTCAGTACATTAAATACATTTATTATCTTAAACATAATTTAAATATTTATATACTGCGGTTTTGATTCAATATATTTTAAATAATATTCATCATCAGATATTTAATTATGGTGTACGCATTTTGGTTAGTTGTTTCCCCCTCGGGACAAATCTTATGAACAAAACTGTTGCTAATAACTTTTTTCGCTAACTGCTTTTCTACGAGGTTAATTTTCGCTTTAAATCGTAAGAAACCATTTTTACCCCCAAAAGTTCACCTCCTCACCTCAAATCCATATTTATGTCCTTGTTTATTCTTTGTACCTATCGAAGTAACATGAAATTGATATTCTGGAAAGGTTTCAACTGTTAATTTCAATAATTTGATTGAATAAATATGAGTTTAAGAAAAAGGAGTAAAATCTGTTTTTTTTTAATTTTTTTGCGTTTTCTGGAAAAAAATTCCACACCAGTACTACTCTTTTATTACATAATCTAAAAGTAGACGCTTCTACGGAAAAAATGGCGGCTGGCGAGCTTGAAAAGACGAATTTTACCGGTGAGACTGAAAATGAGATCGTTTTATCAGAATTTGTCGAAAAAAAAAGGAAAACTTATTTGTTGCTATAAAAAAATTACAGCTTACTTGAAACATGATAAGATATATTTCCTCCAAATTTCGTGTGAAAAAAATTTTGGGCAAGAAAAAAAATAAAAAGTGAAAAATTGGTTCTTTCGATTTACCCGGAAAATTTGAGGTAACGTGAAAAAATGTTTGACACAAAAGTTGTAAATCTTTTCATTTTCAACAATTTTGCCATTCAACTTCATTTGATAGGAGGTCAACTTTCGTTGATATTCGAGATATCACTTTCAACCATTGAAAGTTCACCCCGTTCCACCCTTTTTAATTTTTTCGACTCTAATTGATTTTCCTCGTCATTCGAACAATATTTTGCTTCTCTTCCAGTAGGTCTCATACCATTAATAATTTCTTTTTCTCAAAAATGGTCTGAAAAAGGAACCGGATGTGTACCATGATCAATTGTAGTCATATAACATGTGGGATTATACAGTGCTGCTTTTCATAGACACCTCCTGTTGGATTTTGAAAGGTTTGACGTACATACGAGGATGTATTGATATTAGCCTAGACCAGTTCCCTGCATGAACAAAATATTGCGTTACCATGGCAACGAACAATAACTCATTAGAAGTGTCAGTGTAAAGTAAGACGTCAAAAAAGTAAACCAGAGTTACGCAATAAATTGAAAGAAAAAATATGTCCACCGAAATTGTGAAAATCGAAAAATTGGAGTATCGAGCCATCAACAAGTACCTGTATTTAAAAGGGTTTAGAGGTAAGCAGATTTACGAAGATATGCTTAATACCCTTGGTGATCAATGTCCTTCGTATGCGACCGTGAAAAATTGGACTGCAAGCTTCAAAAGAGGTAAATTTTCCATTGAAGATGATGACCGATCGGGAAGGCCAGTTTCTGTGTCAGTCTCCGAAAATATCGATGACATGATTTTAACAGACCGTCGAATTGGGCTTGAACGGATATCTGAAGCAATGAATATTTCATACGAATGCGTTCATCATATAGTTCACGTCAATTTGGACATGAGAAAAATTGCTGCAAAATGGATTCCCAAATGTTTGAATGTTGACCAAAAGCGTGCAAGGGTAGTAGCATCGCGTTCGATCTGTGCTCGATTTGAAAACGATGTAGACTTCTTGAACCGAATTGTTACTATGGATGAGACTTGGGTACATTTCTACGATCCAGAAACAAAGCAACAATCGATGAAATGGCTACACTCCGGTTCTCCAAGACCTAAGAAGTTTTTTGAGATTGCCATGGATTAATCATGATTGATTTTTTGGATAAGGGTAGAACAATAACTGGAGATTAGTTACTATTCGACTTTACTTACCACTCTACGGAAAAAAATTAAAGAGAAAAGACGCGGAAAGCTATCCAAAGTTGTTCTGTTTTTGCAGAACAACGCCCCTGCACACAAATCTCATGTTACCATGCAAAAAATTCGTGATTTAGGGTTTGAATTACTGGAACACCCCCCTTATTCACCAGATTTGGCTCCGTCCGGCTATCATCTCTTTCCTCAACTGAAAAAAAGTTTAAAGGGTCGTAAATTTTCTTCCAGCGAGGAGGTAATAAAAGCTGTGGAGGTCTGGTTTGCAGAGCAAGAAGAAACATTTTTTTGAAAGGTCTAGAGACGTTGCAGGTTCGCTGTAATGAATGTATCCAATTAAGACGAGAATATGTTGAGTAATAAGATATTTCGACATTGTAATTTTGTTTGTTCCTAAAGTAGGTTAAGAATTTTTCAATATATCCTCGTAAATGGAGCAAAAACCATTTTGAATGGTTTCACCGGAAACGAAAGTGATTGCCCGGTAAAGGGCAAGGGGGGAAAATCTATTCAAAAATTTCAAACGTCATGTGGGTCAAGTGACACATCGTTCAAAGGACAATTCTATTTCCAACCATTAAAGTTTTTTTCATTTTCGTAATGCATATTTTCACAATTTCGATCTATTTCGAAATTTTCAAATTGATGTGACCCAAGCGCTTTCAGTCGAGTAATTGCAATATTTGGAACTTTTCCAAGGTCAAAAGATTTTAAAGAGTTATTCATGAATCCACATAATGAATTCAAAAATTCTCCAACCGATCCAATACGCAACAGTGAGAACTTGAGTTCCTCGCCCCACCATATCGGAGGCAAAATCAACCAACAACTCAAAGACTACTCGATAGCAGAAAGTATAGGCTTTTGCAGCCCAAACTGCTTGAATATCACTAGCCATGTGACAAATCAAGTTAATTTATCGACTTCTCCGAAAGCCACAAGTTCTGCAATATCTCCATACAACTCAATATCCAGCAGTCTTAAGTCGGGAACAATTCCACGCCCCTCTGGTGCCCCTCTAGTGGAAGGTCCCTGCAATATAAAAGCTCAGTCAAGTACCTTGGAGTCATCCTTTACTCCAAGCTAAACTGGAACGAGCATATTGATCATAAAGTTCAAGCCACAGCGGCTTTCTGGGCATGTAGAAGGGCATTTGGCAGTACGTGGGGGCTCGGCCCCAAGATTCTATATTGGATCTACACAACTCTCATACGCCCAATGATTACGTACGGAGCCATCGTGTGGTGGCAAGGTGCAACATCTGGCAAGTCGAGAACCCAATTAGATAGGGTACAAAGGCTTGCCTGCCTTGCGATAACAAGTGCAATGAGGACGGCACCTACCAAGGCGCTGGAGACGCTCGTAGGACTGCCCCCCTTATACCTCTTTATCGAACATGAGGCACGCAATGCCGCAGCTCGCCTAGGAAGTTCTAACGAATGGCGGAGCGAGGGAATGTATGGACATTCTCGATTATGGAATCAGACGGTAAGGGATTGTCCCCTTCTTGAAATGACGGGTGACAGTTCGTTACCTGCCATACGATTCAGTAAAAGGCCGCTGACAGTAATTCCCAAAAGGGAAGACTGGAAGCGGATCGGGCACCGCCTGCTTCCCACCAAGGGGATCATTTGGTACACAGATGGCTCCAGAATGGGTAAATCAGCCGGCGCCGGGGTATACGGGCAGTCTCCGAAAGCGGAACTTTGTTACGCTCTAGGAACTTTTGCTACTGTATTTCAGGCAGAAATGTTTGCCATACTCGCCTGTGTAAGAGAAAATCTCAACAGAGGCTACCGCGGCCAGCAAATCACGATATGCACCGACAGCCAAGCAGCGATCAAGGCTCTCACATCATAAAGAGTCATTTCGTTGCTGGTGTCTGAAAGCATCGATGATCTGCAAAGGCTATCTTCCGCCAATAAAGTAAAGCTACTTTGAGTCCCTGGTCATACCGGAGTACCTGGAAACGAACGGGCTGATTATTCGGCCAGACAAGGTGCGAAAAGCCCAGCGATGGGACCAGAACCTATCATAGGAGTTTCAAGATCATGGTGCGTCTCAACCATGAAGGAAATTCTGGAAGTAAAATTCCAGAATACATGGAAAGATACGCCAGGCATCAGGCAATCGAAACTCCACATCGGAGGCCCTTCTACCAGGAGGACCAGGACTCTGCTCACACTGAGCAGAAAGGAAATCAGATTAGTGACAGGGCTCCTGACGGGACACTGCCACCTCAACAGGCACCTCAACATTTTAGGTTTCACGGATGATACCGAATGCAGGTGGTGCTTGGAGGATGAGGAGTCAGCCACTCACATCCTCACGGAATGCCCGGCAGTGGCAGCAATACGGGAAGCACACCTCGGGAGCATCGTACTGAACCCGGAGAGTGTGGTGTGGTGTGAATTTTGTATAAGAAATATTCAATAATTATTAACCAAGTAAGCGAAGTTGTCGTGGTGTTAGAGCATTTGGTATCCACCCAGGCGGTTCGGGTTCGATTCCCTGTCGCGTGTCACTGAGCTGAAGTGGTTCGGATTCCACTTTTATTTAAACTGTAGGTCCCAGATTTCCCTTGCTCGCACAAGCTCTGCCTTTGATGAGGGGTTTTCCCCGAAAACCTGGGAGTTTTGTAAAAACAAAACAAAAAAGAATCGTGTAACTATTTACTCTGTTACTGAAACAAATTATAATTTTTTTATAAAAAGTAACATCTACTTTTGTGCTAAATTCACAACTTCATGCAAATGATTGGGTTATTTTTGCAGATGAGTGAATGGAATAGGGATAAAGATAAAGGTAAGTTTATCTGGTTTTTTCTCGAAACAAAAAGAAAAGTGGTGTTACTTACGTAGTTTTATGTCCTGAACGTGAATCCGAAAGAATTTCGTGGGGGTCTCTTATACTTTTCGAGTTATGGACTTTTTAATCTTGAAAATCGACCATTTCCAAACTTGATTTTCTCAGCAAAAAATCGTACAAAATGCTTCCTATTTGTTTACATATTTTTGGGGCCCTTTTCAACTCATATTTTACATTTGAAAGCACCGAAACCAAACGTTTTTCACATCATTACCCTTCCAACACCTCTAGAATGAACGCCAATGAAGTGAGGTCTAGTATAGTGTATTATTATCATAAAAAAAACAGCGAAAAAAGTTTGCCCTAACTTTTCCAGCGACAAAACGGAACCTAACTTTTGAAGGCATGACAACCAGCATTGTAAACTAATTTTTGATGACGTTATGTCAATTTTTCTCATACTTGCGTGGTCAGAAAAGCATCTTCTGTGTGGAAATATCGCAATTTGGACAATTTTCGAGTGGAGAAATTGAAGAAGCCATCAATAATAATGTTCCTCGCAATACTGTGAATTCAACTACGTCAATTTGGCGACAATTTGCGATGATTTGTTTGGAAAAAAATATGAACTCACTGCAGAAACTTCCACTGAAGAGTTAGCTTCTATTTTATGTGACTGGGCATTCAACATGAAGAAGAACAATGGAGAAGACTATAAAGAGAGTGCAGTCAAAACGATTTGGAACACGTCAGCATAAATGTTACAAGAAAAGTACTTCAAAGAATATAAAAGAATTTATAATCCGTTCACGGACATACAGTTTAAGAAAGCGAGAAATGCACGCGACACAAAACGCGAAATTTTGCAAGCAATCCCAGAAAAAAGGAAGGTGAGTTCTAAGGCTCTCACAAAACAAGAAATGTTTGAAATGTCACTGTTCTGTAGTGAAGAAGAACCTGTAGGCCTTCAAAGAAAATTTTATCATTGTGCTGCCTATGAATTGGCTTGGAGAGGTGGAGAAGCAGCAAATTGTAAGGTATTAAAATCGAGAAAGACAACCGTGGAAGAGAGACCGGAAGAGTTGAATATAACCCAGTGGTTTCGAAGACAGCACAAGGTTGAAATCAGAAGTTGGCCGACAGTTGGTAGCACACTGAAGAAGATTGTGTACGTCCAGTAAAATTGTTTAAACAAATTATAGGAAGACGGGGAAACCATATCACATGTGATTTTTTTTTAACTCCAAATCCTTTCTGACCAAAAAACAAATTCGATAGGATGGTATAAGAATTCTCCTGTTGGGATAAATGAAATATCTGAATGGACCAAATCCTCAGCAAAAAATATTAGACTTGATGTCAAGCGGGTAAAAATTACGAACCATTCTAATCGAGCTGCCTCCGTAACTGAATTGTCGAGGAGTGGTATAGGTGAACAAATACTTGTGAAAAATACGGGACATAGCAACCCATCGTCATCAAAACCGTACCTTCAGTTAGATGAAGAACATCATAAAAAAATCATTGGTTTCATTCGTACTACCGTCCAGGAAACAGTTACTACCAACGCTCAAAATACTAGCATGCAGCACACTATTAACAAAAGACAAGAAAGTTCTGAAAATCAAGCTTTTTTAACTATTGTACTTTTCCGTTAAATTAAATAAACTAATTTACATCTTATTTTTTTATTTATTGATTCACATATTCATTAAATTGTCTTACCGAATAACACTCTAGCTTTTTTTGTCGAGGTAAACTTAACATTTATAATTCGAATTTTGTTGCCATCAGGCAATTCAACTAAAAAAACTGACAGAAAAAATTACTCGTCCTACGGACTCGTAATTTTTTCGGGCAGTTTTTTTCGTTAAACTGAAAGGCAACATAATTCTCATTAATACATGTCAAGTTCACTTCGACTAAAAAGCTCCCGTGTAAGTGAAAAAATCGTGTATGAAAATAGTCGATTTTTAAGATTCAAAAGGTCATAGCTCAAAATTCAGATTCGTGTTCAGGCAATAAAACTATATAAGTAACACAACTTTTCTTTTTGATTCGAGAAAAAGCCAGATAAACTTGCCTTTACCAGACTTAAATACCCCTGACTAATGCCGAATATCCGGAATGAACTTGATATTCCCAAATTATTTGTACCAAAATGTGGTTTATCCCTTTGTTTCACCAAGATAAAGATTTTTTTAGAAGTTTTCTTCAATATTAATTCCCAATTTTTGGTTATATTTTATATGTTCAGGTGCATGATGATGTAAATATACAACAGTAAATTTGTTAAATAAAATTGTTTAATTTGAAAAATAATATTTTTTTATTATTTTATCCCAACATTACTCACTATTACGAGCACAAAAACATTTTTTCATTAAAAAATAAATAATCATGCAGTAAAGGGTTAACGGGGGATACGTTACATAAGAGTCAATTTCAATCTGTCAGCTTCAACTGCTGTTTTACAACAAAAGTACTCTCAATAGTTTAAAGAAACCATTGTATCACAAGTCTTTTCTTAAAAGAGCTTCCTTACAGCAAAGGTACTTACTCAAATTGTAACAATGAGGCAGTTATTTCTCAATTGTTTGTTTTTCGGGAGTGAAAAGTAAATCAACAGCATTTGATTTTATCTCTCTAGCCCACTGAAACTCAAAAGTGATTCCATACCGCATTCAAGTTTTCCATTATTCTATATTGAAAATGACTTCATTCAATATACGTATCAATGGGATCGTAACCAATTAATTTTTTGAATAAAGCATTTGTCTTCAAATCAACCAAATCCCTAAACCATAATATCCTTACGTTAAATTACCTTGACTATTTCAAAATATCGGCATCCGTAGGGGAACAATATCCATAAACACTGATAATTCCAAACTGACACGTCTATAGTTTAGTACCTATACCTAGTACTTGTGTATTACTGGAACGTTATTTCTGCACTGAGACTACTGAGAGAACTGATATACTGAGGGAAGAGGGAATATAATGGTGGTTGATACCGAAGGAACATAGGAGGGGTACTAATAACTGGTCTTCACCCTAGTCAGGTAAATATTTCTGTTAGGTAACAGATGGACGGTAGAGCGTTTATAAGGAATTGAACACGACCAAAATATTTTGATTGAGATCTATTTTGCTGATATTTTTTATTTCGTATGGTGGAATACAATCAAATCATTTCAATGGCAAATCCGTTAGTTCAATATTCAGCTGCTATCCATCTGAAAATGAATTTAATTTGTGAAAATGGATATTCTCATCCAAATATATATATACAGGATGTACCTATCTTGACGAGCTAACGTGATCTATATGAAGAAAACTAAAAGTAGGGCCATTTGATAGTTCGTTATTGAATACCCCAGTTTTTGCCCCAGCAAAATCGCGTTGTGGAATTTTTCAAACAAGCAATAGTGAAAAAATATTCAACTTTTTTGTTTTTTTGGAAATATCTTAAAGATTATTCAAGGAATCGTTTTACAGTCGATGTAACTTCAGCAGAGATTTATAAAATCTACAAAATCTGAGAAAATCCGAGAAAACCTCGAACAAGAGACCGTTTTTCAAAAATTTATAATTTTCATAAATCCGAAGCTAGACAAACAATATTGCAAAAACTGATGGATAATAATATGTATGGTTCAACTGTGCGCTAGGTGTTTTCTGTCTGATTTGTAGTTTTTGCACAATCGCGTTATAAACAATTTAAGGGCACATCTTGCAAGATTCAAGGGAAATCGTCGTATTCAAATTCTCTAAACGGCAACTGGTTTGGGGAAATCGTGCGGAATTTGGCACGCAAAGGATATAAAGGCTCATCCTCCGGAAAACGAAGAAAAATTAGATATTTCTGATGATGATTCAGTTTGAAAGTTTTTTTTGTTATATAAGTTCGCAAGTTTTCTATGTACGTTAGAAAGTTTTTTTTTTAAGTTGAATTGGAGGGAAGAAAAAAAAAACTTTTTCTAGGGAAAGGGGGTGTTGTTACGGGTTACTTTGAGCTTACCAGAAAGTTACAAAGGATACGTAGTACTGATTCAGAAATTATACGAACTACTTCGAAAAGTCAGTTTATTATAATAATTTCCAGATATCAGACTGAAATATATTAATTCACCAAGAGCCATAATAATAATAAAAGGTGATTAGGTATTGAAAAGATAACCTTACGTAGAACTTACCTTCCTGCTTCTTGCTGTAATTGGAAGTCCAAAGGGTTCATCGCTTGGATAATCCTTCGGTTGATTCACATTGAGCAATGCAGAATTCCAGTTGTGGGGGCGAATATATTCCATAGTTAGAGGAATGAATAGCAAATTCATCTGGGTCATGAATAATAACAATAGTAACGTAACCTCACTTTATTTGACAGCTCAGAGTACATTTGAACTAATTTCGTTCTCTGTTTGGACAGCCAGTACTCTCAACCTAGAATTTAAGGAGAGCCATTGAAAGTAACTAGAAGGGAGAGGGATTTTTAAGGTAGAGAAAAGGGTATTCTCGAGGCGTTCTTTTTTTGGTGACCTAGGAAGGTTGGAAAACGTGTCTCGCGATTTTGCGGATTTTCTTGAGAAAACCTTGGTAATTGTTGAGAAATAATAGTCAAAGGAAGGTCCACTGACTGTTCCTAAGGGGATTTGCTCACAGTTACCAAATTTCAATTAAAATCACTCACCTGAGTAGATACTCGAGGCCACCCCACATCGAGGTATGTTATGTTCATTGTTATACCAGAACTCCGCTAAACTACCGTTTAAACTCAGTCATACAATAGTTCCATTTCCATTGCAGGGCCTTTTTGTTAATTGGGGTTATTCCATTTTCCATACCGAGTACAGCACAAGTTCCTCATACTCAGAAGCAGTATTTCTTCCAGCGTAGAGATTGGCTATACTCCTGGGACGCTAATGCTAGTGCGAGAGGTGATAACAGAGGGACCAACCTCACTCCATCCTGTTGCTAGTGGTAGATCTATGCTGAGTAGGCCAAACCTAATTTGCTTGTAGTACGCTGCATGATTTCCACTGCTTGCCATCACGCCAGGAGCCTCTTAATCAAGTGAGCTGTATATTTCCTTCTAATTTCAAGTTACCTCCAACGTATGGCCTGATGCCGACCTTTTAGATGCTAAAACCAAGTGAACTATAGTATTTTATTCATGAATTGCTCATAACCATTACTTACCTTTATGCTAGTTGTGCACCTTAGGTATCGATACTCAAAGGGGAATTCTTGTAGCTTTTGTAGTGATTTACCTTAGTCCAGCCCTGCTTGGCTAGTAGATTGGGCTTGAGTAGAACGTTTAGTTATTGCTGGTTATCTAGCTGCCCACTCCGTACAACAATTAGTCAGTGCTAACTCTATTGAATTAGTTTGCTCTCTTGGTAAACACTTGATATATACCTTGTTTGATTTAGAAAGGAAATTATACCACCCTACAACCTGACGTAGGGTGTTCGGTTATACTATACAAGAACTATGGAACATTATGGCAAGTAGAGATCAATATCTTTAATTTGTATATTTTGGATTTTCACATAGGAGGTGAGAAATGTGTTAAAAATATCACTGAAAGTTGATCAAAACGTTTCAAAGTGCGTCCAAAATCACCCGAAGTCGCACTGAAGACTGGGAGATGGTGACAGATTTAAGGTGACGATTTTCTCGTTTATGCCCCTGAGACCTGTGGAAGATATGAAAATTCTGACAAGAATGATGAAAAATTTGAGCAGTCGCCACGTGGCTTTCATATAAAAAATTCAAATTTCATTAAAAAATACAGTGTCATCCCCAAAGTATGCACCATATGGGAAACTTATTTATTAAGGGTTTTTCGACAAAACTTATTCTTGATAAAAGTTTGTGCATCCCCTAAAACTAAACATGCACCGACAAAATACAGTAAAACACACGTAATGTACGAGGAGCCTTCAAATATTTGATTTATAGACAAGAGTAATAATCTCGGGAAATGTTATTTAGAAAAGTTGTTCAGCATTAAAAAATAGATCTAGTTTTGAAGTCATGGCCATCTAAGTGAAGTTTTATTTTTTTACCTATTTTTTTTTCAAATGGGGACTACGAAAAAAATAATTTGCTAAAACGATAAATAGACAGCATTCTGTATACGACGGTTTATTTTGAAAGCATGTAATATTACAAATTACACCAACTATGGTGTTAACCACAGTCAATTTTTTTGAGGAGTAAAATAATTTTCAAATGTTTTGGTGCAAAGTTATTTTTATTTTTTGTTAACACCGAAAATTACTCAAAATTATACAGTTTTGTAACAGGAACTTGATATTCAATAATATCAAATCACAAAACATCAAAATAAAATAGGTATTTCGTAGAGCTTGTGGATTTTCTTATGGGCTATGACCTTGAACATATAGTCCCAGAGCTGGCAGTAAAATTAACTGCCTCATAGTTACCAAAGGTTCGAGTTTTAAATTGCGAGGTTTTAAGCATATTAAATAGAGATCCGCCCGTCTGCCGAGCCGTAACGGTCGCCTTTAGGCACAGCAGTTCTAGAATTTTTGAAAAAATTGATGTACAACCACTTCATTATTACCAATAACATATTCGAGTCAATGAAGAGGGAAAAGTAAAAAAATACAAAATACATACGTCTGCCGCGCCATACGGTCTCAATTTGGAAACAGACGCCCCAAAAATTTCTCAAAAAACGCCTTCAGAATATTAGTTCTGGCCCTAGATAATAAGATTGATTTATTAAATGTTCTTTCATATCCTTTGATACCGGTTCCATTGTCCTTGAGCCATATCGATGGAAGTTTGAAAAAACTGATAAATCAAAATTATTCAAATTGTTAGAAAAACGCGATCCCAATAACCCTGTTCCAAATCATATTGACTGTACTATATTTGATGGATTCTACTTTTTACATATTTTAGGTAATACTCAACACTTTCGGCCAATTAGCTATTCATATTCTTAAAAAGGCTTGTAAAAGTTCAAGCAACAGGATCGATATAATTTTTGATAAATTTGTGAATCCATCAATTGAAGATATTGAAAGAGACAGGCGTGCGGGATGTACAGAACGGTTCAACGTTTTTAATATTACGGGAGAAGACCAAAAAGTACCCAAAGACTTCATAAAAGCCTTAAGAAATGATTCCTTTAAAACAGAACTTGTAAAATTTTTAGTAAACTATTGGGCAACAGATGAAATAATTGTAATATTAGGCCATAAAATAAACTGTGAAGATACATGTTACTTGTTTTATGAGTTGAAGGACAAATTAAACAAGATCTTGATAATCTGCTTTGTTGTGCTCATATTGAATCTGATACCAGAATTGTTTTTCTTATTTCAAAATTACCAGATAATACAAACGTTATTATTCGTGCCTCAGATACAGATATTTTCATAATAATTTTAGGTAATATGAATAAGTTTTTAAATAAAGCTAAGATATGGATATAAACTGAACTTAAATCTACAAATAATTTACGATATATTGCAGTGAATAATATATACGATAGTTTGGGAGAAACTTCCAGCTTACCATGCCTCAGCAGGTAGCCTCCTTTGCAAGAAAGGGCAAAACATGGCAATTATCTTTTATAGAAAAATGTCCGAAAACTGTAGAAATATTTGCTACATTTGGTAGTTCTGAACAAGTTTCCGAGGAACAAATAATCTGTGTTGAAAAGTTTGTATGTAAGATTGGTAGATTGGTTGACCATACATAGATAAAGTACGGCTGGATATTTTTATAAAAGGTTTTGGCATATAATTGCAACACACGAGAAAAACCCCTTTGATAAAATAAAAAATATAGATGGTAGCTCAATGCCTCCTTGTCGCAATGTTTTGATTAACAAAATTAAAAGTGTAAATCAAATTTGCGCAATATGGAATTTTGGAACAAATCCCGAGCCATTTTTTTATCGATCCGAAGAAAGCGGTTGGTCTTTAGTTGACAACAGATTTCAGATTAGCGCCCCATACACAGCAATCCGCCTGTCCGTACAGTTCAGATACGCAGAGATTTGATTCGACAGATCCGGATCGGACGAAGTAAATTTTTGCGTGTCCATTAATTAACATACCAAGCATGCGTGTCTGATCTTCATACATGATTCGAGGTATCAAATCTCTCCGTTTGTGGAGAAGAATCTTAAATTTCAGACAGATTCGATCTGGCGCGTGGTCTCTTGGCTAAGCTAAAAGATCTGGACGTTGCAGAAGAAGATTAGTGATAAGTGTGTGTTGAAATGTCCAAATGTATACTTTTTAGTGCATAGATCAGTGCATACAAATCTGTTTTTGAAACATTATTAAAATCAGAGATACACAGGATAGTGCTGGATTGACGCGAATGTTAATTTTTGTATTCTCCTTTTTTTTAGTTTCCGAGTACAAAACAAGAATGGATAGAAATTGCGCAAGGTTTCAAAAGTCGCTGGCAGATGATGATTTGCGGAGGAGCACTAGACGGAAAACATAGTCGGATTGAACGTTCGGCTTTATCAGGGTCTCAATATTATAATTATAAAAACTTTTATAGTATTTGGTATTTTTTTGTCATAAAACCACGATCTACGTTTGAAAAATAGGCCTGGCAATACCTTACCAGCTCATCATAAGCTCGATTTTTCAGATTTTTATTGGTATATTCTTTTGCTGTTATTTGCCATAAACAATTATGCCTTCTATAAATTTCTATAAAGTCGGTTAAAAATTTTCGTGTCCACTCAGCCATAATTTTTAATAACACTATTATTCGCGCGTATACCCACTGACGGCGAGATTTGGCCTGCAAGTTGAAACCTGTAGATTTAATATGTACGAAATTCTATCCACGCCGTAACTGGCTCGTGGTTAACCATTCACGCACTGATATCCTTACGAATTTGGCTCACCACGTATCAAATATGACAGATATTTCGCTCGTGTATGGGGCGCAATTGATTGGTTTGAAGGTTCACAAACTCCTAGCAAAATAGAAGAAATCTTAGTTGAAATAGTTGATACTGACGACGAAAATTTCGTTTACAACCAATCAAGCGATGAAGATGATTAGGATATCCGTCTTATTGGTTGCCTTTAAAAGTATCATAAGCCACTATTTTATGAAGAGAACACAAAAAATATTATTAATTCACAGAATACAATTTATTATGAAAAGATGAATAGAACAAAAAGTCTGTTAGTTTCATCTTTGTTTAAGATTTAATATTCTTGTGTTTTAATAATAAAATAATATTTTCCCTTTTTATTTGCAAACTATAATATTAAATATTAATAATGTATTCACATATTAATTTAGGCATTTTCAGGAGTATTTTTAGGAGAATATACCTACCAAATATTTTTCCCATAGTATAAATTGTTAGTATGTGTTATTATTTTTTATATTTTCTATCACATATTTATGTTTTTTTTATTTCCACTTTGTGAATTATTGTTTATGAAGGTCGTAACTCATTAAAAAATGTGTAATATATATATGCCGCATTTTATTCAAATGTAATGATGAGGTCCTGTACCTGTCGTAATGTGGGAATGCAAACTTCGCAGTAGCGAATCTACCTGTTTCGAGTTTGCGACCACCTACTGGTGGCAGACTCCTGAACTTCGAAATATAATAATATTTTCAATCGTTTTGCAACAAAAGTATTCTGGTAATATTGAGACACTCTTGACCAATCCGTTACATCATTTTTTACAACTATCGACGCGTCTGTCTTCTAAACGCGACCGTCTTCCGAAGTTTCTTTTTTACCATAAGAATAATTGAACACTATAGTAATTATGTGCAAAAAATTATACTGGTAACTAATGACGATCGTGAAAGCGTTTTTTGAGAAATTTTTGGGGCGTCTGTTTCCACATTGAGACCGTATGGCACGGCTGACGTATGTATTTTGTGTTCTCTTTACTTTTCCCTCTTCATTGACCCGAATATCTTTTTGGTAATAATGATGTGGTTGTACGTCAATTTTTTCAAAAATTCTAGAACTGCTGTGCCTAAAGGCGACCGTTACGGCTCGGCAGACGGGCGGATCTCTTTTTAAGATGCTTACAACCTTACAATAGACGAGGAAAGTGATGATGTCACTAATGTCATTCTTGTCAAAAACTGATTCCAAACAAACCTCCGTCGAATTTATATCAGCTTGTCCGATAAATCCGATATTGTTTCCATTAACGTTTTTCAACCTCTTTTGCCTGAGAAAAAAAATCCAAACAACCAAACACAAACTGATAAGCAAAGCAGCAAATCATCAACAAAGAATGTCACCTAAAATTATTTGTTTGGAATCAGTTTTTGACAAGTATGACATTTGTGACGACACACTTTCCTCGTCTATTCAAAACTCGAACCTTTGGTAACTATGAGGCAGTTCATTTTACTGCCAGCTCTGGGATTAATATCTGCGCGTCGCTTTCAGGCAACAATTCACAAAATTATTCAAGTGGAAACCGAAAACATTGACTCAACTACTTCACTATAATAGCCTAGTCAAAGTTCACACTGGTCGGGTTGAAGATTGGTTTGTTGGAAATTATTATTCAATATATAGATTTATTTTTAGTAGGTAAATAAGAAAACTTACAAGTAGGTAATTACACAAAAAGTTAAAATGAAATAATTTTTTTAATACGGCATTTAAAATATTATGGTAATGGTTGGCAACCTAAATTATCGTTATCGGTTTCACTGTCAGACAGTTCTGATTCAGTCCCACTAGTATCTTCTCCAAGATGTATTACTATTTCTTGCAGCTCATCCATAATGTGCTCTCTTGCCATATATGCTTCTTCAACCTTCTTTACATGGGCGCAAATGTTTTTACAGTTTTGAATTGTCACTTGCTGAAATTTTTATTCTGTGAGCTGTCGCACATCACCTAGTTTAAATGAGACATTACAGGCTGCTACTTCATTCTTTACCAATTTTTTTCAATAGGGTCTAGCTCCGGATGGTATGGTGGTAAACGTAGTGTTAACATGTCATGTTCCGCTAGAAGCGTATCAACAATATACTTAGTATAAGTTGGTTTATGCGTTTTAATTAATGCAGCTTTAAAGGCATTGGCATCATATGTAATACCTCGTTCCGTTAGCCATTGCTGCATCGCTGCTTTTTTCCACGAAAAATTTGGAATAGGATCCACCTGTACATTGTGGTAGGACGCATTATCTATCACTAAAACGCATTTTCGTGGAGCATTAGGGATAAATTTATCTTTTAACCATTGCGTGACATTTGTAGAATTCATTTCGTCATGGTAGTCGCCTGTTTTACTTTCCGATGTGAATATGATTAAAGCATTAGGTACGAATCCTGATGCACCACCGGCATGTAAGATAATGAGACGTCTTCCTTTGTATACGGGAAATTTTAAACATTTATTCTTGCCATCGTCCCACGTCTTTGGTACCGTATGGGACCTGTGGAAGTTTCATCGCAATATTTTATGGTTCGACCTTCCTGCTTATATTTTTTTAATTTTCTTAAATATTCAATCCGTTTAGATTGAATGTCAAATTTCTCAATCAAAACTTTTTTATTGTCTTGTGCTTTTCTCCACCTGAATCCCATTTTTCTAACTAATTTTCTAAACGAATCAATCTTGCCTGTAAAATTGAGACCCTCTTCATTTTAACAGCTCCAATTATCCTTTTCATAGTAGGCCTCCTTTTCCGAATAGCTGTATAGTTGTAAATGATTTTCCTAATTATTTCTTCCTCAAATTCATCAACTGATCCCTTGGAAGTTGAGGGTTTGTTTATGGTCTTCCTTGGTGATTTAAAGGGAGTAGCAGGTGATTTTTCCTTACCTTCATTAATTATTGTTTTGACAGTATTGATGCCAACTCCACAAGCTTTAGCTACTCTCTCTTGTAGATTGCTCAGAGGAATTGTTAGAGCTTGTTGTTCTTTCTCGCTTTGCATAAACTCATAAACATTATAGATAATTTCTCGACCTTGACTGTGAATTATTTTCTTGGAACTGCTCATGCTTGCAGAATGTTATCTGCAACAAAGGGGTTGACAAATTATTGTCAAACATGCTGTGAGTTTTTTAACATTTGGTTAAATTTAATTTGGATATTATGTTGACGAAAGAGGATGCATTTAAAACGCATTCTTTAAAGTATACAGGACAGGTATTTCTAGTATACAGGACAAGTATTTCTACTATACAGTAAACAGCTGCTTGAATTCAAAATAAAACAATAACTAAATTACAAATTGGTTGCAAAAAAACAAAGTGTATCTTGAAAGTAAGGAAGTTCTCAACAGAAAAAACGCATTCCTCCCAGTTACGGTCGCTACCCAAAATGCGTTTTTGTCTAAATAATTTTGTTTCAAATGTTCTTTTTCACACAATCAATTTTAATGTTAATAAGAAAACGCATTTAGCACTTTTTTGTAACTGCTAAAAATAATTATTATTCAACTTACCTATATGGATATTATCAAACTATATTTCAAAATAATACTTGAATATACCAATACACACTTGCCTTTTATACCAGGTCTTTCTTATTCATCAATACTGATAATTGAACCCCTAATATAAATAACAATATCTACATCTACGTAAATTACCTATATCATTTTTACCTGAAAGTGTGTTCATGGTCGACAATGTGGACGGGCTACATTAAAAACGGGTGAATATACTAAGTAACTTACATTTTCAAAAATTGAAACGCAATTTGTCTGTACTATATCTTTAATTGGTATGAACACGTGCATCGTCGATCTTTACCAAACGCTCGTAGGACTCGAATGCGGATGTTTTTAAAACTTTTAGTAGACGACAGCCAAAACGTAAATTTGTACTCTGTACTGATGCTGAACAACTTTTCTAAATAACATTTCCATAGAGTACTTTACTCCTGTCTCAAAATCAAACATTTGAAGGCTCCTCGTACATTACGTGTGTTTTACTGTATTTTGTTGGTGCATGTTCAGTTTTAGGGGATGCACAAACTTTTATCAAGAATAACTTTTCGTCGAAAAACCCTTAATAAATAAGTTTTCCATATAATAATAATAATAATAATGAATGCTTTCATTGCAAATATCAAAATAGATAACAATCATCTAACGATTAATAAATACATTGCAAAAGGTAGAGTTCGCACTTCTTTGAGTATTAATCAAAGAAGCAGCGCTCTTCCACTCAACCTTGGTGGATAATAAATCTTAAAAAACTTTAGAAAATCAAATTTAAAAAAAATTAAACTTTCAATTGACGGAATGACTTGAATAGCAGTCAGCCGGAGTATGGAACATCAATCAAGTAGGCATATCTGGATAGACGTTTCTATGTAAACTGAATAGTTTTAGTGAGTAGTGCATTCTTTAAACTTTTTTTGTACACCATATCGTTATTCTGTTTCATTCTGTCTGGAATAAGATTATACATTTTTGGTATATTGTAGGAGAACGAAGCTTTGAATTGAGATGTGTTGTGCTGGGGGATGGATATTTTGTTTTCGAATCGAAGATCTCTGTGGTGGGTTTATGATCTGTATTTAATTATTTTGTAAATACAGATACAGGAGACGCCTGTTTTCCATATTTAGCCGCCCAATTGTGACAAATAGGTAGATGTGGGTTTTCTCCTTGTTACGCCAAATATAAGTCGTATACAGGAGTTTTGAATTCGTTGAAGGCGATTTTTATCAATTTGTCTCAAGGCAGGCCCAAAAACACAGTCTGGATAGTTGAGTTGCGATAATACCAGAGATTAACAAAGAGTTATTTTCTTATTTCTAGTCAGCATTTCTCGATTACGATATATCATTTTGAGGTTGCAGAAAGCTTTTTTTACTAGTGAGGATGTGTGTGCTGCAAAGCAGAGATCATCGTCCATCACTAGGCCGAGGTTTTTCTCGCAATGTGATAGTTGTAGGTTTTCGTTATTGATTCTTAGTGATATAGCGTCATATTTTTCCTTCCGTAATTTTCTCCTACCGAACAGCAGCGCTTTGGATTTAGAATTATTAATTTGCAGGCAAAATTTTTCAGAAATCGAGAAAAGATTATTCAGGTCATCATTTATCTTTTCACAAGCCCTCTCTATTTCTTCTTCAAAGTCCAGGTAAATTTGAGTGTCATCAGCGTAGAATACTGTTGTAAATGCTCATGGAATTCAGATGTATAAATTGTGAAAAGTAGGGGACCCAAGATCGAGCCCTGTGGTACACCACGATCCACAACGGTAAAATCATCCGTAATTTTTAGAAGAGCAGTATGCAGCTATGCTGCTGGCGAAACCCTGCCTGTTGTTCGGGGAGAATGTTGAAGGTGCCCAAATGGGGTCTCATTTGTTCCGCGATTATTTTTTTGTAACCCTTCGACAGAGCGCAGAGAATGCTTATCGGTCGAAGATCACTTAATTGCGTTGGGTCTGATTTTTTTGGGATTGGAATGACTTTGGCTCTTTTCCATAATGTAGGGTAAATGTTATTTTCTATACAAAAATTGTATAGGTGCGTGATGTATGGTAAAAGAATAGGACAACAATGCAAGATCATGTTGATATTTATTTGATCGGGACCAACAGCCAATGATTTTATTGACAGTAGCTTCTCAAAAACCTTGTTTTCTTCTACTGGTGAGAACCTAAATATTTCAGTATTATTCATTTTATTAGAGGAAAAATAATCAAGGAGTGTGTAATCTGGATTGTTTGAATCAGACCCAATGCCAGCAAAAAATTCATTCACTACTTTAGGATCATTCAGATGAGGGGGTAAATGGGATTCTTTTTTGGAATTAATTTCCAGTTGTCGTAGGACTTTCCACATATTCTCTTTGTTATGGATTTTATATTGAAAGTAATCTTTTTTCTCTCTCTTAATTGCATAGTTAACTTCATTTTTGAGATATGGTGCATACTTTGGAGATGACACTGTATATGTGTTTTGGGACGATTTTATCGCCGCTACCATGTACACCAACGGCATGATAGGATATATAATAGCAGCAAAAAAATTATAGGCATAAGGGTTGCACGTGGCCAAAAGGTACCAGTGATGGCGCAAACCTGTGATTTTTTTTATTTTAATTTTAGACGATTTTCTCGTTCTCGTTTCCATCATGAATGTACCGTAAAACGGGGTTACTTGATCAAAATTTTAGGATATTTCGTTATGTCTGGGAGTTATTGAGTTGTTTTCATAGAATCTGTTGTCCGAAAAGGTATCTTTTTACTGATAGGAAAAGATCCTGATAGTTGAAAAAATTCTAGGTCTTCCCTGTTTTTGAAAAAAAAATTTGAATGGTCATTTTTCAAGTTACCCCAGTTTGGGGTTACTTGAAAAATGGTCGTTTTTGAACGATTTTCCCATCTTAGACTATTGTAGGATAACTTGAAAACCATATAAAGAAAAAAAATCACCTAGAATGGGTGAAAAATCAATTCTACGTATTTTTTTTGCTCTAGTAAAACAAAACACGATATACTCATATATAATATTTATTTAAAGAGTAAATAACAAAATAAAATAGTATTCCTGAACAACAATAAAAAAATATAACATAAAAAAATATTCTGACACAATAATAATACTTGAGTGTTTAAATAATAGTGAACTTAAGGTGACCTCTTCTCAACACTTCTGGCTTCCCCATTGGTGATATAATTTCATCGGGTAATACCAAAGAGGTGTCTGGCACATTTGAAAAAATATAGGTGGTTTTAATTTTGTCAGATGACCTCAGGAACGAGCACATGAATGAGCCGTCTTCCATCTTTTCTGTTATTTTCGCAACATATCGCTTAGCTTCTCCCTTTGCTGTCTTAAGTTCTACTAAAATAAAATCATCGATTTCATAATTTGTGAGTTCAGTCTTCTTAGTTGCATTATCAGTCATATCATTATCTACTCCGTCGTCAGCTTCGATGTTTTCTTTATCTGATATATCCATCAATTCACCAATATCTTCACATTCAATATTTTCTAGATCGGAAAATGTTTCTAGCTCATCTGAACTAGTATCCATTGGTACGAATTCTTCATCACTTTCCGAGGAGTTATCGTCTACATTATTTCGTGTTAAGTTTACTTTTTTACCTGTTTTAGTATTTTTTGATCCCTTCGATCTGTTGCCTATTTCTTCAGGTACGATATCATCTGCTGTGATACTTCTCCCAGATTCTACTCTAAGTTTCTTTCTTCTTCCTACAGAAGATGGTCCGGTACGACCAAATCTGTTGTTTGCGAACACTTCTTTAAGGGACGCGGCTATTCGTGTTTCAGTGTTCTCTTCCGCCATGATTTCCCTTGGCAGCTTAGTGGGTATTTTTTGTCTATCAAGGGGGACTAAACCTGTTGCTGCGAACCCTGACTTGATGATAGTTTCTTTGTTAGCTTCTACTTCAGTCAATGCTCGCTTCAGAAGACGAGGAAAGTGGTCCTTCCTGATGACTCCCTTATAGTGTTTTTTCCAGACGCGAAGGATTTTTCACCAAGCCCCTTTCAGTGGTCGGAAACATGAAACATCCAAAGGCTGTGTTAGATGTGTACTATTTGCAGGTAATAGTATGAAACGTATTTGGTTCTCCTGGCATTCAGTTATCACATCTAGAGATATGTGGCTTGCTAAATTATCTCCAATAATCACTTTTGGTCCCGGTGGGAGTGACTTACAGTAGGGTAGCAATATAGTGCGGAACCAACCATGAAAAATCGTTGCATCGAACCAACCTGATTTTGTACGATTATATCTGGCTCCCTCTGGACCAAATTCAGTCCACGTAGACCATAAATTATCAGCCTTATATACAATATATGGCGGCAGAAACTTTACTGACGCCGTACATGCAAACATTACGGATGTTGCAGCCTTGGATGAATCCATGATTTTCTCTGCTCTTTTGCTCTTTCTTCGGACAATGACTTTCACCCTTCCAGGGTCATCAGTGAAATTAGTTTCATCGTAGTTGATGATTCCTTCGGGAGAAACGTTTTCAATATTTTGGGTCAGGTTATCGAAAAATTTGTTTATGACCTCATAATTAACTGCGGCTCTGCTCTCTTTAATGGATTGAGAAAATCTATTTGAAAGTTCAGTATTTCTTCGAAGGAAATTGGTCAACCAGCCCTCTCCAGGTCTATTATCTTTGAATTTGCGATCCGTGGTTCCAGATCTGCCTAAATAACTTTTGACAAGGTCAGCCAAATCTTGTTTCTCGAATGGAAAACTCCAGTCTGCTGCAACACTAAGACCATTACAGATGAGCCTTTCTTTTTGTTCTGATAAGATTGTTGGACAGCCTGGATTTTTCATGTGAAGTCCTCTTACTTTTCTGCTCAGAGTGGCTACAGGAACATTAAACCTTTCCGAAAGTGCCTTTAGAGTGATCTGTTTATCCTCCCTGTACAATTGTACAGCCTCCTGGACGCTCTCCTGGTCATAATTCCGGTAGTTCCTGGCTCCGAGACGTCGTTTATATGTTCGAACCATTTTTTCAAGTTACCCCTGAAAACCCCCAAAAAAAAATATGTACGCACCTGCGTGTTCAAAGGATTTTTCGAATAATTCATCACAATAAACAAGTTATGCAAAAAAAAATATTAACATTGTTTCGGTCCCTAAACCTCATCTACACATTCAAAAGTATTCACACTACAAAAAACTCCATTTTTCTTACCTAATTTCATAAATTTTTTGCACCCACACGAACTATGCATCAACGTTTCTTGGTAGCCAACGTGCATGTAGATACCATCAGCTGTGTATCCAGCGATTATTTTAGTTCTACTACTAATAGGTAGATGTCAGTAAATTTTAACATATCATCGCGCATGCATTTATCAAGTTGCCCCGGGATTTCAAGTAACCCCGTTTTACGGTACCATAAAAGAAGTGGCATAAGGTTTGCGGATGTCGAAGTGAGGTTGAGTGCCGGAATTAAATTTTTTATATGAGGGCCACGTGGCGACAGCTGAAATTTTTCATTATTCTTGTCAGAATGTTCAAATTTTTCACTGGTCTCAAAGGCATAAACGAGAAAATCGTCACCTGAAATCTGTCACCCAGTCTATTAACTTGAGTTGAGTTCGGGCAACTTCGGGTGCACTTTGAAGCATTTAGATTAACACTCAGTTACATTTACAACACATTTCCCAACTCTCAGATTAAAATCCAAAATAAACAAATCGTAGATATTGAACTCTACTTTCAAATGCTGTTTACAGAATTTGAATCAAATGATTTCCCCTAAATCGACGCTTTTAGAAAGATTTGCCCTCGAATTGTTTATAATGCGATTGTGCAAAAACTATACAACCGATAGAAACCATATTGCGCACAGTTGAACCACATGTTATTATCTATCAGTTTCCGCTTCAGATTTATAAAAATTATGAATTTTTGAAAAATGGTCTCTTTTCCTAGGTTTTCCCGGATTTTCTCAGTGAAAATTCACCGATTTGGTAGTATCAAAAACGATTTTGTAGGTTTTATAATTTTCAACAAAAGTTTTATTTACTGTAATACGATTCAGCCAATACTTTTTGAGATATTCGCAAAAAACAAAAAATTGTAATTTCTTTACTATTTCTTGGTTGAAAAATTCCACAAAGCGAAAATCGGGGTTGTCATTTACGAACTATATTATAAAAAGTAGTGTAGGTCGTTTGCGTTTTATTTTTTGTAATAAGAGCCTCCCATTTTTATCCACTATGAAGGAAACTAATATACCTACTCTACCTACTACTACTAATTATTAATTTATTATGACGAAGAGAAAACATTTTTTCAATGTACTACGAACTTGAATAATGAGCTGTAAGGGATATCCTTAGCAGCATTCATACTATTTTTACACTTGGCAATTTCCAGACTCTCGAATGCATCGAGAAGTCTATGGTCATGAACCAATTGTCTCGTCAATTGGGTCCCCCACATACAAAATAGCGAAATGGCTCACAAAAGAGTTTGAGAGTCTTCCAGTGGCACAACCAAGCCTTAGTGTGAAAAATTCACTAGAATTCATCGACCAGAAAAGGAAACGTAAAACTGGAAGAAGGAGAAATCTTAATCTCTTTTGATGTAAGTTCTTTGTTTCCAAGTGTCCCAATACCCACAAGTTTGGAATATTTGAAGGAGTTACTGCTGACCAATGGTCTGAGTGAGGAAATAGTCAGAGAGTACTTAAAACTCGCCAGACTTTGTATGAAGCAAAATTGCTTTCAGTTCAATAACTGCTTCTACGAGTACAGCCATGGGCAACCCTGTGTCTCACTTCCTTGCCAATTTGTTCATGACTAGATTTGAAATGGAAGTAAGAGATAGCTTCAGCTATTTTCCTAGGGTTTGGGTTAGATACGTGGACGACGTGTTCTCTATCTTTGATACGAAACAGGTCGATATAGACAGTTTTGTTTCAGAATTGAATAGCCAGTTTCAAACCATATCGTTCACGTATGAAACTGAAAACAAAAAACAGCTACCTTATTTAGATGTGTTAGTAATTAGAAATGATCAAAATCAGCTTGAATTAGATGTCTACAGGTAGAACACGAGCAAACTCCGATACATCCCTGAGAGCTCCCACCATTGCACACAACACAAAATGGCGGGACTAAATTTCTTGGTTAATAGACTTTTGTCGTTCCCACTCAACAACGAAAGATTTAAACTGAGAAAATGATAATCAGTGAGGTGGCTGAGGTTAATGGTTATTCTGTGGACTTGGTGGATAAATTGATTAGAAAACATAGATTTGAAGAAACCCTTCGTAGTTCTTCGACTTTTCAAAAAGAGAAAAACCCTCCTGAATATGTCGTCATTCCATTCGAACCTCGAGTTACGCGAGGTTTCGAAGGTATTTTCAGAACCCTCAATATGAAGGTGGTATTCAAAACTTCGTGTAAACTTCAACAAGTAGTGGGTACTCCCAAAGATAAAACAGATGAAAGAGAAAAGTCGGGGATTTATGAAATTAGCTGTAGGTAAGGACTGCGAGAAAAAGTATTTGGGTCAAACCCGAAGGGTCATGAAAGTACGGTTTAGAGAATACATTGCTCATATCCGATATTCAAGACCCGATAAAAAGAGTGTGGCCAAACATGCTTTGGATCACGACCACCGATTTGATGAAACAAGCTTAAAATTAATCAGACAGGTTCATGACCATAGACTTCTTGATGCATTCGAGAGTCTGGAAATTGCCAAGTGTAAAAATAGTAAGAATGCTGATAAGGTTCCTATCCCTAACAGCCCATTATTCAAGTTCGTAGTACATTGAAAAAATGTTTTCTTTTCTTCACGATAAATTCATAAGTTATTGTTTTTTCAAAAAAAAATATGTCATCAAAACGAGTAGGGTAACATTAAAATTAATTTAGAGCAGGTAAATTACTAGAAGTAGTAAACAACAAAGGTAGGCAAATTTGATAATGAGTGCGGTTGCCCCTCAGATAAGTAGTAGGTAGAGTAGGTAGATTCGAAATGTTAGATAATTTGACGTCCATTAAGAAATAGTGGTATAAATAGAAGTAAGTTATGATAAGTGGTTTACTAAGCTTTTAACTCCTGAAGATGCTAACTTTGTTGGCGAAACGCGCGTCGAGTGTGATGGTGACGTAGTTTTGGTGTTTTGAGTAGTTTCTCTTTTCTTGAATTGTATTCACACCAAAGGTTCCGAAATATTCATTCATTTGATGTTTTATCAATGATTTTGTTATCCAATTTTTATTTTTAACTTCACTATTTTTTATTTCGAAGTGTCTTGTTGATACTTGTACATATGTGTTTATGATGTTATTGAATTTTTCTGTTGTTATTAGCATATATCTCAAGTGTAAATAATAACTATCTGACTCATAGGTAATTCATAATGCTGATTAAATGGATAAACAAGTTTATTGTACTAATCCTAAAAAGATCTACTTCATGGCTGCAAAACTACGCTATAACACTTCAAAATGCAGTCGTACCTAAATCACTTTACATTAAATATCTGTCACGGTAAATCAGACTATAATATCATTATGGCGTCTAGTTTGAAAAGGAAAAATGACATATGAAACTCCTTATTTCTGAACCGATTCAATAACATGAGTATCCTTTTTTGAAGCGTTGTTGTGGTCTCTCTCTTCTTCTTCATCGATTATGCTGATATCTCTAATAGACGGTCTGTGACTTCTCCTCCAACCCTCTGGTTGTATGCGGAATGTTGTTTTAGTCAGCAATTTTGGGCCCAGAAGTGTGATTAGTATGGCACCTATAGGAGCTGTTAACATTATAGACAACACGCAGGTAGTCAGAATTTTCTCAGCGAACCCATGTTCATCCGTTTTTGCCAAAACCATTCCCAACGTGACTGGTCCTAAAGCCGCCTGTTGAAAAAATAAATTATTAATTCAAATACTTCTCGAATAGACATGGACACAAAAAAATCGTATCGCTACAAATATGCTTCAAAATACACAATGCATATACAGGGTGTTTCAAATCCTCACTATTGGGATTTTGGAAACTATGAGAGATACGAAGATGGTTGAATTGAGGCAAATTTGCGCGTTTACCTGACTAGCAATATGCCGTTGAGAAAGTCCTGAAATTCCGAGTATATCCGGAGATATCCGGAAAAAACAGAAATTTTGGAAAATGTTTTTTTATTTTTTTCTGGTTTTATTTTTCGAAGGATTCGAAATTAAATTGCACTTCCACATTGCCACTTTTTCTCTGCTACTTAATAAATTTTTTAGATTTGCTATCCGACGTTTCGTTTTCCGGCCATCATCATCAACTTTATTTTTTCTCATGTGCGCTACATTGGATTTTTTCTGTTTTGAATAGAACCAAATTTTTCCTTTTCAATGATGTATCATAAGTTATCATTCTTTTTCGAAAAATTGGAGATATTGAAACAAATTAATTCTTATCATAATAGGCTTTGAATTTGATGTTTCTAAATTTGACTTTCAATTTGTTACACTCCATTACATTTTAATATTGTACAAGTCATTGAATTTTTGGCAAAAATGGCTTTCAGGATTGAAGAAAATAGAGATATGATACAAATTTATTACAAATACGATAAAAACAGTGTTAGGAACGACATCGGACATGTAATTAAACTTGTATCCCGAAAGACGACAACCACATCGAACTATGTTCAAGTTATTAGATCAAAATCTCACCAAGTTTGGTTCATTTGAAAAGCCGAGGAAAAAATACGGAGACAGAATGGACGAGGAAACTAAAGAAAATTTGATAAATGAGGTATGTATGAGGTAAATTATACATTGTGTCCTTTTCAATAAAAATTAATAATTTGCAGATGAACATGAACCCGGGGAAATCTACACGTCAAATTTCCTCCGATATGAATGTTTGTCATATACAAGTGCTTGGAGACATCTCAAAAAAAGCGGTTCAAAATGTTACAAAATACGCATATCTCAAAAATTTCATCCAGGTGATCCCGAAAGGCGATTAGAATTTTGTAATTGTCTAATAAGAAGACCTGATTTTCCTGATATCCTGGAAAATGTAATTTGGACAGATGAAATCACTTTTACGAATTGTGGGATATTCAACCGAAATAGCGAACACATTTATCAATTCAATTTATTTTTCCAAGAATTTATAAGAGGGAAAAAGAATCACATAATGCAAATAACATGAAGGTAAATACAACATTAAGAATAAATTGATAAATAAAATCATGAAATCAGAATTAGAATGGATTCAATGGAGTAAGTACTTCTTTAGATTATTTTTAAATCGCAATTTACCTTATGTTTTTAAACAATTTGGAAGTTCATTGTAAAATTTCACACCATCAAAATAAATTGATTTCTTTCCAATAAGTATTTGTTTTAACTTTGTTAACATATAAATTTTGGGCTTGTTGGGTCAGGTGATTGTGTTGATCATTAATAATTTTTAAAATTAAAGTGGAATGTTTCATGTTATTCTCAACAAGATGAATGAATGTGCAAATTTTCAATTTGTATAGGGAAGGTATATCCAGTAGCTTTCTTGGTTTATACAAGTAAACAGTTGGTTCTTGGTTATCAAGTTCAAAAATACATTCAATAATTTTATTTTGCAATGATTTCAAAGGTTTAAGTAAATAGGTCGAAGCAGTGCTCCAAACTGAAATCAAATATTGAAATTTAGTGTATGCCAACGAAAAATGTATGGATTTTAGATATTTAAGCGAATGCAAATTTCTAATTTTAAAAATAATTCCAACTTATGGTGAAATCTGCCTCCTTAAGTTCTCTATATGTCTTGCCCATGATAAATTCTCATCTATAAAGAGTCCTAACAATTTTTGTATGGTACGGTAATTTATGTATTCATTATTGAATTTGATCGGATCTTTCAAATTATCGTTTGACGATTTTTTTGTAATGAATATGTATGAGGATTTTTCGTAATTCGATGTCAATTTATGACAGATGAGCCATAATGAAATTTTTTATAGATCTCTTTGCATGTCATTTTTGTTATCACTTTTTCCGCCATATATTATTGTGGTGTCATCAGCAAACATTTTAATTTTTCCAGATAAATCTAAATCAGCTAAAGAGATTATATAAATGAGAAAAAGGATTGGTCCCAAGATGGATCCTTGTGGAACTCTACAGATGAAAGTTTTCTCAGTGCTGAATTTGTCTCCTATATAAACAAACTGTTTTCTATTTGAAATATAATTTTGAAACCATTCATAAACAGGACTTCTGATACCTATTTTATACATAATATTCAACAAAATTTCGTGATCTACAGTATCAAATGCTTTACGAAGATCTAGTGATAGTATACCACATTCCTTATGAGAGTCTATATCGAGTTGAAATTGAGTGATAACATCTAAGACAGCTGATTCAGTATCACTAGACTTTCGAAAACCGTATTGTCCACTATACAACAAATTTGATTTTTCTAGGTATTCCAACAATCTGCTATGCTTTTCTATAATTTTTGAAACAACTTAAAGAACTGAGATTGATCTATAATTTACCATTAGATATCTCTTGCCTGTTTTGAAAATTGGTTTTACTTTGGCTATTTTTCATTTTTCAGGCGTAAATCCTGACGAAAAAGTTAAATTTATTAATTTACTCATTATTGAAGCAAGTTCTGATTTCATAATCTTTACAATTTTTGAGTTGATATTGTCGAACCCTGGAGCTTTTCTTAGGTCTAGATCACTAATTACTTCTTCTGTTTCTTCAGAGTTGGTAGGCCTGAGATACATAGATGATAATTTTGATTGCATCGAAATTTTCTTTGTAGTTGTGAATCTATTGAATTCTTTATAAATTTTCTGTTTACATTCAATTTTCTGTCCATCTTCCAAAATATATTTAATATTGTCTTTTCTACCAGATTTATTGTATAGCATTTCATTCATTGTATTCCATACTGATTTCGGGGTGGCATTGATGAATTTTTCTTGGTAATACTTCTCTTTTGCTTCTTTAACACTCTTTTTAACTAATTTATTATAATGATCATAATAGTCTTTGAATGAATGGAATTCAGGATAACACTTCTATTTATAGTGAAACTTATCACGTAGTTTGATCAGTCTAGAAATTTTTTCATTAAACCAAGGTTTTGAGTATTTTTTCTTGGGAACATTTTTGGAGCATAAACAACCCCAGGCAGTTCCGAGAAATTCGACCTCAAGTTTTACCTGTGGGTCCTCATTTATTTGACGGATATCTGAATGTAGAAACCTATCACCAGTTTTTAATGTCGATTTTCGAAGACCATTTGGGTTACCTACCTTTGGCTAACTATAACAACATCTGGTTTCGAAATGATGGTGCTCCACCGCACACTACCAGACGAGTATCACATTCTTTTGGGGTACACTGAAAAATTGAGTTTATAGTCAGAGGAAATATCAAAATATTGAGGACCTTCAACACAGCATTGTTAGAGAGTTCGGAAGATTGAGGAGGAGGGAAATTAATCGTGCAGTGAATAATATTCGAAGAAGAGCACAGTTGTGTTATCATGAACAAGGCCAGCATTTTGAGCATTTGCTGTGGTTAACTTTTGTCTTTACATTTTAGTTAACTATTGTCATTTGTTCAAAGTTCTATTTTCATGGAGAAGGATACAATATCTTATTTACCTCATACACACCTCATTTATCAAATTTTGATTGTTGATTCTGTATCCGTATTTTTTTATTGTCTTTTCAAATGAACCAAACTCGGTGAGATTCTGATCTAATAATTCGAACATAGTTCAATGTGGTTGTCGTCTTTCGGGATACAAGTTTAAATACATTTCCGATGCCCTAACACTGTTTCTATAGTATTTGTAATAAATTTGTATCATATTTCTTTTTTCTTCAATCGTGAAAGCCATTTTTCGCCAAAAATTCAATGACTTGAACAATTACAAAATGTCATTGAGTGTAACAAATTGAAAGTCAAAGGACCCCGCACTTTTTGCTATATAAAATGGAGTTTTGTCAAATGTTCCCAATTTTTGGTATTTTGGAGGAGCCAATCTCCCTATGAAATATGTCTGGGCCCAACTCGATCCCATGACTAGTTTTCGAAATACAGGGTGTTAAAGTTAGGAAATGACGAACCCATCTTGTATCTCTAGAGAAAATCAATATATTTGAATTTTTTGCTTGCAGCATTTTAAAAATATCCTTTGGCAACTATTCCCCACATAAAAAAAACTCAATGTCTTTACCGTTACAGGGTGATTTCAATTCATACTCTTGCGATTTTTCGAATTTCGAAATATTGATGCTATATGGTTTGGAAACACTTGTAAGATAAAAATTATCACAGCTTATTTTGTTGTCGCTTCATGTGATATCATCCCATGTCTCAATCATACAAGGCGTTTCACGAATGCTGTGGTATACCGTAATCAATTTCGCTTGAGTTTTCTTTCCCTCCTTGTATGTTTGAAATGATAAATTGTATACATTCCAGTTTTTGAAGATATGTCATTGTGGAAACTAGAGTATACAGGCTGCTAGTGTTTCCAAAACCAATGTTAACCACACGAAAATATCGGAAAACCACAATATTATTCATCACTCTGTAATTTGGAATTATGACCGTCAGGTTTGTATTTTTTGTTCATTGTTCTATTCAAAATATTGTTATTTAGAAGCTGTAGAATTTTCAGCTTTTTTCTATGACTACTTTTTGATGGATTCAGAAAACAATGTAATGCTTGAAAAAATGTATACTTTTATTACCTCACGGAAATTGATGTTTTTCTTATACTTGTACTTTGAGTTGAAACCAATATTGCCAGGTATAATTTTTTGCAATAATGACAGTCTAACATTCGATCTTAGCATACTAGATGTATTTCTAGAAGGATATTTGAATATTACTTTCATGATATTGAAAATTATTGATGATTATTGATGCTCCTAAACTATGTGGCCAATTTATATTTTATCGCTTCGAAAAATTGAGATATTTTTCAAGAGAACAAGACTATATCAACTACACGAATTGATTGATAGCTTAATAATGATGAGTCATTTCACATCATATATCTAATGATTATTGTTGACTCAGTCTGTGACAAAAATCAATACATTATATTTAATATTATTTTAAACTCGTTTCCACACCACCCCACACATGTTGCGAAATTACGCGATTTCTATTTAATTGCTGGTCACTCATAAACAAATTCCACCACTTGATTAGAATGACGGGAACAAATGTTGCATGATTCTGAGGAAGTGAACATAGCTCAGGCACGAGTCGAGGCTGAAAACCTTTGTATCAGAAATGGTCGATGGATCCGTCTGAACCATAGGAATGTACCTACGTTTCCTCGACTCGACTTGAAATACTTGGAATACTTGAAAATACTTACAGGACCCTATCATATTCACTTAGCTGCCTCCTATATTCAAGATACGGTACAGAGAGATGAAGGAGAAGGAAATGTACTTGAAATTGACGTGTATAACAAGGAACCCAATTTTTTGAGATTTAGAATATTTTCTAAGTTTAGGAATGCCACAAAACATATGTTGTGGGTAGTATTCAGGAAAATCCATAGTGATAATATAGAAGATCCGCCTATTTTAGGATACTACTGCACTTGTAGGTCAGGTGCTAGGACTTTAGGGACTTGTGCTCACGTAGCTAGTGTGATAAGGTTCATCGGTTACGGAAGGCATCAAGAAAATATAACATTTCCATCTTGTCGGCTTCTGAATTCTATTTCAGATGCTTCAAATCGAATTCAACCGGAAATTATGAACCTCGGTCCAGAATTGATTTGAGTTACAGGACAATATCTTTGATATTTGCTGGTTTTCGTGAAATTAATTCAAAGTTATGAAATATTTCAGAGTGGACTAGGCCTAAAGGGGATACCACTAAGGAAAACAAAACGCGCTGGAAACTCTACCTCTTGGGTGGTGTGGAAACGAGTTTAAATATTAAATATAATGTATTGATTTTTGTCACAGACTGAGTGAACAATAATCATTAGATATATGATGTGAAATGACTCATCATTATTACGCTATCAATTCGTGTAGTTGATATAGTCTTGTTCTCTTGTAAAATATCTCAATTTTTCGAAGCGATGAGATATAAATAGGCCACATAGTTTAGGAGCATGAACGGTAAAAACGAGGTAGGTAATTAGATTCATCAATAATTTTCAATATCACGAAAGTAATATTCAAATATCCTTCTAGAAAAACACCTAGTATGATAAGATCGAATGTTAGACTGTCATTATTGCAAAAAATTCTACCTGGCAATATCGGTTTCAACTCAAAGTACAGGTACAAGAAGAAAATCAATTTCCGTGAGGTTATAAAAGTATAAATTTTTTCAAGCTTTACAATGTTTTCTGAATCCATCAAAAACTAGTCAAAGAAAATTCTACAGCTTCTAAATAACAATATTTTGAATAGAATAGCGAACAAAAAATACAAACCTGACGGTCATAATTCCAAAATACAGACTGATGAAAAATAATGTGGTGTTCCGATATTTTCATGTGGTTAACATTGGTTTTGAAAACACTAGCACCCTGTATGCTCTAGTTCCACAAGGACATATCTTCAAAAACTGGAATGATCAACTCAAACATACGAGGAGGGAAAGAAAACGAAATTGATTGAGGTATACCACAGCATTCGTGAAACGGCTTGTATGATTGAGATATGGGATGATATTACATGAAACGACAACAAAATAAGCTGTGATAATTTTTATCCTACAAGTGTTTCCAAACCATATAGCATCAATATTTCGAAAAATCGCAAGAGTATATATTGAAATCACCCTGTAACGGTAAAGAGTTCTTGAGTTTTTTTTTTGTGGGGGATAGTTGCCAAAGGATATTTTTAAAATACTGCAAGCAAAAAATTCAAATATATTGATTTTCTCTAGAGATACAAGATGTGGAAAAGTCGTCATTTCTTAACTTTAACACCCTGTATTTCGAAAACTAGTCATAGGATCGAGTTGGGCCCAGACATATTCCATAGGGAGATTGCCTCCTCCAAAATACCAAAAATTTGGAACATTTGACAGAACGCCATTTTATATAGCAAAAAGTCCTTTAGAAACATCAAAGTCAAAGCCTGTTATGATAAGAATTAATTTTTTTCAATATTTCTAAATTTTCGAAAAAGAATGATAACTTATGATACATCATTGAAAAGGTAAGATCTGGTTCTATTCTGTAGTATACTCATATTGTACCCTGTATAAACAAATGTAAGATGCTTGTCTACGAGTGGTTGCCAAGGCAACGAGTAACAATTAGATTTTGTTAAAGTAACGTTTTGTAGTTTTCTTTCCTAGATATATTTGCTAGTAGGGAAAAGTGGAATACAGTTTCCAAAGTAAAAAACACTACAAGTGGCGACGAGATTGTGCGGAAAGTGCAAATTGCAGTTTTCGTAAGTGATACCAGGCGAAATAGTTTGTTTATTCAATTTCAAAAATATGACAGATCACATCGGTCATTTACGAGAATTTGATCCGTCAGTGTCAGATTGGTCAATATTCAAGAGACGCATTGATAATTATTTTGTGGCAAACGACATCAAAGACGATTCACGTAAAGCCGCAATATTACTGAATGTTCTCAATGAAGAGGCGTATAAACTTGCACACAATTTGTGCATGCCTGACGAACCAGAGTCAAAGAAATACCCTGAGCTGATAACTTTACTGACAGAACATTTCAAACCAAGTTTGAGTGTTTTCGCTGCACGTTATAAATTTTACATGTCGCGGAAAATGGTTAATGGATCGGCAAGAGAATGGTCTGCACGTTTGAAAAATGTAGCAGCCTTATGCGAATTCGAAAACGACCAGTTGGAAATGGTTTTAAGAGATTTTTTCATCATGGGTTATGATAAAGGAACAGTACAAGACCGTCTTTTTGAAGAAAAGAAGACAATAACTTTCAAAGGTATTGTGGAAATTGCTACAGCTAAATCTGCAGCCAATCTTTCTCCTGTTTCTGTAAACTCAGGAACAATTATGAAGAGGGAACAAGATATGTATTATGTCAAAACCAAAAATGACAAAAGGCAACAAAAATCGTCTGGAGGAGAACAGTCATTGTCGTCGGGGAGACAGCAGTCATCATCGGCGGGAGGACAGCAGTCGTCGCAGTCAACGTCTAGAGGGCAACAGAATTCGTCAACTGGGAAGACAAAATGTACAGTGTGTGGAAGGAATAACCACCCAGCAGATAAGTGTTCTTTTCGCGAATGTATTTGCCATATTTGTGACAGAAAGGGCCATTTAGCTCCAATGTGTTCACAGAAACGAAATAAAATTAAGAGGAATTTCAATAATACTCATAATCAGAACTATTTAGAGTCAGAATTTTCACTATATAATTTGCAATCAAGAGTTGATCCAATTTTGATAAACTTAAAACTTGATGAAGTTCCTTTTACTTTCAACCTCGATACTGGGTCCAGTTTCACAGTAGTATCTAGACAATTTTATGATGAATTTTTTAAAGATAAGGTTTTATATGAAACTGACAAAATTTTCAATTTATACAATGGAGATACAATTTTTCCAGAAGGTTATATTATTTGTGATGTAAATTTCCAAGGAAAAACTGTTCCCATAAATATTTATGTTATACAGGGTGCATCTGGTCCACCTTTGTTGGGACGTGATTTTTTTCAATATTTTTCAGCTTAACATTGCAAATAATTTTCATATTGGTTTATCTGATGATTTGAATTTTTTACTGAAGAAATTCAGTTCAGTATTTGAGCCTGGCCTTGGTACTTTTAATAAAGGTGTTATATCCATAAATTTGAAAAATGAATCTGTCACTCCAAAATTTTTCCGATCTCGACCTCTTCCATTTGCCATGAGGGAGAAGGTTGAAAGGGAGTTAGAGCGATTGAAAGGTTTAGGTGTTATCGAACCTGTAGATTACAGTCCTTGGGGAACACCGATTGTTCCAGTTTTGAAAAAAACGGATCTGTCAGAATATGCGGTGACTTCAAGGTAACCCTCAACCCTTTCATAGAAGTAGATCAATATCCCCTTCCTCGGATCGAAGAATTATTTGTTAAATTACAGGGTGGCGTTCATTTTAGCAAAATAGATTTGGCAAATGCGTATACTCAAGTGTGCCTCGATGAAAAATCTAAAAATTTGGTAACTTTATCAACTCATAAGGGGTTATTTCGTTATAATAGGGTACCTTTTGGAATTTCTAGTATACCAGCTAAATTTCAAAAATTGATGGAATCACTTTTGGAAGGTTTACCAGGAGTAGTGGTTTTTTTGGACGATATTTTGATAAGCGGTTGTGATCGCGAAGTACATTTATCCCGATTGAATCAAGTTCTGACCAAATTGAAAGATTCTGGTTTGAAAATATCTCTGGATAAATGTCAATTTTTCAAAGAAAAAGTTGAATACTTAGGTTTTATCATTGATCGGGAGGGATTACATACCGCAGAAGAAAAAATTTCAACTATCAATGATGCCCCCACTCCGGAATCTGTTTCTCAACTTAAATCTTGGTTGGGTCTTATCAATTATTATGGTAAGTTTCTACCTAATTTGTCAACAATTCTTCATCCTTTATATAATTTGTTGAAATCAAACGTAGAGTGGTTCTGGTCATCAGAATGTGACCAAGCTTTCACAATGATAAAGGAAATGTTGACTTCCTCTAAAGTTTTGGTGCATTATAACCCGAAATTACCATTGAAGTTGACAACTGATGCATCTAGCTATGGGGTGGGGGGTATATTAACTCATGTTATGCCCGATGGCACTCAAAAACCAATTTCTTATGCATCGCGTACTCTAGCAGCGGCAGAAAAAAATTACTCTCAGATAGAGAAGGAGGGATTAGCTATCATTTTCAGTTTGTGCAAATTCAATCAGTATCTTTATGGGAGAGAATTCATATTGGAAACAGATCATAAGCCACTCCTCACTATTTTTCACCCTGAAAAAGGTATACCTCAATTCTCTGCTAATCGTCTTCGCCGCTGGGCAGTTATTCTATCCAATTACAACTATAAAATAGAATTTGTTAGGTCAGATAAAAATATAGCTGATTGTTTATCGAGATCACCAGAAATAAAGGACGAAAATAGTTGGGAACATGTAGATATTGATTTTATCAATTTCTTTTCCAATAATGAGCATTTTCCAATGCATTTCCAGGAAATCAAACAAGCTACTGAACATGACGAGATAATATCAAAGGTCATGGAATATGTACAGTTTGAGTGGCCCAAAGTAATAACTCAAGATTTTCAACCTTACCATAGGTTGAAAAATGAATTGAGCATTGATTGTAATTGTTTATTATGGAACAATAGACTGATTATTCCATCCAAATTGAGGGACTCAGTACTACGAGAACTCCATTTATCTCATATGGGGGTAGTCAAGATGAAAAGTTTGGCTCGGTCGTATTTCTGGTGGCCTGGTTTGGACAAAAATATAGAGGAAATTTGTAAGAGTTGTGAAAATTGTTTAATGAATAAAAAAACACCGAACAAGGCAATACTTACCAAGTGGCCTTGGCCTGGTGAACCGTGGTCTCGTATTCATCTTGATTTCATGGGTCCATTTTTGAACAAACAATTTTTAATTTTGGTTGATGCTCACACAAAATGGATTGAGGTTTTTCCAATGAGCTCAATCACCTCTAAATCAACAATAGAAATTCTACGAACAACTTTTGCACGATATGGACTTCCAAGAAAAATAGTCACGGATAATGCTTCAACTTTTACTTCGAACGAATTTCAAATGTTTTTGAATAAAAATAATATTGAACATGTTACCTCGCCCCCCTTTCAACCATCTTCCAATGGAGCGGCTGAAAATACGGTTAAAACTGTAAAAAACGCTTTAAAAAATGGGTTTGGAAAAAATGAAGTTGTTGATTTGAACAGAATATTAAATTGTTTTCTATTTGACTACAGAAATACCAAACATTCTATTACTGGCTGCAGTCCAGCTGATTTAATGTTTGGTCGTAAACTGCGTACAAGATTCGATGTTCTTTTACCAGAAAAATCAATAAAGAATCAAAATTTGAAAAATCATGTCAAAACAAAATTTGAAAAACAAAAATTGTATCATAGAGGATCTAGATTTATAGAGTTTGAGGAAGGTGATATAGTTACAGTTAAAAACTATCAAAATGTAAGAAATCCTACTTGGATAAAGGGGATAATACTGGAGAGATTAGGAAAATCTATTTATAATGTAAAAATTCCCGAATTTGATGTTGTATGGAAACGGCATCTGAATCAAATTAAAAAACATAATTTCAGAGAAGCTTCACTTCCTTGCAACATGGAAACAGTTGAAATTGATTCAGATCCTACCCTGCTTCAAAGTTATAATGAAAGTGCTAATAATGAAGTAGTCAGTGGATCTTTACCAACAAGGGTTCAACCGAAACGGAATATCAAACCGATTGAACGACTGACTTATACTTGAATAATTTTTTTATTTAAAGGGGGAGATATTGTAGTATACTCATATTGTACCCGTACTGTATAAACAAATGTAAGATGCTTGTCTACGAGTGGTTGCCAAGGCAACGAGTAACAATTAGATTTTGTTAAAGTAACGTTTTGTAGTTTTCTTTCCTAGATATATTTGCTAGTAGGGAAAAATGGAATACAGTTTCCAAAGTAAAAAACACTACATATTCAAAACAGAAAGAATCCAATGTAGCGCCCATATGAAAAAATAAAGTTGATGATGGTGGCCGGAAGACGAAACGTCGGATAGCAATTCTGAAAACACCATTATGTAGCAGGGAAAAAGTGGCAATGTAGAAAGGCAATTTATTTTCGAATCCTTCGGAAAATGAAGCCACAGAAAAATAAAAACCATTTTCCGTAATTTCTGTTTTTTTCAGATATCTCCGGATATACTTGGAATTTCAGATCTTTCTCAACGGCATATAGTTGGTCAGTCAGTGAACCCAGAAGAGATTTTATGAATCAATTCCAATTACAGCCATTCCCATACGCTTCTGAAAATCAGAAAATGTGTAAGCTACTAATTGTCGACTTTGAATATTTTTCTTAAGATTAAAAAAATTATCAAAAAATAAGAAAAATTCATAAGCTGCAACATACATTAAAAATACTATCGAAATTTCTTGTTTTCGCCAATTGTACAGTTTTTGCAATACAAAACATACATCTTTACAACATTCGAAATATATTTTATATTTGAGAAACTAAATGAGCAGTTGCAACTCTTGATTTTTCAGAAAAATCTATGAACTGTTGAATTATGTCAATGTTTGTCAAAATTGCATTCAAATTCAAAATGACAATGATCAGAATTGTACCATTTTGTCTTTGGCTTTGTGTGAAGCATTCACAGTTGATCATGAAATATTACTCAAAAAATTATGATAGAAAACAATATGTTTATTCAGGAAATAATCGAAGTTTGCTGAAAAATATGAATTATGGTGTACCACAAGGTTCTATTCTTGGTCCAGTTTCAATTTCAATATATACATTGCGGCTTTTTTTGCTTCCCCCTGTTATCTTTAGAACGGTTTGACGTACAAACGTATGACAGAGATCATTTTGAATGGTATCACCGACACAACCCACTGAAATGAAAGATATTGGCTTGATAGAGGGGGCAGCGGGGCATCAATTTAATAAATTGGAATGGCTAGAGAGTTAAGAGTTAAATCGTTGAAAAGAGAATTAAATTTTCTATTCCAAAAAAAGTTGAATAAAAATCCAATTATTTGTTAAAATTATTTTTATCATATGCACTCGAAATATCAAGAATGAGTACTCACATCGATGAATATGAACGGTTTGATGTGGAGCAATGGGACAAAAATATTCTGAATGTTATTACCGATACTGCTTTTTCAGAAACTATCCATTGCAATTAGGTATTCGACACATGGCGTTGAGGGCAAAACAACTTGATAATTTCGAAAGGCAAAAGATCGAAATTGTGAAAATAGGTATTAATCGAAATCAAAAAAGTTTATATAAACCGATTTTTTTTTTCAACAATGATTCAATTGCCGTTTGAAATGTTTAAATTGATGTGATCCCCCATGCCCTCTATCGGGAAATCTCAATATCTTTTTGTTCAAAAAGTACTATCGGCAATAGCATTCAAAATATTTTTTGTTCCATGTTTTTGCGTCAAACCGTTCAAAAGTTAGTTCATAGGGGGGAAAGCTATTGAAAAAAGGAGCACTGTTATGAACTCATTATTAAATTTACTCCTAATGGCGTACTATCTTTGTTCGCTGATACTAATATAATTTATTTTTCCTATAAATCATAATGAAATACAAATGAAATTAAAATTGGTATTGGTAACATTTCAATTTGGTTACAGAAACATACATTGACACTCAATTTTGGTGAATCTTCTTTCATGAATATTTCCACATTTGGATATCGCTATTCTTTCATGTTATTTGAATGATGAAACTATACCACTTTGAGGTTCATAAATCCATGAAAGACAACCATGGAATAAATATATTGATGAAATCATAAATAAAGTAGCTCCACTGATAGGTACTCTTTTCAAAATGAGAAACTACAAACCTTTGGGATTTCTCAAAATATCTATCTTTCTCTGATTTATTCACATCTGCAACAACTGGTTTTCATACAGTACGGCTTTTTTTAGTCCCCCTAACTTGTTCACTTTTGAGCATATCCCAAAAAGTATTGTAGAAATCGTTTTACAGTCAAGAGAACTTTTGTTGAAAATTATAAAAACTACAAAAAAGTTTTTTAAACGACCAGATCGGTGCATTTTCACTGAGAAAATCCGGAAAAACCTTGAAAATAGACTTTTTTTCAAAAATTCATAATTTTTCGAAATCTGAAGCTGAATAGACAATATTGCGGAAACCGATAAATAATAGAGAGATATTGCAGTACCAAATGAAGTCAAGTAGTAATAAAGTCGACGTTATTTTGACATGTACGCACGCGCAGAGTAAATCTGGAATAAGGACAACTTTATTAAAATACTGACTGCCTTTATAAGTAGACATTTAAAGGCGAGGATTGATATTCCTTTATTTCCACTTCGTGTGAGATCGTAAATTATCGTGACATGATCAGTGGGTATGATATGGCTCTGACTGATAAATATATGAGGTTTTCAACTAGAGTCGACGTAGAAGTTCGTTTAGGCAATGGACCTTCACATTTATGAAAAATAAATTGTGAAACTCTTTTAAATCGATAGATTCTAGTCTGAAACGTCCATTTAATAAAGAGTTCCACTATATTTTTTTCATTTTGGAAAAATATCTCATTTGAAAATGTGCCGCTAACGTCACGTTCATCGGAAACAACCCCCACCACAATCCACGTTCCAAAACATTCAATTATGTTCTGAAATCACTTTTCTTCTGATTATAGAGAAAGTAGCGGTCAGAAAAAATAAAAAATCCCGAGTGATATACACTTTCTAATTACTGTGTTCTCTCATATGTCGTGGAAAGGTCCATTCTAAAATCAGAATAATTCTGAAATCAGTTATGTAAGAAAATCTAAGAGACAAATTCGATTTAGGTTAAGAACGCATCTGTCAAACACGTGTATATAAGGGACGAACGGACGAAACTTGCAATAATACCTCTGTTTTTAATCACAGAATAGTGGCAGTCACTATCAAAATAAAATGCCTTAAATACGACCTGGCATTATTGCAATATCTCTCTAATAACAGAATAATAGCAGAAAGTGTGTCAGGGGCAATTGAAACAAAGACAGCATTAGTTAGGGTAACCTTTCTCTGTCATACTCATGCAAATAAGTTATGTTTAGGTGTATAAAATTTATTTTAATTAGAAATTCAGTTATTTTGGGGATTATTTTTGTTCAATACCTACAATATTTTTGATGGTATATATTCATGTTGTTCTAGTGTGAATTTTTGATGTTTTAAATTGTAGCAATCCATTTGCGAAAGGGTATAAGGCACCTTTTAAGTCAGAAAATTTGCATTATTTTAAGGATACCTACATGCTCAAAAACAAAAGACTATTTCTGAACCTTAAAATTTGATGGTATTCCGTTGTTATAACATATCTTGGTTTTATGTTAACAATGGAGAGTACCTAATATAGGGTTAGCCAATGACCTATTAACTTTGAATAAAAATCCACTTAATTACTTTTCAACATATATAAGTACTATCAGATCACTTGGAATTTTTTTCCTGTATTAAAGCTTATAAATCATTCACCAATGTACTCACTCGAGGAGGACTTCCGTATGCTTCAGATGTGTACAAAATTTTACATTTTGCGGAGAAGTAAATTCGCCTTTTATTAAAAAGTGAAAACATACTGAAATCAAAAATTAATTTAAAACAAAAAATTGTGAATACAGTTATAAATAAGTTTGCTGTAAATATAGATATTTTTAAATCTAAACACCCTATAATGCATGAATTTGTAGGTGAAGACATTCAGATAATTCGAAAAGTAACTGCTACATATTTGAAGTGCCAAATGTCATCAGAGTTAATTGATAAATATAGAATTACATTGATAAAGTGCCACAGTAAGACAAAATATAATAAAACTAATTTTATTCAGTAATTGTTAAATATAATTGTTATATACAGGGTGTTTCAAAATTCGATGTAAATATTTCAAGGGCGTATTGTTGGGATCAAAATAAGACTTTTGCTTCAAATCAACATGTGTCCTAAAATGCACCCCCTCCGAGCTACAGACCCTGTAAGTTAGGAAAAAAACAAGATTATCTAAAACTGTGACTATAATAACGAATGGAATCTTCTGAAAATTTGCACACCCCTATTTTTTTAGGCACTCTATTCTTTTTTTGCTTAAAAAATTGTGTAAACCCAGTTTTGGGGGAGTTGGAGGGGGGTCCACACTTTTATTGGCGCAATTTTTATGTTCAAAAAGAGAAGCTCCAAATTTGAATAGCATAATCTTATTGGCCATAAAAAAACTAAGAATTCGGTCTCTTGCATTTTTGTCGTACAACCAACCGTTTGCCGGAAAATCGTAATCAACGAAAGGGGGGTATTTCACAATATCAAACTAACAAAACATGTATTAGCTAATTTATTCAAAATTCGATGTGAATATTTCAAAAACGTATTGTTGGGATCAAAATAATACTTTTTCTTTAAATCAACATGTGTCCTAAAATGCACCCCCTCCGAGCTACAGGTTTAGTTATTCTCGTTTTTTTTCCTAAATTACAGGGGCTGTAGCTCAGAGGGGGTGCACTTTAGGGCACATGTTGATTTGAAGAAAAAGTTTTATTTTGATCCCAACAATACGTTTTTGGAATATTCACATCGAATTTTGAATAAATTAGCTAATACATGTTTTGTTAGTTTGATATTGTGAAAATACCCCCCTTTCGTTGATTACCATTTTCCGGCAAACGGTTGGTTGTACGACAAAAATGCTAGAGACTGAATTCTTAGTTTTTTTTATGGCCAATAAGATTATGCTATTTAAATTCGGAGTTTCTCTTTTTGAACATAAAGATTGGGCCAATAAAAGTGTGGACCCCCCTCCACTCCCCCAAAACTGGGTTTACATAATTTTTGAAGCAAAAAAAGAATAGAGTGCCTGAAAAAATAGGGGTATGCCAATTTTCAGAAGATTCGATTCGTTATTATAGTTACAGTTTTAGATAATCTTTTTTTCTTTTCTAACTTACAGGGGCTTTAGAGGGTGCATTTTAGGACACATGTTGATTTTTAGGAAAAGTCTTATTTTGATCTCAATAATACGCCCTTGAAATATTTACATCGAATTTTGAATCAACCTGTATAAGTGGCATTAGATAACTATAATGTATTGTAATATTGAATAAAAATTGAATTTTTAATTTTGATTTCATTTCATTTTACCAACCCCGCGAAAGAACAGTTGAGATTTTACTTGACCTTGGTACTGTTTACATTATCACTTCCTTCCTGACTAACTATACCGGAAAATACAAGTTTTCCTCAAAATAAACGTAAAAAATATAAATGTTTTTAAAATAATGCGCCAATGTTCCATTAACCACCATAAGATAGAAAGAGATAGATATCCCTAACATGTGCAGGTTGCCTACACTTTTCGTTGCAGGCGGGTCCGTTCCAGGTTAGTATAGAGTTCACTGGCTTCAAAGTGCACCCGAAGTTGCCCGAACTCAACTCGGGTTAAATTCAGTGCGACTTCGGATGACTTTAGACGCACTTTGAAGCGTTTTGATCATCTTTTAGTGACATTTTCAACACATTTTCCACCTCACAGGTGAAAATCCAGAATACACAAATTGTAGATATTGATCTCTACCGTTTACAGAATTTGAATACGACGATATTCCTTAAATCGGCGCATCTTGCAGGATGTGTCCTTGAATTGTTTATAACACGATTGTGCAAAAACTGCACATAGGACAGGAAACATCTTTCGCACAGTTTCAGCAATATTGTTCGTCCAGCTTCAGATTTATAAAAATTATAAATTTTTGAAAAATGGTCTCTTTTTGGAAGTCTTCTCATATTTTCTCAGTGGAAAATGCACCGATTCGGTAATATGAAATTCTATTTTGTAGGTTTTATAAATCTCTACAAAAGTTCTATAGGCTATCCTTGAATAATCTTTGAAATATTTCCGAAAAACCAAAAAAGTTGTAATTTTTTCAATAAGTATTGCTTTTTAAAAAATTTCACAAAGTGATTTTGCTGGAGCAAATACTGGGATTTTCATTAACGAACTATCTTTTAAAAATAAGTATAGGCCATTTAATCTTTTATTTTGTGGGGATAAAAAACTCTATAACTTGGTCCATTATTCAATTTTGATTGTCAGAATTATTTTTTCAATATTTATTGCACTGAGGAAAATCGTGCTATTAAAGTTTTTGCTAAGATATTTCTTGCTATCATAATAAGAAATACTATTACTATGACAAAGTGTCGAATAGTACCAACACATTGAAATCCTACGGCAGCGAAAACGATTTTGCTGGAGGTGATTTTTCTGCCACAGAAAAGTATACTGCTGTCGCTCTTAGGCAGTCGGTCTGGGACAGAAAGTTTTTTTATTAGAACATTTTAATCTTATAACTGAATAATCACTAGCGAGTTACATGCCTGTGTCTGTGAGGTTTCTGCTTACTTAAGTGGAAAATCGCATAGATTTTCATCCACTTACTGTAATACAGTTGTCAACCAGCCACTAAAATATTACTGGATGAACCCGCTTACCATTATTTTATGCTTGCTATGATTATTCGATGTTTTGCTTATATTTCAACGGAAATTACCCCATCCACGAACACAACAAATATTTTTAGGTCGTTTAGTGCGAATGAAAACGAAGAAACAGAATCATTCTCTGGCTGGTGGTCGTTTGGACAAGACAAAGATTAGGTTATTGTTCTTGGCTTCGTGTTTGTGCACGTGTGTGCTTTTGTTTCCGGCTAATTCATATTTCATAGTCTATGAGTACTGATTGGGAATAACGCCGCTGTGTGGTAATCAAGTTTAGTTTTGTGTGTAAGGCCTCTTCATGCAGGTGTGGTTGTGTAGTTTGCGGTCTCACGGCAAAACATTGAGCGTTTCCGTGTGGTGCCTTGTACCTTTTTATGCAAGATGCAACGGTTCGAGAAGCTTTAGTGCAGTATGCTATCAGAGCAGAGAAACAAGTATTTTGTATTATTTATTAAAATTTCGCAAGAAGCGTTTCGTGCCGTTCGACTGCAAACCATACAACCACAAGTGCATAAATGAGGTCTCAGAGAGTAGGTACCTTTCTACCTAATGGCTAACAATTTTACAAGAATGGGAGCTAGCGGAATTACAATGTTTGCTCTTTATGAATTCTATACAAGTGGTTGAAATTGATGAACCTATTTTTGGGACATCCTGGAGCAAAAAATATTGCAACCATTGCTAGCAGGTAGCAAACTTGCAAATCTACAATTGAAACTATTATAGTCTAGGTAGATGCACTCGTTAGCAGTAGCTGGAACAGTACCCCATTAGTTCTAGGTGGATGCATTCACTAGCGGTAGCAAAGTCAGATACCTACGACTGAGACAACCTTGTAGTCATAAGTAGGTGCAATCGCTAGCGGTACCAAAGTCAGATACCTACGACTGCAACAATGCATCATAGTCATAACTAGGTGCACTCACTTGCGGTAGCAAAGTTCGAGAAAATAAGTTATTCGACAAAATCTAGTAATCCCAAGCGAGTTGTAATCAGCAAAGTCGACTTTATAACCACAGGTAAGAACTCGCTTGTCCCCTATGCTATTAGAGTTTCTTGCTGGGGTTATTCGATTTCTAGCTGGGGTTAGTAAAATTTTTCCTCAGTGTGATCACATTCTCTGTTTGTTAATTTATGTTAGTTTTAAGACTTTTTCATCCCCGATAAATATGTAATGTTTCTTGGAGTAATGAAGATGATTAATTATCTTCGGCATTGATGATAATCAGTGGCTGAAGTTTGAAATATACCTTCATCTTTTCTCATTCAACTATATTCAAAATTATATTTCGTATAATTTCAGTTACCTGTACTGTTGCCTTAGACATCAAAGAAATCGATACGAATAACTTCTCTTTCAAGTTCAGCTTACATCGTATTCCAACCAGAGTTGTGCAGATGATTCTCATAACGGCGGCAGCAATGAGTATTCCTATACTTATCGAAACGATGCTGCCATCAAGCTGATTCAGTTTGATTGATGCTCCAGTGATGCCGAAAAGGATGGGTTCGAAAATCATCCAGAATATTTCGAATGCTGTCGAAGCGGGATTATCCTCTATCTCCCATCCTTGCTTCGACCAACAAACCAGTGATACGAATGATGCGGCAACACAGCCCAACGGCCCGGCACCTCCATAACCAATGAGCTCACTGCCGAAAACCGAAACCATTCCTCCCACTAGGAGAAGAAGTATTCGTAGTGGTATAAGGAACGGATCATTCCGTTCTGGAGAATAATTGCAGAATAGTCCCCAAGCAACTCCAAAACCAATACCTGGAAATAAATTTACTCTAATTTCATGTGTTGATAATTCTTCTGCAGAAAAAATCTGATTCAGCTGACAAGCATAATGAATGTGTCGTAATAGTATATTCTGTAACAAGGTTAGAATGAAAATTCGATGCGAGTGGAAAGTTCCGAGCGCGAGCCGAAGGCGAGCGTGATAAACCACGAGCATCACAAATTTTCATTCTAACCGAGTAGCAGACTATACTTTTTCCACGATCAAAGATATTAAATATATATTTTTGAATGGAAACGAACAAAAGATAATTTATATTACAGAACTCAATCACAATACATTATATTACGTAAACACTCAATAATTCAAGAAACATTCTACTTTGTATTGATTGTTGAAGATTTCCATTTTTCCGATAATTCCCCAAAAAACGCAATCAAAATATTTTCTGAAAAGGAATCCGTTTGCCTTGTTTGTTTTCAATCCATGAACAGTTTGAAATATTTTTCATATTCATTCTTTGATTTTTTTGGTAGTAAACTTTCCAGTATATTATTTGCACTCTTTGTGATTTCAGGTGGTGTATTTTCACACTCTGATTCTGAATCACTGAATACATTCATGATACTTTTTATATTTTCGACAGGAAACGTGACAGCAATAATTTTGACACTTACTCAAATTTTGCCATTACAATGACAATCAACTGCGTCAAGGCTAATGTTATTATTGCTAACCAGTGTGAGAATATCATTCTATCACAAGAGAGAGAATGTAAATACATTTTTCTACGACCGTGCGTTTTTACCCACTTTCCCGCACTCATTTTAGTTTAGAAAGTGTCACTTTCCCGCACTAGTGCGGGAAAACTTGATTTCCCGCACTAGTGCGGGAAAGTAAAATATGTCAATTTATCGTTATTAAATGTACATTTCATTGTTGCTGAGAGTTATTTGGAGGACTCCGTAGAACAGAAGAAAACCATCTCGAATAAAATTCTTTCATGTACTGGCAACTTGCAACCGATGCCGTCTCCGTCATCTTCATGCACTTTGCAATCTACGAGTGTTACTCTTAACAGCCAGTTACCACCAACTAACTACTCTGGAACGGCTATTCTGACGCATTTGCAGAATGCAACAAATTGTGTTTTCATCATTAATATTAATAATAATTAGAGGATTTTCATGGAATGTTTTGTATGTTGAAATAAAATATATATTTTCAATGTGATTTTTGAATCTTTATGCGGTCGTAGAAAAAATAATGTTCCTAATTCATGCGTAAAGTGTCTTTCCCGCCCTTGACTGCTTGCCCGAACTCCGCTTCGCGTCGTTCGGGCCAACGGCAGTCGCGTGCGGGAAAATAACTATTTTCTACGACCGTGCGTTTTTACCCACTTTCCTGCACTCATTTTAGTTTAGAAAGTGTCACTTTCCCGCACTAGTGCGGGAAAACTCGCTTTCCCGCACTAGTGCGGGAAAGTAAAATATGTCAATTTATCGTTATTAAATGTACATTTCATTGTTGCTGAGAGTTATTTGGAGGACTCCGTAGAACAAGAAAACCATCTCGAATAAAATTCTTTCATGTACTGGCAACTTGCAACCAATGCCGTCTCCGTCATATTCATGCACTTTGCAATCTACGAGTGTTACTCTTAACAGCCAGTTACCACCAGCTAACTACTCTGGACCGGCTATTCTGACGCATTTGCAGAATGCAACAAATTGTGTTTTCATCATTAATATTAATAATAATTAGAGGATTTTCATGGAATGTTTTGTATGTTGAAATAAAATATATATTTTCAATGTGATTTTTGAATCTTTATGCAGTCGTAGAAAAAATAATGTTCCTAATTCATGCGTAAAGTGTCTTTCCCGCCCATGACTGCTTGCCCGAACTCCGCTTCGCGTCGTTCGGGTCAACGGCAGTCGCGTGCGGGAAAGTATCACTTTCCGCACTTGTTAGGGAAATAACTATTAAATTGCATGGGGGCAGATGTGTTGCAGAATATTACTTCAATCTCAAGAGAGAGAATTCCAGCATTCTGTAATCAAATTTTATTTCAGAATTGGCAAATTCTGTGATGATCGTGGAGAAAGAAATTTTCCTGAACATCTGGATAATGGTTTGCTCAAACAAATTGCATGTTCCTTATGAACTGATTTATTTATTTTCATTTATTCAATTATGGCATAGGTTATCCCAAGATGTATAGAAACTATGGTGTAATCACATAGCTGTGAAATTGTCACCCAAAACTGTCGATGTACGGCCATCATGATTTCTGATGTTTTAATGCGGTGGGATATCTTACGCACCATAACATAGATGGCGGATAATCAATACAGATTCATGACTTGACAGGATGTCATAAATCAATAACTTACGAAAGAAAGAAAAACAAGAATCAATAAAGAACTATTTATACTCCATTCCAAGTAAGAATACAGTAGGTGGCGCCGTAATCAGTGAGGAAAACTCACACAGCTAGATTTTTGTTGCGGCCAAGGAAAGCGCCAAAGTTGAAAAAGTTATTATACTTTCGGACAGCAGCTTATATGGTGTTGCTCTATGTGATACTGGCTTGTATTTCAACCAATTAGCGTGAAGCCCGAGCTTCCAGCACTGTATTCTTATTTGGAATAGAGTATAGGTACCCAACAATATGAATAAGTCGCAAATCTATCGAACTGAACGAAAAGTATTAGTAGAGCAGAAAAAACACGATAAATACCAAGATGAAATTTAAATTTGAATACGTTGATGTCAATGACAATTAACCAAACAAAATCAATGTCAACATTCGAATACTCCAAAATTTCTCAGTAGGCACTCCGGTTCGGAATATTGGAAAAGGCTATTTTCGACGTATGCGCCATCCATTGACGAATGGAACAGTCATGCCCATTGAAATTACAGAATCGAGAACTTTGTGTGAAACAATATCGAATCAGTTAACACACCATGGTTTCTATACATCTTGGGTTATCCAACAGAGTATTGTAACTCCAATTATAGGGTTCATTTTACGAAATAGAGTACACTTTGAAAATAAGGCAGGAAAACTATACCAATATTCTTTAAATGTAAACTATAAAGCACTTAGTAATAGGAATAGTAATTTGCCAATTTTGATTATTATAGGTAATACATTCAGAAAGGAAGTAGATAACAAAAGTCAAATGAAAACTAAACAATTTAAATGAACTACGATTTCATTTGAAAACTTCCTACTCACAATATCTCGTTATGAAGACCGTTCTCTATAAATCACCGGGACAGGTAAACAATAACTGTATAGAGGACATGTTTTCAGTAGTAATATCCTGACAAAATGCTGAATTTTCAAAAAATAGTTTCACCTTGCTGTCACGAAAACTGTGTTGTTTAGAAACACCACGAGTGCATGCTCGAGTGGTGTTTTGTACAGCAACACAGTTTGAGCGACTGGCAAGGTGAAAGTATTTTGAAAATTCTGCATTTTGAAGGGATATTCGATCAGACAATTTCACGAATACATAAAATTATTATGAATAGACTAAATGCGTATTGCAGGAACGGTTCATCACGTGTCATCAATGTCAGTTGAAGAGTTGAACTGTCAAACTGACGTTTCTCTATTCACAGAAATTGTTGTAACTATGGAAACGTATAAATTAGGAAGAGGCGAAACCAAGATACAAACCCTGGTGTGATCTCTTATAGCTGTGAAACCGACATACAAAAGTGTTAAAGTACGGCCTACTTGATTCGTGATATTTTTACTGCGTTGATACCGTTTCACCTCTTTAGCACACAGATGGCGGCAAAATTACAGATTCATGATGACGCTTGGACAAGTGTCATGTTATGTAATTTTCAACATTGAATTTTATTTGTTGTGATATTCATTAACCATAATTTGTAAACATTCAAATTTCAATCAAATAATTATGACTTAGTACTTCGGAATGTTGGAAACTCCGCTATTTTCGACTCATACGCCATCCATCGACGAATGAAGCCAACGGTATCAGTGCAATTACAGTCTCAACAACTTTGTTGAAACAAAAGCGAATCAATGATAACACCATGGTTTCTATACATCTTGGGCGAAACACCGATTTGAAAATACCACGGGCTGGAGGAAGTGTTTTCGAAAAGTCCATTTCTCTTTGGTTTAAATTAAAAAAATTATGGCATTTGGTTGGTTTATATAATATGAGGGAAATTATCAATAGTAATATCCCGACAAAATGCTGAATTTTCAAAAAATACTTTCACCTTGCTGTCACGAAAACTGTGTTGTTTAGAAACACCACGAGAGCTTGCTCGAGTAGTGTTTTGTACAGCAACACAGTTTGAGCGACTGGCAAGGTGAAAGTATTTAGAAAATTCTGCATTTTGGAGGGATATTCGATCAGACAATTTCACGAATACATTAAATTATTATGCATAGACTAAATGCGTATTGCAGGAACGGTTCATCACGTGTCATCAATGTCAGTTGAAGAGTTGAACTGTCAAACTGACGTTTCTCTATTCACAGAAATTGTTGTAACTATGGAAACGTATAAATTAGGAAGAGGCGAAACACCGATTTGAAAATACCACGGGCTGGAGATAGTGTTTTCGAAAATTCCTTTTCTCTTTGGTTTAAATTCAAAAAATGATGGCATTTGATTGGATTATATAATATGAGGGAAATTGTCAATAGTAATATCCCAACAAAATGCTGAATTTTCAGAAAATACTTTCACCTTGCTGTCACGAAAACTGTGTTGCTTAGAAACACCACGAGAGCTTGCTCGAGTGGTGTTTTGTACAGCAACACAGTTTGAGCGACTGGCAAGGTGAAAACATTTTGAAAATTCGGCATTCTAAAGGGATATTCGATAAGACAATTTCACGAATACATCAAATTATTATGGACTGAATGCGTATTGCAGGAAGGGTTCATCATGTGTCATTAATGTCAGTTGAAGAGTTGAACCGTCAAACTGACGTTTCTCTATTCACAGAAATTGTTGTAACTATGGAAACGTATAAATAAGGAAGAAGCGAAACACCGATTTGAAAATATCACGGGCTGGAAAAAGTCCTTTTCTCATTGGTTTGAATTAAAAAAATGAAGGCATTTGGTAGGTTTATATAAAATGAGGGAAATTGTCACGTAAACATCACCTTGCTCGTTTCATCCCCGTTGCCTCTACTGCCACCCCATCATAAATGTTGAATGGGTAGGTTATGTATCATCTCATTGGAGAGAATTTTGAATTCTCTAAACACCTTTGTTTCCATTTTTTAAACTTCACAGTTACCATCTGAAATATTAAGCGGAACGTTTCCCACTCAACCCAAGGCTTATCCCCTACATGAATTGAAAGCAAAAAACTAGCTATAACAAATTTTCAAAATGCGCTCCACTTTTGGCTAAGCAGTAATATAAACTTTGTTCAAACTGATTTCTGACGTTGTGGAAAGTATCTCTTTCAAGTGAGCTGCACTCTCAGCTATTTTACATCGAAGTTCTTCTAAAGTATCTTGTTGCGTCGTATAAACAACGGATTCCAGGTGTCCCTATAGAAAAAAAAGTCTAATGGAGTTAAATCGGGAGACCTAGGTGGCCATTCTATAAATCGTTTTCGACCTATCCATCTATTTAAAGATACATTGTTCAGCCTAACTCTCACAGGTAAAACATAATGAGAAAGAGCACCGTTCTGCTGAGAATAGAGCTGCTGCTCATCTAGCAGAAAGTTGCCATGTGCATCGTATTGCGTTTCTACTGCTTCTGTTATCATTAGAATGAATGTTTTTTCCAACTTATCCAGGAACATTTCACCTTTCAGATTTTCTTTCATAAATAATGGTCCAATGATTTTATTCTCTAGAATACCAGCCCAAACATTGAGTTTTACTGGATACTGAGTATACCCCCCTATAAATTCATTAGGATAATCACTATTCCAGTATCGTACATTGTGTTTGTTCACAAACATGTTAGTCCGCAAGCCCTCGTACAAAATCTTAGGTGATAACCAGCAAGTTGTAACTTTGTATACTGTTTAAGTATGCCAAGTCCGACAAGATTTCGCAAAGAGGAAACCTTGATAGTGGTAAATTTTCCTTTGACTTTCTGTAAAACATGTCATTTTCGCATTTATATATAAGGTAATGACCAGCATTTAGTAGTTTTTAAGTTAAAGTGAAAGATATTTACCAAAATTAATTAAAACAAAAATTGTCCGACAAAAAGTTCAGGTACTTCTAGTTTGTCTGCCAGTCTAAACGTGTCGATTTCACGACTTGTAGGTTGGCGATAGCCAGCAATCTGAGTTTTCTAGGAGCATACAATAATTAAATGAGATTTTCAATGGCACCATTGTCCGACAAAATTAATAGGGATCTTCAGCAGTCCGACGCTCCAAAGATGTCGATTTGACGACAACAATGTTGGTAAATTTGTTGAAAACTGCCAAAAAAATATTAAAATTTTACTTTTTATATATAAACACTAACCAAAACCACCAAGCTATACAATTACCAACACATTTAGGCATGTAAACATATACAGGTTACATGCTGTTTATTCCTGAAAAACGAATAGAAAGATAAAAATATCTGAATAATTTGTTTTGTAATCGAAATGTATTTCGCCTCTTCTCTCTGCCGATGAAAATATTGTAGTGAAGTCTTTTTATATTAAATAGATAATAGATCTATACATAATCGGCATGAGTTTGATGATATTCTTTGGTGTTCATAGTTTCGAAATCAGATAACTTGAAACTGGTTTATTTGCTCGGTACCCCAATGCTTAATGCTTAGTACCAAACACAAAGTTTCATTACATTATTTTCCCATTGATTGAAAACAAAGAGTTAGGCAAAAAGTGGCAATACCTACGTATACGAAAATGTCTGATTAAATAATTTCAATTTTCAACATCTACAGCAATTTATTCAAATTTGAATTAGAATAAAATTAAACACTATGGTCTCTTACGGAATTTGGAGGCTGATCACTATTACACTGTTTCGTGCCTAAAATCTGAGCGCCATCTAGCAGGAACGCATTTCGCGAATTGTCAAAAATAAAGGTATTTTACTCTAGCATCGAATTCATATTTTTTAAGAAACCTCGCATACAACTGAAATTTTGTTATATTTGATGGTTGCATATTAGATTTAAGACCATGTAGAACCATTTATGAACAATGAGTTTTTTTACTAAAATTAAAAATAAAGAAGTTTTCCATATGGTTTAATTGGACATACTTATAAATACTTCGATCTTAATATAGATTTAGATGGCGTCCACTCTGCCAGTGCAGCACAGTCAGAATCCGAGACAAGCGATGAAAGTGATACTTTGAGTGCGAGCGAAGAATCTACTGAAGAAGAAGATAATGAATGATTCTTTTCTTTATAAAAATTCATGTTTATTTAGTTTTCAAGTTAAGAAATAAACTGTAAAGCAATATTGTATTTTTATATAATTTTAAATTTTTACTTCTATCGCGAGAAATATTGAAATTAAAAAATTTCAACATTTGTTGTCGGACAGGCAAAACAGTCCAATATTTTTGTCGGACAATCGATACTTCCGATAAGTATTATATTTTTTTCTCAGATGCCACTTTTGTCCGACAGCTGGTTATCACCAACATTGTTGTCGTCAAATCGACATCTTTGGAGCGTCGGACTGCTGAAGATCCCTATTAATTTTGTCGGACAATGGTGCCATTGAAAATCTCATTTGATTATTGTATGCTCCTAGAAAACTCAGATTGCTGGTTGTTGCCAACCTACAAGTCGTGAAATCGACACGTCTAGAGTGGCGGACAATCTAAAAGTACCTAAACTTTTTGTCAGACAATTTTTTTTAGATTAATTTTAGTAAATATCTTTCACTTTAACTTGAAAACTAAATGCTGGTCATTACCTTACATATAAATGCGAAATTGACATGTTTTTGAGAAAGCCAAAGGAAAACTTACCACTATCAAGGTTTCTTCTTTGCGAAATCTTGTCGGACTTGGCATACTTAAACAGTATACAAAGTTACAACTTGCTGGTTATCACCAAAGATTTTGTACGAGGGCTTGCGGACTATGTCTGTTACTTGTTCACAGAAGAAACATATGATAGAAAGAGAACGCGTTGGAATCGAGAAAAATTTTTGACAGTTTTGGACGAGGAAAATAACGGCGAAAATGGACATATCATTAGGGGGCTCGAAACCCTAGACACAAATTGCGAAAATTCGCTGAAATTAAATTCGAAAATCCTTCACATAGGTAAAAACACTAATTCAAAATGTGCAGATCAATGGTGGCAAATTTCTACTGCGAGTACTGTTGACGTATCAAATTGTTTACTATTACCAAAATTCCATAACACAATAAAATGGTAAAAAAAACATTATCTGAAAAACCCTGGTTCAACAGAAATTGCTCTAGAGTAAGCGTTCACAAACATACAGCATACCACCAACTGCGCAAAAATCTGAGCCCTGAGACCAAAGCAGATTATATTTTGGCAAACAAACGTTCGATTGCCCGATATACGCCAATATACGCCGATATACGATTGCTGATTGTGGTAGTAATTTCATATCCAGTCTATTATCTATTTCGAGCAAGAAACATGGAGCACTAGCCACTACGGCCCAGAATTTTTTGTTTTTTGCGCATATAGTAGTAGTACTTTATTGTTATCCCAAGAAACAATTTTGTTCATAATAGGGATATTAAGAAGACATTACAAAATGAATATCCAAACTTATTTGACACTATTACATAAAATTAATACAAGTACAATTCATAGCAAATAAAAATATAAATAATGCTACCTAACCTTTACATTTTTATCCAGAATAGTTAGGTTGAGAGTTGAGAGTCATTAATGAATCAAAAAAAGGTAATGTTGAAATTGATATAATGAAATTCTTTTATTATGAGGATCAATGAATCCAATTAAGATTCAATAAAGAAAATATTTTTTGATTTTACTCTTGAAAATCGTCACTTTTTTATATTTTTTATTTCAGATGGAAGTGAATTGTAAATTACTATACCATCATGGTATATTGATTTTTTTCCAAAGTTAGTTCTAAAATTTCCCAGGCTTAGGCAGTTTGCTCGTCTTGTTTCATGATGGTGTATACTATTTACTTCCGTAAATTTAAATCAGATACTTTCTGTTTGATTGGAATGAAGTGAATGAATGAACAAATTTTCACTTTATATAGAGATTTCAAATCCAGTAAACTCTTTGGCTTATACAAGTTGGCGGTTGGATCTAAAAATAGTAGGTTTTAAATACATTTTAATGATTAATTTTGTAGTTTTTAAAGAGGTCTCATTAATGAGGTATTAGCAGTTCCCCAAATGGAAATCAAATACTGTAGGTTTGAGTAAATAAGACAGTAGTAAATATTCTTCAGGTATTTGAAAGGAACGAATTTTGAACAGAACACCAATGACTGGATTAATTTTCTTCCTCAATTTTTCCATATTAGTTTTTCGTCTATATAAAGACCTAGGAATTCAGTAACTTTTGTATATTTAATAGATTCAGTTACAAACAATAGTGGATCAATGGTAGTGTTCATGTTTTTTTTTCGAAATATAAATAAATGTGGTTTTTCTAAAATTTAAAATAAGTTTCACAACTTGCAACCAAATTGAAATTTCTATCAAATCACTTTTCATATTTTCACGTATCTCGTTGAAATCGTTTGCAAAATATATTAACGTGGTGACATCCGCAAATAGCTTAATTTCTCCTTTTAGTTCCAAATTTGTTATAGAGTTGATATAAATCAAAAATAAAACTGGTCCCAAAATAGATCCTTGTGGTACTCCACATTTTATGTCCATTAGTGAACTGCTAATACCATCAACTAATACATATGGCTTTCTATTCGTGGGATAATTTTGAAACCATTCATGAATGTTTCCTCTAATTCCAATGGAGTATAATTTTGCCAATTTTGTGGTCAACGGTATCAAACGCTTTGCACAAATCAAGAGACAAAAGAACGCATTTCTGGTTGTTGTCAATTTGAATCTGAATATCTGAAACAACATCCAAGATTGCTGTCTCTGTGTCTCTTGACCTACGAAAACCATATTGTTGTAGGAAACTCTACTATGGATTCAGTAAAACTCAGGAAGACTTTAGTGAACACCAAAAGTTACAGTGAATCCAAGGCATTTTATTGGATCGGCACTAGGCTGTTGTGTGCTTTGTCATCTAGCCTTCTCAGAGCGATTCCGTCATGTGGTAAACGATTTGGTATTATCCAATACTCTATTTGTGAATATTGATGTCTGTCAATGGGGTTCTATCTGATATACTGCCTATTGATATTGGTGTCTCGCAAGGATTCATTCTAGTACTAACGATTTGTTCGGAACAACGATAATTATGCGAATAACAGAATGATTCATGCATTTTCCTTTTCCAGGGTTAGAATATCTGTCTATGAAACAAGAAATAAACGAGAGAGGGTTCATATTTTTTCTGGACTTTGTATGAGTGCGACAAGACATCTAGCATATAGTATTCTGTGTCATTTGCATGCGAATAATTTACCCGCCATGTGGTGATTATTCTCTGACGTATGGTTCTCAGGTTATCAATTTCGATTGATGAGATAAATTACCTGTTACGAGACAACAATTCTTCCACCCACTTTGGACATCACCAATCTTAAAATGGTTTATTTGGGTCCCGTTATCTCGATAGACGATCCTTGATACAGAATTTCATCTAAATTTCAATTGATCTAGTTGACTGATCAGGGATTTCCACTCATTCCAAATCTCTATGCTCGGTTGACTGAGCACGTCATCAATCAGAATGTATGCCAACTATTTGAATTCCCTCTTATACTGTCCAGAAAAGGGTAATTGTCTAGTCCGACGCCTCGTTCACAAACTTGCTTACTTCCCTGAAATATTAAAAGTATTTTCATGTCTGATGCTTTCCTGAAATATCATCAGTCGTTCCAGCGTTGACAGTTTCCTCAAGATTGACCATTCCAGTTCAGCAGTCACGTCACTTTGAAGACTTGCCGAATATCTCTTTCTCAATTCTCGTTCCTCGAACAAAAGGCAAAGATTTTGAACTCGACCAGTGGTGGCCGTGCATCAAATTTCAGCACGGTCACCGTTCCCGTGCATTGTTTCGCATATTAAAATGTAAGGGCCTCGTCTTCCCTTGCTCGAACAAATCTTTCGAAGACTTCTAGGGATTACTCGTAAGGATGTAGCCAGTTGTCCAGAAGCATATAGCATTCATATATTAAAAAAAACACCAATCCTATTTCCTGTTACTTAGTTCTTACAATATTCTCTGGATAGCACATTTTCTTTTCGTAGAAAATGCAGATAAATGAATTGGAAATACTTCGTATACTTGCCTCCAACAATTGATACAGGACCTTGAATAATCAAATTCGTTATGGAACTGTTAGAGAACATAATGTTCTTTATGATACCAAAGATGGCAACAGATAAAGCGTCATCGATTCCTGATATCGCAATGATGAGTGTAGGAATTCCTTTAGCAACACCATATCCTTTTGATCTCAGTCGGAATAGACAAGGGACTACAACTGCTGGAGACACTGCAGCAACAACAGATCCTGAAAAATTAAAAGAACCATTTGTATAATGTAAAATGATAGAATGATTTCAAAATATGAAAAGAGAAACTCTATATAAAAATATGAGAATTTTGGCTAGCAAATCAAGAAAGTTATCTGGTTGGCTTTCAGTTTCTGCTGTTATTTTCCTTGATTGAAATATTCAAATATTTCTAATAATAATAAGTTGCTTTCATTGATAGAACGACAGTTTACAAAAACTATCAAAAGACAGAGTTAGCGCTTTACCCGTCTAGGACACGTTAGTTCTCTCTTTCGCTCTCTTGCAAGAGCTGGTTTCCGCACTAAAAATCAAGAACTCTGATATCATGAAAGAATTATTTGATTGGCGAAAAATTGAAGCTTTCAATCAAAAAAGGTCTATTTCCATATGATTTGATCGATCATTTATTGACTCAATCCTCAGTCACCACCCAAGCATTTTTTGTACTCACATAACTAAAATGGCATTTGTAAGCAAATAATTGAAACCATTACCACGGCAACTCCATGCTTGGAAATTGCGGTTACTGTTTGAATTCAGTAATTGGAAATCCACCTGACAAAGTTGCTCTAGGTCTGTGAATTCATACTCTGATAATGACATAAAAGAAATCAATTTGAGTTCGTAAAAAAAGTACGTTTAATAAAAACTGTGCTGCGCTCATGATCGAAATACAAGTTACTAAAAGGGATTTCATAACACTTAATACATAATACACTAGGGAAATAAATTCAACGACGAAAAAGTCGATGTCGAGACATATGTTCTCGCGCAAACGTTTCACAATTTGACATTCAAACTTTGGGTATATACAGCGGTTAATATCTGAGAACGATTCAGGGAAATCGATTTGGAAATGTTCGATTTGGATCCTGTATGTTATTTTAGTATGCCAGGATATACTTGGGATTGTATACCCTAATATATATATACAAAGTGTAAATTCAAACTTTTGAAAGATGTTGATATTGTATTGATTTTAAATTTGACATAGTAATTTGGGTATTTCAACCTTCCACAGTCAGCAAATTACAAAAAAAAATATTGTGCAAACCTATACAATTGCATCGACACATTTTTCATCTAGGTTTCCAGTTACGTTATTTCTGTTGACACAATGTGACCAATTTACGATGGAAGCACCCTTATGAAACGTACATTTTTCAACCGATTGGAATGTTTTTTTTCGTGTAGGTAGACATTCAGAAAGTCTACTAGGACACCAAATTTCATGAATATATCTCAATTTCCAGGGCCAACTAATCTTATTTTTCAAGGTCAAAAATCTAAAAAAATTACTAGTGATTTTTTTAGAAAAAATCTGACATCACTAGATTTGTGACATTTTCAAATGGTTAACATGTTAATAACGTTGGAATGCGTCAATCAATAAAATGTTATAAAGGAATGAAATTTGAAAGATATGCCGTTTAATCAACCCACCAATTGAAGTTCAGGAATTTTCTGAGAATTCTGAGTACACCACTGGATTCAGGATGTCTTGAAATATTACAGATCACAGTTTCATCGAAATCTGTTCGGTAATAAAAAAGTTATAAAGGAATAAAATTTGAAAAATATGTTGTACAACAGAATTTTAGCAACGTTCGTACTACACCACTGGATTAGGGGCAATATTCAACAAAATATTATTCAAATAAATTTATTCATGAAACATTTATGGGAGAATCAATTTCCTTTCCTATGTATGTCGAACCATATCAATCAATCAGTTTATCACAACAAACTTTAATGTCAATAATTTCAAATAAATCTACAAAAAAAATAACAGTAAGTACCTTTTTCTAATTGCTGCAAACTAGCGGAAAACAATGTTTAATTCACAATCAATGTAATAATAATAGAAACCATGAAGATACCGAATTGAATGATAAATGGGTGCAATTCACATTCTGGTGGCCTCCATCAAACTTTCATCCAATTCAATGCATTTATCACATCGCTTACAAACATTTTTGAAGTATTCCTCAATTGTTGTGGAGTAATTGCATCGCAAGCTTGCTGAATTCTGGTGCATAGTTCCACTCGATTCCTTGGTCGTGATTTGTAAACCTTTTGTGTAACATAACTCCAAAGGAAAAAATCGAGTGAAGTAAGGTCAGGCGATCTTGGTGGAAATCCAATTAATGTTGGATAGGAAGGGGGAGTCCTATCCAACGATTAGAGTGATTTTGATTCAGTCAACTCTTCACAATTCCCGCATTATGTATGGTACAACCATCTAACTGAAAATATAAATTTCTTGTTTCTGCAAGGGGAAGTTCATCTTTTGGCTCCGAAAATTCATTCCTTAAAAATTGTAGGAAAATTGCGGCATTCATGTTGCCGTCGAAAAAGGATTTTCAGTGGCCCAATAGCGAATATTTTGTGATGAAACCACTCCATGTGTTGTGAAACTATAGCTTCATCACTAAATTAAATTTTCTTTAAAAAATGCCTGTCATTAAGATACTCGCCCTGGGCCCATAAGCAGAATTCCAAAAGTTTTTTTTCATCACCTAGAATTCTCCCTAGGTAAGTTTAAATCTATGCTGGCAACCCTCAAACTACTATTTGGATTATTTCTGAAGTAATCTAATATAGTCTGGTTATTTTCGTTCCTTCTTCGTATACTGTTCTTCAAAATATTTGTGGTTACTGCTCCAGTCCGATTAAAAACTTGGTTTATTTTATGTACCGTGCTGTTATTTATGGCTGGACGATTTGGGTGTCTTTTATTGAATATTCTAGTTACTTCTCTTTCACTCTTTCATCACCGGAAAACGTATAATTTCGATTTTTTTCTTGAATTGACAATTGAGCCATTTTCTGTTTTTATTTTGGAACATGAATTATTCAGTTCACTAATAGTGCTTAACAAAATGACAATTCATGCACAAATAAATAGATGAGAAACTGTAAGTCACACTTATTTATTTCATTGATGCATTCTGAGTAACAGGCAGTTCAAATTGCAACTCTCATTTTTTGAAATTCAACAAAAGGAAGAAATCACAGCTGATGAATGATGCTGATTATTCTCCATTACATATTTTTTTCGTTATAATTTCTATTGGGAGTACATTAGACTTGTCTTATACTGTTGAAATTGTTTTCATGAAGATTAACCAGGAGTTCTCTCCTGATTGTACTTGTTTATGTATCCACCCACTTCGAGAAATACCTATAGACTATTTTTACCATCATGACTTCCAGATGTTATAATTGTACGACATTGCAATAATCACCCCAATAAGTTTTTCTAATAAACAGTGGTGTAGTAAGAACGTTGTTAAAATTCTATTTCACAATATACTTTTCAAATTTTATTCCCTTATAACTTTTTTATTACTTAACAGATTTCTATAAAACTGTGACCAGTAATATTTCAAGACATCCTGAATCCAGCGGTGTATTCAGAATTATCATAAAATTCATGAACTTGAATTAGTGGGTTGATTAAACGGCATATTTTTCAAATTTCATTCTTTTATCACTTTTTTATTGATTGACGCATTCCAACGTAATTCACATGTAAATTATTTGAGAATGTCGCGAATCCAGTGGTGTAGTCAGATTGCTAAAAAAATTGCTAGTGATTATTTTAGATTTTTGACATTGAAAAATAAGATTAGTTGGCCCTGCAAATTGAGATTTATTCATGAAACTTGGTATCCTAATAGACTTTTTGAATATCTACCTAACAAAAAAAATCATTCCAACCGGTTGAAAAATGTAAGTTTTATAAGGGTGCTTCCATCTTAAATGATTCACACTGTATGAAGATACGGAAATACTATCAAAATATTATTTGTACCATTACCATGGTCGTAGGAGGAGCGTGGAAAGTATTATTTTGGCTACTTGTTCAACGATATAAAAAAAAATTGGTAAATATTGTATCAATATAGAAGTAATAATCAACTGGTACTTTCGAGTTAGTTTCCTATCGGTAGTGAACAATGTTTTCCAGGTGAATTACTTAAATATATTCTTCTGAAAAATTGTGGTGACTAGTGGAACGGATTCAGAGCTTACCTAGTAAAAGTCCATAACTCCACGGAATTTGTAGCAGATATACTGATAAAATAGCTACGAATCCAGCTTCTACTGCCCATGGTACTAAACCCAACTTGATAACAGTAAACTTGAGTCTACGCATTGCACCAGGATCCAAATCTAGTCCTGCACGAATCAAAATTATGACCAGGGCAACGTTCCTGAAAATATTTGAAAAAATCAGACACAGTCTTTCATTCTGTGAACTTGTACCACTTGTGTGATATTGACTAATTGAAAATAAATAAAATAATTCAAAACAGACCTCATATTGCCGGTAGAGTTTTTGTATATAAAAATTTTTGATCAATTATTTCATCATTGCTGAAATAAACAATTTGATCAAATCATAAATGGCGCTAGGTTAGGATGAAACTGATGCAATTCTGCTCGAGAACCTTCCGCTAAAGTCTCTGATAAATTTATTACATATTGTCAACGCCATCCTTAATTGGCAGTATTGATTACCCAGACTGTATATAGCGGGCTGTGATTATACCGATTCTGAAAGTCCATTCGAGTTACTATCACTCTTCTAGTTGATTCATCAATTTGATAAGAATATATGCTCTATCGAGAAATACCGTTGAACAAAATAAATCAATTTGAATTCGAATTCAAATTTGAATTTGAACTTGAACTTGAACTTGAACTTGAACTTGAACTTGAATTTGAATTTGGATTTGTATCTGGATTTAGATTTGGATTTGGATCTGAATTTGAATTTGGATTTGGATCTGAATTTGAATTTGAAGAATGTGAATGTGAATTGGAATTGGAATTGGAATTGGAATTGGAATTGGAATTGGAATTTGAATTGGAATTGGAATTGGAATTGGAATTGGAATTGGAATTGGAATTGGAATTGGAATTGGAATTGGAATTGGAATTGGAATTGGAATTGGAATTGGAATTGGAATTGGAATTGGAATTGGAATTGGAATTGGAATTGGAATTGGAATTGGAATTGGAATTGGAATTGGAATTGGAATTGGAATTGGAATTGGAATTGGAATTGGAATTGGAATTGGAATTGGAATTGGAATTGGAATTGGAATTGGAATTGGAATTGGAATTGGAATTGGAATTGGAATTGGAATTGGAATTGGAATTGGAATTGGAATTGGAATTGGAATTGGAATTGGAATTGGAATTGGAATTGGAATTGGAATTGGAATTGGAATTGGAATTGGAATTGGAATTGGAATTGGAATTGGAATTGGAATTGGAATTGGAATTGGAATTGGAATTGGAATTGGAATTGGAATCCGAATTTGAATATGGATTCGACTTGAATCCGAATTTGAAACTTCTGCTAGCTGGAGATTGATAAATGAGTAACATGTGAGAATGGATTTACAAAGACGAAGGAATGGAACTGATTCATATCGTTGATGTAAACTAAAAATATAATCAAACAAACAAATATAAACAAGTCTTCAGTGAACTTACCTTAGCTCTTTGCAAATTCCAGAAAATGACTCATCAATATTCACAATATTGATATTCTGGAACAGCAGACCAGTGAAAAGCATGCCAATGAGGGCTGGTAGGGTTGTCAAAGTCATAAGCCACCCTCCTATATGTGCACTTATACTGAGGAGTATTAGTTGATATAGTTGACCACTTGGAGGCGCTGCTATGTCTCCTACTATAGAATAGAGAATGCACCATGACAGAAGTCCAATCAGTATAATCGATGCTATTCGTGTGAATTGTCTGTATGTCAAGCAGTATGGTTGGGGACAAAGTTTTGGCCAGAATTGAGGTTGCCAGGGGGGTAGTCCATCGTGCTTCGACCGGCATTTCAAACAGAATGAATACCACCATGATCTGAAAATTATTCATAAATATCAATATTTATAATAATAAACTGAAAAATGTGATTCAGGACATGTCCACCGAAATTTTAGAGAACTAATGACTGATTTTGCAATACGAAATTTAAAAAATATTTTTAATATATTCTGCAGCTTGTGAAAACTGTGTTGCAAATTTTCTTTTTTTTTTCTTTGATTTTTTTAATCTCAAAAAATATTCAGTAGTCAAAATTCAAATGGCTTCTCTCTCGCGCCATTGCAAATTGCTGTGACTTACTTTCCCGAGAATTCTGAGGAACCAATAGCATTGCCATTTCCTGTTACAATCAACCCGATTTGAATTCGCCCTTTGGCTGATTGGGCTCGAGAAAGTACGTAGCTTTGAAATTTGTTCAATTTGTTGATTTTCAGAAACCAATGGGGACGGCTGTAATTGAAATTTATCCCAAAAAATATTTTCTGGGTTCATTTATATATGCGTTGTGTTTTTTAACGCATATTTGGAACAATAATATTTTTTCGTTTCCTTGCGTATTCCCAGCCAAATATATATTGTTGTAAAATTGGTTTGTTCAATATTGATTCAAAGATTGATTTTGTAGAGGAAAGAACCCCGCACTTTTGATAGGTAAAATGGTTGTCTGAATTTTCAGTATATTGTAGTATTTGATTACTGATTGAACGTGCAGAATCGCAAAGTTAGTTGATGGATAGATTTTGAAATAAAGGGCGTTCAATTCAAAAATCAGTAATTTTCCTTTAATAATTTTCTCGGGATTTGAATGTGCCGCTGCATATTTTTTCGCTCTTATCATCAACGTACCTTCATATTACTGAATATCATCCAGATGGTGCAGATTATATCATTACGTACAGAGTGAAAAATAATAACATTTTAGTAATGTCTAAAAATTCGATAAAATAATGAAATATTAATAAAATTAGTTTAGCATGCAATATACTATTCTCAGTACATCATTAATCACAATTCATACATTTCGTACAGGGTGATTTGAAAAATTGGTGAAATATATGGCCGGTTCTTTCGTACACTTCCTGTATATTCAAGTGAATTATTATCCTCCAAAGATAGCTGGTACCGTATAGACATGATTTCGTTGGCATATATAGGGTGATCATGAACATTTTCAAAGATAAAAATGACAAAATATCAACGTTTCAGAAAGCACCCTGTAATTCACGATATTGTAAATCACGAGTTCCTTCATAATTATTTAGTTGAAGGAACTTGTTCACGCGTACATTCTGCTAGTGGCCCCGATTTTTCACAAATAGTGAGATCAAAGTAAATGTAACAGTATATGCAGGGTGATGACCAATGACGGTCCATCCAATTTCATCTACCATTCAGGAACTGACTGAATATACGACACATAACTTGCAACTCAGGCATGATGAGCCACATAAAATTCTTAATGCTTGGATAGTTTGACTCGCCCAATCGTGTGTGAGGCCCCGGTACGGGACATCACTAATCACTGAAGATGACAAGGAACAGCCTTAACCGAATCCACCTCCCCCGTAGCAGCGCTACGGTCCTCACAGAACAACATTTTGATTCTGTCGTTGACGGAAAGTGAATGAAAAAGAAAAATCAAGATCATTTACAGGGACTGAAGTTTGATGACGTTTGCACGGCGTTCTTCGGGCTTCGTGTGATGTTTCGGAAGTGAGGAATCATAGAAAAGAATAATCAAACACCACAAACGGGAATAGAGATTAAGTCACCTCAACTCGTCATGCAAATAGTAATAAGTTTCTGAATTACTAACTTTGGACTTAGTCATAGTAGGAAACTGAATTTTTAGGACAGTGAGTACATGGGTATATTGAATAATACTAAAGGAATTTCACCAAGTTAATCGTGATTTACACGGTGATTTTTGAAACGTTAATAAATTGTCATTTTTATCATCAAATATTTTCATGATCACCCTATATATGCCAATGAAATCATACTTATAATGTATCAGCTATCTTCGGAGAATAATAATTCACTTGAATAAACAGGATGTGAACGAAAGAACCGGCCTTATATTTCACCAATTTTTCAAATCACTTTGTACGAAATGTATGAATTGTGATTAATGATGGAATGAGAATATCAATGTTGATTTCATTGAAAATATGAACAGGATGTTCATAAAGTCAGTTGTGGAATCATCTGCGACTGAAAGTTGGAATATAGTCGCTGTTTTCCATCGTACAAGATAACCTCTCTTGGAAGGGATTCATGTTTTAAAGAGAAACATTCTCAATCGAAAATTGAATCAATTCATGACTCCTCTGGAAATGGAAAAACATACGATAAAATTGAATTTACTTTTTTGTAATATCTAACAGAAAACAACTACTTCCTTGGCAAAAGCCACGCTGGACATTGAACTCCATCTGAAAGACCCTATATAACTTGAAGAAAAAATCTGAAAGTGAAAATTTGCATTTTCATTCAGATAGTAGATTATTTATTAAATGTCCAGTTTCCATTGGAGATTCTTATCTATGAATGAGATAAGGGAGAATGTTATTCAGAAGTATCACTCACAGAAAATCGCTCATTTCATTGACGCGTGGATTGCATCACTGTCGCTAGGCCTCCAATACATTTTGGTCGACAAAAATCTATTTCACTCTTCTAAGATCATCAGGGAGGTCGGAAGAATTGGAAAACATACTCTTCAGAAGCAATTTCACACTGTAATGAGGAATTGTTGGACTATTTCTTGTGCGGTGAAACTTCGAAAATATTTTTCTGACATAAAACCTGTCATGGGTATGGCATGTTGATTTCATTGAAAATATGAACAGGATGTTCATAAAGTCAGTTGTGGAATCATCTGCGACTGAAAGTTGGAATTTATTCGCTGTTTTCCATCGTACAAGATAACCTCTCTTGGAAGGGATTCATGTTTTAAAGAGAAACATTCTCAATCGAAAATTGAATCAATACATGACTCCTCTGGAAATTGAAAAAACCCTACGATAAAATTGAAGTTACTTTTTTGTAATATCTAACAGAAAACAACTACTTCCCCGGCAAAAGCCACGCTGGACATTGAACTACATCTGATAGATATTGAGAAAGACCCTATATAACTTGAAGAAAAAATCTGAAAGTGAAAATTTGCATTTTCATTCAGATAGTTGATTATTTATTAAATGTTCAGTTTCCATTGGAGATTCTTATCTAAGAATGAGATAAGGGAGAATGTTATTCAGAAGTATCACTCACAGAAAATCGCTCATTTCATTGACGCGTGGATTGCTTCACTTTCGCTAGGCCTCCAATACATTTTGGTCGACAAAAATCTATTTCACTCTTCTAAGATCATCATAATGCAAATTTTCACTTTCAGATTTTTTCTACAAGTTATATAGGGTCTTTCTCAATATCTATCAGATGTAGTTCAATGTCCAGCGTGGCTTTTGCCGGGGAAGTAGTTGTTTTCTGTTAGATATTACAAAAAAGTAACTTCAATTTTATCGTAGGGTTTTTTCCATTGCCAGAGGAGTCATGTATTGACTCAATTTTCGATTGAGAATGTTTCTCTTTAAAACAAGAATATCAATATTTCATTATTACATCGAATTTTCAGACATTAATAAAACGATTTTATTTTCACTCTGTACATAATCTGCAACATCTGAATGATATTCAGTAGTATGAAGATACATTGATGATAAGAGTGAAAAAATGCAGTTGACACTTTCAAATCCCGAGAATATAATTAAATAAAAATTACTGATTTTTAAATTGAATGCCCTGTATTTCAAAATCTATTCATCCACGAACTTTGCGATTCTGTTCGTTCAATTAGTACATCGAATACTACAACATACTAAAAATTCAGAAAATTTCATCAAGAACCATTTTACTTATCGAAAGTCCTTTGTTTAATTTTCTTGGAATTTCAACATTCCACAGTAAGAAAATGAAAGAATTTTACATAAGAAAATCTTCAGAAATGGAATGTTAAAATCTCTTCCAAAAATAAAAAGCGTTTGTTTAAACTGGCAACAGATTAGAAATTTTCATATGGAATAAAATACACCATAATGTTCCAGGATGTCCCAGATAAGTGGCTGATACTTTAATTGACATTTAGTTAGGTAGTTGAATATTGGGAATAGCCCATTCCGTCAAGTATCTGAAGAATCACATCTTACTGATTTCTTCACAATGTATCATAATAAAACCAAAATAAGAATTCATTTGTTTGTTTTTTTGTGTCAGAGTAGATTTTCCTGGTTTTCCTGCAGCTGAAAAGTGAATACGCCATCAAAAATCAGTGAGTTGCCCCAGACCACCACGGCAAATAATTGTAAAAGCCATCTTCTTCCCACACAGGCTATGCCTTTGTAGTACACTCTTTGGGTGTTCAAGAGGAGGAATAATTATTATAATTGAATTGGGCATTTAGCCTGTTTTTTCTTAAAATAGATTTTGGTAATAAGTTGAGGTTATGGATTCTCTATTTTGTTTTCCGGCAAGTTTGGCATTCATGTTGGCAATGAGTTTTAATTTATTCATCATTCATATCTTACAATTATATCTTGATTTGATCAGATATCTATAAGATATGAAGGTGAAGGTTAGATGACTTTCTAAGTTGGAGAAGAATCCTTTAAATTCGTATGCAGTCAAAAGGGGTTGGAAAGAAAGTGGACTCTTGTTTCTGTTCACGCTTTCGAGTCTTTATTGGATCTTCATCAGGAACTCTTCAATTCATTTAAAAATAGTACAATAATTTTCATTTTTACATTCGATCACGTGTGTATATACGGAAGTGAGGTTAGTAATCCCTTTCACTCGCTATGATTCATGCATTACCATATCACACAAAACAGAACTCTTGGTATAATGAGATAAATTTGAAACATTGATTTCAAACAATCATGATTAATTAAAATAAAAAATATTTTTTGTCAATGGAAAATAATGGAATCAAAAAGAAAATGGAATGAAGTTGACCTCAATTGCTAAGCAATAATAGTAGTACTGTGACCTTGTTGCCAACATACAGAGAGTTTTGATATAAAAAAACTAACCACAAGGGGTGCCAACTGATTTTGGCAAGTGATGATTTAATAGTCATTGTTTATTTTATGAGGATTGCTACTCAGTAAATGTAAGTGATGCTGAGATTGTCAGTGTCTGTTCTAGAAAACATCGATCTTGGTTCTTTGAAAATTTGAGGCATTTTAAATAAACTTTCCTTATTTGAATTGGACTCATTCATCATGGTCCAAAATAGTCACATTATCATAATTAGTTTTGTGGTCTTGTGAAATAGTGAGTTTTGCTAGAGAACACTTAATTTTTTAAGTAACTTTTAAGAGAACATATTCTGTCTTTCAATATCCTTTTTGTTTAACGAATGTACTTTGCAATAAACAATATCACATTTAGTTATCCAATAGAAGACCTTTATTTTTCAATTGTGAAAAGACGTTGTCTATCACAACTTGGGTTTTTATGGGCAATTTTGTTATTAGGAAATTTCAATAAATATTCATTCAAAAAACCTTTATATAAAATGATTTCCAACAGATTGTCCATTGATATTGAAAATGAATAATAAAAATTCAACTCAACACAATATTCAAAAAAATCTTGCCTCCCATTACCTTTCATTCGCACTTAAACCAGGTTCGAAAACTATTTTTCCAAACATCAAAATTGCCTGTAAGAACCAAGATGTGATGAAGAAGATCTCTTAAAAGTTAAAAGATGAATATCCGTTATTAAAGAACTCTAATGTAGTTTATTGCATCTCTTATAAACATTGACAACAAAGTACATTGGTCGAACCAAAAAGAACCTGAAAGACAGAATTTGGTTTCATAAAAGTGACATTCAAAAAAAATTGTTCTCTAGATCAATACACCCTTCACAAGATCACATCATAGATTATGATAATGTCACCAAAATCCCGACTGCTTCAGGACTTATATGGTAACCTCAGCACTAATCATGAAATTCTGAAGATTTCAGTTTACTGCCATAAACTCACCTATCGTCTTCCACATCTGAAATTCTAGTTCTAGAACTAACTGATTCTGTTACAGAATGCTTTTTGTAACCAACTTCTTCAATTATCTGTTTTCCATATTCTGTAAAAATATTATATTTCATTAGGAGTTCAGAAAATAGGCTTTTTCCGTGCGTGCTCGACATGTTCCCATGGGAGGCGAAGCCGAAGACTGGAAGTTATGCAAGCACGGAAAAAGCATTTATGGACGAATAATGAACAATATTTTTCATTATATCTACCTTAAAACTACAGATTGCTAAGAAACATTTATTTTTAATGATGATGGAACAAAAACATGTATTATTAATTGAAATATTTATGGTACAGAAATATTCAGAAATTGCCACAAAACAAGCGTTATTTACGCTGTTGGTAAGGAAATATTTAAATAATTTGCGATTTCTAGAAAACTGTCAACGACATATTATTCAATTTTGACATGTAAATAGGCCGATATAATGTCACCAGCGCACCGTAACTGAATAAGCATGTATATACAGGGTGTTTCATAATAAATGCGCAGGACTTCAGGATGTGATAGCTCGTCCAAAAATATGAAAAAAAGTTTAACTTACGCTCTAAAATGCACCATTTTCGAGATACAGGATGTTGAAATTTTAAAAAAATAATGGTTTTTTGCGAATATCTCTGGAACCATTTATCGCACAGAGAATAGATTTCGTAGGCATTTTCTACTCATAATAAGCTATGTTTTGTGCAGATTTTTTATTTTTTTAAATTCATAATTGGTGAAGATTTTGAAGGGGTAGTGGGTGTTTTTTTCTCCAACTTCTACGCCACTGAAAAAAGTACAGTTTTGGGCAACCTATATGAACCGCCAATGTTTTCTACACAAAAAAGGTATTCTTGGTCATAAGCTCTAAAGTTGACCGTTTTCAAGAAAAATCAACTTTCATGTTGTTAAATAATGAGTATGATTATTATTGTTTTTTTTTATTTTGAAATTAAGAAGTCAACGTTTGGTTTTGTTACTTGTTTTAACGTTTAAATAAATTTTGTATAATTAGGAAAAAAATTATTTAAAAAAATTTACCATGATTTTTCTTGAAAACGGTCAACTTTAGAGCTTTAGAGCTTGAACATAGCTTATTATGAGTAGAAAATGCCTACAAAATCTGTTTTCTGTGCGATGAACGGTTCCAGAGATATTCGCAAAAAACGATTTTTTTTTTAAATTTCAACACCATGTATCTCGAAAATGTTGCATTTTAGAGAGTAAGTTAATAAAACCTTTTTTTCATATTTTTGGACGAGCTATCACATCCTGAAGTCCTGCGCATTTATTATGTTTTCAGATAAGTATAATGAAAATACTATTTCAGTGTGTGAATCAACATGTTGTGTTCACAAAAATAGATCGTAGAAAATATAGTTAAGCAGATCCATATGACAAATATTATTACAGATATAGTTTTTTTTTCATATTATTTATTTATTTGTTTCAAATTTGGGATACATACAGATTAAAAACCCAGAAAAGTATCCGCTAAGTTCTAAGTTAGTTCTAATTAGTTCTAAGTTGGTTAAATTAAAAAAATTACATATCTACGAAAAAAGCCCAAATTGGTAGAATAGATTATGCTGGCTAAGATGAGAAAATATTCTTAACATGTTTCTTAAACGAAAGTAAATATAAATTTTACACATCTAGGTTGTTACAGAATTTATTAAAGCTTATACTTAGTCTAATGATTGGAGAATTTCGCCTAAATTAGTATTTCTGTGATCGATGTTGAGAAAAAATGTATATCGAGTATTTCTAGCAGGAGTGTGTATAGAGATTAAAGATAATAATGTGGGAGAGTCGTAATGATTCATTAGGATTTTATACATAAAAACAAGGTCGGTAATTGTTCTTCGTTTTTCCAGTTCTAAAATGCCAAAGGACTGTCTAGTACTACATATATTCTTGACATCATAGGTTCCATTTATTTTAAAATTCAGAAACCTCACAAATTTGTTTTGAACTCTTTCTAACCTGATTTTATATACAGGGTGTTTCTTAAGTAAGTGTAGAAACTTTAGGAGCATGTTGCTGACGTCGATATAAGACAAAAAGTTTCCATAAACACATGTCCGCAAGTCATTCGTTTCTAAGATACAGAGTGTCAAAGTTTAATTCTTATATTTGTTTTTTGTGAATTAATTCCAAAATATTCGTGATATTCGAGGAAAGTCTGGTATCTGGGATGATTTTTCAATGACAAAATCAAATTTTATGGTGATTTTGAAAAAACTAATTTCTTATTGAATTTATTCTAAATTTAAAAATCTTGTTATTGAAAATCACTTGCATCGATTATTTCAAATCTCAATAACTTGAAAACAGTTGATCGCAGTAACCTCTACCAAGAATATGTTTTTTACACAAAGTAAATAATAAATATTCCCAGATACCAAACTTTACCCAAATATCAAAATATTTTTGAAATTATTCACAAAAAATAAAAATATGAATTGAACTTTGACACTCTGTATCTCAGAAAAGAATAACTTGCGGACATATGTTTATAGGAACTTTTCTTGTTATTTTGATGTCAGCAACACGCTCCTGAATTTTCTACACGTACCTAAGAAACACCCTATATATTATACCCAGGATTCCAAATTACACTAGCAAAATTTAGTCTGCTATGTACAAATGCAAAATATAGAGATTTTAGTGATTGCAGAGAGTTATATTTTTTGCAGATCCGAGTAATGAAGCCCAACATTGTATTGCTTTTACTGATAATATAATCATAATGTTTGACAAAGGTCATTTTAGAGTCTAGAATGAGCCCTAAATCCTTGATTTCGTTTACTCTGTTCAAAACGAAGTCCGATAGCCTATACCTAAATTCAAATTTCTGAGCGTTTTTCATGAAATAAATAGTGGAACATTTGTTCAGATTCAGAAGTAGTTTGTTTTGTTGACAATACTGCGAGAACCGCATTGGATCAGAGTTCAACTTGGCACAATCCTCCCATGATTTAATTTCACAAAAAATTTTCAAATCGTCTGCGTAAAGTACGAATTCGCTATATTTGAAGCATTCTTTGATATCATTAATAAATACTAAAAAAGCAGAGGGCCCAGGTGTGATCCTTGGGGCACTCCAGATGTAGCAATGAAAGCTCTAGATTGATACCCATTCAAATTCACAATCAGTGATCTGCTGAAGAGATATGAAGCGAACCAACGCAGCAGTTATCCATGATCACCGACTTGAGCGAGCTTTATCAATATAATATATTATGATCTAATTTGTCAAACGCTTTGCTGAAGTCAGTGTAAACGGAATCTACCTGAGCACGTTCATCCATATGATTACAGATATACTGGGTGTATTTCACTAAATTTGTTTCGATTGCACGCTTCGTAAAGAAGCCGTGTTGTTCCTCGATAATTACCCATTTCAAACGGTTAAACATGATGTCATATACCAGACTTTCTAATAGTTTTCCTAGAATACATAGCTTGCTTATTCCGCGATAATTTGTAACTTGCTCTCTGACTCCCGAGTTTTTAAAGATCGGAATAAGAAATGAAGATTTCCAGAGGGTTGGGAACTGGCCTTTCTCTAGTGATACATTGTAAAGTTTTGTTAAAGGGGTACACAAGCTATTAGCACATCGCTTTATTAAAAGAGCAGGTAAGGCATCCGTGCCGCTTCCTTTTTTTTCATCAAGAGACTTAAGTTTATTCAAAACTTCGTCTTCAGTAAAAATAAATGTGTTAATAGTGTTAATATTTACGCTCATACTTTTGTTATGCAGTGATCTCTGCTGGTAAGTTTCATATACGCTTTGGAAATATGTCGCGAACGAATTGCAAATATCTTCTTCTTTAGAGAATTCTTTGCCGCCGAATTTTACCAGCGACGGGTATCCCATGTTTTTTTAGAGCTGTTGGTGAAATTCCAAAACTTTTTGGCGTTCACCTGCATCTCAGATTCGATTCCAGATATATATGAGTTGTAGTCTGATGAAATGAGGTTCTTGCTACGACGTCTCAGAAATTTGAATTCATTATAATAATTAATATCTTGTGTTTTTTCCATTTTTTATGAATTGAACGTTTATGGTTTATTGTATTAATTGTGGCGTCTGTAAAATATACTGGGTATTTTCTGTTTTTGTAGAGAGATTTTGGAACAAATTCATTAATGGCTGAGTTCAAAACATTGTAAAAACTTTCAACTAAATCATCAACAGACTCATCATTGAATACTAAAGACCAGTCAATATTTTCCAAATATTCGTTGAGTTTTATGTAGTTGGCATTTTTGAAATTAAAGGATGCGTTACAAATCCGATTCAAAGTGTTCGGTTTAGTAATTTTGATATTGAATTCAATTGGAGGATGGTGGGTGTCGATATTAACTAAAGGTAAGTCACTAAGGTTAAGATTACAAATTTCATTATCCCTATTGTAGAAAATTAAGTCTAATAGCCTGTTATTACTATTATACATAGAGTTATATTGCATAAATTCACTAGAATAATTATGAACATATTAATATGTTCAAATTACATCATATCATGATCATCAAGGTATCGATATGTGAAATCTGAAGCACTCACAGTGAATTGAAAAGTCAAAGAATTATACTTTTTTCGTGTGACAATAAAAAAATATTGCTACAACTGATAAATATATTGAAACAAAATTTTATAAATTTGGAAATGGCGCCTCATACAGCATTTCTACGTAGCCTCGATCAGTTTTGTTGTTACGATAAAGGATCCTGAAAAATCCCTCATGGAAATATGATTTTTTTGAATTTTTGGTATGATGTATGTAGTCCATGTAATTCTCAACCAACGTTACCATTGCGCCAAGCCAAAAAAATTAACAGTTTTGCTGGTAGGGGACGTTGAAACCACCGCTTGCGCAGATTAGACTATTTAATTTTGAATCCGATAACAACATTTTCACTTGTTTCATTGTTGCTAATGTTGCACAATATTGTGCTGATTCATAGAAAAAATTCTTACTCCCCCCTTCTTCTCCTCAACCTATTTGAAGTTTGTTGAAATTCCATAAAATTCAATTGACATCAATCACCAATCACTATATCCCTGGAATATTGATAAGACTAAGATTCTATAAGGACTCCATCTTTGGGACCCATAACAGAAGTAGGTACACCACTATTTCATTTGTTTGTATGCTAAAAGATCTAAACAAAATATGTCGACTCAACACACCAGGGTTTTCAGGCATCTTAGTTAGTCAGAACGGCGATTTATCAAAGCCATCTTTGTTTACTTTTCTACAATATGATTGATTAACAATTTTTTTTGTTGCCCAACCTCAGTTTGATTTGAAACCAATTGTCAACCTCATAATACTATGATGATCCATTGTTTCTTTTCCAGTAATATTAACCTTATAAGACAATAATCCATGTTCCAATAAAATATTTACTTTATGATTACGAGAACAATAAAGGATGTGTGACTATAATAGCGAAATTAAATTCATACAAATAACACTGCAAATAGCACTATCACTTCGATATTATTGAAAATATAATTTTTCACTGATCTGATCGATTGAGATATAATTCATCTATCTCATATTACATTACAGTCCAACTGGTATTTCTTGGGAATTGTAATAAAGGTTCATACATTTGCTCAATAGTCGCGTGAAACAATAGTGGCAGTGAGGCTGCACTGCTACAAAAATCGTTGAAATCAGTGATATGGATGAAGAATTGTTTTTTAATAAGTAATACACTCATTGGGTGACGACTTTCATCAGCTCAAGTCAAAAATCAGCTAATTCACCAGGTACTCAATTTTTGAATTGTCAGAATTGATTCGCAAGAGAAATATGACGTCATTTTCTCTCAATAGGTATACCTACCTACCTATTGTTCGGAATTGAGAGAAAATTACGTCATATTTCTCTAGAGAATCAATTCCGGCCATATAAAAAATTGGGCCCCTGGTAATTAAAAAATATGTTCCAACTTCATGATACATTTTGTATATACAGTGAAATCTAAGGGATTCAAGACATTTTTGTAAAATTCTTAGGAGTTTTCTGAAAAGACAAGATGTTTCCATAATATAAACATGAAGCAAATATCTGATTTTGACGTTGTGGAAACACGTTCATTTTGGTAACCGTCCAGTTTACTAGGACACAGGCGACTCCAATGTTGCCCGACTTACCTTAGCACTGATGGAAAGGAAGAAATTCGAAACATGTGTGGAGGTACATTCCCAATCAAATGAATGCAAATAATCCTTTGGGAACTGAAGTATCTATGTATTTGGACAATCAAATTGATCTGGAATCATTATCGATTATCGATTTTCGATCGAAATGTGTACGATTGAGTAGTGTTACTATGTGCTATGATCGCATGTCTACCAGCTAGCTTGGTCTGATGACCATTTTTCAGATATTAGGGAATCAAGGTATGTAAACATATTAATTACTTTAGTTGAATCGCCAGTCTACAGATAATTACAGTAACCCCTGGTGGGTTTGTAGACAGCGACACTGGAACCCTCCCTGGAGCTCCTAGTTCAAATCTCGTCTCCGAAAATTCGTTTTTATTTATTTTTTTAAACCCAGCCAGACGCATCACACTAGAGTCAGCCATCTCAGTTGGAAACGGCATCGACTCAGGGAGGATTTTTGTTTAAAAAGAAATTTTACTTGAAAACAGAATTTTAGTAAATGAAAGATTTTGTCAAGATTTCCTTATAAGTAAGATCCCGGACTTATATTTAGAAAGATGGAGACTTAGATTCTGAGTAGTCTCTCGTGTACTTTTAATACCTGCGTGCTTGTGGAGTTCGCTCTGTGACACCTGGGCAGGTGCCAGGTGAGAAAGGTAACTAAAAATAAGAGTTACTTAAGGGTTTTCATCCCTGAAAAAGGGAGAGTCAGAAACGAGTTTTTTTTTTTAATAGAGAAGGGTTGTTTGATTGTATTAAGATAAAAATAATGAAAAAAATATTTTTTGGCTTTTAAATGAATGAAAAGGACATTTTCCCCCATTTTTGGGCATTTTCGTTCAGTTCCACCATCAAAACGAACGAATATTTTGGTGTTGTTTCTTTTCAGTATCGAAGTCTATCATTCGCCCAGTTAAACGACTTTCTCATTTTTCTCCTAGATGTTAATTTTTTTTGGAATAATTTTATAAAAATGCGTTGTTTTCGCGAAATGGGTTTCCTTGCTTTATTCCATTTGAAATGAGAAATATCCAGCTTGTCAAAGTCAACTAATAAAGGAATGGTTCAGCCGTCGACCAGTGAAAACTAATTATTACTTAAAATTCTGGATTCAGAAATGGAACCGAATTTCTTTTAAATGACACACCCCTCAGGTTGCTCCTCCCACACGACTGGTTAGGAAAAGAGAGAGTATCATATAGCCAGTATGACATCTGGCACAGGGTCGGATCGGGAATGGGAAAAGAGAAAACTCATTCGGGTCGATCGAAACTATGGAATATTATAACTTTTACAATCAATAGCTTTTTTCAACAACATGTGTATATCACTTAGGGGACAATACTCGAAATGACAGCTATAAAACGGTGGACGAATAATTATTGTCCGATTCCGTTCAAAATAAGAATGAAAGGGTTCTTTGGAAAAAAAATTCAAGATGGCGGCCTCGAGATTTAAGGTCAGATTCTATTTCAAATTTGTTTCTAGGAGTTTTTGGAATAGGAGATGAGTTTTTCGAACTTGAATAATTCAATATGACATATTTTACGAATGATCTAAAGAAAATATTCGTGCATTTAAATAAAATCTTGTCTTAAAAACATTTTTCTATTTATATTTATCAGGAAATACAATCTCCACTTCGTTAGGGCTATGTAGCGAGAATTTCGGAGTAAGTGGCGTATTTTCACGCATATTACCTAATAACTTGTTTTTGTGACTCCCATATCGGCATCTCCGTTCAACATTGGTTTCCAATACAACGGTTTATTTGGGCGGCGCGGCGTTTTTGATGTTCCTTTGAAGTTGAAAAGCTACAGCGGAATGTTTTAAAGGGGCAGCGTAGCAAGCTAAACAATCGAAACATATTGACTTGATACCAGGTGATTGTGAATTTATTCACCACATTTTTTTATTTTCATTAATGATTCTATGTTGAAGAAGGTTTACAATTATTTTTATCAAATTCAAGGAAAACAATATTTTAACCAGAAGAAGATATTGCGATTTAGTTATATATACGAGAAATGATTTCAAAATGTAAAAAGACAAAGACATTTGTGTTTGGGAATCAATAATGCTTCCGAAGCTGGAAGCATTTTTTGGAAATTGCATTCTTCTTGAAATTTTGAACGGACATCTTCCTAGAGGAATGAGAATTAGGGATAACTGCTTCTAATGTTGTTGAAGGTAGATAAAGAAATGTAAAAAAAAGGAATATCTAATTTTTTTCAATATTCAGGTATATTAGAGTAAAATATATCTAGCTAAAACATTGTTTAATTTATTTTTAACAGTTGTATTAATTCACATCGGTTGAATTGAATGTTTCACGGGTGATAGAGTCTCATATTGTTTCACCCTTTATACGGAATAAGACATATGTACTTAAACTATGTACATTTCCTGCAAAAAATTACATTCAAATCAAGAAAATAGTTTTCAAGAAAATTGCGATCAGATCTTATTGGTAACTATTTTCAATAACTAACTTGAAAGTCAAAATCTAATAACTGAGTTTTAAATTTTTTATTCATGATTCCACATCAGATTTTATTTTTTCGAATCAATTCAAATTAATGCATCCACATACACCTAAATAGTAATTTTGAACAGAATGCGGCCATGACTCACAAAATAAACCAATAGGAGCTGCCATTTAGAATTATTGAAATTTGATGAAAAATTAATTATCATCAACCCCAAGATAGCATTCTTATACCTTGTGACACAGACTCATCGTACACGCCCTTTTCTCCTTTGTTTCTGTAAATATATTTCTGAAAAACATTGAATATGCTTACTATAGAGCACTTTTTGACATATTTGGAAAAATTCCGTTTTTTTATGGAAATGACATCAACTTTCGATTTTCAAATAGGACACCGTGTATATTATTACATTTTTGAAATCTGCATAATTTTCTGAATCCAATGATACCTCATAGTTGACATTTCATTCGTCAGAATACCCATTTTATTTTTCGATCTAGAGAGCCATGAACTCCCTAAAATAATTCCAAATAATCAAAATAATGCTCCACTATCGAAATTTCTGACAGATGAAATATCAACTATGAGGTATCATTGGATTCAGAAAATTATGCAGATTTCAAAAATGTAATAATTCACAGGGTGTCCCATTTGAAAATCGAAAGTTGATGTCAATTCCGGAAAAACCAGAAATTGTTTTTTTTTCAAATATGTTAAAAAAATGCCCTATAGTGAGCATATTGAATTTTCCAAATTTCAGAAATATAGTTACAGAAACGAAGGAGAAAAGGGCGTGTACGATGAGTATGTATCACACGGTAAAGAATTCGACCATAAATCACGAAACTCGTCTGCCATTTTCAATTCCAGAATTTTGACAAAAAAATCATTAGCTTCGGACCCAAAAACCACTACATGGGTAGGGTGTAGAATCCGCCCAGAAATTACAAAACTTCTCTGTCATTTCAAATTCACGAATTTTAACAGAAATCATCAGGTTTTCTCAACCCAAACACCGATTTTGCATCGGACATAATCACAAAACTCGTCCGCCATCTTGGAACCGCCATCTTAAATTCATCAATTTTGACAAAACATTCATAATCTCTAAGCCAAAAAAACCCACAGACAAATTTTGAATCGAATCGGACCATAATCACAAATCTCGTCCGCCATTTTGAAATCATTAATTTTGACGAAAGATTCATAACCTACGACCCCGAAAACCTGAACATACCCATTTTGTATCGAATCAGAAACCAAATCACAAATCTCGCTTCTTTGTTTTTTCTTTAAAAACATTTATAATGGAGTACCCACCTGCTAATGGAATTATTAACAGTGAACATAGTGAACACAGTGGAATATCAAATCATTCGGTCGTCTGCATACATATATCATCAGGTCAAATCAGTATGAAACGTGTAATAAGAAAAACAAGTATCCATAAAAGCAATTCTGGTCCAATTCATTTTTAAAGAATAATAGAATAGACTGTTTACGTCAGTGTTGAATATTTATTTTGTGCTGCATGCATGTCATGTTTTATCTGATATTTCAGACGTCCTTATCTATTTCTTTTTGCGGTAGGTATACTTCTTCTTAAAATTCACATTCAAAACATTTCCGAGATAGTTCAAACAGATTTTGCTGAAATATTTTTTCAATTCTGGAATGACTGGATTCCGTTATATTCATTCATTTAAAATTTTCGTGCAAACTTTCAGATTCCATGAAAACAAACAGGTATTAATCTGGAATTGTAATTTGAAAGAACGAGCACCGAACTATCTAATTCGGACTTGTATTTTCGCCTAATTAGAGGTGAGGCGGAGTTTGTATTTATTCCATCGGGAGAACACGCACTGCCATCTGGCGATACACATTTCTTATTTAGGGGGCTAAAGACCGTTAAAGCAGAGGTTAAGGCGTGAAGTCCATGCATTTTACCTAAAAAGTGAAATTTCCACACTGGATAAAATTATGTCTGCAGTTCAAGCTACTCCGGATTACTCAACTTTATCTAAAACATCATTGATAATATTAAAACAAATAAAACAAATCGGCATCATCTATACCAAACATAAGAGACAATCTGTACTGTACTATGAACCCGATATTGCGATATTAAGAATCAAACAATCCCGAAACGAATATTTCTTTTATTACCTGGATGAAACGTGAATAAACAATATACTGTTTCTCAGTATTGGCAGCACAGCAATATTAAGAGCAGAAGGCAAGCCTTCATCGAAGGATTGTAAACAGGTTTGAATCCACCATCAGGCAAGGGTAAAATATTAATAATCGCGTTCACATAGGTAGTTCAGATGGGTTGGTGGAAAGAGAACTTTTGACTTTTGTATTAAAACAAACCAAGGACTATCATGAAGATATGAATAGTGTCGTTTTTGAAGAATGGCTTGAACAAATGATCGATTTTATTTTACTATTGGTATGGACAACCCGAATTATCATTATAGATTACTAGAACATTTACCCACAAGCAATTGAACAAGAGGCAGACTATTGGAGTGGCTTAACTCAAAAAACATTGTTTTCCCACTGATCCACTAAAAAAGAAAACGTTCTACTATAGTGCGTAAACTAAGGTTTTACGCAGTGTTCACAGTGCGTAAAGTGATACTTTTCAGCAGAAGCGCGTAAAAAAATAACTGCGTAAAAAAATTGCATAGTCCCCGTTCAATGTTGATACTACATTTTTTAGCAGAGTTAATATTCGAAGGATATTAGAATGATGATGAATTTCTATACTCATCACGTGAGTACAATAACTATATTAAAATTATGGTACTCTTGGTGACCCTGAAAAACCGTTGAGTTTTCAGTTGAAAAAGAAAAGTGGTGAGTGTGGGTGGGGGAAAAATGAATAGGGACGTGAAAATATAAACTGGAATGATAAACCATCTCTTTAAAAAAATCGGAAATTTGAGGCATTACATGTTGCACCTATAACTTCTTCTCATAGTAATAATATCTATCCATTTATTGACAGAAAATAATGTCTAGATAAATTTGGTAAAGAAAATGAAAGCGTTGCAATATATAGAATAGAAAATTGATATAGACCATTCTTACTCTTGCACTTCGCTATTACTTGTTATACCAGACGTATCTGAAACATTACGCACTCTCGTTAGTTTTGGAAGCAACGAAATGAAATTGAAACATGAATAGAGCATGAGATATAGGGTTTCGATCATAACATAATTGAATCATTTTATTCAAGAAATACAAATCGACATTGTTCTCCACATGAGCAACCTGTTATGTTGGATGAAGCGTTATATCAAATGTAAAATGGAACAGTATCGTTAAGCAAACATGAATGTTTTGATTAGGAGAAAACGAGGAATAGAAATAGTAACCAACTGTGTTAGAGTTGTAACGAAGAGTATTTTTGATACCCGACCTTGGGTGAGTCAAACTATTCTTTGTCCGCATTCAGCTGAATGTGCTCCGTTGGACCACCGTGTAGTTTTTCCAGTGAGATTTGCATCACTATCACTGAATAGTTTTATGTTTGAATAAGTTTGTGGATTCACCATCATAATCATTCAATGTTACTGACTAATTTCTCCGCTCAAGTGTATACTTTTTGGGGTTCTTCACTATTTATTTCTTCGGAATTTCAAAATCAGTGCAAATTCGGAGCCTAGCACATATACAAATATTAACCAAGCAACGATGAAAAAATCCGCTGCTTACTAACGATTTCTTATGACCACGTCATTGGTACATGTTGGGAGTGGGGGACTCTTCATTCCTACCATCCATTTTGTATGACAAAAGTTCTTTCTAGTACTTTATCAAATTATCTCGAGGTTCGACTGAAACACTAGCTGTTGCACTTACCAAATCGACATGATTAACGCCTGTTCAGCTTATTAGCTACCACTATCGAGAATTTTCTTAGAGGAATATTCAGCCTGTTATTAATCATTTTCGAAAATATGCGTGAGATCCTGGTCGAAGGATTACCGTAAGAATCCCGTAATGATCCATTTGATCAATTGTTGAGCCATCCGATAGTTGCTATGAGTTACAATCAGGAAAGATTATCTGAAAGATGTTTTCCATCAAATTGGTATCTGCGAACTTTTAGTGAATACGTTTTGTATCAGACTACATTTTTCAACTTTCGTTTATACTCAAATACTCGGCCTCTCTTCCCTGAGGTGTTGACAAAGTAGCCGCTGGTAGGAAGGGGTCGATTATCCAGAGAATCCTTGCATTGTGTTCCTAAGGTGTTGTTGAAGTTGCTGCTGGCTAAACACTCGAAATCTCATTTCATAAAGGTGCGGTAGAATCAGAATACAACCTCGGATGGTGTTCATAAGGTGGTGTTGAAGTTGCTGCTGGCTGAACACCCGTGGATTCGTTTGTTTTGGTAGTCCCTCCAGGTTCATTCCAATTATAAAGATCAGAATTCCGCGAGATCTAGTACCCCGAAAACCTTCATTGCACAGTTTATCCAGGACTAGCCGCAAGTTTCAAACTATCTGCGTGCCACGGATGTAGCCGCTTTTAGGGGCAAAATATAGGCGTTATCATGTGTTGCTGAAATTGGTTTCAGGTAAACAGAGTTCCTCCGTATCATTCACAAATAAAACCGTGATAAAGACATTGACAGTTTGTTATCAAAATATTTTAATTAAAAAATATTTAAGTCCATCATTTCACAGCCAATATTATAGCTTGATTGCTGTACCTATTGAAGGAATTCTAAAGATAGACAGATAAATACACTCCATAGTCTAAATGAAAACATTTGTCGACAATGTCAAAATTATCACACTGTTAATTGTTTACATATTAACATTCATTAGTAGTCTTAGGAGAAAATATCCCATAAAGATGAAAACATTAATTCAAAATTCACAAATACACAAAGGACCAAGAAAATTACAATATATCGAAGTATCACAGTATAGAGTATCACATATAGAACTACTAGAAAGCTTATGCAAGATAGTCCTCTAAATTGTAGAAGCATTTTCCTATCAGAAGTGATTTTTGGAAATATTTTAATGTCGCCAATGTGTCCGATTCGATTGGATGAATGATTATGAATTTGCTTGCTTCTATAAATCTCGTGAGAGTTGAAGTGGGAAGAGGGGGAGTAAGCTTTTTTTCCTGACGTGTAAATCGATTTTCGTTGGAGTTAATGAATTTCTCCTTGTATTGGTGCATCAAGCGAGCTGTCTCTAAAATGAAAATTTCATGAAGCATTAGCATTTTTGTGAAAATTGGTCTGCATGATTTACGCATCTTCACTTTGAAGATATATTTCAAAACTCGGTTCCGGAGGATGAAAATACTCTGGAATAAAACGTGACTGCAAGTTCATCAGAATGGAATTGCATACCGTAGGTAGGACTCAATAAATGAGTAGTACGCAGTTGAGGAAGGTGACATTCCATGTTCACGAGATATTATATATTGACAACGTAACAACCAGAGGACATTATTTTTGTTAGAGCCGTTATGTCTACTCAAACTTCAGATTGTGATCAATTTTTAAGACAAGAAATTTTGTTTCGGACTTGCTTTCAATTAGTTGAGAACCTAAGGAACTTATTCTAGGTCCATCTTGAAAGTGACCAGATTTGTTTTTGTAACATTCAATGTCAGCATGTCACACCACTTTTTAATATTTTCTACGTCAACAGGAATAGTTCGAACCAGAGCATCACGTTCTTGGTTGTGCTAAAGAATCGTGGTATCATCAGCAAACAATGTAAGATATCCAGAAAAATCTGGATTGGCCATATCGTTGATGTAGAGCAGAAATAGAAAAGGACCCAAAACTGATCCCTGGGGGACTCCACGTACAATTATTTTGCCTGTTGAAGCTAACATATTTCAATGGAACTTTTTGATTGCGATCAGTAAGGTAAGATCTGATCCAGCCTAAAGATGTGCCGCGAATTTTGTAATGTAAGAGCTTTTTCAAGAGTATTTCAATCAAAAGCTTCAGAAAAATCAAGAAACATTGCTGCAGCCGCCTACTTTTCACTTATAGGTACACTCTTTCAAGAAAATTGAGATTGCATCATTCGTACCCTGTTTTGTAGACCGAACTGTTCAGCCGCCAATATATCATGTCTCTGCAAAAAAATCCATTATCCTACGTTTTACTAGTTTTTTAATAATTTTTAATTATGAATAATCTTAATTGTCGAAAATTTGAAATGAATTTATATCAAATCCAGGTTATCATGGCAGTGAAAATAAATTATTGACTGTGAGATGTATCTTCATAAGTTCTTTGTATAATTCATATACAGAGTGATTGTTCAAATCAAGTCTATATGGCATTCATGGCCACCTTTGGTCAGAAAACAAAACTACATTTGCTCGGTAATCATATTGCAAATTACGAAAAGGTGTCGGATAGGGAACGAAAAAATCTCACTAACTGGAAAAATATGCATGGTGCAATTGAAACTATCGATGAAAATATTGGACCTTATTTGTCAAAAGTATTTTCACGTGTATTTTAATACGTTCAAATATAATTTTGATATATCCCAAACAAACGAAACTGAAGGGAAAGCGTAATATTTGGGTTATTCCCGGTAAAATATTTATGGTATTTCTTGCTCAGTATAACGCTAAGTAGTGTCGAATTGTAATATATTCGAATGCAAACGCATTAAAATCCATTTCAACTTACCACTTCTTCCATGGTTATTGCAGCTTTCTAAGTCATTGATTTTGTGTAGAATACTTTTTTTTCTAACAGGACCAATCTCTGCATGATCAGATGTTGCAGAAATTTTTCTACTGGGTGTTTCAAAACTAGGATTATCGTGTCCGTGTGATCCATCGACAATACTGACTTTCCTGCTCATAACTAAGGAATATCTGTTGTGATTTAACGAAAACTGGATGGTCGTTTATTCCAGCTGAAATTAAAAAAATCTTGCTAATCTACGTTATTATACGCAAAGAAAAAAATAACTGATACTGAAAAGTTAATAAAAAATATCTAATGTGAATAACTGTGTATTCATCCATTTTAATGTATTTATGTATTTTTTGAGTAGAGAGAGATGAAAACGAATAATATAATTATAATTAAAACTTCGTAACACCAGGCATTAGCTAGAGATGGGAACGTTGGACCTCAACTGACAGGACGTGACTATGACAGTGCGCCAAGAGTTGTTGATATATTATCGTAACATTTGTAGCGTGCCTTTCAAGTGTATTCCAATTTCCAATCTAATCATCATTAATTTTACTTCACATTCACTCCAGCGCAGTTTGTTTTCATGTACTTGATAATCTTAGTGACCTGATAATTTAGTAATAAAAATCTACCAACTGAACTCGTTGCGAAACATCCCTGCAACTATTTGGCGCCCAACGCGGGGCCCCATCATTCATTGAATTCATGTCCTCCTAGATCTCCCGATCTAACCCCATGGGATATCTTTCAACGAGCATATTTAAAATCTAATATTCATAAACACATACCTCTCAGAGATCAAGAACACACAAGTTCCGCTGAGTTTAAATTTTGTTTATTTCTATTCATTTGATGAATTTTGTTGTTTAACTTATTTTCAGATTCCATATCTTGTGTTGTTTTTATTTGTTTATTTGTTTTTATGTTTGTTGACTTCACTGAAAAATTTCTTGCAAGTGTGACTTATTTTCCGAAAAATATAGCTTTGCGATTTTGCTAATTTTCGAACTGAAGGACTAGGTACATATTTAAGGGGGATTCTAGGTATCGTTAGAATTTGCTGAAATTTCATAATAATTGTATGAGATTGACCACGATTGGTTGATATACACAGTGTAATAGAAAATAGAAGGAGGTATCTGAGTATCAATAGAATTAGATTAGATGTTATATTAGATTATTAATTGCAAGATATCCACGATATCTATTCCATTAGTTGATATACAGAGTGTAATAGAAAATAGAAGGGGGTTTGTGCGTGTCGATAGAATTTGCTGAAATCTTAATGTTTAACCTAAGGTAAATGAGATGAATAAATGCATTCTACGCAACCACGAAAGCAATTGCATTAGTTGATATACAGAGTGTAATAGAAAATATTAGGATTTTTCTTTTCTAGGCATCGGAAGAATTTGCTGATTTGAGTATGTTACACCTGAGGTATATCAGATATACAATTGCATTATATGCGAGCATGATGGTAATTGCATTCGTCAAAATATAATAATAATAATAATAATAATAATAATAATAATAATAATAATAATAATAATAATAATAATAATAATAATAATAATAATAATAATAATAATAATAATAATAATAATAATAATAATAATAATAATAATAATAATAATAATAATAATAATAATAATAATAATAATAATAATAATAATAATAATAATAGAAACCTTCTGGAAGAACATCTATGAGTTTCCGCAACCACTCAATGTAGACACTCCAGCCCTAGCGCAGTTCGAAGCTTACTGCAGGACGCTTCGGCAGCATGAGCACAATGATCTGCGCAATCCGATAACCACGGAAGAAGTTCGAAGGGCCCTAAAAGGTTCTAAGAATTTCGCTGCTCCAGGCCCTGATGGGTTGAATAACTATTGGTGGAAAAAGTTTCCAACAACCCACCGCCATCTGGCTAGAGTTTTTAACTCATGGCTAGATGGGGAGCAGCAGATTCCGGAGTGGTTTGTCGAGGGGCGAACCGTGCTCATCCCCAAAAACGGAGATTTGTCTGATCCAAAGAATTACAGGCCGATAACATGCTTGAATGCGTGTTATAAGTTGTTTACACGCATCTTATACACGCGCATTCTCTCCGCAGTTGATCCGGTGTACGAACGGATATATGAGCAAAGAGGGTCAAAGAAAGGGGTCGCCGGCTGCAAGGAGAACCTGCTCATCGATAGATGTATCACGCAGGACTCCGTGCAGTATAAGCGTAACCTTTCGATGGCCTGGATCGATTACCGCAAGGCATTTGATACAACATCGCATGAGTTAATCATGCATTTGCTCAGATGTCTTGAGGTACCCGATCAAATAGTGGGATGTATTGGACAACTGATGCCACTCTGGAGGACTCGCTTCACCATAAGATCTGGTAGAGACACAGTCCAAACAGAGCAGGTCATCATTAGAAGAGGCGTGTTTCAGGGAGACTCCCTCAGCCCTCTTCTCTTCTGCATCTCACTATTGCCATTGTCCGTTGTACTTAGGAATACCCGTGGGTACAACTGCGGCACCCCCAGCAACCGGAGGCATAAAGTCACCCATTTGTTCTACATGGATGACCTAAAATTATATGCCTCTGGAGAAAGGGACCTATATCAGTCCCTTAGGGTGGTGGAAGAGTACACGCATGCTATCGGAATGGAATTTGGGATCGACAAATGTGCCACGGTTCATCTTAAAAGAGGACGATGCGAGGAATACGGAGAGGATGTCCAGCTCGTAGACGGAAGCATCCTACATCATCTGGATGCCGGAGAGACGTATACTTACCTAGGGGTGGAGCAACGCCACTCCCAAGAGGTATTCACAGTTAAGAACTCTCTCCGCGGCAAGTATCAGCACAAACTCCGACAGATCTGGTCATCAGAACTGTCGGGGAAGAACAAAGTTGCTGCAACCAATATGCTTGCCGTTCCGATCCTTCTCTACTCTTTCGGAGTAATGAAGTGGACTAAGGAAGAGCTGCGACAACTCGACGTTAAAACTCGCAAAGTGATGCATCTCAATAGGTGCTTGCATCCTAAATCGTCCGTTCCACGGTTATACTTTCCCAGACAACGGGGAGGCCGTGGACTTTTGAGTTTGGAGTGTATGCATAACAGAATGGTTCTGGATGGGGCCTGTAAAGTCATCAGGAGTTCAGATCCCCTTCTCTGCATGGTCCGCGACCATGAAAAAGCAGGGATTGGAGCATTTCTTTTTAAGGCAGCAACCCGTGCAGCCGATGAACTCGGTCTCGTATTCGACACTGAACGGGCTAACCCAAACTCTGTCACCGAGTTGGGACCCGTTCAGCAAAAAGCTCACATCAAAGCTGCGGAGACAGAGGTCCTGCTACAGCTACATATGGATAAGCCAATGCATGGCGTCTTCTTTCACAACATCGAAGACCTTGGCTTATCCAAAAGCTTGACCTTTGCCTTCCTCAGGTCGAGTGAGCTAAAGTCGGAGACCGAGGGATTCATAATGGCCTGCCAGGATGGTGTCTTCAACACCCTCGTCTACCGCAGTCGCGTGATGGGTATAGACGTCCCTGACACCCGATGCAGGGCATGTCGTGGGGCACCTGAGACCGTAATGCATTTGCTATCAGCATGCCTATCTTATGCGGTCTCAGCCTATATCCACAGGCATAACGCGGCGCTACGAGTGTTATACTACCATCTACGACACTCGTACGGTATAGACGAGACACCGGTGTTGCCTTATGTTCCGGGGGATATTGAGTCCGTGGTGGAGAATGAGAGGTGCCGGATCTATTGGAACTACTCATTCCCCACCCTCAGGCAAATACAAGCCAATAAGCCTGATGTTGTCCTCCTCGACCACCAAAGTAGAACGATATTCGTCATGGAGTTTTCCGCTCCAGGCGAAATGAATATCGTTCGAAAAGAGGAGGAAAAACGGACTAAATATCGAGATCTTCTCTTTGAACTCCGCAGGTTATATCCGGACCATTCTGTCAAAATGGTGGTTCTGATCATAGGAGTCCTTGGTGGAATGATGGACACACTGCTCTCCAACTTGAGGATACCTGCTTGCCGTAATATGGCAGAAATCTTAGCATCGCGAATGCAGAAGGCCGTTATCCTTGGTTCGCTCCGTCTACTCAGGGCACATGATTCTCGGACCCAATAGTCACTCACCCTACGGACGTAGGGAGTGGTTATTGGGGTTAACGACACCAGCGCGCCCTCCGGATGTATCGGAGCACCGGAGACAGGGCCTGACTGGTACATTCCTAACGGAAAATAATAATAATAATAATAATAATAATAATAATAGGCAGGGAGGTCAACCAACACCTGAGGCCCTGGTGAGTTGCGACACCACCTACCCGAGCAAAGGATGCAAAATCGGACCGGCAGCTCATGCGCATCCGGGAGGGAAAAGGCATCTTTCCCTCCGGTGTCGGCCGTGGGTTTGCTGGGTGAACCCCCCAGTAAACCCTTTTACTCGGTTCCAAATAATCGGGGAAGAGGCCCCCACAACCGACCCCCTCGGATTAGGGGTCAAAGGCAAGGTGGTGGGGCCAACAACGATGAGTTGCCAAATGACGACAACCGCAATGACAACGGACGCTTTGAGTGGACGGATAGATTAAGGGATGGACTTCTGTATTGCTATGAGAGCAGTGAGCCCGCCCGGAGAGGATACATGGCAAGGATGCATGCTCTTTGGTGTGAGAGACACCCAGAGCATGCCGCCGTTTCCGCCCAAAATCTCAGGGATTATGTATCCTATCTCCGGGCTCGAGGCTATGTTAGAGCTCCTCCTCAGCCGGTTAACGAAGTGGCAGATATGCCACGTGTCGGTCTGGCTGCAGAGGAGGCTCGCATCATACCACCAATGGAGGACTTCAGAACCCGCAGGGCGCTTCACAATATGAAGCCCTTGAAGCCGCAAGAACTGGCACGGGTGGATGCGGAGATTGGCGATGTTCTTCCAGAAGAGGCCAACATCTGGCAGATCAATTCTGTCGTGTACGACGCCGCTCGTGCAATATCCCAGACGGAGAGGAGGGACACCACTGCTCTTGTTGGGAGGCATGAGCGACGCGTTCACAAGATGGAAGCTAAGATCAAGTCGGCGAGACAACACGCGTCTCGTATCCAGTGTGTGGTGGACTACATGTCGGCCAATAGGCCTTTCACGCCGGCAGTGCGGCGAATTGCTGCAAGGCTAAGACGAGCTCACCACACATTGAATCAAGGCGTGCTGTTTACCATAAAACAGCACTGTCTTGATAGGATACGAATGCTAGTGGCTGCAAAGAAGTCACTAGTGAGGCGAGCGAGAAGTATCGCGGAAAACATAAAGTTCCGCGATAAACCTTCCCGCTTATTCCAAGAGCCTCCACGTGTTGTCGATAACCCGCCGGCTGCTGATCGGGTAGAAACCTTCTGGAAGAACATCTATGAGTTTCCGCAACCACTCAATGTAGACACTCCAGCCCTAGCGCAGTTCGAAGCTTACTGCAGGACGCTTCGGCAGCCTGAGCACAATGATCTGCGCAATCCGATAACCACGGAAGAAGTTCGAGGGGCCCTCAAAGGCTCGAAGAACTTTGATGCTCCAGGCCCTGATGGGTTGAATAATTATTGGTGGAAAAAGTTTCCAACAACCCACTGCCATCTGGCAAGAGTTTTTAACTCATGGCTAGATGGGGAGCAGCAAATTCCGGAGTGGTTTGTCGAGGGGCGAACCGTGCTCATCCCCAAGAACGGAGATTCGTCTGATCCAAAGAATTACAGGCCGATAACATGCTTGAATGCGTGCTATAAGTTGTTTACGCGCATCTTATACACGCGCATTCTCTCCGCAGTTGATCCGGTGTATGAACGGATATATGAGCAAAGAGGGTCAAAGAAAGGAGTCGCCGGCTGCAAGGAGAACCTGCTCATCGATAGATGTATCACGCAGGACTCCGTGCAGTATAAGCGTAACCTTTCGATGGCCTGGATTGATTACCGCAAGGCATTTGATACAACATCGCATGAGTTAATCATGCATTTGCTCAGATGTCTTGAGGTACCCAATCAAATAGTGGGATGCATTGGACAACTGATGCCACTCTGGAGGACTCGCTTCACCATAAGATCTGGTAGAGACATAGTCCAAACAGAGCAGGTCATCATTAGAAGAGGCGTGTTTCAGGGAGACTCCCTCAGCCCTCTTCTCTTCTGCATCTCACTATTGCCATTGTCCGTTGTACTCAGGAATACCCGTGGGTACAACTGCGGCACCCCCAGCAACCGGAGGCATAAAGTCACCCATCTGTTTTACATGGATGACCTCAAATTATATGCCTCTGGAGAAAGGGACCTACATCAGTCCCTTAGGGTGGTGGAAGAGTACACGCATGCTATCGGAATGGAATTTGGGATCGACAAATGTGCCACGGTTCATCTCAAAAGAGGACAATGCGAGGAATACGGAGAGGATGTCCAGCTCGTAGACGGAAGCATCCTACATCATCTGGATGCCGGAGAGACGTATACTTACCTAGGGGTGGAGCAACGCCACTCCCAAGAGGTATTCACAGTTAAGAACTCTCTCCGCGGCAAGTATCAGCATAAACTCCGACAGATCTGGTCATCAGAACTGTCGGGGAAGAACAAAGTTGCTGCAACCAATATGCTTGCCGTTCCGATCCTTCTCTACTCTTTCGGAGTAATAAAGTGGACTAAGGAAGAGCTGCGACAACTCGACGTTAAAACTCGCAAAGTGATGCATCTCAATAGGTGCTTGCATCCTAAATCGTCCGTTCCACGGTTATACTTTCCCAGACAACGGGGAGGCCGTGGACTTTTGAGTTTGGAGTGTATGCATAACAGAATGGTTCTGGATGGGGCCTGTAAAGTCATCAGGAGTTCAGATCCCCTTCTCTGCATGGTCCGCGGCCATGAAAAAGCAGGGATTGGAGCATTTCTTTTTAAGGCAGCAACCCGTGCGGCCGATGAACTCGGTCTCGTATTCGACACTGAACGGGCTAACCCAAACTCTGTCACCGAGTTGGGACCCGTTCAGCAAAAAGCTCACATCAAAGCTGCGGAGACAGAGGTCCTGCTACAGCTACATATGGATAAGCCAATGCATGGTGTCTTCTTTCACAACATCGAAGACCTTGGCTTATCCAAAAGCTTGACCTTTGCCTTCCTCAGGGCGAGTGAGCTAAAGTCGGAGACCGAGGGATTCATAATGGCCTGCCAGGATGGTGTCTTCAACACCCTCGTCTACCGTAGTCGCGTGATGGGTATAGACGTCCCTGACACCCGATGCAGGGCATGTCGTGGGGCACCTGAGACCGTAATGCATTTGCTATCAGCATGCCCATCTTATGCGGTCTCAGCCTATATCCACAGGCATAACGCGGCGCTACGAGTGTTATACTACCATCTACGACACTCGTACGGTATAGACGAGACACCGGTGTTGCCTTATGTTCCGGGGGATATTGAGTCCTTGGTGGAGAATGAGAGGTGCCGGATCTATTGGAACTACTCATTCCCCACCCTCAGGCAAATACAAGCCAATAAGCCTGATGTTGTCCTCCTCGACCACCAAAGTAGAACGATATTCGTCATGGAGTTTTCCGCTCCAGGCGAAATGAATATCGTTCGAAAAGAGGAGGAAAAACGGACTAAATATCGAGATCTTCTCTTTGAACTCCGCAGGTTATATCCAGACCATTCTGTCAAAATGGTGGTTCTGATCATAGGAGTCCTTGGTGGAATGATGGACACACTGCTCTCCAACTTGAAGATAATACCTGCTTGCCGTAATATGGCAGAAATCTTAGCAGCAAGAATGCAGAAGGCCGTCATCCTTGGTTCGCTCCGTCTACTCAGGGCACATGATTCTCGGACCCAATAGTCACTCACCCTACGGACGTAGGGAGTGGTTATTGGTGTTAACGACACCATCGCGCCCTCCGGATGTATCGGAGCACCGGAGACAGGGCCTGACTGGTACATTCCCAACGGGAAAAAAAAAAAAAATAATAATAATAATAATAATAATAATAATAATAATAATAATAATAATAATAATAATAATAATAATAATAATAATAATAATAATAATAATAATAATAATAATAATAATAATAATAATAATAATAATAATAATAATAATAATAATAATAATAATAATAATAATAATAATAATAATAATAATAATAATAATAATAATAATAATAATAATAATAATAATAATAATAATAAGAATAATAATAATGTGTTTATTCCATTAGGATCATGTACATGATATTGGAAACGTCACAATGTATAAACAGAGTATACAAATAAACAAATACAACATGTTAAAGAAAACAAGTTAAAGTGAATAAAATAAAATTATAAATGTAAAATGATCAGTTCTGATGATCAAAATATTCCGAAACACTATAAAAGGATTTGGTGATAAAAAAATCTTTTAACATCGATTCGAATTTTTTTTGTCTCTTCTCAATCTTTATAGTGCGGGAAGAGAGTTGAAAAGTTGAATGCCTATATAACAAGGGCTGTTCTCAAATAGAGATGTTTTATGTTTCGGTACTCTAATTAGATCTCCCTGCCTGGTAGGATAATTGTGAATTTGCGAGTTCGTTTCGAACATTTCCAGATGGTTTCCAATAAATAATATGCATTTATACATGTGAATACTTGGTAGAGTAAGGATTTTATAACGTTGGAAGTATGTCCTGCACGAGTCTCTTCTCCCAAGACCGAATATGAGTCTAATGACTCTTTTTTGAGAGATGAAAATCCTTTTGGCATGTGATGAATTGCCCCATAGTATGATATTATAGGATATACGAGAATATATTAATGCATAGTAGACATTCCAAAGCTGTCGAGTTCTCATTGTGTTTTTCAACTGCAATATTGCATAATAACCATTGTTGATTTTATTCGAAATGTAATTTATATTAGCTTCCCAACTCATATTAATATCCAGATATGATCCCTAGAATTTGGTACTATCAGTCATCTTTATAATATCGTCGTTTATTCTTACTTGGAGCTGAGCATTTATAGCCGTGTGTCTTGAATGAAACTGCAAGCATACAGTTTTTTCGGTATTTACTATTAAAAAGTTCCTTCTGCACCACTCATTGAATTCAAGAGATAGGTGATTCAATTTCAATTCCAGTTCTTCTTGGGTATCAGCAGCCGTTGCTAATGTTGTATCATCAGTATAGAGAAAAATATGTTCTGTACTTAGATATAACGGAAGATCATTTATGAATAGAAGGAATTTGAGAGGACCCAATATAGAGCCCTGTGGGACTCCGATGTCCATATTATACATATTTGATTTTTCATTTTGTAATTCGACACTTTCCTGTTTTTTAAATATGAGTCAAGCCATGAAAGTATCGTTTCCCTAAATCCCAGAAAATATAATTTGTTTATCATTATAGATATGCTGATAGTATCAAAGGCTTTGGTAAGATCAAAAAAGAGCGCTCCCACATATCTCTTCTTATCGAGCGAGTCGTATATATATTTCAGAAATGAATTTGAAGCACTCTCAGTCGATCTACCTGGGAAGAAACCATGTTGATGTTTGAAGACGATATCAAATTCTATTAGGAAATCCAGCATTTGATGGTAAACACATTTCTCAATGATTTTACTAATTACCGATGGGACCGTAATCGGTCTATAGTTGTGTATATTTGTAGAATCATCTTTTTTATATATAGGGATAATTCTACCGATTTTCAGAGAATCGGGAAACTTACCCATACAAACTGATTGGTTAATGATGTATGATAGAGGTTTGGCTATGTATACACCTATTGCTTTTATCAACTTAGTAGAGATACAGTCTGCTCCCATGGCGTTTGTGTTCTTGAGAGATCTAATTATATCCAAAACGGTATTTTCATACATGGGGGTAAAATAAAACGTATGGTTTACATACAATATAGGGTTTAATGAACACCGAATGTTTCTTCTCATGTAATAAGCTATCAAATACATCAATCAATCAATTGTCAATTATAACATTTTTAACAAATCGGGAAAATGTTTAATTTTTTTTTCATCTACGTTCCAGCGTCCGAATATTTTAAATAATTATAATTCCCAATATTCACAATATTTAATAATAGAATTTCGTGTTATATCTTTTATAGAATATATGAAATGAATCTTGAAGAAACACAACATCAACAATATTTTTTATATTGTTGTAGGTAGAAACCTTCAGATTGGTGGTTCGGCAAACATTTGAGGAGTGGCACCACTGAACATAAAAAAAGAACTCTGTAAAAACTGTTCGATAGTAGGCGAATGCATGCTTCAGCGTGTTAGCAAAGGGACGAAAACACGTGACAGTACATTACAATATCTACTTGACTATTAAGAAGAAAGAAAACAGAGTTACCACAGTGATTTATTTAAACATTTCAGTTTATCCAACAATAAAGCAACAATTCAACAAGTTGATTGTTTACAAATAATTTTTCATTTTCATTTGGTGATTTTGGCATCGACAGCTCAGGTTATTAGCCACTATGTGTTCTGAGTAGGCCTTGTTCCATACGCCACCTTAGGAGCAGAACTGTTAATTCGAACGTAACAGTGAATCGTGCAGGACTCACCCTAGAAGAGTCACGAGATTTTAGTAATTTGAGCTACAATTCGATTTCTTCTCCTGCAGAATCAGAGGTAATCATTGATAAAGAATTATCACGGTATACAATAACCTAAACCTATAGATAACCCAAGAACCATATGACGCTAGCAACGTGATTACATACTCCAAGAACTTTTGCACCTACTTTGCAAGTGCGATAAGTATTATTGGTTCTTCATCTGGCCCTTGGTTATGATTATTCAATGGGTATTCATTGTGAGTCTTTCTTGGGTATATTGGGAGTACAATCCTGCTCTATTTAACCACTTTTGAAATAAATTCACATACTCTATCACGAACTAATGTATCTTGGATAATATATGCTGGTGCCAAACGAACTTGATATATAACGAAAGTTTTGTATAAAGCATACTGCAGATCCATTCTGGGTAAACTAAGCTGATTTTGGCTCATTTCTATCCACACACCTTCGCCTCGTCTCAAATGCAAACGTTCGACTCTCATTTGTAACGAGTTATCAGTTTGGTGCATTCTTTGGGCTAAAGCATTAACTGCATTTTGCAAGAGTATAGGTTTTTGAAATAAATTATCCATGGCACAAGTAATTTCAAGAAACTCTCCCAAGTTAGAGCAATGTTGTATTCGAATCATGTTCCGATGAAATGATTTAAAAATAAGTTTTAAATACCCGTTCCACAATCCATCTCGTTTTAGTTACCAACAATGATTGATTTGCTTCTTCAGTCGTGAATTGTTTTTGGCCTCTAGCTAAAAATGATGCCATATCATAATCAGTATTTAAATCTTCGATAAACCCCTGTCACTTTGATAAATAATAAAATTGTCGTCTTCTCGAACACATTATCTCAGATTTCAGCAAATTCAAACGATACCTAGAAAACCCCTTATATGTGTGCCTAGTCCTCTTTCGAGAAACTTTAAATCACTCAGTATATCTGATAGAGGATAAATTCGTTTCAAGTTGATAACAAATTCTTTTTTTTTCCGAAAAATTATAAATGAAATTTGAAAAAATAAAGATTTTTTTCATTTGTTGCATACCTACTTTTTAAATGACACTGTATATCAGAAAAATATTACCTGAAAATCTCTTCAGTATTATGTTGCTCTTTAGCTTTTCAATCAACAAAACGTGAACACTTCGCAAATGTATGCTAACTGTGATAATTTTTTGACCCAGACTGAAACGATGTTTATCCTAATCTAAAGTATCTATGGCGTGTACACGTTGATTTTTAAGTATTTGTATAAGCATTATATTATCGAATAAACATAAATCTGACACCAGAAATCTGTTTGAACAAAACATTATCTATCATACGACTTATTGATAATTAGCACTATTGATTGCAAATACGACGTGTACACGCTTACTGTAATGTATGTTAATCAACGAAGGTTTGAGTAGGTCAGATAATAGATTATTGAAAAATAATCAGTAGGATCTTTGATGGAACGTTTCTTCTTATAATAATAGTGCTGGGAATGCAAAGGAGGCAATTTTCGTATTCTTCATTAAAATGAACCTTCATATTTCACTGTGATAAATTTATAAAAACAGGTACTGAGAAACATCAGCCTGATTCATTTATTGATGAAATAATATTTATTTATGATTAACCAAACAAAAATTTTAAATTGACTACCAATTGAAACACACTTAAACCCTATCACTCAGTATATCTGAGTGATTTTCAGTTGCTTGAAAAATAGCATTTTTAAAAATTAGCAATATCTCAAAACTTGTATATTTCAGAAAGTAAGTTTAGATTCTTGAAGTAATTTTTTTCACTTCGTTTTTGAGTTCATTCCTGCATATTCTGTACTGCTCTTTGATGTCATTACTCTCGGGATACTTCAATATTAAGTGGTACAATTTCATTTTGTCCTCAATCCGGCGAAACAAAAATTTATTTAGGACACAATTGAAAATATCGAAACTGGAATCACATGAAAATATTGCAACTTATGTGTCGAAAGTCTTCACTAAAATGAAACTTTCTATTTCACTGTGATAATTTCATTGAAATAGGTATAGAGTAACATCAATCTAATTCATTTATTTATAAAAAAATCTTTATGATTTACCAAAAAAAATAAATTAACACCTTGACTGCCGAGAAATTCACACTGACTTTCCCATGGTGCCACAGAGAACAGGTACTGTGTAACAATGATATATAAGATAAGCCTACCATTCAGTTATCGCTTCACATAGAGATTTAAAATTTGAAGTAGAGTTATAGGATTGATATATACGAAAATTTTTTGAAACGTTTCTGACATAATCCTACTGGGCGAGTCAGAAGTGCTGACAACTTTTTGATAGAAAATTGCACCTTGTCCATTTTCATGAGCTTAACAATTTTCTCAGAATACTCATCACTAAAATGTATGGTTTGTTGATATTCGTCCACTAGATGGAGCTGATATCGAAAAAGTTTAATATTCGAATCGAACAATTCGAATGTAGTGGGTAGGGTGTAGGGATGGATTCATACACATATTTCTGTCTTTTCAGTCAAAAATAATGATAATAATGATAACTACAAAATAATATGTATTTCCTGACAAATAAAAAAATAGTTCAAAAAAAGAATAAAATTCGAAACGTAAATAAATTATTAACCGATAGGTAATTTAGAACTGACTTCTAATCATAAAATATGAATTCTGGTGAATTTTATGGACGAATTGACCAAGCCACATGAACACCTTCAACATATTGTTTAGAAGATTGATATTATGGAGGACATTTGGCCCCTGAATTGAATTTTGTGGGTATGTTACCTTCCACAGTCTGAAAATAAATTAATGTGAGATCAAGATAATCTATAAAAGTGTGGAAGGGCAAATGAGTAAATTGTATATTGTGCAACAGGAAGATATCCTACTCTGAAGTAAACTTTACAAACTGAGAGTTTATGAAACATAATATCTAAATTATCTTTTCACGGTGGCTCTTCATGTGTCGGTAGTGATCAATTCAGCGGTTATAATTGATTTTTAGTAGAATGTTGTTCTTATTCCAGGAAGTAAATCCACTAATTTGTAGCTTATTTATAATATTGTTAAATCATGTAAGTGTCATTCATATAACGAAGAAGTAGTGATTTTCATATTCTGAATATTTCTGGGGGGACTCAGTTTACTTTTCAACTGAAAGAAAGACGTTCTGGTATGCACAATGAATATGTGAAATCTAAAAAAATCGTGGGCTTCGACGTCTGAATAAGCCAAAAGAGACACACAATGATGATGAATGATGAACGAGAAAATTAAAAAGATATGTTCAATTTTTAAAATAAAATAACGGACGAATCTGAAGCCACAGTCGATAATGAAAATAATGAAATTTTGCAGTTTAAAAACGAAAAATCTGAATAGCTGAATTCTGTTTGATAAATGTAAAGAAAAACCTTATGATTTTATCTCAGTATCAATCAAAGTTGGTTGAATGACAATGGTGCTTCTACTCAGTAAATGCTTCATGAATGGACCCCAACGTATAGAAAGGAAATCCTGGGATTTATCAGGCTTACACGGTATATGAAGGGTTAAGATCATAAGCACAATGTTGCCAATCATTAATTGGCCAACCGAACTGTCCCTTCGAAACCTGTTCGCTCCACAAATCATGACAAAGAAAGGATTTCAACTCTTCTTGAGAGTGAGTAATTTTCCATTTTACTGGCACTTTCTATAAAATGAGATTCATAACTGGCGAAACATTATGTAATTATGTGGATATGAAAATATCGCCAGTTCCATTCAGAGGATGGTTGATTATGAACCAATATTTCCCAGAGAAGCCTATCAGGTATGAAATAAAACCATTCAAACTGTGCTGGGAAAATTAACATACCTACCTACATGAAATTTGAAAAACATTCTGTGAAAGAACGTGTCTCTGAAATATCAGTCGCAACAAACATTGTGTTGTTCTTGTCTGATAAAGTTTCATAATCCCGAAGAAGACCAATTCCTGATAATTTTGATAGTAGTGTATCGCTGGATACCAAAAATAATTTTTCAGGCATTTAGAGAGTACTTATAACTGACGAAATCAAAAACAAAAGTTTGCGAAAAGATGATATTTGTTTAATACAGAATTATCTCATAATTTGTGTCATTTAGTGGAAGGTTAAATAGGACTTTGTCTCAATACCAAACACAGCCAAACACGGTATCAATGAGTCAGAAATTTCCAACTGGATGATAGCGATATGAAAATCAAATAGATAAAAAAAATTTAGATGTGCGATTGATGAACCAGGAGAAATATTATACATCATAATAAAAGAAAAGCTTCTGTAGATGTTTCTGATGTATCTGGCTATAATTAGCTACTCAGAAATTCAATGAATTTGTAAAAAAAAACTTAGCAATAGAACTACTAATTTTCGATATAACGCTAGTTCACCAAAATAGATTTATCCTAAAATAAAAGAGTCTATCAAAAAATCACAACTCCTACGTGTAACCCTAGAACAAGATACACCTCAATCAGATATAAAAGATCTTTCGACTGCTCTAACAAAAAAATTAATTTTATTTGAAGACTGTAGGCCTATCTCACAATCCTTACATTTACAGTCTTGTCCAAGTCTGTTTTCAGTGTGATAAATTATTCTTACATTTTTTGAGTTGAATCAATACAATCCCAAGTGATTCTTTCCACCCCGATAGTCAAAAATTAGCACTATATAATTCAATGTTACATAGAGTGTTCTCGTTACCTTTGTCTGCTAATAATCTAGATACAGAAAGTAGAACAATCTTACAGATAGGACAAAATAATGGTTTCCAAGCGGCCACAATTCAAAAGTCGTCTTAAATTTTCGCACAAATTAATATACCCCCAGGTCAAACAATCAGAAACTAAGAAATGTGTAACCTTAACGTACTTCGGGAGAAGAACAGAGGCTATTGCGGGATTCTTTAGAAATAATAATGTAGAAGTAGCGTACAGGCCGCATACCAGGTTGTCTAATTTTCTTTTCAATGCCAAAGATAGAATAGCAAAAATGGAAAAATCTGGAGTTTATAAGCTTAAGTGTCCAGAGTGTAACGGTGTTTATGTGGGACAATGTGGACGTAATTTTTCAAAAAGATACGCTGAACATGAAAGGTCCTTCAGACTAGGAAAAAATGATTTGACGTTTTCAAACCATTCCTTGGAATCCAACCACAAGTTTCCGAGTCTGAACGAAACGGAAATTTTGCACCATGCAAGCAAGGGTTGGAAACTGAATTATTTAGAATCCCTAGAAATTAATAAATACAAATATTGTGGATGTAACCTACTGAATGATCAACTGGATTTGGTCTATTCACCGGTTTTTAAGGCAGCGCAGTCACATTGTCGCAAATAAACAAGGTACAGGTAAAAGTCATTAATGACCGTTAGTCATTAAGACAGGCCTCGGGTAGAATTAAGGGTATTTAAGGAGTGTTATTCATTATTTCAGATTATTGTATTGTTTGATAATGTCCATATAGGACGAAACTGCAGTAACGTTGGTTACAAATTACCTCTCCATCTACTATTAATTGTGTCGTGAAGTTCACAATCATTTAAACAGTGTTCCACAGAACCCTCCTCCTTTTGTAATATTTGAACCAGAGAGATAGAGATAAAGAAAAATAGAAAATGGAGTTGAAATGGGAATGGATTTTCAAAATAACTTGAAATTTTAAAAGAGGATAAATTTGACTGCAACGTAACCAACTTCCAATTTAAGTTTTCTAAGTCGATACCGTTCTCTTTCCAACTATATTCACAAACGATCCATGTTTTCATTCATCACGTACAAAAAAAATTACGAGTTTGAGATTAAATGTTTTCATATGGATCACCACGATCCCTTTGTAGAAAAAGTGTTTGAAGCAGCCGTAGTAGAGGTGCAAAATCGGCGGTCATTATGACCGCTATGGCACCACAGGAAAGTATCGTAGCGGTCATAATGACCGCTATGGCATTCAAGGTGTTAAATTGTCATCAACTTAGGCTCGACTTGAAACCTACTTAGACTTATCACTAAGTATATCTGAGTGATTTTCAGTTGCTTGAGAAATAGCATTTTTCAAAATTAGCAAAATCTCAAAACTTGTATTTTTCAGAAAGTACATTAAATTCAAGTTAAACTCAAGCCAGTAAATAATAGTGGTCAAGACGTGATCAACGCGTGCTTTGCTCGTGATCGAGGAAAGTCGGGCCGCTATTGGTCTATGTTTCTCAGGCAGCTTTGAGTGGGAAACACGCACTGTTCGTTTCGAACAGGTACGGACTTTTCTGCGATAATGCATGTTATGCCGATACTCAACGCATGTTGGGATTGTTGATTTGATTGAACTTTTTACATATATTTTAATACGATTTACTTCATTTTATTGTTTATGAGTTACTTCAGGGTAAGATATTCGAACATGTAAGTATACTTATAAATATATGTATCAGTGACAATACTTAACGTACAGAATTACTTTCATTTCAAATCAATAAAATTCGTTACGAGATCATACTTATCTAATTTATAAAAATTAATGTTTCGGTTTTATGCGTTCCTATACCATTTATCCATCGACATGACATGACTTGTCTTCAGTTCTTGAATGCTGAGTATTGTGAAGTTTGAATTAGTAATATCATAACAATATAAACTACTTGCCAGATGAAATGGGACAGCCAAAAAATTGCCTAATTTTAACTAGCTATAACTTGGACATTTCTTGGCCGATGTTGGATTTTCAACCAAAGGTGGAAAGCGTCGTCCTTGGTCTATGCATCATTGTCGTCGAAATTCTTTTTTTGCAATTCGTTATTTTTGTACAGGGTGAGAATTTAGAGCCGGAAACATCTCAAATTTTTTACCAATAATTTAGGAAATGTGAGGGACCCTAGAATTTTTTTTTAGTGTTTGGGTGAATTTTTGGGCTGATAGCTCGAGACACCTTTGAAATATTTTTGAAAAATTGCGTTGCTATGGCAGTATCGCCATTTTATGCAATTCTGATTTTATTTTAAATTGTGGCCTTTTCAGTTAAACAATGACAGCCACCATCTAAACTGCAACAAGGGATATTTCTAGTGAAGATAATTAACACCAGTGGCGCGTTAAGAGGGGTTTATGATATTTAGTTAAGGAAGTTTCGTTTTTATTGAAAAAATGTCTAATCATATATTGTAACTTAATTTTGATCTACTTCTATAAGAGCGTCGAATTAACCAAGCGAGCGTTCCGTCCCTTTTTCATTCAGCATTATTTTGAAATTTTACACATTGTGTGTCACATGTTATTGACAAGGTAGAAAAAAAGATGTGGGAGTTGGATAACATTATGGAAGCACACGCTGAAATATAACCAATTATAATTGATTTCGATGATAGCAGTTCATCTACATCAGATTAAATAAAGCATTGCAGAATTTGGCATTTTTCTTCCCAATTCCACTACACCACAACTTCAGTTGAGTTGTCAAAAATTATATTTCTTCGAATTGTTCATGAACGGTTCTGAATACGGCCCTGCCTATTTCACCACTCAGACATCGATGATCACGAAGTGACAGCGTGCATTTGTTTTGACGCGGCTTGACCTGGAGTTGTATAGACTATAAGTACCTAACATTTGGGTAAAAACAAAAAATTCATCAAAACAACACATATGAAATCAAAAATCAATTAAAGAACAAAATTGTTCAAATGAACAGTAATAATAGCCATTTATGTACCAAGTGCGTTATATAGATCCTAACGCCCGGAGGGTAACATTCACCCGAGGGCCTTTGGCCCAAGGGATGAATGTTGCCCGATGGGCGCTAGGATCTAGTAAGGCTCGTGGTGCATACAAGTTTTAATTTTTCTCGAAAAACGTATCTTAAACGACGTTGTTTACTTCATAAATTTCTTCTCAAAGCGTTTACTGCGTTCTGGTCGGCAACTGAGCACAAGTGAGCTTCTGTGCAATTGCCATGGAAAGATGAAAACTGAGTGAATACCGTAAATGAAACTGTCCTAACTTCCAGAAACTGGAAAAATATTAATATTTTCTATTTATTTTACATTATTTCAGTCTGAAACATATAGTGCAAATAGTCTATGGACCAAATACTCACCTGAAATCAACATTTATTGTCAAAGAAAACATTAATATATCAGCATTCAGTCAACTGATGGCCTTTCTGAAAGTTAAATCAAAAAGATTCTTAAAAAATCAAAGGTGTTGGAAGGTGGACAAGTATTACTTTTCATAAGAATAGCTCCAGATGATACTTTTCATGGGGTTAAATCGGGAGATCTAGGAGGCCATGATTCCACTAAATATAGTAGAGTGTGCTGGATCACCATCCTGTTGAAAATAAATTTTTTGCGCTGATTCAACGGCTTATTCAATGATAAATCAAGCAGATGAGTTTTAAGTAGAAGCAGGTACCTCTCAGAATTTAGGTTTTCTCTTAAAAATACTGGACAGATAATTTGGTTGTTGAATATACTACACCAGCCACTAGTTTTGATTTAGTATTGGTCACATGCCTCTACGGCAATATGGGGATTCTCGAACGCCTACAACCGGCAATTCTGAGAACTTACAATTCCATTTGATGTGAATGTAAGATTCAAGATTCAAAAGTTTTTATTTTTCTTAATATGGCTAACATTGTATACATTCCTCGTCTAGTCACATAATTTTCTTCTTCTGGGAAGAGGAACGAATAAGGACAGCCAGTTGCATACCGAGTGATGGCTGTCGCCAGCCACCACTCGGTTTCAACGCCAAGTCGATTCCTGGCCCCCCTTGTGGGAGACTCTTGAAACGATCCCCCACGGTATTAGTGGGCAGGTCCGTGACAACTCAGGGAATGGGTGGATATTGTGCAGTATTCACGCCTCCTGCAGAGCTTATGCATGACTTTTGAGTGTATTCAAAACAGAGAATGGATGTCCTTGATCGTTGCAGAGGTTAGTATGTAGAGCATCCCGGAAAAGGCTCACTGCAAAAAACCGGGGTTTGATATTGGTCTTATTTAACACTTTGGCTGCCCTTTAAGGGCCCGGTTCTTCGAAACGCTCCTGGAAAATATCAAGATCTTGATAGATAAGGCCCCCGTGTTTGCGGGGGGCGTTGTCATACTCCCTGATGCGAGTGAGATTTCTCGTCAGAGGGCTTCTGGGTAGAAAATATTTATAGAAGTTGTACGACAACTTTCTAATATATGTCGGAATAGAGTCGACGCCGCACATCTCCCGGAGGGTACCAAGGCGAGTGTATCTGTTACTATTTGTAACTATACGTAGTACTTCAATCTGCATCCTGTCAAGTCTCGCGAGAGGCGACGGTTTCAGGCTGCAGAACACCGGACAAGCGTATAACATTGCGGGTCCAATCACTTGCTTGTAAATAAGTATTTTGTATCCATACTGAGCTTGGAATTTCTGGCCATCAGTGGGTAGGTACGCCCGACGGCAGCTCCCGCCCTCTGGATAGCCAGAGTTATGTGTTTTCCGAATGTTATACCCTTGTCCAATTGTACTCCCAGGTATTTCGCCGATCTCGATTCTCTAACGTAGGTATCCCGTACCCTCATCCCACGAGGAGGAAGCTTCGGAAAACACCGCCTCTTCGTGAAGTTGACGACCTCGGTTTTCCCTACGTTGACCTTGATCTTATTTCTCTCCATATACGGCACGACGTCCCAATCCAAATGAATTTGGATCTTTTGTGCAGCGACCACGCTGGAGAATGAATGCGTGTATAGTGCGGTGTCGTCCGCGTATATCGCCGCATTCACTCTCTCAGAACGTGGGAAATCGTGAGTATATAGTGAGTATAAGTGGGAAGAGATGATCGAGCCCTGCGGAACACCTGCCTCGACCGGGTATGCCCCAGAGAGATTGCTATTTACCTTAACCGCAAACGACCGACCCGTCAGATACGAGTCGATCAATCTCACTGAGTTTAAAGGCATGCCTGCCCGTAGCATCTTGCTGACCAGACCTTCGATCCATATGGTATCGAAGGCCTTCTCCATATCCAACAGAGTCATGACTGTGTTGAGATCTTGGTTGAAGGCCTCCGTCACCCCGTGTACAATACGGACTACCTGTGAGGTCGTGTTGTGGCCTCTGCGGAATCCGAAATGCACGTCCGGGATGAGTTTCAGCTTCTCCTTAAGATTCAGCAGCCTTTTGAGGATTATTTTATCTACCACTTTGGCAATCACGCTCAGCAGTGAGATGGGCCGGTAGCTCGTAAGCTGGTGCTTATTCTTGCCGGGTTTCAATATTAGGATTATCACAGCTCGCTTAAGACAATCTGGATAATACTGCCACTTGAGGATGGCGTTGATAATGTGTAGCAGCTGGACCAGGGACTTGTGCGGTAGGTTTTTGAGCAGAATTGTGTCAATTTCATCCTGCCCAGACGCCTTTCGTGTTAGAAGTCGTTTTATGACCTCCAACAGCTCCTCACTGCTTGCCATCACTTTGGCAAGCAGGTTGGGGCCCAACGGGAGAGCAGGTGTCTCTCTTAGACGTTCTAGTCGTCTTGAGCACTCCACTTACTCATCGCTGGCGTCCGGCATCTTTCGGTGCACGCTACTGAAGTATTCACCAAACAGTTTTGCCTTCTGAGAGTCCGTCACTGCACGTTCGTTACCCCTCTCCACGGCTGGCACGGGTACGAAGCGCTTTCCCAAACGCTTTGCCATGCGCCACAGAGACTGAACCCGTACATCCAGTTTTTCCAGTTTATCCTGCCATACCTTATTAAAGTGCTGTCTGGCCAGTTCGGTGATTTCCCTGTCCATAAGGAGCAAATTCTTCCTATGGACCGGGTTCCCGTTCGTTGCCACCTTTTACGGGTGGCATTCTTCAGCTCGATCAGCCCCTTAATAAGGGGTGGCAGGTTATTCCGGTCCTCCCTAACCTCAATCTTCTTGGTGATTGCATCTCTTGCAGCCTGTATGTTTGATATTAGAGTCTGAGTTTCGATCTCAATGTCTTCACGACTAAGTAGACTTTTTATCTTCGTTAGTCTATTTAAGCGCCTAGTGAGTTGGCTCGTCTGAGTACTTCACTATCACATCGCTGTCTAAGGAATAATCCAATAACACTGTCCCACTGGCATTAGGGTAAGTGTGGCAATTCCACTCAGGCCTCTTCGCAGGACAAGGATAGCAACTCCTCCTCCTCTCACTGCGTTAGGACGATCTGCCCTAATGGTAGTAAGTCCCCTCAGGTTCAGTCGATGAGCCTGCTGGAGTTTGGTTTCCGTGAGAAACATGAGGTCAACCTTATGCCTATCAATGAAGTCAATGAGAAGTGGGAGCTTGTTACGAACTCCATTGATATTAAGCATGCATGCCTTTACTGGCATTTACAGGTTGTAGTGCTCTGCGTTTCCCAGGATCGTCACGGCAGCCGTGAGCTTCTCCAGGGGTGTTCTAGCCTTCCTCAATGCTACGATGAAATCATCTAGAACTCTGCTAAGTCCATTGATGTTGATAAATCCACTGACTTCGTGAATACTGCCCATTATGAAACCCAGATGTGAATGAGAAAAGCAGATACTGGATGAATGATTTATCTTCCTTCCCCTGCACTCAAACGGTAAAATACAGCCGATCATCATAATCTCGTTCTTGCAGCTTATGAATGTCATTAGGTTTTAAAGCCCGAAGTTTATTCGCTATCAGAAATCTTCTGGCCGATGATGAGAATATCATGATCTGTTGGTCGATCATATAATAAGTATCCGAGGTATTTTGTCGCATTCACACACTTGATAACGACAGTAGATGTCAACTGTTGAAACGTCGTGACTCAAACACATGCAGAGAATTTATTTTCTTCGTTTCTAGACAATGGAAGTCCAGAAGAATTCTACTAATTTTATCATTATTACAATTAGTAAATTGTAATGGACTTTGCAATGAGGAATTAGACAGATTTCTCTCTGTTATTTCTACACTATGTACAGTAGTAGACTCGATGTCAGTTTCTCGAAGAGGCGGAGTACTACTGATGGCACCCATAATTTTATTGGCAATATTTAACCTGTTAGTAGCAGAATCGTCAATGTATTCTTCTGTGACTTTGGAAGATTTCCAACCCCCATGTCTTTTCAGAGAAGTTAGATCTCCTCCTGCATCTACTAATATAGTAGCTGAAGAACGGCGAAATGAGTGCCCCGTATATTTTTCAGAATCCTTTAGATTTAAAAATTTAGCCACTACTCTAGGTATATTTCCAATTTTGTTAATGCCCACTACTTGTTTTGTGCATTTTTGATCTCTATATATTAAGGAAAAAGCGTGTTTCGGTAGTTGGCGGTCTTAGATTGGCAAATTTTTCATATATGCTATAAAAGTTTCCAGTAATAGCGAACTTGCGACAGAATTTATTTTTTGTATTATTAATTTGAATGACAGCCGCAGTCCACAAATCTTCGATGTTATTTATACATAACTGGGTAAGTTCTTGCTTGCGACATGCACCAGATATACTCATAACCAACACAACCTAGAAAAAACCATAATTAAATAAATGTATGGACTTTGTTCAAATACTGATGACACTTGCCTTTGTAAGAAAATGAATATTATTGGAAGCTTCATTTATAATATATATAATTTCTTGTTGCGTCAAAGTTTTATCTTCTTCCGGTTTATATCCGTCACTTTTCCCTTTTAAAAATGCCTTAAGTATACTATGTTTGCAGATATCTACATTGTGGTGAGTGGATAAAGTTGTACGCAACATAGAATAATTATTCCATATTGTTGAGCATTGGATTATACTGGAAAGTTCACCCATGTATGCAAGCAAAACATTTTCAGAAAAGAAGCTTCTCATTTCCTTATTTCTTCGCCATGAAAAAAATTGATTGAAAACGTATAATGTACCTTCTTTCGGACTTTTCAGGCAGTAAATTTAGTGACGTTAATTTTGCGGCCTTTTCAATTTCAGGTGGAGAACATTGATCATCACTATTAATCTCTGCATCCATGTTTTATGGAATTTTAGATACTATTTTCACGGTTTTGTATATGATAAGAATGATGCATATGCAAAACTGACACTTCTAAAGTTTATCTGACGTTTTCGAAATATTAATTTCAAAGTACACTTCAATTCTATTATGTAACACATATAACTATAGATACACATATCACTCTGGAGTTCTGGAGAGTTATTTAACTTTTCCAAATATTGTGCTATTTGTCATATTCGCATGTGTTCGTCGGTAAAGTAGATTTTCACGATATTTGTGATAGATAGATAGATTAGATAGATTTTTTATTTGACAATGTTACATTATTTGTTTGTTGCAGGTCAGTAGGAGGATACAAAATAAGTAAAAAAATATTCTATAAAGAAATACAACAGAAATATGTGAAAAAAAACAATTACAACAGGAATATGTGAAGTAGTCGCCTTTACAAAAGCAATATACCCAGATAATATTGATTCTACTTTGGAAGAACTCTATGCCACAAAATTCGGAGTTCTGTTCAGTTGAACGTTTGCAAATCCAGTGATTTGAATTTGATAGAATCTTCAATAAATATGGCTTTACCACCATGCTGTAACATTTTCCTACAAAAAGAACTTGCCAGTAGATATCTATCCAGATTTAGGCTTTCGAGATCTGGCTCTCTCTGCCAATGTTCGGAAACACATACTATATCGAAAGTATATTGAAATAAAATGTACTCAAAAAATTCGAATTTGTTAGCGATACACTAGATGTTAATATGGAACATACTCACTGTAGGTACTATCATTTCAAACGATTGATCAAATCGCAAGAATCTTGATCAGCACCTGCAACAGGAACTAAATGTTCTCTGGTGATATATATCGGGATTATATGCATCTTTCAATTCAATGGCAGAGATTGAGTTTTTACAAGGTATTTCAATGGGAATTTGTAAGTTATGGAAGATATTTTGCCAAAGATTGTCATGCAACAGAAAGCTTACATTTTTGAACAAAATTTAGTCTTGAATGAATTCTATGCAATGTGAAAGAAACATTGACAGTTTTCAATGGTTTCGATAATCATTACATCGCCGAGATCATCCTAAAAAACAAACGGGGGTTTTGAATTAATTCCAGATTCACCAAATTTGCAATTAATTAAAAAAATTGAAAAACTCGACTATTGTAGAATTTCGGGAAAAATTTAACTTTTTTAACCTTCACATATTGAACTCCAACAACGATCTCATTAAAAAATTTCATAAAATTTTCTAAAAATATAATTTTTGAGATTTTGCTTTTTTGAAAAATAATAGCTTTTTCAAGATACTGAAAATCACTCAGTATATCTGATAGGGGCCAAGTAGGTTTCAGAACGAGGCGAAGTTGACGACAAATTTTTGTTTGGTTTTTTTTGGAATTCTCCTTCTGCTATTATTTTTACTAATACTAAATTTTCCGAACACCCTGTAAATGTATGTATGCACAGTTATTTCTTGAGAATGAATAATACATTAGGAATGGTCTCGGAAGTGAAGTTGGAAAACCTTACGAATTCAGTATCGTTGACAGTAGAACGCTGAACATACTGAATACCAATGAAGAACGCATTTCATGACTCTCATTATAGCATTGCAAGAACGATTTCACTTTCTAAGATTTATAATTCATGTTCATATCTTCAAATTAGACTTACAGGTTTCGCAGAACACTTCTAAACCGTCGATATTTGTTGTTGTATTAAAGGAGGGTATACGTTTCTGGGCCCCATGCTCCCGGTCGTAAGATTTTGCACATATTTAAATTTATATAAAAAAAAAACATTTTTTCAAAATTTCAACTTTCAAATTATTGCGGAATATCTTCAAAAAAATTATTTTACAGCAAAATATGTGAAGTCAAAAAATCATAAAATAGACATTTCGGCAACACAGCTTATGTGCGTTTCATGTGTTTCCATGTAATACATACATACATACTGCTGAATCGATGAAGTATAATTGGTCATTGAAATAATTGAGAAGCAATGTTGCCACTTTGCATTGAATATTTAATGAGATAACTTACTCCTGATTTTTTTTTAATGGAATGTACTACTACATTACTCCTTTCTAAGCATTTAAAATAAATTATTTTTTTTAAGAATCGTCCAAACTTCCCTATCAAAAGCATATCCTCCTGTATATCTTATTTTCTCTACCGCACGATTTCAAGTGTGGGAAATATACAGGGTAATTCTGGTGCTTAACAAAATAAATATCGGGAAAAAACTGAAAATCGGAATTTTCGTTTTTATTTTTTTCTATCGTTATTTGACAATATAGCTCAAAACCAAAAGTACATTTTCATTGATACTTTTTTTCAGCTACACGTTTTCATGTTCAGATTTACTATCCGACGTTTCGTCTTCTGGCATTCATCATCAACTTTTTTTTCTGTTATGGGCGCCATATTGTTTTTTTATACAGAAAAATATTGATTCTCATTCTGATTTCATTGATGTATAATTTGTTATGATTTGCGCTTCTGAAACCAAAGATATTAAGAAAAACAACTTCATCTGAGATGGTTATGACTCCATCGAAAAATTTTGTTTAATAAACACTAGTTGTCAGAACTCATTAAACATCATAAGTTTGCACAAATACTTCAGTCGAAATGACCTCATTCTCAAATGAAGAAAAACGAGATATGTTGAAACTTTATTATAAAATTGATAGGAATAGTACGAAAACAACACAAATTCATTTTGAATTATATCCGGAAAGACAACAGCGGGATAGAACATTATTCGGAATTTTGGGCAAATACTTGGCTGAGTAAGGTGCGTTTCAAAAAACAAGAATGAAATCATGAGCTTGTAAAAATTGCACAAAAAGTATTACAACACGTGTTCGAAATGATGGTGTTACGTAGTTTCGTAAGAAATTAGCTTTTACAAGAAAGAACTTTACGACTTTTCTTTTTATTTAATCAAAAACCTTGACTGCTTGCTGACAAATAATAACAACATCTAACTTGATAAAAATAACAATATAATCTCAACAACATTCTTCCCCCCGGAATGAAACGATTTTTCAAATGGCATCTCTCAGTTTTCGTCAACTTTCAAACGACATAATTTAGATACGGGCCTTCGAAATATTCCATTTTTTGTTCTTATATCAGCTACTCTGACTCTTCCATCGGGTCCTTGAATTATTTTGTCAACCCTTCCTAATTTCCACAAAGAACGTGGAACACTTTCTTCAATAATAACTACCAACTCATTCTCACTTAAAGGTTCTGAATCGTCGGTCCATTTCGTTCTTTTTGTCAGCGTAGGCATATATTACTTTGTCCAACGCTTCCAAAAAGAATCCACCAATTGTTGAATACATAACTGAGCTCGTCGTCTCAAATTAAGAACAACCTGACCTGAATTGCGTGATGATATTGTCTCTAAGCTCATCTCCTGTATCATATTCTTGCTCTCCATAGATTCTGCTCTTTAAAGTGCCCCACAAGAAAGTATCCAAAACTGTAAGGTCAGGTGACCTTGCCGGCCACCTCACTGGTCCAGAATTTCCTAATCACCTAGTAGGAAATCTTTGGTGTAAATATTCGCAAACTGCTCTTTTATTGTGTGGAGGAGCCCCGTCATGCTGAAACCAGCAGCTGTTATAATTAACAAGGGAAAACGTATCCATATATCCTTCGAATTCGTTTCTTAAGAACCGAAGATAGGTTTCCCCGTTCAAAGTATTAGAGAAGAAATGAGGTCCAAGTATTCGGTCGTCATAAATTCCAGCCCACACATTAAAACGAAACCGAACTTGTGGTCTGACTTCTCTGAAGTGTCGTGGATTATTTTCACTCCAAATTATTCTATTACAAACACCACAGTTCGTCGGTCCAAATAATGTTTTTCAAGAAGTTTGTAGGGTCTACCCTATTCGAGAGCCGGCTACAAAATTCCATCCTTCTCTCAGGATCACCTGGATGTAATTTTTGTGAAATATGTATCTTATAACATTTCAAACCACTTTTTTTAAATTCCCTACAAACGCTCGTCTGTGGCACATCCATTTCTGCCGAGACTTGATGTGTTGATTTGGAAGGATCTGCATTTATCTAAAAAAGTACCAAAAATAATTATACTTCTTCGAATATGGAATGAACGATTATTTTACCTCGGCTAATAAGTTACGTCTAATGTTTTGTTCCATTCTGCTTCCATATTTCATTCTTGGTTTTTTAAACGCACCGTACTCAGCCAAGTGTTTGTGCAAAATTCCGAATAATGTTCTATCCGGCTGTTGTCTTTCCGGATATAATTCAAAATAAATTTGTGCTGTTTTCGTACTATTCCTATCAAATTTATAATAAAGTTTCAACATATCTCGTTTTTCTTCATTTGAGAATGAGAACATTTCGACTGAAGTATATGTGCAAACTAATGATGTTTAATGAGTTCTGACAACTAAACAAAAAATTTTTTTCGATGGAGTCATGATCATCTCAGATGAAGTTGTTTTTTTTTTTAATATCTGTGATCTGTGGTTTCAGAAGTGCAAATCATAAAAAATTATACATCAATAAAATCAGAATGAGAATCACTATTTTTCTGTATAAAAAAACAATATGGCGCCCATAACAGAAAAAAAAAGTTGATGATGAATGCCAGAAGACGAAACGTCGGATAGTAAATCTGAACGTGAAAACGTGTAGCTGAAAAAAAGTATCAATGAAAATGTACTTTTGGTTTTGAGCTATGTTGTCAAATAACGATAGAAAAAAATAAAAACGAAAATTCTGATTTTCAGTTTTTTCCCGATATTTCCGGAAATACTCGGAATTTTCCAAGTTTCAAAACAGTATTTTGTTAAGCACCAGAATACGCAACTTTGCCCCAATTTAAGCTTCGACGTACCTCCTGTAGTTTAGGTGATCCCAATGGTGGGGGTCGAATTTGAATTGCCCTGTATACATATAAGTAGGTGAAATTCAAGAGTTACTGCTTTGTCAGAAGAGTACCAGATTAATATAAATGAGTAATATTCAACATGTACTCATTTTGAGTTGAAGTACAACTGCAGAAAGAGTTTTCATTCTGCAAAAATACACATGCAGTTAGACTCGTTAGATAAATTGGATGGAAACAATCATGTAGATATGAATTCAAACAATTAAAAATACTAACTGTTGCTGGTATTTATGTTTACGAACTTTGCATCTACGTATAAAAGAATAAACAGAACTTCGCAACTTACCAGCATTAATATGTACTTGTCTCGTTCTAGAGATTTACTTATACCCAATATGCACCGAACTACTTTATATCAGAAAAGGCATCTTAATGTTGAGCTCAAACGTTTTGAAATGCTTGACGATTGTACAAAAATGCACCAAATATATAGAAGTTTTTAAATCAAGATTGAAAGCTGCCCTCGAAAAAATTCTACACTCTCGAAGATTTTTTTTTTATTTCGATTTTCATATCATTCATACTATTATACTTTAGAAGTCTTACCCATTCACTTGATGTATGGTATTTATTTTTATGGCATGTATATGTTGTTTAATTTCTTTCTATTTAGGTACATACTTTATATCTATTCTGGTTGATTCGTATTTTTTGTGATATATGGTACTGTTATTGTAGAAATTCTCTCTACTTTATACATTTGAACAAGATAAATCAATTATTATTCTTATTATGATCATTAAGTATACACACAAAGTGACTCATTTAAAGCGGCACACCTCTCTACAATTTTTGTTTGTTTTCCGATTTTAGTGAATTGTATCCTAAATGAAATAGTATAGGTAGCTCTAAATTAGTGATAAATCTTCGAAATTAAATTCAAAATTTGTAGGCCTCCTTCGAATTTCTTTCATCGCCAAAAATCCAATAAAAGTGTTTCATTTATTTCTTTTTAATCCGAATACGCCACTTGATTTGCAATACTTTCAACTGGGTGTTACCTTAATTTTATAAAAAATATTGATTACAAACAGAAATTGAGCATAATTAAAATTTAATTACTGAAATATGTCCTGCTTATTGTGTGTAATATAGTAATTAACAATGCTCCATTCATAATATTGTCAGTCTTTGTTTCCTCTGAACCACACCTCAGACGCAGTTATAAAAATAATTTTTAATGTCAGACTTCGATACTTATATTGCTACCGATGATGAGTCAACAAAACAAAAGTCGGAAACAGTCAAATTTATTCAAGTCATTAGTGAAGTTTATTGCACCGCAAGTATACAAACGAAGAAGTATGTCTTATAATGATATTAATTTTTCATCATCATTTTTCCGCGTAATTTATGTTACACACACCTATTCGAAAGTACTCACACCTATTTGAAAGTACTCATACTTTCATTGAGTATAATTACAAAATGACCTATTTAAAAGCGGGGCGGGGCACCTCTCCAAAATTTTTGTTTTTATTCTTGAGCTATGAATTAGAGCTGAAACTTCTGAATGAAATTCAAAATTTCAATTCTCACTTGAGTTTATTCGTTGCCAAAAATCCAAAAAATTCCTTACTGATTTACTTATGAAACGGTGTAACCTCGAAACGTTGTTACCGAAATTTCGTAAAAAATATTGATAACTAGCATATGTATAGCATAATTACCCAAATAAAAATTTGGTGATTTATAAAAACTGAAAAAACGTTTATGTATAATTTTTTATAAGGTTTATTTTTTTTTTTAAATACTTCTCCGTCGTTCTTATAGCAACTATAAACGCTAAATGAGCATAGTCTCGTAAAACGAAATATTTCTTTTACAATTTTTATAACGCCTGTGATAGCTATTAATCATTGAATTATTGTACACAAAACATTATGATTTATAGAGACTGTATAGGATTGCCACAGAAAGATAGTCTTATGAGGTTTTCGTGGAAAATGGAAAATGTGTTGAAAATGTCACTGGAAGTTACTCTAAATGCTTCAAAGTGCACCCGAAGTCGCTCTTATCAACTTCAGTTCGACTTCGGGTGACTTCGGATGACTTCGGACGCATTTTGAAGCGTTTTGATCAACTTTCAGTGACATTTTCAAAACATTTACCACCTCTCAGGTGAAAATCCAAAATATACAAATTGTAGATATTGATCTTTACTTCCAGATGGCGTTTACAGAATTTGAATACAAAGATTTCCCTTAAATCTGCACATCTTGCAAGATGTGCCCTCAAATTGTTTATGTTATATGTTGATTTATCATTTATCCTCAGTTATATATTTCAGACACCTTATGTGTATGAAAAGTATTATGACAGTTTAGTTTTCATGTATGTCATTAATAAAAATATAATTCATACTTGTACGCAGTGAAAGTCTTTCAATATAAAATTAGCGACGAGTTAAAATGAATCCAGCGGAATTAGAGAAATTAATAACGGCTCTAACACAAGCTTTACAGTCGAGTTCTCCAAATTCAGATGCATTTTCTGGACATTTGAAAAATAATTTGGAAAAGTTTGATGAACATTCGGAATCGTGGGACATATTCATAAGGAGGCTGGAGAACTACTTCAGTTTTAACGGATTAACGGGAAATGATGCAACGACCGAAATTAAGAAGAAAGAGTTACTAATCCACTCAATTGGAACTAAAACTCTACAAATACTTTGCAACCTTACGAGTCCAGACGAACCCAACACCAAATCTTATAAAGAATTAACCACTATTTTGAAAAACTACTTGGACCCAACTCCTAGTGAAATTGCAGAGCAAAATAAATTTTCCAGGAGAATTCAAAAAGAAGGAGAATGCGTGGCAGATTTTTTAGCAGACCTCAGAAAATTGAATAAAAATTGTCAGTTCTTTTGTGCATCGTGCAAAGCTTCAACTATTGATGAACATATTCGACAACAGTTCATCAGTGGTCTGCGTGATGGTAAATTGTTAGAACGACTGATTCAACTGAAATCTCCCGATAATACTTTGAAACATTGCGTTGAACTTGCTATTTCAATGGAAGCAGCAGAGAAAGAATCAAAGGAAATCCACAATTCTCAATTTCCATCTACAGTTGGACAAATTCATGTCAGAAGTCGACTTTAGCGAGCTGAACAGTATCCCTCTTCATCATATTGTTACCGATGTGGTGATAAAAGACATATAGCCAATGCTTGCAAACACATCAACAGTATTAGTAGTGCATGTGGTAAGCAGGGACATCTACAAGTAGCATGCATGAAAGGAAAATTTCCGAACAAAAATTCAAAGAAATATATGAGTACCAGTAGTGTTCACCAAGTTAACTCCTTATTACAACATGAAGATAACTATTCCAATCAAGAGGAAATCTTCGATGAACCTGAATACTATATGAATAATTTGTCAAATGTTTTTAATGAATGTCAAAGTCGTCCAGGAAAATTCATGGTAGAAATCATGTTGAACAAGAAGTTGGTACATTTCGAATGGGATACAGGGGCAGCTGTTTCAACAATGTCTGAACAGGAATTCAAAGCTTTATTTCCTGGAAAATTAATTAAAAAATCTGATTTGCCTCTAAGAACAAACACTGGAGAAATTGTTAACATTCTTGGATATGCAACAATGCAGTTATATTACGAAAATGAAATGAGGGATGTCAATCTCTATATAATCCATGACAAAGTAGATGCAATCTGTGGACGAGAATGGATGAAATGGGTAAAATTGGATATATAGAAATTGTGTCAGATTCAAAATGATTTTATTATCGACGAACATATAAAAATTTCTACTTTACAACAACTCAAATATGAATTTCCAGGCGTTTTTAAAACAGAGGTCGGAAAAATAAATAATTTGGTCGCAGATTGAAATTAAAAAAAAATACAACTCCTGTTTATAGACCTGCTCGAACAGTACCCTACGCTCTCAAAGAAAAAGTTGATGCTGAAATTGATCGTCTAGAAAAACTGGGAATCATTTCGAAAATTGAGTACAGTGAATGGGGTACTCCAGTTGTGCCGATTATCAAAAGGGATAATTCAATACGACTATGTGCTGATTACAAATCTACTATTAATAGTTTGTTGAAAGATGACCATTACCCTATACCACACATTGAAGATATCTTCGTCAAAGCAATGAATGGGGGTAAACTATTCTCAACATTAGATATTAGAGAATCTTATCTGCATATGCCAATGTCATCGGAAAGCGCAAGTATTCAAGCGATTTCTACGTCTAAAGGAAATTATCAAGTAAACCGAATGATGTTTGGAACCAAAGTGGCACCATCTATTTGGCAGCGATATATATCTCAAACACTAGAAAATATTCCTGGGGTGTGTGTTTTCTTCGATGATATTCAAATACAAGGAGCTTCATTTGAAGAACATTTACAACGTGTTCGTACAGTTCTGTCAAAATTGCGGGATGTTGGCCTACATATCAAGGAAGAAAAAAGTCAGTTTTTCAAATCTTCCATAAACTATTTGGGATACAAAATGACAAGTAATGGTCTTAGCAAAACGAAGGAGAAGGTAGAAGCGGTAACAAATGCTCCACAACCCAGTAATGTGTCGGAACTGAAGAGCTGGTTAGGTCTCGTTAATTATTATGGAAGATTTGTTAAAAATTTAGCTATGAAAATGAATCCGTTGTACAAATTGCTGCAGAAAGAAAGAGACTTTGTCTGGTCAAAGGACTGTGCAGAGGCTTTCAAACTCATTAAAGAGGAAATCACATCAGATGAAGTACTGTGCCCATATAACCCGAATCTTTCTCTGGTTCTCGCTTCAGATGCCAGTCCATTGGGAATTGGAGCAATAATTTCCCATATTTTGCCCAGTGGAGAGGAGAGGCCAATAGCATATGCTTCCAGAACGCTATCGGCAGCAGAACGGAATTATAGTCAGATTGACAAGGAAGCAACTGCTATATTTTGGGGAGTGAACAAATTCTTCAGATACTGTTACGGAAGAAAATTCAAATTAGTTACGGACCATTTGCCTTTTGTGTCGATTTTTAAACCCAATAAAAACGTTCCAAGTATGGTAGCAACGCGGATGCTCCATTACGCCCAATTTTTGCAAGGTTTTGACTATGAAATCGTATACAAATTAACAAAACAACATGGAAATGTTGATGCATTGTCCAGACTTCCTATAAAAAGTAAGACCAGAACAGAAAAATTTCAAGATGACGTTACTATTTTCCAATTAGAAAATATGTCTGTACTTCCAATTACTTATAAGGAAATTGCACGAGAAACCGCTCACCATTGAAAAATACAGAATTTTCATGATATGAAAACGAATTCAGTTTGGAACAAGGATGTATAATGAGAGGTCTCAGAACTGTTGTACCATCATCACTCAAGAACAGTATTCTTCGTACATTACATGTGGGACACATAGGTATGACAAAGATGAAAGCTTTAGCTAGAAGTTATGTTTGGTGGTTGAACATTGATAATGATATCGAAAATATAACAAGAACGTGTAAAGAATGTTGTGACGTACAGAGAGAAGCTAACAAGGGAACTGTACATTGTTGGGAATTTCCTTCAGCACCTTGGCAGAGATTGCATATTGATTTTGCTGGCCCATTCCTGAACAGATATTTTTTTATAGTCGTGGATGCATTTTCGAAATGGCCTGAGGTCTATCCTATGTCATCGATTACTTCCTTCAATACAATAGAGAAGTTAAGGGAGGTATTTGCCCGATTTGGTCTTCCATTGACTATAGTAAGTGACAATGGCTCAACATTCACATCAAAAGATTTCGATTTTTTTTTTGAAATCCAATGGAATCCAGCATAAACTCATTGCTCCCTACCACCCCTCGACGATTGGTCAGGTAGAAAGGTATGTGCAGACTTTGAAAATGGCACTCAAGAAAACCGTCAATGACCCTGGAACTCTAAACTTGAAGTTATCAAACTTCCTCCTACAATATAGAAAAACTCCTAACGCAACAACAGGTTTATCACCATCCTCGTTGTTGCTGAAGAGAGATATACGAACAATTTTGGATTTGACGAAACCAAACCTAGTTGATGAGATGAGAGAGAAACATAACCCACTTCGGTATAAAGGCACAATGAATTTTGTAGAAGGTCAGTCGGTCGCAGTTCGGAATTATAACGAGAAGGAACGGAAGTGGAAATTTGCTGAAATAGTAAGGAAAGAAGGTCCACTTAATTATCTGGTACGCGTTGACGGACAAATATGGAAGAGACACGCTGATCAGATAAAACCAAGTATGCCTTTTACCAACGAAACTAATGTAACTCCGGAATCAGATAAGAATCTTGTAACTCCCAGTCGGATTCCTGTTATCACTCTTCCAGAAAATCGGAATGAAGTAAGTTTCGAGGACAAGTCGGACGAAACAATTGATGAAAATATTCATCAAGAACAAAGAAATGGATATGGGCTTAATGATACAAATTGCGTTTGTGATGTAGACCAATCTAGTATTGGAAGATCTGAGAATCAACCGGCAACAATGATCAGAAGAAGTAGCCGAATAAGAAGACAACCAGAAAGATTTTCCTACGACTGATCAAATGAGAGGGGAGAACTGTTATATGTTGATTTATCATTTATCCTCAGTTATATATTTCAGACACCTTATGTGTATGAAAAGTATTATGACAGTTTAGTTTTCATGTATGTCATTAATAAAAATATAATTCATACTTGTACGCAGTGAAAGTCTTTCAATATAAAAGTTTATAACGCGATTGTGCAAAAACTACACATCGGAAAGAGAGCATCTTGCTCACAGTTGAACCACATATTATTATCTATCAGTTACCGCAATGTCGTTTGTCCAGCTTCAGATTTATAAGAATAAAAAATAATTTGAAAATTGGTATCTTTTTCGAAGTTTTCCCGGATTTTCTCAGTGGAAAATGCACCGATCTGGAAGTAATATCCATTTTGTAGGTTTTATGAATCTCTACAATAGTTCCATTGACTGTAAAACGATTCCTTGAATAATCTTCGAAATAATTCCAAAATACCAAAAAAGTTGTCATTTTTTTCACTATTTCTTGTTTAAAAAATTCCACAAAGCGATTTTGCTGGGGCGAAAGCTAGAAAATTATTATAGGCCATTTGCGTCTTTTACTTTGTAGTGGAAAAAACCTCTAAAGCTTGGACTAAAATTGGATAGAGACATATTAGGGGATACCAGAACAAAAATTAATGTCAATTCTATCATAGAACTCCTAAAACTCCTGAAAAATATACCTGCAGTTCAAAAATTATTTCCATCAACATAAATTTGGTATGGCTATGAGTTTGCAATTTGGAATATAAGTAGTGATGCTTTTTAGATCATATCAAATAACAAGAACCAAAAATAAAATTCACTTTTGAAACTGTAAAAGATAATCAACTGACTTTCTCAGGTGTTTTGATAAAAAATATCAACATCTCGAGTCAATACGGCTGTTCATCGAAAGAAAACACACACCAACAGATATCTCAACTATGCCTTTAATAGGAAATAGAAGAAGAATTAAATCTTATGAAGTCTATTCTCAAATGCTCATCCAGATCAATTATTGGAAAAAATTATACATGAAATTGGGAACAGTAGTAAAACAACCAAACAACACAACCACCAGAAATACTTCAACCCAATTCACCTGATACAAGAACAACTATTAAGGCAACCATGACATTGGGTGGGATGATTAAAAAGAGTATTTGCTTGCACTTCAAGTTAATGCTTCATGTTGTAGTTTTCACTTCTAAAAATTTAAGCATTTACTCCACATAATTCTTACAGTAACACTTGAGTAAGTATACTAGGAGCGATTACTTCATACTTTGCTTTATTTACTTCGATATATAAAAGTTAATACAGCAGAAATTACTGATGTTGTCTAGTATTTCCTCCATTTGCGAGTGTTTGTTGTAGTTTTTGAGAAGCTACTCATAGAGTAACTTCACATCTTCGATTGAACATGTTTTCAAGAATTATTATGGTAGGAAAAGGAGGGAAATGTGTGAACGTTGAACGTATGGGGAGGAACAATTATTTCAGGTAGGTTGCTACTTTTAAGCACAGTAACTTTATCTTAAATGCAAATATCGTTGAATGGATAGCTAGAATTATATTGAGATGAGGGGAGCACTTTTATCAAACGTAACGAAAATTGACTTATTCTCAACTCTCAACAATCGAACCAATTTGAGGTTGAACACGTCCTAGTATTAACTACTAGTTTATACTTCTAACCTAAGTCCACACTTCCCATCAAAGAATTTCCTTCATGTAAAATATTATACTCTACAAAATACTAGGAAGTGAAAGCTCTTACTTAAAGTACAAGTAAATACTCTTTTTAATCATACCTCTCATTGATATCAATAATTACACACACACAAAACCAAAAAACATAGGTCAGTATTAAAAAAATTGTGTTTACAACATACCTCGTTCGTGTGGTGGAAGTTATATAGGTGAAACATCAAGACCATTGACTGTGTGTGAAAGGAAGAACATAACAATTAAATCAGAAATCGAATCCGAACAAATTCTCACATCTGATGGCGATCATATGATGAAATGAAATGACAAAAATTCTAATGAGAGAATCAAATCAAAAAAGGAGAAAGTTGAACGAAACTGCCTGCATTCTATTATCGACGGACTGTTTTTCAAACAATTCAGTCAAAATGGACAGCACATGGTAACCTCTTTTCAGGGAAGAGTTGAGAAATAACAGAATGGTGACTGATTCGATAATAATAATAATATAACTTTATTCACTCAAAAATTAATACAAATACAAATATATGGATGATGAAAGTGAATACAGATGTTCAGCGATAAGTGCCAAGCACTTATTTTGCGAAAAAATGTGTGAAAAAATGAACACTAGTAAATATAAAATGTACAATGTAGAATATAAATTATGAAATTTAAAAGTTAAAGTATAAAATGTTAAAGTTGATATATATGATGTGAAAATAAAATGTACAATGTGAAATGTGAAATGTAAAATGTGAAATGTAAAAGTTAAAATATATAAATTGTTGAAGTTGAAATATAAAATGTAAAATATATAATAAAAAATTTAAATTCTAAAACACAAAATGTGAAATATAAAATGAAAAATTTAAAAAGCAAAATGTAAAAACTGTAAAGTAAAATCAATAACAATACAATAGAAACGAACAATATGAAAATACAATAAACAATGAACAATAGACGATGTACAATCAACGTCGTAAATAATGATAGCTTAGGTATGTTGAAAAAAATGTGAATACAACTCAATTCAATGAGGCTCACTTAACTAAATGTATGATTGAGTGAAACTTATATCCTTATTTATTACTATCCAATTTGGATCATACGAGGGATATTCTATTAAATTATGTACAAAAATTCTAAGACGGGCCATTATATATGTTCTCAATTTTTTTTTCAATGTGTTTTCAATCTGGTTTTTCACTTTATTCGTAAGATTATTAAAAATTTCAGGGGCCAAGAACTCGTTAGATCTTTGACCGATTGATTTTGACATAAACGGGATGGGTCGTAGATTTTTTTTAAGTGTGTTGTGTTCATGCATACGTTTTTCAATTTTACTAGCTGCATGATAGTTGATCATACATTTATAAAAGAATTCCTGTCTCAAATCAAATAATCCAGTTTCTTTATAGGTGCGATCAGTTGCGTAATCTCTTTTTTTATGTAGCATTACTTTCAAGAATCTACGTTGTAAAATTTCTAGAGGGGTTATGTTTCTTGAGTACTGCTTCCGTAGCCAGTATCCCATATTTCTAATGACTGTCGACAAGTGCGAAATAAACAACTTTAAGCTGTTTCTCAAGTAATATGCCACATACCCAAGTAACAATTTAAATGTTATTTGGATTTATTCTAGTTTTATGAAAGTTTTATGAAGGTTAGGTAATGCCCAATTTGATTTATGCAGGTCATATATTATTCCTAATACGCTACCAGAGCAAACAGATTTATGAATCAGTTTCAAAACACTCCTGAAGGCTATAAGATAAAACCATTAAGCATTTGAGTATATTTGTTTTTATGATGGTTTTACAATGGCTTATACACATACACGATATATCTTTTTGGTATTAAAATAATCCACATAGAAACTTAGTTTTGTTATGGTTTTATAGCACTCCTCAAGTCCATGCAATGGTTCTGTAATAAAACTCACGATGAGGTTTTATCAAGGTTTTGAGATGTACTCTCGAGAACCGCTATAAAATCAAAGCATAAAACTATTTCTACTTAAATGCTTGTAGCTCCCCCTAACCGGTAATAAATAAATCACATTGGGTAAAGATAACTGGAAAAAATAATTAGTAATTAAACGTTTCGCAAGACTAATACACCAAATACTTATCACGGGAGTATAGACACTGAGCATGCTGACCACGTCGATCACGAAAAGACGAATGTCAGGCGGGATTGACAATTGACAGTCGAAATATTTTGGAAATTGGATTAAATAATACCAAACGTACATTTTTAGGATAAAATGGTTTTAAAATGTTTTATTTTGAGGAGAAACGACTTTATGACGGCAATATGTGCAGCTAAATAGAATAAAGGTAGGGTAGCCATATTTTATTACAACCAGAGGGAACAACTAAAGAGATCCTAATTTCAATTCATGTTTCTTGCAATTTGGTGTGTATGACGGAAAGGAAATACACAATTATTGGTATTCATTTGTATTTAGATGTAGTACAAATCATTCCGGAAAAGATTTGAGTCAAAATATTTTTTTAATTTTATGTGGTATTTTGTTTATTTTCTTAATTTCGCGTTGTTATTGGGGCGCGTTGCAGATTTACCACCTAACTGATGTCATTTTGTCAAAAAAATTTCATTCGCAGATGATATTAGACATTTCACGTTGTTGAATACCAATATATTCTTCATATATCACTGCCAGGACGCCATCATTATATTTTTGCTTGTAAATTAGTCGCCCTATTTTTCGCAACTGAAGAATTAGATTAATTTAAGTCCGTTTTGGCTGTAGTTATTTATGGAATATTTTCTAACCTCAATTAATGACATACAGGTTTATAACAGCCCCAGGATTTGGTTTTATAATGATCCTCAGGAGGTTATTAAGAATCCTGCGAATAAGGCAAGCAGGTTTTATGCTTGCATTTCAAAATAGCCCTGAGAACCTTCATAGGAGTGGGCCCTCGTAGATTTATAGCAGCTTTAAGGAGGTTTTATGGATGTCGTTACAGCAAAACAGTTTTATCGATGCTGTGATTGTTATGGTCTTCAGAACCTTCTGAGGGCTATACAAAACTGAAATTGTTACTTGGGTAGAAATCTGAATTTATATAGAATAAACTGAAATTTTGTTAATGTTTATTGAATATGAATGTCTCATCTCAAATGGTCCTAAATATTTCACACTTTTTGCTGGTAGTACACGATAAATCGTTCCACGCTCACGTATATCTATGGAGCTGAATTTTGGTTGGTTGGATTCATACCAGATAAATGGGAGGTATTGAGTTTTTTCCAAGTTCATAGTTAGCAATTTTTGATCAAACCAATGTTTGATATGAGAAATACCATTTTCAACTTGGATCTGCAGTTCGTTCCAGCTAGACGCTTTGTAAAACATAGCCGTATCATCTGCAAAACCTATGATTTCGCCGCTACTTTCTATATTGTACAAGTTAATGACATATATATGAAATAGAATTGGCCCCAGGACCGTGCCCTGGGGAACACCATATTCTATAGGTAACTTATTGCCTCACACATTCCCAATTCTTACAGTTTGAGTTCTGGTCGAAATATAACTTTTAAATAACTGAAGGGGTTCTCCTCTTGTTCCAATGTCTTCTAAGGATTCTCGAAGTAGAGGATGACTCACGGGGTCAAATGCCTTGGCCAGATCTATGAATAAGCACAGACATGGCATACTTTTATCAAGAGCCGAAAATATTTTGTTTGTCAAGTATGCGATGGCATCTTGTATAGATTTTGTTTAAACCCGAATTGCTTATCAGATAGAATTTTGTTCTGGTTCAGGAATGATACTATAGTCTATTTTTTATTACTTTTTCGAAAATTTTAGTGAAGTTTGTAATTAGTGATATCGGTCGATAGTTACTGGCCAAGGCATACCAGACACCCTATATGAAGAGAGCAAATGTCATCATAAATAATGTCTTGGCAGATTTCATTTGACTTTGTCAAAAACATATTATCTTTTCATCTCCAAACCTGATAAAAATAGATTTTCAGCGAGTTTTGATAAGGGAGGCAGATGTAGCATCCGTTTTCAGGTTTTCATAATTCCATTTAGACCAGTGCTAATGCATTTTCAAAATAAAAAAATCATTTACTGGGAGTCGAAAAAATGGAGAAAGGTGGAACGGGGTGAAGTTTTAGAGGTTGAAAGCGATATTTCATGGTTTTTCGAGAATTGCAACGAAAGGTAACCTCCTATAGAAAAAAAATTACTGGCAAAGTTGTTGATGATAAAAAGGTCTAGAACTTTTATTTGTTTTCAACATTTTTTCACATAACCCTAAATTTCTCGGGAAAATCGGAAAAACCAATTTTTCAGTAATTAATTTTTTTTATCGCTTTAAAATCAATTTTTTTTCACGAAATTTTGTGGAAATATAACTTATTGTGTTTCAAATAAGCTGTATTCCGAAAAAACGAATTCATTCTCAACTGAAAAGTTTCACCGATAAAATTCGTTTTTTCAAGCTTCCAGCAGGCAGTTTTTTTCTCAAAGCGTCTACTTTCAGAATATGTAATAAAAGAGTAGCACTACTATGGAAATTTTTTCCACAAAACGCGAAAAATTTGAAAAACAGATTTTCAAAAATCAATTTTTTGAATTTTTGTTCTAAACTCATATTTATTCATTAAAATTACTGAAATTAACAGTTGATACCTTTCGAGATTATTAATTTTATTTTACCTTAATTGGTACAAAGAATAAACAAGGATATAAATAAGGATTTGATTATGATAGAAGGGCGAAACGAGATGAACTTTTGGAGGTAACGATGGTTTCTCACGATTTGCAGCAAAAATTAACTTCCTACAGAAAAAAAATTGGGAAAAAATTGTTGGCAACAGAAAGATCTACAACTTTTATATTCAAAATTCTTCGACATAACCTCAAATTCACCGTCAAAATAGCGGAAAACCGATTTTTCAGTAATTAATTTTTTTTTCGAGTAAATATGATTCACATGAAAAGTTATAGGAATATGTCTTTTTTGGTGTTAAATGAGCAAGATTCTTTCTTGATTCAGAAGACTATTAGTTTTCGAAAAAAATATCCTTATCTTTCACGAACAGTTGTCTTGGTGTTTTTTATGTTTTGAAGAGCTATAAGTGATCATTTCAATTGTTGAGATGTCTACTTTCAAATGGTCCATGTAACTTAGTGGTTTATTCATCGATAAATAATGAAAAAAGTTGTAAATCATTAAAAAAAAATTAAATTTTGAATGGACCATTCGAAAGTAGACATTTCAACAATTAACAGGATCACTTATAGCTGCTTTTAATTTTAAAAATGTACAGAACTCGAAAAATCGTCGACTTCTGATTTGCAAAAAAAATCAAGCTCATTCGATACGAAAAAAAACACATTCCCACAAATTTTCATTTGAATTAGGTCATTTATAAGTGAGAAAAAATGAAATACCGAAAAATTGGTTTTTCGCTATTTTGAAGGTCAATATGAGGTTATGTCAAAAAGTTATGGATACAAAAGTTTTCGATTTCGTGATTCGCCGCAAATCGCAAAAACCATTTTCAACCCCTAAACTGCATCCCAATTTCACCAGTTTGAGTGTTTTCGTGTTTGAATACTTTTTTCCTCTACAACATCCTCATCCTCCACCTGGTCCTTGCCTGTTTTATTTCTTATTTGAGGCGTTTAAAATTCGTTTTGGTGCCTAACTACTTCAGTTCGAGGAAAATAAATGTTTCGCTGCAAAAAAAACACATCCAATTCAGAACATAAAATGGTATATTACCACTAGATTTTACGACAAACATACAATTTTCATACAAAATAAAAATTAAAACCAAATTAAATCGGTTTTTTCGATTTTTGCGGAAATTTTGACGTTATGTGGAAAAATCTTGAATACAAAAGTTGTAAATCTTTTTATCGCCAACAACTTTTTCCCTAACTCTTTTTTGTAGGAGGTTAATTTTCGCTGCAAATCGTAAGAAACCATTTTTCCCCCAAAAGTTCACCTACTTTCGCCCTTATAGCAAATTTTTTGTACATATTAAGATAACATGAAATTTTTATTCTCGAAAGGTTTCAACTGTTAATTCCAATAATTTCAATAAATGAATATGAGTTTAGAACAAAAATTTAAAAAATTGATTTTTGAAAATCTGTTTTTTAATTTTTTGCGTTTTCTGGAAAAAATGTCCACATTAGTGCTACTCTTTTATTACATAATCTAAAAGTAGACGCTCCAACGAGAAAAACTGGCGGCTAACGAGCTTGAAAAGACGAACTTAATCGGTGAAATTTTTTAGTTGAAATAAGGTCGATTATTCGGAATTTGTCGACAAAAAAAGGAAACATCCGTATTTTACTATCAAAAAATTACAGCTCACTTGAAACATAATAGGTTATATTTTCACCAAATTTCGTGAAAAAAAAATTTTTTCGCGCAAGACAAAAATAAAAAATTGAAGAATAGACTTTTCCGATTTTCCCGGAAAATTTGAAGTTATGTGGAAAAATGTTTGATACAGGAGTTGTAGATTGTTGTATTTTCAACAACTTTGCCCTTCAACTTTTTTCGATAGGAGTTCAACTTTCGCTGTCAATCGCGAAAGACCATGAAATATCACTTTCAACCCCTAAAAGTTCACCCCGTTCCACCCTTCTCCATTTTTTTACAATTCATTATTCGCGTCATTCGAACAATATTCTGCTCCTCTTCTAGTAGGTCTCATGCTATTAATTTTTTTCCAGCTTTTATATTTTTTGTCGTCCAATAGCCACTGGTCTAAATATAATGTTGCGCTTTAAAAAAAAATCCAGCAGGCTATATTTGTGATTAGGGTCTAATTCGATTCAAAATGAATATTTTGTCCAAATTGATGAACTCAAGATGGTCCGGTTCAATTCTAAATTCGTATGTGGGTTTTTTCGGACTCAGAGTTTATGTTAAAATTAATAAATTCTTGATGGCGGCTCCAAGATGGCAGACAAGTTTTGTGATTATGGTTCGATTCGATTCAAAATTGGTATGTGAGGGTTTTGGACGAAGGCGATAATGAATATTTGGATAGGGTACGTTTCGCCGGCAACGTTTTGCCGGTAACGTTTCGCCGGTGTCGATTCGCCGACAGCTACGTTTCGCCGGGAATTTTTTGCCGGTAACGTTTCGCCAGCAGTGCATTTATAAAATAACTTCAGTCTGTTCTAACCAGAACGAACTAATCATACGTAGACATTTGAGTGCGTGAAAATTTGATCATTACGTAATATTTTAGTCTGTTCTAACCAGAACGAACTAACCTTACGTAGACATTTGAGTGCGTGGAAATTTGATCATTACGTAATTTTTTATAGTCTGTTCCAACCACAACGAACTTACCTTACGTAGACATTTGAGTGTGTGGAAATTTGATCATTACGTAATTTTTCAGTCTGTTCTAACCAAAACGAACTAACCTTACGTGGACATTTGGGTGCGTGGAAATTAGACCACTCGTAAGTTTTTAATCTGGTTTCTAACCTTCCCACTAAATATGCAATGTAACAAAATATTGCCACAATATTATGTATGGCTTGCCATCGTAAAACGATAATATAATATTGCATAAGGCTCAATGCTATATTTAAGTTTTCAACATAACAGAAGAAACTGCAGACAACTTGTTGGTAAGTTATAAAGCAAGCTATTGATTGAGTTGCAATGTTACATGATCCATGAAAGTTCACTGTGAATGCAACAATACAGAAACTATCTACGAACAATGTGAGTGCAAGTTACATTTAGAACTATCGAACAAATTCAAATCACAATGTTGCACTGAGTTTGAAATTCCATGATATTTACAACCACACATGAGCTAACTACAAACAATATTGACAGTATTTAGAAAACAATCCATTTTTAATTTTCGATATCATCATCGCAGAAATTTACAAAATGATACGCTAGGACAATTTCAAATGGTAAGTATAAAGAAACTTGAAATAATATTTCATCTACCAGAAAACCAACGAATTTTGAATTTCCCGGTATTGATGAGATGCCACATAACGGGGCGACACCCAGTCACCCAGATCCTAGACAAGCACGCGCCTCGCGCCATTTTGATATTGTAAATTATAAATTGTATTGTTGTTGTGTGTCGTGCCTTTGCGTTAGATTCGTTTTGGATACTTTTATTCGTTCTCAACCTAGGTGCCTAAGTAAAGTACATATTCTTCTGCAATTTTGTTTTCAGATCAAGAGTTCAATGAGTGTTGAAGCAGCACAATGGATAATGCTAATAAATTTGAGGCATCTTCATGTAAGGTAAGACGATATTTCATTTATTATTTTAGGTTAGGATGGTCTGGTATGCTCATTCTGCGTTTAGCAGGAAAATGTTTTTTCTCCTTACATTGCGAATAAATCTGGTAGTAGTGTCAATTTGAAAGGTACTTTTACGTTAGTAAATGATGTGGAATACTTATACATTTCGATTTCAGTTGCAGGTTATTCAATATATTGGTGGATTGAATGAAAAGTCTTCTGTTGGAAGAAGTCTTGAACGTTTTTTCACAAATCATTGTGCAATGTTTTGCAATTGGACCAGCAAAAAAGACAATTTCAGAATCAAAGAATTGAAATCTATACAAATTTTAAAACCTGAGTTGAAACAAGTTCAATTGTACATGCTTTATTGAATTAAGACCATAATTGTTGAGTCGACCAATTATATATTTATTTATAATATTTTGGTTCCAGATGCAGTGAGAAATTCATTTCCATGCATCATATGAGATGATGCATTCGAATTAAATGTGATGGCTTGGCTACAATTCGCAAAAACACGTTACTTGTAGGGTTAGGAAGTAGATCAAGTTGTCGATATTTAAGCTGCACATTCAATTCAATGATTATTTTGTTTCAGGTACCTGATAAGGCCAAACAGATTTTTTTTTAATTTTTACATTTTAATATGTGTACTTATTTGATTTTTTGTATTAGTTTAATTAAAGGTTTCGTTATCAAATTTTTGTCTTTTTGACCTCCAAGACTTAAATGGACATTTAAATTAATAGGTATCATTTCAGACGATTTTTTGGGTTTTCACTGCTTGTTTCTAAAAACTAGAAAATGATTAATCTGATTTCCATAGAGGACACATCAATACTGAATGATATTTTCCAAGATATCAAAACTAATCTGTCTCCTATAAAGATTGCATTCATTTTCTATCAATATTAGTAGCAAGTAGTGAAAATCCAAAAATCCTTCAGTAGCGAACAAACCCAGTGGAACGAAATTTATGAAATCTTACTGTTATGTTATGAAAAGGAATTGACAGGATTGGTGGTAAGTTGCTGCTATATAACAGTATTGAATAATATGTTATTTTCTACTAATTTATATTCTATGTTGCGGTAACCTTGCTGCAATTACTAATTATAAAAGATTACATCCATCAATCCATTTCAGTAGTTGCTGCAACATTGTCATAAGATGTCATTTTTAATATCACATTTGCAATTTTCCTGTATATTATATGCAATGTTGCAGTAACCTAGCTGGAATAATTGATAATGGCTTATACAATTTGTAATATTGCTGAACGTCCGTTTCAGTAGTTGCTGAACCTTCGCAGTAAGGTAGCAGAAAACTCTGATGTAACATTACATATTACCATGAAAGGTTACTGAAATATTGAATGATTGTTACTTTGCTTAGTGGGTTACGTATACATTTGAGGGCGTGGAAATTTGACCACTACGTAACTGTGGAAGAGATAACTAAAGCAACCCACCGGCGAATCGTGCTATCGGCGAATCGTGCTACCGGCGAAACATTCCCGGCGAAACATTACAGGCGAAACGTTACCGGCGAAACGTTGGCGGCGATACGTACCGTTTCCTGAATATTTGTCAAATTTGATGATTTGAAGATAGCGGAGTAGATTTGTGATTGTGGTCTAGTTCGATTCAAAATTCGTATGTACTGGTTTTTGGGCTCGGAGATTATGAATTTTTGTCAAAATATATAAATTCAAGATGGCAGATGGGATTTGTGATTGTGGTCCGAGTCGATTCAAAATTCGTATTGAGTGATTCATTGTATCGAACAGATAGTATTTGTCGATCTGAATTTGTACTCTTGAATTCTTTTTCAAAAATGTCTGCTTTATTTATAGTCAACCTTTTGCTGAAGGGAGAAGTAATATTCATTACTATTTTGAGAAATGTGTTCGTTATACTATTTTTAAATGAATCTCCCAGAAACACTCTACCATCTGATCTTAAGAATTTTATGGTTGAGATTATGTTTATTTGTTCATCGGATATAAACAGGTGTTAACCTGATTAGATGTTTTTATTCGAGTAAATCTATGGATTATGTGTGTACTAATACTATAAGTACTCATTACATCAATTTTATCTATAATACAATGAATTAAACATAAACTAAGGAAAAAATTAATGATGGATCATTTCCACCTTAACCTAATTACATGTTTTCAGTCATATATGAATTATATTGTAACTAATAACTATAATTATTTCTTAGTATGTTTGTTTCATCAGTATTACAATGGATCAAAAAGAAAGGAAGAAAAAATTCTGTTTCATTCGTTATTCACTATAAATTGCTTTATTATTTAAATAAAATTATAAAATAAAATGTTTTATATTTTGGAAAGAGAACTATTTTTTAGTTGATATAAATTCCTTTTTTTGTATTGGTAAATTCAGAATACGATACGTCACTGTTTTCTTTTTCAATTTGTTAATGAAATCGGTCTATAGTTGTCTACTAACTTTTTGTCTACACCTCTATGAATTGGTATTATATTACACTTATTTTAGGATTGTTCCAAATATTCCTGATATTTAACAAATGTTGAAAAAAATTTATCATTTTCTTCAATGAATTTGTACTGATTTTGTCTGTACCAATATAAACTTTTTTCTATTATTTCTTCTTTTGAATTCAAGTATTTTTCAGTTCTTCCAATTTTGTATGCTGACCACAAGAAAATGCTCATTGACGTTATTTACGAGTGCCGTTCAATCTTTCGTCAAATAATTGTTACTATTATTGATTTAATCAATACCCTTTTTTTTTATCTGCCCTATTGCTTCATTGTCTACTTTCCTATTTTTTTATGTCACCCTCAGTTTCATCCATTTTATTTTTGTAATAATTTTCTTTTGTTATTTTCATTAATTGATAATAATAATGTTTTGTATATCTGGGAGATTTTTTGCTTCAGTGGAATACTGCATGAAACTGGAGAAAAGTGGTCTGTTATATAATTTTTCTGCAGCCGTCTCGAATACAAAATTTTTGGTATAATTTTTCAAATCGAAAGTATCACAACAAATGGTATACCGAAAGTTGTTATTGACGAGAATATATTTTTCACTTTCGAAACGACTTCTTTATTTTCGGGGCAATTTTAGTTACTTTCGGGACGATTCTAGTTACTTTCAGGACGATTTGGTTATCTATGTAGGCGGCTTTGACAGTAACATTAACTTTTTATTTTATTATGATAACGCTTGTCATGTAACATTCGTGATTGCTTTTAAGTCCAAACAATAGAAATCAGTAGATTCCACATGAGATTAGTGAATCTGCTGAAGCGGCTTCTTAAGAATTATGACCGGTAAATTCAAGAGAGAGAGGTGAGAATTGGTCTACAATTTAGTTCTGAAATGGAGCAATGATAAAAATGTGCATACTTTGAAAGAACAAGTAATTCTTGCATACTTAATGGAAAATCTAAATTCCTAAAGCCGTCAAGCATCTGGGGCAATTACTTGATACTCCTAACTCCACAATTGATATTTAAAATAATATAGATATGAGGCGCTGTCCCAAAGTTATTACTTTCCATAAAAGAAAATCCATTGGCTGTAAACCAAAAATAATAAAAGTATTGAATAAAGAAGAAATAGATCACTTCTTATCAGAAGCTGGAGATAATATATACCTAATTACAAATGTAATATGATTAAATATAATTGCTCTTTTTCATTCCAAAATTTTTTTATTTTTTTATTTTAGGACACAATAATACTTTATTGGTTTGGCAGGCGCTTGTAGTCATGAAGAGCTTCGTAAATTGAATTTGGATGAAACAGAAGATTAAACAACCATGCAAGTGATTGAAATTCCTAATTCTAAAACAAATATGATCAGAACCTTTTCGTCAATGGAGAAAATAATATTTCTTTGTACAGAAAATATTTGTCATTACAATAAGCAAACACACCACAACGTAGATTATTTGTTTATTATATAAACGGAAAATGTACTATACAACCTATTGGTATTCACACTTCTGTAACACATTTGCTGAATTTCTTAAATTACCTAATCCCAAAGAATACACCTGGCACTGTTTACGCTCTGTCACTTTTCTCGCTGAAAGTGGTGGTAGTATAGCTTGAAAAGAGGCGAAGGATGGAAATCAACAAATGTAGCAGAGTGAGAAACAAAATTCACATAGCTTTACTGATTGAAATGGGCCGTAACGAAATTAAAATTTCAAAAATTTGTACTAGTACTAGTGCGTCTTATTTCAATTTCAATACTGCTACTTTTGTTAATATACCTAATAATATTATTATAAATAATTGTCAAAATTGTATTATTAGTATAAGTGATGTATTCATATGAGTGAATGTTATATGTAATTGTCTATACAAAGTTCATACGTCATTATCCATCGATATCCTTTTTAACGTACAAAAAGGCTACAGAAAAAACATTGTACGTAACACGATCCAAAAGTGATTTTACGGGACTCGCGGGATTCCAGGACTCGCCTACGGTTCGTCCTGGAAAGTTCCTACTCATCCCGTAAACTATCACTTCCGGAACTTGTTACGTAAATAAAAATTCGCTACATTTAATATACTTTATTCAGTGGTACATTTTTAATCAATTTTCACAAATATTTGATTTATGCAACTCTCCGAATTATTTGAAATGCGTGTTGGTAGATATTGATGAATTTACAGGACGAAAAATTATTCATGATATCAAGGTTAGGTTGTTGAATATATATTTTCAGATTTCAAAATACTGATAATAAAGTCACCTGCAAATATTTCTATTGTTTCAGTGTGATTTTTTGAAATATCAACAAGTAGATATAAAAACATCTCAAATCACTCGAGTGGGGTCTCTATGAATTGGTAGTATATTACACTTTTATAGGATTGTTGGAAATATTCCTTGAAAATATGTGTTGAGGGTTCCGAAATAAAAAAATGTATTCTCTTCAATGTATTTGTACTGATTTTGTCTGGACCTGCTGCATTCATCATATCAATTATTTCATTTTTATCAATGGGAGGCCAAAACAAACTTTTTCATTCATTTCTTCTTCTAAACTCAAATACGAAATAAGTACGAAATATGTAAAATATTCATATTTTACCTAATATCAGGAAAACTTTGGCAAAACATGTTTGGAAACATATTTAAATATTTCACCCAGGAGACATTTTCATGATATATTCATGAGTACCTGATGAGTGCACAATTTTTTTTTCCATATTAAATATGCAAAGTTCAAGTATCCAAAAATGTATCGTTAATTCCGTTCGTTTTATTCCGGAAGAAAGAGGCACTTCCTCCTTTATGAAAGTAATAAAAGAATATAGACCTAGTTCCCTTAACGAACTGCATGAATATAATCGGGTAAGCCTATTTCAGTTGAATATTCAATGTCTCTCCAACAAAGTAGATCAGCTACTACTGTTTCTTGACAAGCACAAAGTTGATATACTGTGTTTGAGCGAACACTGGATGACGCAAGATGCTTTGAAGTTCATCAATCTCCGTAACTTGAGACTGACAAATCATTTTTGCAGAAGAGATTCAATTCACGGTGGTGTTTGTATTTTTTTGGACGACAAATTAGAATGGAAACCTATAAAAATAGAACAATTCAGTAGAGAATTGCATTGTGAGTTTTGTGCCATTGAATTACCGTGTCTCAAAATGGCAGTAATTACTGTTTACAGATCACCTTCCTACGGAGATTTAGACTTATTTTTCGAGGGGTTCTCAGAAATGCTCAACTATATTTTCAGTAAGTTTGAATACATAACCGTTCTTGGCGATTTCAATATAAATCTGAAGGAATCTTCCAACATAACAAACAATTGGTTAGATATACTAGGCTCTTTCGGCCTCACAATCACAATATCTGACTATACACAAACATCCAGCTTGATCGATAACAAATTTAACCGAATATGAGACATGTGTCATTGATCCCGGTCTGTCAGATCACACTGCCCAATATATAAATATCAATTTCAATTATGCTAAAAGTAATGCACAAAATGTAAGGAGGAAAATCACTAAATCAGGTTTAACCAAATTAAAAAATGATCTACTGGATGTAGATTGGTCTCAGTTTGAGAACAATAAGACAGATACAACATTATTATCTGAATTTCTCCTAAACACTACACTTCCCTGGTTCAGAAATGTTCTTCACGGAGAAAATTGAACACAAAAAACGTTAATCCACCTGTCTGTTCCTTCAACGACAACCTCCGAAGGATGAGAGATACTCTTTCATATATTAAGTCCTTGAGCGACACTACTAGAGAACCTGCAGATTTTATGGCGTACAAAAAATATAAAAAACATTATCTGAAACAGATTCGAATTGCAAAAAAGACTGCCAACAATAACTTTCTCACAAACTCCAACAATAAATCACGTGACAGTTGGAGGCTAATAAATTATGAAAGGAACAAAAACAGAGCACCTGGAAAGTACCATAATTCAATATCTCCTGAAGAATTCAATGATTTCTTTTGCAACATTGCAGACAATATTTCAAACTCTCTACCTGCGGTAGATGAAAAAACCACAAATTTCTTGAAAAATCTTCCGAAACCCAAGGAATCTTTCTTTTTTATGCCTGTAACAGAAATGGAGGTTTCAGATGCCATACAAAACCTCAAAAATACAAAGTGCTTCGATGTTTATGATCTGAACAGCGAAATTATTAAAGAAACAAGTGAAATAATTGTGGGACCTCTCACTGCATTGATCAATCTATGTCTTTCTGAAGGCACATTTCCAGATGTCTTCAAATTCACTAAAATTATTCCTATTTTCAAAAATAAAGGCGACAAGGACGATGTAGACAACTACCGACCAATATCTATAATTCCCATATTTGGGAAAATATTTGAAATCATAGTGAAGCAAAGGCTAATGAGCTTTTTGAAAGACATAATTTTCTCAATAAAAACCAATTTGCATTCAGAAGCAATTGCTCCACCGTAAAAGCAATCTCAAAAGCTGTGCAAGGCATTGTCGAGGGTTTTGAAAGGGGTGAACATACCTCAATAACAATGTGTGACTTGAGCAAGGCCTTCGACTGTGTCTCGCATGAATTTCTCTTGGAGAAACTAAGCTTTTATGGAATAAGGGGTGTGGCACTTGACTTCTTTAGCTCTTACCTCAAAAATAGAATGCAGTCAGTGCACATCAATGATATCTGTTCGAAGTATCAACACATAAACCATGGTGTACCACAGGGCTCCGTGTTAGGTCCGCTCCTTTTTATTATTTACATGAATGATATATTCCACACTATATCTCCAGGCTTCTGTGTGTGCTACACTGACGATACTACTTTCATTCAATCCCACAAAAATATACCTACATTGAACGAAATCTCCACTACTGTTGACGGTAAAGCGGAATTTTGGTTCAGAGCAAACAACCTAAACCTAAACAAGAGCAAATCTCAAAAGATGATCTGCTCCTCAAAAGAAGGATAAGTGGATCAGAATCTGTCAAGCTGCTTGGTATGACACTTGACGATGGCTTGAGTTGGCAACCTCATATAGATAAACTATGCAAAAAACTATCCACTCAACTATTCCTTTTGAGGCATCTTAAAAATTCAATAAACCATTCTACCCTTCTATCTTCATATCACGCTCTTTTCCACTCTCATTTGAATTATGGAATTATCTTGTGGGGGAACTCGCCTCACTCTATTAGAGCTTTCCGACTTCAAAAACGTGCTATACGTTTGATGGCTCATGCTCACTATAATGCCTCATGCCGAGAACTCTTCAAGAAACTAAGAATTCTATGTCTTCCTTCTATGTATATTTATCACAGTCTCCTTGAAATACATACAAGAACTGAAATCGGTAGAAATAATGATTTCCATAATTATTCAACTAGGGAAGCAGACCACATGAGGCCCCCGAGATATAAACTTGCAATCTCACAACGCAATTCCCTGAACTTCCATCTTTACAATAAACTACCATATGAATGGAAAAACCTCGAACTCATCCATTTTAAGAAGAAAGTGAATTTTTTTTTAGAAAATTGCAATTTCTATTCGGTAGAAGAGTACCTAGGGTATGAGATTTCTAATTTCTTATTGATGAGTATATAGTATCACACGAATAATAATGTTTACTCTCCGACTGAGTTTAGCGTTCGATATCATCAAAAATTATCTTCATGCAGTTTTTATTAGACTTTTATCAGAAATTTTATTTATTATATTGTTTCCGTCCAGTCGTGAATGTATATGTCCTACATATTTTTTTTGTTTGTCTGTCAACTCACTTATGTACATACTTATATTTTTACGTCTATGTTTTTATTTGGAGGATGTATTTTCCTTATTTTCCTCATTTTTGAATCCACCTGACCTGCTACAAATGTATGTATATTCATAACGTAGTCAAATAAACAATCTAATCTAATAGTCATAACATTTAATAATTTGAATAGAACATTTTTATTACTATACAATGGAAAATTTCTAATTTCAATATTTGTTTGATACCAGGAAAACTTTGGAGAGAGATAAATAAAACGTTTATTTACATTCGATTTTCAAAAGTGTCATCACCCTGGAGATATATCTATGATAGAATAGTCTATATCCATTATTTGTAAATGTAAAATGTCATTGAATTCAATACTATATTACTATATTATATAATTACTAATTACTATATTACGGAATATGTGAAAAATTCATATTTTGTCTAAACAAGCAAAACTTTTGAGAGACAATATTTGGAAACATGTTTAAATGCATACATAAATACTTTTATATTCGATTATCAAAATTATCACCACTCAAGAGATATTATATTAATGATTATTTCTTTCTTCTATTAAATATCAGTCATCAACCAATCATACGTTTGTTTCCTGTTTGACAGGACCAATCAACACGCTCTATTAGTGACTATTTACATGATGCACAATAGTCACCGACCATTCAGCATGTTACTCATATCAAGGAGCCTGAGCATCTGACAGTACTCTAAATAAATACATATTAAACGTCAAATAAAATCAATCGTGTTGAACCTTACTTGCAGATGGATGAACAACATCACCAGGGTATTTTGAACAGATTGAGAAATCAGAATGAATGTGGACCTTCTACGGTTAATATTGCAAGTTCTTCAAAAGCTGGACAAATGTCACAAATTACGCATGGTGGAAATGTCACATACAATAATTGTGTTTTTAATTTCAATTGATAAATTATAAAGATGGTGCTGTTTTTGTTTAGATTTTGTGCTTTGTTCTTGATATTTTGAATAAATTATTCCAAATTGTTTAATTTTCATTCATTAATATGACTGATATAAAGAAGTAGATTCCAGAAATAATCTTCACAAATATAACACGACCTTGATTAATTGTCGACTATTTTATTGCTGCTAAATTTCTCTTGTATTTATTAATTTTACTCGACATTATTTTGGCATTAATAATCAGAGATGAAAGCCCTCGAGCTTCGCTCTCGGGCTCTCATCAGATTATTAATGCCAAAATAATGTCTCGTTAAATTATTATAAAATACAGTCGAAATTTAGATGCAATAAAAATAGTCGACTATTTATCAAGGTCTTGTTATATTACCCTTGATAAAATAATTTTTAGTGGTTATTTTGATAAATAATTTCAGTTGTTTTTTGGGGAATATGGCTTACATCTGACAATTATACAAAATTACGTACTTATTTGTTAATAATATTGTATATTGATTAAGATGTATTCACGATTATATTTAACAAATGTGAAATATTCATATACGTCTGATGTCTGCGTATAATTGTAGAAACAATATTCGAAAAAGTATATTAAAAATATGTGTGGATGTAATCTTCAAAGTTATCATCATTTAATTGATATATTCATGATCATGCAGTTTGTATTGTTTGATTTGATTAAAAATTCAACATAATTGAAATGAGTTAAGGCGAACGTTTGGCGAGAAATAATATAGTCATGATATAATCGATTTTTGAAGTACATATCGGTTAAGATCTTTTCACACGCACGAGACATCTGACGAAAACCATTATATTGCTCATAATTGTAAAGTTGAATGTTTACCTGGTAATCTGTAATATAATTTTCATAGACAGGTAATCTTCTTCCATCAGTAGTATATTATTTATCAATTTTCACAAATATTATTATGTGATCTGTAAAACATTCAGAAGTATTTGAAATGCGTGTTGATATAATGATGCATTTACAGTAGGAAAAAGAATCCATGATATCAAAGTATGTTGTAGAATATTTATATTCTCAGAGTACAAAATATTGTTATTCATGTCTTCTGCAAATATTTCTATGTTTCATTGTGATTCTTTAAAGTACCATCGAGTGTATACAGAAAACATATCAGATCACTTGATAGTAGTTATGCCAAGGTTTATATAATTTTTTTCATATTTGATTCTTGTAAATTTTCTCATATTTTGTTGATTTCAAGTTATTGTGAATAATGCTATCTTTATGTAAATAAGTGACCCGTATTTTTGCAAATTCCTCAATCATTATAAGAAATATTATGGCCAGGAATATTGAATTGATTTGGAATTTGAACTTCCCAAGTTTCAGAAAGAATCAAACAGTCTAAATAAAATTAGATTTTCTTTTTTTTAAGAATATCATTATTTCTTCAAAATCTATCTTCACTACGTATATTCAAATGCAAAACATCCATACCCTGCTGAATATAAAATTGAGGTGTTGAATGAAATGTGTGTAGGCTCGCTCACAAACTCTTATATACGCTGAATTAAAAGGTATACTCACTTCTTATTCAATAAAAGTCAACCAACAAAACAGTCTTCAAATACACTGCATTGAATTTGACACCAATGATGACGTTCAGTCAATAATTTTCACTAACAAATAATCGGAGCGATGTAGTTTTTCGGATTACCTCAATCAACCGTACCTGACCACCGTTTGATTACAAGTATGTATACACCTGCACATGATACTTCTCTCGATTGTCAATTGTTTTACGTCATTGATTGTCAATTGCCTCTGCAATGTTATGTATAAAAACAGTCACTTGTTACAGACGATTCATCGGAGATATTTTATGAGGATTATAATTTGATAAGATCAATAGGGATTTGAGCGCATATAATTATTATATGGGATATCCTATAAAACGGTGAACTGATAATTGGATATTGAGGATTTTGAATTGAAAAAATATAAGCTTTTTGACTTAATTTGCGCTCTGAAATGATAAGTACTCGGATTTTGTTTGGAAAGATATCACCTGTGAGGGTTTTTTCTCCTATTGATTTAGCTATAGAGGTTTTTCCCAACAAAATAAAGACGCAAATGGCCTATACCTACTAATTTTCATGAGATAGTTCGCTAATGAAAACCCCAGTTTTCGCCTCTGCAAAATTGATTTGTGGAATTATTTAAACAATCCATAGTAAAAAACAACTTTCCTGTTTTTTTTTGAAAATATCTGAAATATTATTCAAGGAATCGTTTTATAGTCAATGGAACTTTATTTATCAAACCAACAAAATGGATTTTCATACGACCTGATCGATGCATTTTTCACTGAAAAAATCAGGGACAACCTCGAAAAAGAGACCATTTTTCAAAAATTTATAATTTTTATTAATCTGAAGCTGGACAAACAATATTGCAGAAACTGATAGACAATAACAATTTTATGTTGATTCAAATACCTATTGGAATAAATGTGTAAGTCTATTTTTCAAAAGTTATACTATTGTTAATTTACCATTTTTTTCCAGTCTCCGTTTTCATAAATGACTACGTAATAGTTTAAATAATCGTCCTATAAATTGTTGGCTTCCTAGAGCCCTTTAATATACCTACTTAACAAGATCACACGATAAACGTTTACATTTTTACAAGTTTATTATTTTGATTATTATAATTTTTTATAACTAATGAAAAATAAAATATCGAAAATATGTTGTTAAATAATTTTGTTAACAAATATTTCACAATAGCTGTTCTTACATCTAACAATAGCAGTACCTAATCGATACTTAAAAAAAAATTATGTCATTTGTTTATAAATTAGTTAATTGTTAAAATTGTTAATTCCGTCAACCGATTGCACCCCTACGCGCAACCCTCAGAAGTCTTCGAGAGACTTGTGTGAGCTAGGGAAGACGCAGCCCTTACCTTTTAACGTGTGATGCCATGCACGAGATCGGTGAATCGGTGGATCGATCCCACGACCCCACGCATGCGAGGCGAAAGCACTACCAGCCGACCACCACGGCAACAAATATAATATTTGAAAAAAAAAATCCATATTGCTGTCCTGGAAAAACAAGGAATTAAAAAAAATATGTTTTTTCTTTAATAATTTTTTTTTGGTTTCGATTGTTTAAATAATTAGTTGGGATATTATCTTAAAAATCAAAATTTGTACTTCTCACTAGATAAACAAAAAAAATTCACAATTACAAATGATGTCATTGTTTATTAACACCTTGACTGCCATAGCGGTCATTATGACCGCTACGATACTTTCCTGTGGTGCCATAGCGGTCATAATGACCGCCGATTTTGCACCTTTACTGCGGCTGCTTTAAACACTTTTTCTACGAAGTAGTAGTGGTAATCTATTTGAATACATTTAATCTCAGATTGGTACTTCTTGAAACTTTGTCATTGTACTGGGTGATATAGAATATAGGTCAGACTGTAAGTGATGAATCAGGATAAATCAACACATGAATCGTTTGTGAATATGGTTTTAAAATTTCAAGTTATTGTGAAAATCTGTTCCCATTTCAACTCCATTTTGTTTAAATTCTCTATCTTTCTGGTTCAAATATTACAAAGGAGGGGGGGTTCTGTCTAAATGATTGTGAACTTCACAACACAATTAATAGTACAGATGGAGAGGTAATGGTATTTATTCACCTCAAAACATGCAAGAATACTTTACCACACCGAAAGCAGACTGTTATTATGGATTATGTTCAAAATGAATTGGATTTTTCAGAAAAATATATAAGTAGGTATATTTTACTACTGAAAAATTGGGTCACAATGTTTTTTGACTCTCACGGCATTTCCTTCTGTTAGAACAGACGTTGGACTTTATTCAAAGATCTTTTATAACTGATTGAGGTGTATCTTGTTCTTGGGTCACACGTAGGGGTTGTGATTTTTTGATGAGCTCTTTTAATTTAGAATAAATCTATTTTGGTGAACTAGCGTTATATCGAAAATGAGTTCTAGTGCTAATTTTTTTTCAAATTCACTTATATTCTAAGTAGCTAATTATAGCCAGATACATCAGAAACATCTACAGAAGCATTTCTTTCATTATGCTGTATAATTTTGCTTCTGGTTCATCGATTGCACATCTAAATTTGTTAATATATTTGATTTCCATAACGCTTTCATTAAGTTGGGAATTTCGGACTCATTGATACCGTGTTTGGCGGTATTTGTAACCTTCTACTAAATGTCACAAATTACGAGATCGTTTTGTATTGAACAAATATCATCTTTTCGCAAACTTTTGTTTATGATTTCGTCAGTTACTTCTTCTAAGTGCCTGAAAAATTATGATATAGTGGGTTCTTTTACCAACAAGTTTGGTAGCCAGCGATACACAAAATTATCAGCAACGTGTCTTCTACTGGAATATAAAACTTTATCAGACAAAAACAACACAATGTTTGTTGCGACTGATGTATCAGAAACACTTTCTTTCAAAAAATATATTTTCAAATTTCAAGTAGGTAGGTATATTGATTTCCACAACACAGGTTGAATAGTTTTATTCCATACTTAATAGCCTTTTCTGGGAAATATTACTTCATAATCAACCGTCCTCTGAATATAACTAGCGATTTATTGATACATAATGTTTCTCCAGTCATGAATCTCATTTCATGGAAAGTGCTTGTGAAAATGAAAATTTACACACTGTCAGGAAGTATTGAAATCCTTTCTTTGTTATGATTTGTGGAGCGAACAGGTTTCGAAAGGACATATCGGTTGGCCAATAATTGGCAAACATGTAGCTTATGATCTTAAAACTTTATATACCCTGTGAGTCTGATAAATCCCTGGATTTCATTTCTATTGGTTGAGGATCATTCATGAAGCCTTGACTAAGTAGAAGTACCATTGTTATTCGACATAATTTCATTGATATACAGAAAAAATCACAGTAACCAAACAGAATTCAGCTATTCAGATTTTTCGTTTTTATACTGAAGTATTTCAGTATCTTCATTATCGGCAATGGCTTCAGATTCGTCTGTATCTGTAATATAATAGTTATTTCAATTTTTAATTTGACAAATCAAGAAGCCGCCGCAACTTCGGTAACGTATAATATTAAAATGTGTTATAAAAAGAATTGAAAAAATGAGTTCCTCACTTTGTTGTATATGGCTGTTTTTGTATTTTTTTCAGGTCCAAAAAAAAATCCGTTGTCATAATTTGTTTATAACGAATTGTTAAGTTAATAAACGATTGAATTATTCATCAAGAATGTTTTTTGTTGATCTATTGAGAAGTATAAATTATGATTTTTAAGAAGGAAATAATTTCCCAACTAATTATTTAAACAAACGAAATATAAAAAAACGATTATATACATTCAAAAAGTTAATTTAAGGAAAAAAACATATTTTTAAATCATTGTTTGTTCAAGACAGCATTATGGAAATGAAAATTTTTGTCAAGTATTATATTTATTTATTTGTTAATAACTAATTTATAAAGAGATTACGTCAAAAAATTGTAACCAGTAATAATTACTGCCATTGTTACATGTAAAACAGCAATATCTATTCGTAAAAACAAATATTATTCAACAATTTTTTTGGATATTTAATTTTTCTTTAGTTATAAAAAATCATAATAAACAAGATAATGAACTTTTATAAATTTTTATCGTGTGATCTTGTTGAGTAGGTATATTAGAAGGGCTCCAGGAAGCCAACAATTCATAGGTCGATTACTTAACTTATATTTATGAAAACGGAGACTGCAAAAAAAATTATTAACAATATCCATCGGAGACGATCCATCGCATACAGTGGAGGTGAGATTCAATAGGAAATTGAAAAAACTTACAGTCTATCTCCACCAAAAATATTCTTTATTGTAGCTGTCATGCAGTCAGAAGACTGACATCACGTTGATATCATGTAGTCAGAAGACTAACATTAAGGGGGAGGACATGTTTCGAAGGATTAAACCTTCATCTTCAGCAAAAAATATGAGTTAGTTACAAGTCAATCTAAGGAAAAACAAAATGGTTACCAAAGAGTAATGAATAACAATAAAATGTGTAAACCTACCATGTTATGGTGGAAAAATCACATTCAATGGGAAAAAAGTTTTTCTTAAACTAAAATTTTGGTCCTAACACAAGACCATGTGGTCCGCATCTGGAGCGGAGGCCACAACCACCAAAGTCAGGGACCATGGTTGGGCCATCCAACAATAAACATTTTCATAATAAATAAATTTTTAAAAAATTGTGACCATGCAGCAATTGTTTACAAAGTAACAAGTAGGAAGAGGAAGTGACAATAAATTTGACATGAATGACATCTGTCATGTGGACAGTCCTGACTCAAGGTGACAGAGAAGAGAGTGAAATGTCCCATGGTTCATAGAACAAGAAAATTGAGAAAATGACATCTGCAGACAGAACCATAGAACGTACGAATAAATGTTTTCATTTGTAAAGATTATTGGGTATTTAATAAAAACTTCAACCAAAAAATTTAAGTGAATCATTGAAAATTAAGTAGAATGAAACAGGTATCAAAATAGTAACGAGTTAAAAAGTTTCAAACTGTCAAACTGGGTCTGTTCGTTCAAACATTGTAAATCTGGATTTTTAATCGCTTTATTAATTTCAAGAGTTTCAAGTAAGTTGAGTCTCTTGTCTTTATCACAAATATGTAAAATTTTTAAGTCAGACTTGGAATCAAAATTGTGTTTCTCATTTATGATGTGATTGGAAAAAACAGAATTTGAATTAATTTCTTCTTTTTCGGAGTTGGACTCTATAATTCTAACGTGTTCTGCTAAACGAGTTCTAAGCTTGCGACCTTTTTGGCCAATATAGCAAGCTTTGCAGTCAAGGTTAGAACAGTTCAATTTATAGACTGCAGATTTATCAAGCATTGGAATTTTATCTTTGGAGTTGACCAGCAAGTGTTTGAGATTATTGGAGGTTTTGAATGAAATCGAAAAATTTGAAATGTTGTTGGCATTGAATTTGTTGAGCAAAGTATTTTTAAGTTTTAATGAAAGGGGGCCAAAATAGGATAAAGAGAAATATTTATTTGGTGAACTTGATTGAGTTAATCTATAGTTTGCTGCATGCTGCATGGTCACAATTTTTTAAAAATTTATTTATTATGAAAATGTTTATTGTTGGATGGACCAACCAAAGGATGTGGAAGACCTGGTGAGACATTGCAGGAACAAAGGACTGTAATTGATCATTGGATGTGACGATAATGCGCACCACATCACTTGGGGCAGCAGCGACACGAACGAAAGAGGTGAGAACCTACTGCAATTCATGTTGGCTAACAGCCTAGACACGCTGAATGTAGGGAACAAACCCACCTTCATCACAAAAAATAGGAAGGAGGTACTCGACGTTACAATAGCCTCAACATATGTGAGTAACCTTGTTACAGATTGGCATGTATCTGATGAGGTTAGTTGCTCGGATCACAGACACATTAACTTCACAATAAAGAGCAACATCTACACAGAGACTTATCGGAACCCGAGGAAAACGAACTGGGATGCATATAGTGCAGACCTAAGTCGCAAACTCCAGGGAACGCAAAGAAAGATAAGAACAAACAGGGACCTAGAGATGGCTGTGGAAGAACTCAATGACGCAGCCATCTCTACGTTCAACGAGCATTGCCCACTCATCACAAGGAACACCACCAGGAAGGTGCCCTGGTGGAACAAAGAACTTGCAGAACTGAGAAAGCAAGCCAGAAGAGAATTCAACAGAGCCAAAAAAATGGAGGGTGGGATGTGTACAAGAACGCTTTGGCCATTTACAAAAAAGCATTGAACAAATCCAAAAGAGACTCCTGGAGGAGGCACTGCGAGGAGATAGAAGGCTCTCGAGAGTGTGCCAGACTTCAGAAAGTACTCTCGAAGGATGCACAACAAGCAATATATTCCCTGAAAAATGAACAAGGGGAACACACAAGCACAGGAGAAGAAACAATCAAAGAACTACTACGAGTTCACTTCCCTGGAGCCCAGATAGAGCAGACTCGTGCTATGGGAAACTCAGAAGAACTGGAGCCTCTGAAGAGAGGTTCCAGGCTAGGCTGGGACATAGCAAAGAAGGTCGCGACCTATGAGAGAGTTCAATGGGCATTAGGCACATTCGAACCCTTTAAATCACCGGGACCAGACGGGATCTACCCTGCAATGCTGCAGAAAGGTCCCGAAGCACTGCAAATCAGACTCTGTAATACGCTCAGAGGCAGTCTGGCCCTCGGGTACATACCAAAACCTTGGAGGCACGTTAGGGTTACTTTTATACCGAAACTTGGAAAAGCTGGACAGGATTCGGCAAAGTCCCTAAGACCAATCAGTCTTATGTCATTTGTACTCAAGACTTTGGAGAAGCTAGTGGATAGACATATTAGGGGCGGCGTGCTGGTGGAAAGACCACTGCACCGTGAACAATATGCCTACAGGACTGGCTGTTCAACGGAAACAGCACTTCACCAAGTAGTAACGAGGGTGGAAAATACGCTGGAAAATAAAGAGGTACTGCTAGCGGCCTTTCTAGACATAGAAGGGGCTTTCGATAATACCTCTATAAACTCAATCACCAGAGCTCTTAGACACAGAGATGTCGAGGAACCATGTGTTGCCTGGATAGATTCAATGCTAAGGAATCGGTTGATACACATTACAGTATTGGAGGAGACCATAGTAGCAAGGGCGACCAGAGGATGCCCGCAAGGTGGAGTACTATCTCCGCTTCCGTGGAATCTGATCGCAGACTCGCTGTTGGAAACACTAAACGACGCAGGACATAGAGCCCTTGGATATGCTGACGACATAGTAGTCTTAGCACAAGGGAAATTTAACACAACTGTTAGAGATCGCATGCAGGAGGCTCTTAACCTGGTCACGAGATGGACGGACTTGGAGGGGTTGAACGTCAACCCTAACAAGGCAACCATAGTAGCATTCACCCGAAGACGAAAAACAGAGGGCCTAGAACCTATACGACTTCGAGGAGAGAACTTACAGATAAAGGGAGAAGTCAAATATCTTGGAGTGATTCTCGACTCCAAGTTGACATGGAACCAGCATCTAGAAAAAAACAACAAAAAAAGCGGTGACCTCACTAGTGATGGCCAGACGATCATTTGGAAAAAAATGGGGGCTGAAACCACATTTGCTGCACTGGTTGTATAGCACGATGGTCATGCCTTCCATCACATATGCCTCTCTGGTGTGGTGGCCCAAGACACAACAAAGAGGAGCCATAACAAGACTAAGCAAGGTGCAAAAGCTTGCCTGTCTTGGAATCACAGGGGCAATAAAATCAACACCAACTGCAGCCATGGAGACACTTATGGGACTGCCTCCTCTCCATTTAGTGGTGCAAGGGAAGGCAAGGCTTGGTGTCTCCAGACTGCAGAATACACCCAACTTGAACGTTGGAACGGGACACATGAGCATCGTCAGAATCGTGATCGGGGACGTGCTGGATACGAGAACGGACCACATTCCGAAACGATACTGCTTCAACAACCAATTCAGAGTGCTGATTCCAGACAGAACTGAGTGGGACGGCTCGCAGCTCAAGGACACTCTACAGGGTAAAATCTGGTACACAGATGGATCCAAGACTGGGAATGGGGTGGGCTCAGGAGTGTTCTCCAGGAATCCGAGTACTGGCATCAGCTACTCACTGGGCAAACACACCTCTGTCTTTCAGGCAGAGGTGTATGCCATTCTCCAATGCGCGAGGGAGAACAACAGGAGAAACGTTGAAATCGCGCATATCAACATCCTGTCAGACAGCCAAGCGGCACTTAAGGCCTTGTGCAACAAGGAAGTGACGTCCAAATTGGTATGGGACTGCAAAGAAGAACTAGGAGTGCTGGCAGACCGGAGTCAAGTCAAACTGATATGGGTCCCAGGACACCGGGGAATTGCAGGCATTGAAAAAGCAGACGAACTAGCGAGAAAAGGTTCGGAAAATCCTCCAAACCAAGGGCAGACACTAGGGGTTCCGAAGTGCACGGTAAGAGCGTCTGTAAGAGAGTGGATTGGGGACAGTCACAAAAAATACTGGGAAAGCATACCAGGAAACAAACACGGGAAGAAATACATTAAAGGACCGTGCCAGAAAAGAACGGCAGACCTGTTGTCGATGAACAGGAGCCAGCTTAGAATCGTTACGGGACTCCTGACTGGTCATGCACCAGTGAAGGAGCACCTCAACAAAATGGGACTGTATAATGGAGACCTGACATGCAGACTATGTGGGAAGGATCCAGAAACAGTGACACACATACTGTGCTGTTGCGAGGCACTAGACCGCAAAAGACAGGCAATCTTCGGGTAGCCATCTGGCGATCCAGAACTATACAGATCGCACCCAGTAAAGGACTTGTACAAACTCGTACAAGGCACGAAATTACTGGATTGGGTACTGTGAAAGTACAACACACAGGCAAGATACAATGGGCCAATAAGCCTAAGTGTCACCGGGGGCAACAACCTGACGGGCCTAGAGGTGGAGGTTTTAGTGAGTAACCCTGTTATCAGTGGAGTCTCACAGTAGGTCTGGAGTCTTGAGCAGGAGACTCCTTTCCTCTCTATAAAAGATTTCCTCCACCTCATCACAAAAAAAAAAAAAAAAAAAAAAAAAAACCATATGGTCCCTGACATTGGTGGTTGTGGCCTCCGCTCCAGATGCGGACCACATGGTCTTGTGTTAGGACCAAAATTTTAGTTTAAGAAAAACTTTTTTCCCATTGAATATGATTTTTCCACCATAATATGGTAGGTTCACACATTTTATTGTTATTCATTACACTTTGGTAACCATTTTGTTTTTCCTTAGATCGACTTGTAACTAACTCATATTTTTTGCTAAAGATGAAGGTTTAATCCTTCGAAACATGTCCTCCCCCTTAATGTTAGTCTTCTGACTACATGATATCAACGTGATGTCAGTCTTCTGACTGCATGACAGCTACAATAAAGATTATTTTTGGTGGAGATAGAATGTAAGTTTTTTCAATTTCCTATTTTATTAACAATAGTTTTACTTTTTGAACAACAGACTCACACATTTTTTTCAAATGGGGATGTATTCTTTAAAGTAAAGTAATTTATTCAAACTTTCAAATTAACATTCAATGCCATAAAAAAAATATTTTCTGTAAGTAATATACTGTCTTTTGCGTTAAATCAAAAATATAAATAATGGAGATAGAGTTCCGGAAGTTTGGACATTTTTACTGTAAATCATTGAAAACCATTTATGTACTGGTTATTCCGAATCCAATTTTAGGATCTTTTCCGGTGAACATTATAGTTGTGGTCCGTATTGGTAGGCGGGTAGAGCATTCGCCTCTAAAGGTCGTGGGTTCCATTCCCAGCATGGTCACCGGTCTCGTGCATGCATCACACGTTGAAAGGTAATTGCTGCGTCTTCCCTAGCTCGCACAATTCTCTCGAATATTTCTGAGTGCTGGGCGTAAGGGTGCAACAGGTTGACGGAAATACTAATTTTAACATTTTTTTCAACATAGTTGACTCCAAAAAAAATATGACATCCTATAAATCTACATTGAAATAGTTCGGATTGAAATAATTATTCTAAAAGTTAAGGATAACAATCCAAATTATTGCAAGATGCAAGATTTGTTTTTCCAAAAAAAATGGTACTGAGAAGATTCACAGATGGTTTATTAAAAACAGTCACTATAACAGCATATATTCAGCAAACTAAAGCGTGTAACTGTGTGACGCCCTCTTGAAATCTTAACAGTACAAGTTTCTAAAATCGATTTTCTCGAAAAGTTCACGCTTTCCACAATTTCACAATTTGCTTTGTGAAGTCGGTGTTTTTGATATTCGTCAACACTTTCATTACAATATTAATTAAACTTTCCATAAGAAGAAAAGTTATATTTCACCGTAACACTATTATAACACCCGAAGAAAAAATCACTCTCACAGCATAACTATACTAACCTATTTCTGATTTTGTTGCCAAAAAAATATAAAACAGGTTTTTATACTTATTCAGATTTTACTCAACAATTGTTATAATTTCAAGTAATTCAATTTCTTTTAATGTTTAAACTTTTCCAATTGTTATTATCAATATGTCAAGTATATACATATATTATGTGTAAGTATGTATTGGTGTACGTGTGTACGTATGCCGCAACTAATTTTTGTTATATAGAGGGTGGCCCATCGAAACCTTGACATGGGATTTTGGGTGAATATACAGGGTGTTTCTCAAGTACGTATGAGCGTATTGCTATCATCAAAATAAGAAGAAAAGTTCCTATAAACAGATGTCCACAAGTTATTCGTTTCTGAGATACACAGTGTCAAAGTTGAATTCTTATTTCTATTTTTTGTGAATAATTTCAAAATAATTTTGATATTTGGGTAAAGTTTGGTATCTGGCAATTATTATTATTTAGTTTGTGTGAAAAATAAATTCTTGATAGAGGTCACTGCGAGCAACTGTTTTCGAGTTATTGAGATTTGAAATAATGCAAGTGATTTTGAATGACATGATTTTTTTATTCAAAATGAATTCAATTAGAAATTAGTTTTATTCACGATTAACACAAAATTTGATTTTGTCATTGAAAAATCATCCCAGATACCTAACTTTACCCGAATATCACAGATATTTTGGCATTTATTAACAAAAAACAGATATAATAATTAAACTATGACACTCTGTATCTTAGGAACCAGTAACTTGCGGACATGTGTTTATGAAAACTTTTTTTCTTATTTCAGCATCAGCAACATGCTCTTAAAGTTTCTACACGTACTTAAGAAACACCTTGTATAGTAAATATGAAAAAATGCTCGGACAGGTCGATTTTAGTTTCGATGAGGACATTTTGCTGTCCAACCTGATGCAGCATCGTCACTTCAATCTTCGAGCAGTGGGGTGAACAACCCCTAAAATTTGAATAGGGAATAGGGATCGAGTGGCACATCGTTTCAAAACCCATTTTTAGTTATGATGAACTGTTTGTGATTTTCTTGTTTTAATCAACATTATGATATTTCAGAGCTACAAATTGTTGTACGTCACTATAAAACAATTTTTCACAACAATTTTTCACAATCCACTATTTATTTGCTACGATACTGTGAACGTTTTTGCTCAGTTTTCTCTGTACCAATAGAAATACTTTTCAAAACCATGTAACGTTATATTTGTTGCCGGAAATTTCAAGATGAAAGTAGGGATGGGCATACGAAAAATTCATGAAATGGATAATAAATTCAAAAATAAAATATTTTTTGGAAAGTGTACAATGTTGCGAAATACTGTCGTCTATCACTATATAAAAAATAACATTGATATATCCACGTATCAAAAGCTACGTTCATTTTTCTAAAGCAAGTCCGATAATTACGTCCCCAAAATATCAAACATATTGACAGTAGGCCAATCATAGACTAATCATCATTAATTTATGTTTCAGATTTCAGGAAGAACCGACCTGGAAGTAAATTCAGTAAAGTCATTATACAACACTTGGCCCTCAGCAAGTGTTTTTCCAGGCCTTCAGCCAGTTTCAGGGGGGTACCATGCACGCATAAAGTTTTTTTTGTGATTTGTTTTTTTTTGTTTTTTTACGAAACTCCCAGGTTTTCGACGAAAACCCTTCAAAAACAGAGCTTGTGGGATTGAGTGAGATCCGGGACCTACAGTTTAAATAAAAGTGGAATCCGAACCACTTCAGCTCAGTGACACGCGACCGGGGATCGAACCCGGACCGCATGGATGGAGGCCAAACGCTCTAACACCACGACCACTTCGTAAAGTCATTGGTTTTATAAAAGTCAACTCATGTCAGGGAGCTTCAGGCCGCAAATAGTCTGGGCACTCCATATCAAAACGATCAGAGTTTTTTCTGCTGATCTCCAGTCAACAGGATGAGGAAGGGGGGGTTAGCTTTCGAGTAGGTAGAGTGCTGGGAAGTACGGGCCTCAACCTTAGGGGGTGCATGATAACATAGCTATTTGATGTTTTGAAATGTGAGAGTGAGGGATGCCGGAATTGAAGGGGAAAGGAATTGAAGGGGAAAGGAATTGAAGGGGAAAACTGAAACCCAAGGTGTTTTTCCGTTTTTCATTATGTTACTGGGAGGTCTGGGTAATAGCTCAAGAGATGCCTAAACGATTTACTGACAGGTAAGGAAACCGTTGCTTGGCAAGAAATATCATTCTTGGTATAGCCCCAAGTCTCCTAGACGCAATTTTTGAATTTCTCCTAGTCAAGGTTGAGGAGGGGGGACGGTGTTTGAAAAACTAGTCGGTTTGTGACTGATCCGGAAACCATCTACCGATTTTATGTTCAGGTAGATTTTGTCCTGCACATAAATTCTGCCAAGTTTGACCCGCGAACGAGGTCATGGTCAGATTTTCACGCACTATTACCAAGCACCCTACTGCATGTGCTCAATAAGTGTAAAATGACTGAATATGCCTCGTACGATTGAGTCATTCATCCGCATGGACGAATTCAACTCTGGCGCCAGAAGCTTTTGTTCGTTTTTGTACATTAAAAAGCTATTTTCTGCTTAAAACTTCTGCTGTTTGGTTTTTCTCATTCGTTACACATATAGGTATATAAAAAAAAGCAGCAGACATTTTCATAACTTATTTTTTTATTTATAACAAAATATGTAAGATTTATCGATTTTTCGGTTATTCCAAAGTGCTGCCAAAATGGCCCTTGACCAGCTGTGCGACTGCTGGCAGCATTTTCTCATACCTCTAGTAGGCCTCAACACAGCCCATTAGGTTTTGAGCGGTTTCCGGACCTGTCACCTCACTCATATGATAGTCATAAGGGGCGATACTGGTAAATCGCGGTTTTTTGAGCATAACTCTGGATCTTGACCTCGTTCGAGGGTCAAACTTGGCAAAATATATATCCAGGACCAAATCTACCAAAATATAAAATCAGCAGACGGTTTCCGGATTTGTTACAAACTGACAGGTTTTCAAACGCCCCTCCTCCTTAACCTTGACCTGGAGAAATTCGAAAATTGCGTCCAGGCTACTTGGGGCAACACCAAGAATGATATTTCATGCCCAGCAGACGGTTTCCTCACCTAACAGTAAATCGTATATCTTTGTCGCACATCTAGTCACGCTTTCTATCGTTTGCGCATCTCAGAGGCATCCTTACGCTTGTCGATCTGTACCCTTGCACGCTTTTGGTCAACATTCAAACATTTGGGGATCCATTTTGCAGCAATTTTTCTCGTGTCCAAATTGACGTGAACTATATGATGAACGCGTTCGTATGAAATATTCAGTGCTTCAGATATCCGTTTTAGTTTAGCCCAAATCGACGGTCTGTTAAAATCTGGGCATGAACTGCATCGATATTTTCGGGGACTGAAACAGAAACTGGCCTTCCCGATCGGTCATCATCTTCAATAGAAAGTTTACCTCTTTTGAAGCTTGAATTTTTCACGGTCGCATACGAAGGACATTGATCACGAAGGGTATTAAGCATATCTTCGTAAATCTGCGTACCTCTTAACCCTTTTAAATACAGGTACTTGATGATGGCTCGATACTCCAATTTTTCGATTTTCAAAATTTCGGTGGACACATTTTTTCTTTTAATTTATTTCGTAACTCTGGTTTACTTTTTTGACGTCAAACTTTACAGTGACACTTCTAATAAGTTATTGTTCGTTGCTATGGTAACGCAATATTTTGTTTATGCAGGGAACTGGTCTAGGCTAACTAGATATCAATACATCCTCGTATAATCTCTGCTAAAAAATTAACACAGCAAAATTATTAAATATATTATTCTCTGATTCTAGCTCTATATTTTTTGTTGGACATTGAAAATATAACCGAATTTTAAATTTTATAGAATGAAATATTATATTTGATACATTTCATTTCATCATTATACTCATTCCTTGGATGAATCAGATGTCTTGTCAAGTTATTCACGGTCTTTTAAATCATGGGTTGAAATCACGAGGTTATCTAGGATTTCCAATATTTTTCAATATTTACTCAATCGTTTCATCTGGCTCGTTTTGAATTTAATCCGAAGATTCCACTCTAATCAGTTGGAAATTGAATTCTAGTTGGCTTAGCTCACATAAAAATTATTTTTCTCCATATCTTGATCCCAAGATAACGTTAAGCCAACCTTTTCTATTGAGCGGATTATTTTAATGAGGCGATTTAACATATTTTTGGTAACTTTTATGTTTTTTAAATTCATTAACGGTAAGGGGTGTGAACACACAACTCTTCAAGTGGAAATGACAGAATACTCTCCGTTGAACTTCCCGTTCCATTGCTCATTGCTGATATTTGCAAACATTGCAAACTAACATTACATTAATGTTTTCATACCGTTTCCAAGTTGATGTTTTGAGCTATACGAATATAACATCGAAATAATGAATGTGTATTACATTCATTATATAAAAAATAAAATAGATGGATTTTTGACCCAATTTTTCCTATTGGATAGGATTATGGCAATAATCCTAGTCCTAGGGTCACTGGATTCTAGAAGGCTTTTGCCTTCTTACGGGTACGGCCAATTGGTGGAGTCTAATAGCTCCAATGTTTCAAATAACCCACAAAAGCGCCAATTAGGAGGCAAGGGCCATAAGAGAGAGAGAGAGAGAACCGATAATTTTGGAAGAAAAAGTTGTGTTATAGGTTATTTTCTCCAAAATAGGGTTATGTTCATTTAGAAAGTCACTATCATATTCTCTCGTTGAATGGATATATACCAGCTACTAATAATTTTTTTAACGGATTGAAATTGACAGGCGCACATTACAAAAAAGAAAGGTAGCACCAGGGAAGTGGTCGAGGTGTTAGAGCATTTGGCTTCCACCCAGACGGTCCTGGTTCGATCCTCGGTCGTGTGTCACTGAGCTGAAGTGGTTCGGATTCCACTTTTATTTAAATTGTAGGTCCCGGATCTCCCTTGCTCGCACAAGCTCTGCTTTTGAGGGGTTTTCTCCGAAAACCTGGGAGTTTCGTAAAAAGAAAAAACAAATTTTACAAAATTTTAGAAATATTACTTTGTAGTTTGTTCCTTTTCAGTTTCGTATTTTATAAAAGAAAATTTGGATAAACTCTCATGTTGTTTACAATATAAATGAAAAAATCCTTTCTTAATTCCTATAGAATATCCACGGAAAGTCTCATTTTACATATTGAAACATGTGATTGAACCATAGTACAGGTTGACATGCAAGAGTATGATACAAACATGTAGGTACAATTTACAATCTTACAAATAGGTAACATTTTGATTATTCAAGAATGATGTTTAAAAGTTTCCAATGATTGATTAAAGATATCAACAGAGTTACTTATATTTTGTGTAGGTATACTATAATTTATGTATGTATACATACATAAATTATAGTAATGGTACTAACTTTTAGATATGAATATATTGACTTCAAAAAATTTTGGTATAAGTATATATAGAAGAAAAATTATGGAACAAACATGTTAAAAAATTCATTTCCTGAAACTATCTCCATTAATTGGATTTATTGTTCAAAATTTGAAATTTTTGTTCTCCCAAATACTTCCTAGTCAATATATACCATTGTCGATCAACACAAATTTAGAATATTGGGTATCCGTTTGAGGGACTGCTAACAACTCAAAAACCAAATAGTATCAAATTTGAATTTTATAAACGTGCCTAGCATTTATGAACATGTCAAATATATTTGCTGAAAGCCTCTCAGATGAAATCAAGCTTTGGCCAAAAATTTATTTTACATTCTGGTTTGAACACTTAGAGCCGATTTCACCAACTGATTCCTAAAGTTAGGAAATACCTAAATCGATTTTAGGAAACCCCAAGTGCAATTTTCCTTTCTCCAAGCGTTAAGTAATGCTTACAAGTAATAGAAAATACCCAACGTAGATATGTCCTATCACTCTTAAGCATTACTTAACGTGTGGTAAAACACCAATTGCACTTGGGTATTCTTAAATCTGATTTAGGTATTTCCTAACTTTAGGAATCAGTTGGTGAAATGGGCCATTATTGCTGATTTCACCAACTGATTCCTAAAGTTAGGAAATACCTAAATCGGATTTAGGAATACCCAAGTGCAATTTGCGTTTCACCACAATTCAAATAATGCTTAAGAGTGATAGGAAATACCTACGTTAGGTATTTCCTATCACTTTTAATCATCACTTAACGCTTGGTGAAACGCAAATTGCACTTGGTCATTCCTAAATTCGATTTAGGTATTTCCTAACTCAAGGAATTAGTTAATGAAATCGGCCATTAGAATTCCTTTCCAAAAACTTAATTAAACAAAAAAAAATTATTAAGAGACATTTATTAAAACCAAAAAAACAGTCACAAGATTGAAATATTACATTTCAGACTCACCCATTTACAGTCTTACCTTTTTGTAGATTCTTATTTGTATGATTATGCAAGTTCCTTTATATAAAGGGAACTTTTTTGTATCACTACCATAAACTGCAAAGTTTTTTGAGATAGTGTTGTAAAATTACTTGCTACAGGATACAATTTGACGAACTTCGTTAAAGAACATACTACTACCAAAATGAAAACATTGCCTCGTTTACTCTTTATAAAAGGTCCCACATGATCAATATGGATTCGTGCAAATGGGTGTTTTGGAGGAGGAATCAGATGTAATTCACCTGGTTGACGTCCTGCTGGAATCCTATTGTCTATACATTTGAAACAATTTCTGATATGATTTTTGACATAATTTCTCATGTGTGGAAACCAATACTTCTGTTGAATTTTCCTCACGGTTCCTTCAACTCCAAAATGTCCAGCCAAATCATGATTCTGTTCAACCACACCTTTTCGCATCCCCTTAGGTATGACAAATAAAAACTTCACCTCTTTATTTTCGGCAACTTCCCGTAGTAATCGTCCATTATCTAATGAATACCCATTGGCTTTCATGTTTTTCTGCTTTCGACCACTCGTTTTCATCTTTCCGTAATATTTCCACTAGATGATTCAAATCTGGGTCACTTCTTTGAAATGGTAAAACTTCATCCTCTACAGTGATTTCTAAGACACAATCATTTTCGAGGTTACTTATTGTGGAAACATCTTGTTTATTTTCTAGTTCCTTCTGAATATCTCCCTCGATTTCACATGCAGCCCTAGATAAAGCATCAACATGATTCATTTTATTGCAATTCCTGTACTTTATCTTGTAATTGAATTCTTGGATTGCATGAAACCATCTGGCTACTTGAGAGTTCAGACTCTTATGCGAATTCATATATACAATGGCCTGACAATCTGTGTGTATTGTGAAAACGATGCCAATCAAAAATTCTCTCAATCTAGTAGTACACCATGCTACTGCCATAAGCTCAATCTTTGATGAATGATATTTTGATTCGCATGGGTTTGTTTTTCGGGACAAGTAATAAACTGGATGTAACTCACCATTATCATCCGATTGCAGAAGAATTCCAGCTACACCCAATGAACTGGCGTCAGTGTGCAATTCTGTTACTTTTGCATGAGGAGAAAATAATTGCACTACAGGCTTACTACTCAATATGTGAATCAACTTTGAAAAAGCTCCATTCTGTTCAGGTCCCCAGTTGAAAGTTCCCTCCTTTCTAGTCAAGTCGCTTAGAGGTTTGGTAATCATCGCATACTGATGAACAAATCTTCGAAAATAACCAGCTATCCCAAGAAAACGTCGTACCTCTGTAACATTGGTTGGAACTGGAAACATCCTGATGGCATCTAACTTGGCATCTCCTGGTTTCAAACCTTCTCCTGATACCACGAAACCAACGTGTTCCACCGATTCCAATCCAAATTTACAATTTTTCAGCATCAACGTCAAGTTGGCTGCTCTCAATTTATCCAAAACAAGTTCCAACTTCCTCAGCATATCTGGCCAATCCTTTACAGGAATGAGAATGTCATCTAGATAACACATAGCTACTTTATTTCGCAGAGGACCCAAAACACAATTCATCAGTTTACAGAATTCGTGAGCCCGAAAATCAAACGAGTAAATTGTCCTCTTTCGTCCGACGTTATAAATGCGATTTTCGATTGAGCTTCTTCACTCAATGGTACTTGTAGATATCCGTGCGCGAGATCAAGTGTAGAAAATATTTTACAACCACTCAATTTCTGAAATTGTTCTTCGATTGTTGGAATGGGGTACACAACTCTTTTAGTATGTGAATTCAATCTTTGATAGTCTATAACTAATCGCGCTTCTCCCGTTTTTTTAGGAATCAGTAATACTGGACTAGCATACGAACTGTTCGTATCGGTTACAATACCATGATCCCTCCATTCTTTTATAATGTTTTTGATTGTTTCGCGTTCAGAAAAACTTGCTTTATGAAATGCAAAACAATCACGATACAAATTCAATAAACTTACCAACCTTTTAATTATTTCTTCGCTCGTGTTTCCTTCCACCTGAATCATGTCAGCTGTGATAGATTCTTTTCTTCCCTTCCGACTTGCGTTTTCTTCTGATTGCTCAGTACCATTCTCAACCTGAATGATATTGATATCAACCACTTCATCTTCGACTCTGCAACCTTCCTGGGCAACTCTGCAAACTTCCGGGGCAACTTTTCCTAATTTCTGTCCTTCCTTGACTTTGACAGAATACTAACGACTAGGATTTTCAATCGGCACCATCGCTGTCTCTCCATCAATACTGGATTTTATAAATATCACAGAGTTTGGGGAAATTTCTGCTGCCTCTTCTGATGTAACAACGAATTCCTTTGAATCTGATGTTTCATACGGTAAATCAGGAAACGGTAATTCATCTTTCCAAACGAACTGTAGATGACTTCCAGTTCTGATATAGCCAATGTCATCATGTTCGGTGAACGTTCTACCCAAAATAACATCAAAGGATTGAACACTGCTTGGAACAACAAGCAAAGGGACATTCTCAATGAATATTCCATCCAATTCAACTTTTCCCTGGATTTGACCATTTGTCTCGACTTGGGAACCACCAAAACCAAAGAGCTTGGTTTTATCGGCTCGTACATCATGATATCCATTCTTTATCGCATTATCAGTTATAGTGCAAACTGCAGAAACTGGATCGATAACAGCTTAGTACTAATTACTTTTACTGGTCGTAGAAAACGACTAAGTGTGTTTGAAGTATTTTGCACGATCATTATTTCCGCGGTTTCTTTGCAATCTCGTCGTACATGCCCTGGTTTGAAACATTTGAAACATTTGAAACACAAATTACTTTTCGGTTTAGTACATTTGAATTTTGTATGACCTTTATCCCCACAATTATAGCATCTAAAGTTGTTAATTTCTCTACCCTCTACTTTTTAAAAATTCCGACTGTCTACGTTTCTATTATCGACATGTTTGTTGTGAAATTTATATTTTCCCGAATTTGAAGATTCATACACCTTTTCTAATAAAAGTAAATCATCCCATAACTCATCATCAGATGAATGATGTTTAACTGTCAAGTTACCAGCAATATCAGCTATAGACAAACCTTTCAGAATTTCAATTTTAGATTCATCAAAAGTCAACTTTAGCTCCCCGCATAATTTAAGTTTTTCATGAAAGTAAGAAGCAACTGACTCTCCTTGTTTTTGTACCCGTCTTTTCATCCGTTCCCATCTTTCGCCTGTAGTCAGAGATTCCACGAAAGTTTTACGAAATTTAATTTCAAAAGTAGACCATATACATTCTCCCATTTCTAAATTAGAGAACCAATTTGCGGCAGGACCTTTTAAATATGACTGAGCTATCGTTAACTGTGTTGATTCATCCCATCTCTGTAGAGAAGCATAATTGTTGATAGACTTCAACCATTTAATAGCCTTAGGTCTATCTTTATCACCATCGAAATGCCATAACGTTTGAGGAATATTGGAGTATTATTATCATTATTGAAAGTGTTTAAATTCATCAAATTCATTTGCATTTACATCAAATCTGCCATTTGTTGCAAAACTCCACTTAATTCCGATGAATTCACTTGAGTTGCATCCGAATATAGATCTGACAGCTCGATTCAATCTGTCTGCTCCATTTTCTACAATAAGTATAGGGAAACCACGCCTTCCGATTGAATCGAGCTCTCAGATTTGCATTTACCGAACTCAGCTACTGTACCTATACTACAATTAGAGAAATGCCCTTTGAATACCTGTTGCGCACCCGACCCAATTCAAAACTTTTTTCTAAAACTCTAATATATACTATTACCTGGGCACATAAGACGATTAGGCATCCGTTATACCACTTCTGAAATGTTAGATACGTAATTTTCTAAGACTAATGTTGTCAGGATTTTCTTTAAAAACGGTTTATTGCCTCAAATTTACAGATTTCGACGACACATCAAACACACCAAAATTAGAATAATCATAAGTCAATCTGACATTTCTATTTTATCAATTGTCCTCGAGAACTACAGAGGGTTTTCTAACAATCCAGTTTTCACAAATATCTCCGAAATCTGAAAGTGAAGTATGACCTCCAAATGGCATAGTTGAAACAATGAAATACAGCCATCCACTTCGATGAAACAGCTGTTCTAAAGAGATTACCAATATGCTAACATTAAATATAATTTATATAGTCTAACCAATTTTCTTAATAAAGAGTCATGCAGAATTTTCAACCTTCTGTTCGAAAGAAAATGTTCTTTTTGTGTAATTTATAAGTTTCCTCATCTAGGGTTGTTAGGAGCCATGATACTATAAAATATAGAGATATGCTCACTAGAAGAACGCAATTGAGACACGGCCGCGCATGACGTCACTAAGTGACAAATATGCGAATTTGGTCCTTATTGCACCGTCTGATTACATTAGTTTTTTTTAGTTTTGTGCAAGTAAATCCGTTTTCTCATTTACTGAGTACTATCAATAGACAAAATGTACCATTTATGTGTACAATATATATATATATATATATATATATATATATATATATATATATTCTTGAGTGGATTCGTTTTGATTTCGAGAGCTCCATAAATCCTTTCTGATGAGTGCGTTAGCACGAAACAGCTGTCAAAGGTTGGAACTCTCGGAATTAAAACGAAATATACTCTATTTTCACTTAGATTCTGCTTGCGTTCCTCATAACGTACTAGAAACTTGATTGAACCTTGGGTTGGTCAGAACAACGAAGTGTTGACTGCCTGTCAAATTATAGACAAACTTCTACTTTGGATTCCTTGGTTCGTGTCAAATTAAGTTTCAACTAGTGACTGTAGATGTCATAAGTAACTTTCTGTAATATCTGTCTTGCCTTCACGGTACTAATTCTTGAGTGGATTCGTTTTGATTTCGAGAGCTCCATAAATCCTTTCTGATGAGTGCGTTAGCACGAAACAGCTGTCAAAAGTTGGAACTCTCGGAATTAAAACGAAATATACTCTATTTTCACTTAGATTCTGCTTGCGTTCCTCATAACGTACTAGAAACTTGATTGAACCTTGGGTTGGTCAGAACAACGAAGTGTTGACTGCCTGTCAAATTGTAGACAAACCTCTACTTTGGATTCCTTGGTTCGTGTCAAATTAAGTTTCAACTAGTGACTGTAGATGTCATAAGTAACTTTCTGTCATATCTGTCTTGCCTTCACGGTACTAATTCTTGAGTGGATTCGTTTTGATTTCGAGAGCTCCATAAATCCTTTCTGATGAGTGCGTTAGCACGAAACAGCTGTCAAAGGTTGGAACTCTCGGAATTAAAACGAAATATACTCTATTTTCACTTAGATTCTGCTTGCGTTCCTCATAACGTACTAGAAACTTGATTGAACCTTGGGTTGGTCAGAACAACAAAGTGTTGACTGCCTGTCAAATTGTAGACAAACCTCTACTTTGGATTCTTTGGATTCCTTGGTTCGTGTCAAATTAAGTTTCAACTAGTGACTGTAGATGTCATAAGTAACTTTCTGTTATATCTGTCTTGCCTTCACGGTACTAATTCTTCATAACGTATTAGAAATTTGATTGAACCTTGGGTTGGTCAGAACAACGAATTGTTGGCTGCCTGTCAATTTGTGGACAAACCTCTACTATTGGATTCCTTGGTTCGTGTCAAATTAAGTTTCAACTAGTGACTGTAGATGTCATGAATAACTTCCTGTTATAGTCTGTCTTGCCTCACGGTACTAATTCTTGAGTGGATTCGTTTTGATTTCGAGAGCTCCATAAATCCTTTCTGATGAGTGCGTTAGCACGAAACAGCTGTCAAAGGTTAGAACTCTCGGAGTTAAAACGAAATATACTCTATTTTCACTTGGATTCTGCTTGCGTTCCTCATAACGTATTAGAAACTTGATTGAACCTCGGGTTGGTCAGAACAACGAATTGTTGGCTGCCTGTCAATTTGTGGACAAACCTCTACTATTGGATTCCTTGGTTCGTGTCAAATTAAGTTTCAACTAGTGACTGTAGATGTCATGAATAACTTCCTGTTATATTCTGTCTTGCCTCACGGTATTAATTCTTGAGTGGGTTCGTTTTGATTTCGACAGCTCCATAAATCCTTTCTGATGAGTGCGTTAGCACGAAACAGCTGTCAAAGGTTAGAGCTCTCGGAATTAAAACGAAATATACTCTATTTTCACTTAGATTCTGCTTGCGTTCCTCATAACGTATTAGAAACTTGATTGAACCTTGGGTTGGTCAGAACAACGAATTGTTGGCTGCCTGTCAATTTGTGGGCAAACCTCTACTTTTGGATTCCTTGGTTCGTGTCAAATTAAGTTTCAACTAGCCTACTCCTTGATCTCAAAAGACGATCCGATGTTGGTTGCACTGTAGTATTTATAGGTGGTTGGCTACCTGGAGGTGGGCGGGTCTTACGGGTTTTCTTTTCAGACAAGACAAACGAGAAAACCCGTAAGACCCGCCCTCCTCCAGGTAGCCAACCACCTATAAATACTACAGTGCAACCAACATCGGATCGTCTTTTGAGATCAAGGAGTAGGCAGGTTGAGACCTTGATATCTCTCAAGACCACGACTCGAGGAGTAGGCAGATAGAGGCCTCGCAGTCACACTCTTGAAAATGGCTCCAAAGCAGGAGCCGAAACGTCGAGTTATAAACTCTCAACGCGGTTCAACCCATGAACTTAGTAATGTACATATATATATATATATATATATATATATATATATATATATATATATATATATATACCTGCCCCCTTTACAGCTGGTATTTAGACTTTGAAAGGAGTAATTGAAGTTTGGTTGAGTGATATTCAAAATTTGTTGTGGGTGAAGCAAACACTGAATATTGAGTTGTTGGATCAGATGCTCTGTATAATTCATCTGAGACTGATAATGGTAATCAGTAAAAGCCGCCGTTGGAGACAATGACCCAGCGGATAATTTTGGTGTTGAAAGGAAAGTATGGATTTTTCTGCACAGCATTTATTAGTGATGTATCCACAGAAGATGAAATCTCCAAGTCTAGATGCATAGAAACCCTCCAACTATATTAAATATGAAGATGTGCAACAATGCAGACTTTGTGATAAAAGAACTTCCCACAGGAATCTCAAAGTAAATGTTCATTACGAATTTGAATTCTGCTGACAAGTCAAGAGAAAGCTAGGAAAACTTGTTGGGTACGCAGCATGCAGGAAGCATACTGCTCTTATAACACTTGTTCCAATATTTCGACAAAGTTTATCGTCATTATCTGGGAAAGAGTGTCCCTGAGGTTGTAGTTTAAGCTTTAAATACAGGTAGCTATGTTGTACGTTTTTTGAATTCTATTATTGTTGTTTCCGACTATAAAAGTTTAATTAATGGTGATGGCAACCTTTAAAGACTCTTAATAATTGTTTTAATATGTACATTGCAATTGTTAACTTATATTTTATAATATCTATGCACACAACCGCACGGACACTCATTGCCTGATGATGACAATAAACTTTGTCGAAATATTAGAACAAGTGTTATAAGATTATACTTGCTGCATACCCAACAAGTTTTCAATTTAGGTCGCCTTGCAGAAAAATCCATCAGCCTATGTTTCAAACTATAGTCCTCTTTTAGAAAATGCTCCGAGCAAATTCTGGCATTGGTGACATTGAATTTAAATCGCTGACCACACCTTTGCACCCATATTCTGCATAAAGTCGTATTTTTAGGAGACGAAAGATAGCTGCACTTGGTTTTGACCTTTGAATTGTTATTATTATTTCAATTTACAACGGCGCACATAACCATTTTTGTTCAAAATGAGGCAAAAACACTTTGAAAACACCCGTTACCCATAAGACAACATACAGCTGATCACTACTTTTGTCATTTACTGACGTCATCGATAGGAGGGGCGTCGAGGGAAGATGCGCGTGAGCATATCTAATTCGTTTGTAGTATCATAGTTAGGAGCTACTTTTTTCAAATGCCATTTTCTGGCCTTTTAATCAAAATCTGTTACAAAAATATATCTGAACATTGATAAAATGGGTTGATAATCTGAACAATTCAGAAAAGATTTGTTAGTCCTTGTGATCACAAAAATATTAACATCGCACACACGAATGTCAAAATTTTCCACTGAACTATTTAATATTGATAGACATTTATTTCTCAAGGTTTTAACTGCTTCAATCTTGAAAAAAAAAGATTTTGAATGAAAATATAACCCGAAATTGTCTATAGTGAGCAAAATGGGAAAAATGTATTCTTCAATCTATCTATTAACAATCTATAAACAAAATCATCTTGAACTCACCTCTGGGAATACGATGTAATTTATGACTCTTGTCGATATTCTTGCAGGTTCTCACTGCACAATAGTTACTTCTTTTTCAGAAGAAAGGAAAATATGTTTCAGTAAAAAGTAAACAATATATTCCTAAGTTGGATCGGTGACAGCAGGGCTCATCAGAAAATCTTGGTACAATCTGCTTTCTTTTCTGAGAATCTGCTAAAAGTATTTTTTAACATTTCCAATTCCAATGACATAAAAATTGGCATTTTGACCTGTTTCAGTAGTTAACATCGGATCTAATTTTTGTGGTGTTATTTGGAACATTCAAACTATTAGACTCCACCCATTGGCCATAACCGTAAGAAGGCCAAAGCCTTCTAGGATTTAGTGACCCTACGCCGTCCTGGTACGGCAGGACACCTTGTTTCTTTCTTGACAATCTCATTGTGATCAACGCAGATTTCTTTATTTTTGTATTAGTGGTTTTACTAATCACACTTTGGTTGAGGTGCTGAAGTTGAGATGGCGCTCGTGACTTGGTGAACGCTAAACTACGCGCGCAGTCTTAGCTGTTCTCTTGACATGGATAGGTAATTGAACATTAGTTATTGTCTGCAAATACCCACCCTATTCTGATAAGGGCAAAACCCAGAAATCAATCTATAGGTGGTCCAAATGCTTCCATGCAACTAGCAATTGCAGAGATAGCCTTATAGGAACTCTGCAAGGAAATTCATTGAATGTAATTCAACGTTGATCGTGGTATTAGCCAGGAAAGTAGTTGTTTTCTGATGGATTTTCCACCCAATTTTTCCCATCGTATAGGATTATGGCAATGAGGACACCTTGTTTGTTTCTTTTTTCAAATCGGCCCAACGTTTTGGCATGCAGTATATAAGACTAGGAGATATAGCAAACAAAATTCTCACACCCAGATTCACATACAGATTTCCAAATTTTTTATTCAAACATTAACCGACATTGAAATGGGATATCGCAAAAACAGTTTACGTTGGGATGCGTTAGCTCAGTATTTAACGGTTTGCGATTTATGATCTTTATTGATTAATTTTCATTGTATTGACTCAGTAATAAATATGAATAAATATAGATAGAGGCAGCCGTCACTACGTGGTAGGAGACCATCATGAAAAATGATAAATCAAACTTCATAGTATTTTTTTATACCACTTATATTTATAACACCAATGCTACTGAAGTTACATCCTGTATGGGCATTATCAATGTATTGCTCTCTATATGTACAGGGTGTCCCAAATTCGAGCATAATCATTGGGATCTCGGAAACCAGAAGAGATCCGAGGTCGGTTAAATGGAGGCAAAGTTGCGCAATTTGGTGCTCATTGAAACACCGCTTCCATATTTGAAAAATTCCGGATACTTCCGAAGATTTTTGGAAAAACCCGATTATTCGCGATTTAATTTTTATTTTTTTGTGACTCTATTTGAACAGATATAACAAAACAAATTTCACATTCTCATTACTACTTTTTCTATTCTACAAGATGGTGTTATCAGATTTTCAACCATACGTTTCGTATTTGAGCTGCCATCATCAACTTTGTTTTTATAAATACGGCCCTGGATTTTTTATTATGGATTTTAAAATCTTCTAATATCACAAAACAAATGATGTATCGCACTTATTCGAAACGTTTATATTAATAGCATTTTCCATAAGAACTCATGTGTCAGAGAGAGACAGAGAATAGATTTTTGGTAAGATCTCAGCAGGACATCGTTAAAATAATTTTTTCGAAAAAGAACGATACATCATTGTTTTAAGGACCTCAGAAGCTCCTAAAAATGTATATAGAACAATGTGTGATGTTCAACAATAGGCATGATGTTTTAATTATTCCAAAAAATGTCAAACAAAAACTATAAAATTGAATACCCAATTAAAGTTAAAGCAAATATTCAAATTGTAATCTACCTGCTTGAATGCATTTTCGTGTCAGTCTGTGAAGTTTATGGATGGCACGCTGAATGATCCTTGCAGGGATAGCCCTGATCTCCCTTATTAGGTCTTGTCGTAATACTTCAAGATTTTGTGGCGTGTTTCGATAAAGACGGTTTTTGAGAAATCCTCAAAGAAAGTAGTCTAGAGAGTTTAGGTCGGGGCTTCTAGCTGGCCAACGTACGGGACCTTGGTTTCCAAATCATTTATTAGGGAATAATTCATTTAATAAATTTTTATCACATCTCCCAATATGAGGTGGTGCACCGTCTTGGTGCCACCATAGTTGACGTAATACGCACAAAGGTTCTTCTATCAAGGAATCCAATATATTGGTCCTTATTAATTCTGCTATCTATCGGAATTTAATTTTTCTTGAATAAAAAACGGGCCGATTAAAACGTTAAATGATTGTCGTCCCTGAGGTCTTACTTCTTCATTCTGCCTTGGGTTTTCTATTGACCAAAGTGTTCGTTATATCTGTTAAATAGTCCATCTGTTGAAAAACTGCATTCATCTGTCCATATAGTTATATTTAGGAAGTCATAATTTTCATTAATTTTATTTTGCAACCAGTTACAAAATTCTAATCGTCTCTCAGCATTGCCAGGTCTTAGTGTTTGACTAATATGGATTTTGTAAGGTTTATATCCACGCTTACTCAAAGTTCTCCAAACTCTCATTCGCGGTAATCCTACTTCTTCTGAGAAAACTCTAACTGAATCTCGAGGATTATTATTGGCATTAAAAAATAATTTAAAATTATTCATTTTACTTTCTACTTTGTAACAGTTTTCAAACTTACAGTGTTCAAGATAATTTGTTCCTCTTCTGGATCGATTCGTGTTCCATATTCAACCCTTGGCTTAACAAAACTTCCGTACTGAGCTAAATTACTATCAATATTAGCAAAATAACTATAATGCGGCTGCCGTCTTTCTGGATATTCCAACAAATAGCGCTCACAAGCCGTATTTTGAAATTCGATTCGAAATATAATAAATCCTTATCATGTCTCGTTTTTCTTCTTTAGAAAAAGTCATTTTCGTTTAATAAGCTTTAACGATTAGTGAACGAACAGTGAACTGTCAAAATATTGGATAATTTAAACATTAACAAATGAACTAAGATAGCCCAGAATGCACGATGCACAGCCACTTTGATAAAATGCAATTATTTTTGTAACTATAGCATAGGGCCTAGAGTTTGAGGGATGACACTTCAATTATATTATTTATTAACCACCCACTTTTATGTTAGTTTTTGAGTTTTATGCAGTGCGTTATTGCAAAAAAAGTTTGTTTTAACTCTATTAAAAATCTAATTTTTGTCTCTCTCTAACTCATGAGTTCTTATGAAAAATGCTAATAATATAAACTTTTAGAAAAAGTGCGATACATCATTTGTTTTGGGACATTAGAAACTTTTAAAATCTATAATAAAAAATCCAGGGCCGTATTTTAAAAAACAAAGTTGATGATGGCAGCTCAAATACGAAACGTCTGTTTGAAAATCTGATAACACCATCTTGTAGAACAGAAAAAGTAGCAATGAGAATGTGAAATTTGTTTTGTTATATCTATTCAAATAGAGTCACAAAAAAATAAACATGAAATCGCGAATAATCGTTTTTTTCCAAAACTCTTCAAAAGTATTCGGAATTTTTCAAATATGAAAGCGGCGTTACAATGAGCACCAAATTGCGCAACTTTGCCTCTATTTAACCTACCTCGTATCTCTTCTGGTTTCCGAGATCCCAATGATGAGGCTTGAATTTGGGAGACTCTGTACATAATCAAACTATTACTTCAGTCTCAAATAAGAAGAAACCCTCTGAGTTCGTGTTTGTGGACGATATTTTACCGCATTACAATAGAGAAAAGATGTAAATGTTTCTTAGTAGGCCAATCAATAGAGCATTTTTTCCTAACAAAAATACTAGTAGAAAACTGACGGTGCCATCACATGGAAGATAGTCTGTAGTTATATTCTGTTGTTTTCGACTCACAACTGTCATTTATTAATTTGTTATAAACATTTGAATGACTAAAAACGTCTTTTTAAAAATAATTTTGCTTATAAAATGAAAACTAATACATCAATCTGGTTGCACTAATGAAAATTGTAGATAATTAAAAAATACGAACAAAATGGGATGTTTTTCGACCCGATCGGATCATTAGTAACGGAGAAAAACCAGAAAAACCAGAAAATTTTACGATTTTTCAAAAAATTCACTACTCCGCTATTTTTCAAGAGATAGGGTTGACCCTTCTCATAAAAGTATTGAATCATGTGTAATTTATGTGTGCATGAAACAGACTCTGACGGATCATTTGTTTTGGCACAATTGCAATTTGATTTTTTTTGCACTATCTTGCAGCGTGCCTGGATGCTCTAGTGATAGTCTGATTTCAATTCCTGAAACAGGTTTTGAAAGTAAAAGAACAGTACCACAAAACGTATATAGACCGAACTGTAGAGGTTTTTTTCCCCAGAAAATAAAAGGCGTAAATGGCCTATACTAATTTTAATAAGATGGTTCGTTAATGAAAACCCCAGTTTTCGCACCAGCAAAATCGCGTTGAGGAATTTTTTAAACAAGAAATTGTGAAAAAAATTACAACTTTTTTGGTTTTTTGGAAATATCTCAAAGATTATTCAAGGAATCGTTTTATAGTCGATGGAACTTTTGTAGAGATTTATAAATCCTACAAAATGAATCTTCGTACGACCGGATCGGTGCATTTTCCACTGAGGAAATCAGGGAAAACATCCAACAAGAGACTATTTTTCTATTTTGTTTTATTTTTTTAAATCTGAAGCTGGAAAAACAATATTGCGGAAACTGATAGATAATAATGTGTGGTTCAACCCAACGCAAAATGTTTACTGTCCAATGTGTTTTGCACAATCGCGTTATAAACAATTTAAGGGCACATCTTGCAAGATGCGCCGATTTAAGGGAAATTGTTAAAAAAAAATTTATTGTTATTTCCGTCAACCGATTGCAGCCCTACGCGCAACCTTCAGAAGTCTTCAAAAGACTTGTGTGAGCTAGAGAAAACGCAGCCCTTACCTTTCAATGTGTGATGCCATGCACGAGACCGGTGAATCGGAGGATCGAACCCACGACCCCACGGATGCGAGGCGAACGTACTACCAGTCGACCACCACGGCCAATAGCCGACCACCACGGCCGATAGCTGACCACCACAGCCCATAAATCGTCGTATTCAAATCCTGTGGACGGCATCTGAAAGTAGAGATCAATATCTACAATTTTTATATTTTGGATTTTCACCTGAGAGCTGGGAAATGTGTTGAAAATGTCACTGAAACTTGATCAAAACGCTTCAAAGTGCGTCCGAAGTCGAACTGAAGTTAATACGAGCGACTTCGGGTGCACTTTGAACCATTTAGAATAACTTTTACTGACATTTTCAATACATTTCCGACCTCTTAAGTGAAAGTCCAAAATTGTAGATATTGATCTCTACTTCCGTATGCCGTTTACAGAATTTGAATAAGATGATTTCTCTTAAATCGGCGCATTTACAAAGATTTACCCATGAATTGTTTATAACGCGATTGTGCAAAAACTACAAATCGGATAGAAACCATCTTGCGCACAGTTAAACCGCAGGTTATCATCCATCAGTTTCTGCAATATTGCTCACCCAGCTTCAGATTTATAAAAATTATGGATTTTTAAAAAATGGTCTCTTTTTCGAGGTTTTCCTGGTTTTTCTCAGTGGAACATGCTCCGATCTGGGCGTATAAAGGCGTAGGTTTTATGAAGGACCTCGCACTTTTTATAGGTGAAATCGTTCTCGGTGAAATTGTCTAAATTTTCAGTATATTGTAGTATTCGATGTACTGATTGAACGTGCAGAATTGCAAAGTTCGTAGATGGATATATTTTAGGGCGTTCAAGTAAAAAATCAGTAAGTTTTATTTAATAATTTTTTCAGAATTTGAAAGTGCGAACTGCATTTTTTTTTGTTCTTATCTTATGGGCCGTGGTGGCCGTGGTGGTAGAGCGTTCGCCTTTGGAGCGAATGGCCGAGAGTTCAAAGCCTCGCATGGTCATCGGTCTCGTGCATGGCATCACACGTTAAAAGGTAAGGGCTGCGTCTTCCCTAGCTCACACATGTCTATCGAAGACTTCCGAGGGTCGCATGTAGGGGTGCAATCGGTTGACGGAAATAACAATTTTTAACAACAACAATTTAACGTACCTTCAAAATACTGAATATCATACAGATGGTGCAGATTATTATGTAAAGAGTGAGAAATAAAAACATTTTAGTAATGTCTGAAAATTCTATGTAATGATGAAATATTGATAAAATTATTTTGGCATTCAATATACTATTCTTATAGCTAAGTGATTCACTGACCATGCTTTCCGGTTCAGTATACTTTTTAACAATTTTAACAATTTTCAACATTTTCATTTATGTTCATAAAGATTTCCTATAAAATAATGTTAGATTAACTTATCTTGTGTTATGAAGTGGCTAGCTTCCTTTAATCTCACGATATAAGTCCTGAAGATGGAAATAATCATTCTCGAAAGCTTGACATAATACCAAAGAGTTTCATTCTTACTCCCTGGCATCCTCAAATTTGACTGCAGCCCCACAAACAGAAATCAGTCATTTGGTTTCGAAGTTCTTCTATATACCCATATATATCTGATGTGATTGTTATCTCTAATCTTCACCCTCTTTTACATTTATTTTGATCTCAACATTCTCACGTTTCACTATTTGTGAAAAATCTTGGCCACTAGTAGAATGTACGAGTGAACAAGTTCCTTCAACTCGTCATGCAAATGTTAATAAGTTTCTCAATTAATAACTATGAAACTAGTCATAGTAGGAAACTGAATTTTTGGGATAGTATTGATGAGATACTGATGAATCTATTAAATAATAATAAAGGAATTTCACAGAGTTAATCGTAAATAACAGGGTGATTTCGGAAACGTTGATATTTTGTCATTTTTTTCATCGAAAGTTTTCAAGATCACCCTATATATCCTAACGAAATCGCGTTTATATGGTATCAGCTATCTTCGGAGGATGATCATTCACTTGAATATACAGGATGTGTACAAAAGAACCGGCCATATATTTCACCAATTTTTCAAATCACCTTGTACATATTGAATGAATTGTGATTAATGAAGGAATAAGAATGGTATATTGAATGCCAAAATAAGTTTATCAATATTTCATGATTACATCGAACTTTCAAACATAACTGAAGTGTTTTTATTTTTCACCCTGAACATAATGCACCATCTGAACGATATCTAGTAATATGAAAGTACGATGATAATAGGAACGAAAAAAAATGCATTTGGCACTTTCAAATCCCGAGAAAATAAATAAATAAAAATTACTGATTTTTAACTTGAATGCCCTGTATTTCAAAATCTATCCATCAACGAAGTTTACGATTCTGCACATTCAATCAGTACATCGAATACTACAATATACTGAAAATTCAGACAATTTCACCGAGAACCATTTTACCCATAAAAAGTGCGGGGTTCTTTCTACAAAAGTTCCACTGACTGTAAAACGATGTCTTGAATAATCTTTGAGATATTTCCAAAAAACCAAAAAAAATTTAATTTTTTTCACTATTTCTTGTTTAATAAATTCCACAGTGGAAAAAAGTACACAAAGCGATTTTGCTGGTTCGAAAACAGGAGATTTCATTTACGAACATTTATAAAAAGTAGTATAGGCCGTTTGCGTCATTTATTTTGTGTGAAAATAGCCTCTCATAATTTATAGCTTGGTCTAATATTCTCATTTTGCGCTAAAATGCTGCGAAATACGTGAAAATGCTTGCAAACATGAAAACGGCTGAGCTGGTAGAAGCGGTCGAGTGGATGGAGTGAGCGGGAGATGAGGGGAAGCGTATTTGCACGCAGCCCGTTCATTAGAAAAATCTCTCATCTCCCGTAGTCTCCTACCACTCGGCAGCTAACGCGGACTCGGCCATTTTCAGTCATGTTTGCATGCATTTTTCACCCATTTTGCACCATTGTAGCGCAAAATGAGACTGTTCGTTTTGTAGTACTATACTTCTACTTTCATAATCTGTTTGAGAAATTGAAATCGGGCTATCTCTAGAGCATCCAAGCACGCTGCAAGATGGTGCCAAAAAAAATTAAATTGCAATTGTGCCATAACTAACGATCCGACAGCGCCTGTTTTTTCAATACTTTCATGAAAAAGGCCAATCCTACTTCTTGGAAAATGGCGGAGTGGAATGTACTCGTCTTGGTGAAGCCTCCACCCATATGACTCAGGATCCATCACCACCGGTCGGGCATGATGAGCATTTTCCCACACGTTCACCTGAAATGTTTCATTATTTGAGTCACTGTCTTGGTCATCGGCAACAACGTCGAGAACTTCTTCTCCACCTATCAGTACGCTCAGGAACAAATTAAGATTTATCGGTTTGACTTCTTGGATATCATGAAGCCCTGCAGAGACCCAGTGAATCTTGCACCTCTCCTCTAAGAAGAAGCGCAGCATGGACAAGAATTGAAAAATCATCATTGAGCACTTGTCTTCATTGATAGTTATATGAAGGGCAGATTTGTGCATTCCTTACTACTTAGGCATCTCGACTGGGTCCTTAGAGAGGCACAAGTACTAGAGGATGCACAAATCTGCCCCCCCCCCCCCCCATCTCTATCTATCAAGGAGTTTTTAAGCCATAATATGTAACACATACAGTAGTGTACGTATCAAGTATACATTTATCCACTAAAAACTGTATATCTGACAGATATAGCATTTCAAATACAAGAACACGTGAACAACAAAGTTTTGGCGACAATCTTGGTCGCCATTTTGGAACCCACGCACTCCAGGCTCAGGGTAAGTAATTTCTGAGCATTTCAATATGATAAGCATCCGAGAAAACCACTAAGCCGGCGTGAAAATCAATATTTTAAGCCAACCGAAAATGAAGATATAGGGGAACAGAGGTTTGTAGGCTATCTTGGCCGCCATCTTGATTACCAGACTATCCGTTCAAATTTCGCTTTGGCAACAGGCAGATTCGTATTCAGCGGGGTCGAAATACCTTAGAAACGTTGTTTCCTCAATTGTTACATGAAATGCTTCTTGCACTTTATAGAGATGAATTTCCTGCTTATGGGCCTCCACTATTATATATATATATATATATTATATATATATATATATATATATATATATATATATATATATATATATATATATATATATATATATATATATATATATATTATATAGAAGTAGGTATATCTGTATAATGACAAACAATTACCATACACGACAACATAACTTGTTCCATCTAGATTCTGCAAACTCTGTAATTGGCCAGAAAAGATTCACCCATGAAGGTCTTTCAAAATTCAATGAAATATGTACCCGAATAATTAAAAAATTGTAGAAATATCACTGAATTTAAAATCAAAATAAAAAAATATTTTCTCGAAAAAAGAAATGGACTTTATTAGGATTCCTTCTTTGTTTTGGTGTTTTTTTGTTTCTTTGTAATTCTGATTTTTTTTTTTTAAATATGTGAATACAAGTAGGTTCATGATCAGGCTCATACCAGTTTGATACTGTTTAACTGATTATGCTATTCCATTATAGTTATAATAATAATTGACAAATACCCTTTCATAATTTTACAATTGTTGCTTAAAATTAAAAAATGGGTATACCTTTATTTTATACATGTATCATTGAATTATGGATAAACGTTATTATAACTGAAGTAAGTGATGTTTTTACGTACCTTGATTCCCTCATATCTGAAGAATGGTCATTTGGCCAAGCTAGCAGGTACGCATGCGATCATATAGTAACACTACTCAATAGTACACACTTTGTTCGTTTGAAAATAAGTAACGTCTGACGGCCCTGGGATCTTGGACAATTAGTAAAGGCCTCGATCAGTCTATTTAATTAAATCTGCAGCCCAGTTGTGGTCGACTGAAGCGATATAGTTTGATAATACCGATATAGTACGAAACTGCAGTAGAATTAGTATCACAAATATAAGTGGTATAAAAATATAAAAAGCTCATTTACTCAAAAAATATGACTATGATGTAAAATCGTTATAATATGCAGAGATATGGATTTGAGGATTGCGGGTGTTAAAAATTGTTCTCATCAGTTCATCATTTAGTTTAATACGCTTTGTATATATTTAAAAATAGGCAAGGCGGCGAGTAGTTGAGAGAATTTAATGTAATGAACAATGTCATGTGTGTCTTTGGGTATTGTCGTTGCCGACCGATGATGAACCCTTTACTCCCATAAACACCTACTGAGTAGGCTTATTATGGCAAGTACCTGTCAGAAAACAACTACTCCCCTGGCTAAGACCACGACGGGCATTGAATTAAATCTAACAGATACTTGTACAACGTTCCTCAAAGCATCAGAGGCCGCAATTGCAAGTGCCCTCTGTGACCAACCAGAAGAATTATGTTTTGATTTCGAGAGAGTGACCACCTGCAGACTAGTTTCGAAGTTGTTGCCTCTCATCAGTGCAAGGGTAGGTCAACACAGACAGCACTGAAGCCGTCTGTTCCCCGTCCAAATCATTACACACTGCTTGGTCAACTCTGGTTCACGCGATGAAGCGGTTTCTAGGCTGCTTCCCCTAGCGTCATGTTTCGAAAAGTATAAAAAAGTCAAGAATTTGGAAAAGTATTATCTTATTGAAGTCTTATTTAGTCTCATTTGAGAACGACTCTATTATATTTGGTCCTTTGAGATTTACAGACGAGCAAGCACTGTGGACAGCAGTTTATACGAATCAACAAAGAAAGGACTTCATGAACGACTCCTCAAAGAATCTCGGAGAATCTAGAGATAATATGGGCGACAATGCCAAAGAACCAGAAGGTACCAAAGGCCAGTCCACATATTGAGAGAAGCTGGGAACGTTCAATCAAATGTGTGGAAATAGTATCTACTCAAAGTTACTCTTGAAAAAAGAAGTCCAAAAGAAGAGATCCAGCAAACATTAGTTGTAGATACTAAAAATATTTTGAATAGCAGACCATTAATCTATGTTTCTGCTGACCCAGATGATCCAGAGAGCCTAACACCAAATCATTACCTTCTGAAGTCATCGGATGGAGCAGCCCCACCACGAAGGATATTTCAAGAGAATCATATTAATTTAAGAAATCAATGGGAGTTATCACCAAAGTCCTAGCCAACATATTTTGGAAAAGATGGGTATATTCCTACATTTAATGGAGTTGGAAATTGACTTTAAAAATCATGTCAAGTCATATGGAAGTCAGAAATGTTGTTATAGTTACAAATGACACAACGCAAAAGAATCATTGGCCTCTGGGAGTGATCCAGAGGGTTTACACAGAGAAAGATGAAAATATAGCAGACGTGAAAATGAAAAAGTGTTCATTCAGGCGACCAGTGGCAAAAATCTGTAAGCTTGTAGCATGTAAATTTTTTCTTCTTTATTTTGTTAATTTTTAGAAATATTTAGAGCAAGGTAGACTTCACCCTGTGGTGACCTACTTTCAATGAGCCTTAACACAACATACATATATGTTCATAGTTGGTTGTCTAACATCATTCATAAAAACCTTATCAACATTCCCATGGTAATTTCCATTAAAAAAACCCACATTTTTTAATGATCAATTCACATTTCACAAATTGTCACTACAAGGAGAATAACTAAGGTGTGGATGCACCATCAGAGTACCATCAGAATAAATCATATTTTTGACTCGTTCTCATTGAAACTATGTAGGTGTGGTATTAGAGTGGAGTTATCAACACATTTCCATCCACTTTTTTATGCGGCTTTGCCAAATTTCAATTCAAGAAAAATCATAAGTTATTATGTATGCTACAGCATCATGAAATATAAAAATTCATTTAATGAGCTAGGCGAACCAGAATTTGGCAAATATTTTAATATACCTATTCAAATTGTTGCTGTAAAGTGATATTCACTTGAATAATGATCATCTGCCTTACTGGAGCGTGGTTGAAAAAAAAATTACTATAATAATTTTACACATAGAAAAATATCTGTGCTGTGCTGAGATGGAAATCGCAAAAATTTCAGAAAAATAATTTTCCCGATGATTATGGCGCGAGTCACCTGGAAATAACAGAGGCTGTTGAACACAATGTCATTGGTTGAACACATTAATACCAATGCATACACATAGAAAAATATCTGTACCAAACCGTAAGGAAGATGTAACAAATCAATATCGCCGCCACTGGTATTGAATTCCTTATCAAGTTGGGATGTATGAGATTGTTACAAGATGGAAATCGCAAATTTTTTTATAAAGAATCATTTTCTCGATTATTACGGCGCGAGTCACCTCGAAATAACACAGAGGCTATTTAACACATCAATACCAATGCGTACACATAGAAAAATATCTGTACCAAACCGTAGGGGAGATGGAAATCGCAAAAATATTTATAAAAAATCATTTTCCCGATTATTACGGCGCGAGTCACCTCGAAATAATAGAGGCTATTAAACACATCAATACCAATGCAAACACATGAAAATATCTGTTCCAAACCGTAGGGGAGATGGAAATCGCAAAAATATTTACAAAGAATAATTTTCTCGATTATTACGGCGCGAGTCAATTCGAAATAACACAGAGGTTATTAAACACATCAATACCAATGCGGACACGCAGAAAAAAAATCTGTACGAAACCGTAGGAGAGATGGAAATCGCAAAAATATTTAAAAAAATCAATTTTCTCGATTATTACAGCGCGAGTCACTTCGAAATAACACAGATGCTATTAAACACATCAATACCAATGCGTACACATATAAAAATATCTGTTCCAAACCGTAGCGGAGATGGAAATCGCAAAAATTTTCATGAAAATTAATTTCCTCGATTATTACGGCGCGAGTCACCTCGAAATAACACAGAGGCTATTAAACACATCAATACCAATGCGTACACATATAAAAATATCTGTTCCAAACCGTAGGGAAGATGGAAATCGGAAAAATATTTATAAAAACCAATTTTCTCGATTATTACGGAGCGAGTCACCTCGAAATAATACAGAGGCTATTAAACACGTCAATATCAATGCGTACACATAGAAAAATATCTGTACCAAACCGTAGGGAGCATGGAAATCGGAAAAATATCTATAAAAACTAATTTTCTCGATTATCACGGCTTGAGTCACTTCGAAATAACACAGAGGCTATTGAACACAGCAATGTCAATGCGTACACATAGAAAAATATCTGTACCAAACCGTAGGGGAGATGGAAATCGCAAAAATATTTATAAAAATTACTTTTCTCGATTAAGACGGCGCGAGTCACCTCGACATAACACAGAGGCTATCAAACACATCAATACCAATGCGGACACATAGAAAAATATCTGTACCAAACCGTAGGGAAGATGGAAATCACAAAAATATTTATAAAAACTAATTTTCTCGATTATCACGGCGCGAGTCACTTCGAAATAACACAGAGGCTATTAAACACATCAATACCAATGCGTCCACATAGAAAATTATCTGTACCAAACCGTAGGGAGGATGGAAATCGCAAAAATATTTATAAAAACTAATTTTCTCGATTATCACGGCGCGAGTCACTTCGAAAAACAACAGAGGCTGTTGAACACAATGTCATTGGTTGAACACATCAATACCAATACGTACACATAGAAAATTATCTGTACCACACCGTAGGAAAGATGGAAATCGGAAAAATATTTATAAAAATTATTTTTCTCGATTACTACGGCGCGAGTCTCCTCGAAATAACACAGAGGCTATCAAACATATCGATACCAATGCGGACACACAGAAAAATAACTGTACCAACACGTAGGAAAGATGGAAATCGAAAAAATATTTATAAAAACTAATTTTCTCGATTATTACGGCGCGAGTCACCTCGAAATAACACAGAGGCTAATAAACACATCAATACCAATGCGTACACATAGAAAAATATCTGTACCAAACCGTAGGGGAGATGAAAATTGCAAAAATTGATTCTCTTGATTATTACGGCGCGAGTCACCTTGAAATAACACAGAGGCTATTAAACACTTCAATGCCAATGCGTACACAGTAAAATATCTGTACCAAACCGTAGGGGAGATGAAAATCGCAAATAAATATATATATATATATATATATATATATATATATATATATATATATATATAGAATTGAAAATATCTTAAGGTTGCAGTCTGATATTGGATTCAAAGAAAACTCTTTGTCATCTTGCCAAGCTTTCGGAAATGTTTATTTCCTTCCTCAGGACAACTACAAAAGGAAAATTTAATAAATGGAGAAAAAATATTGAATCTACTTACATAACTTGAGTAAAAATAGAAATTAGCATCAAAAAAAGAATGTTGTATGTAAAAATATTAGACAGATAAAATTTTAAATGAATGTCAATCAACTTCAAATATGATGAGAAACAATCAAGTAACTCTACTGGGTATATCAGCATTACTATAATTTTTTAACTTATCTCTGTTCAGTTTTAAAATATAAGTGTAAATTTTACTCAAATTATTGAGATCAGTTTTTTTATTTAGGCAGTTACTCTCTTCATTAATTTGCAACATTTCTTAAAATGTCCTTTTAAAAATGTTGTTTTCTATTCCAAGTACACTAACATTATCAAAACTCATTCGATGGTCAAATTGATTAACATGTTGAGCCAATGCACATGAATTCATATTTCTTTTACAATCACTTTTATGTGATGTTATTCTACCTTTTAAGAGTCTAGATGTTTGTCCTATGTATACTTTATTACAATCGTTACAAGGAATTTTATAAACAACATTATAATTTTGGGTTGTTTCTAGAGGAGTTTTTAATTTTGAAAAAAGTTTACTAATGGTCTTAATGTTTTTTTGTCCAATTTTGATATTAGTTTCTTTAATAACATTAATCAATTTAGGTGTTAATTCTCTAATGTGTGGTAATGATCGGTATTTTGTAATTAATTGAGAATATTCTGGAGAAACATCTAATGTTGTCTGAGATGTACTCCTTTCATTGAAAAGTAATTTGTTTACCAAATTTTTTGGATATGAATTTTCAATGAGGATATCTCTCAGTTCTTTCAGACACTCAACTTTCATTGAGGGATGGGAAACTTTTACAACTCGCAGTTTCATGTTATTAATCATGTTAAATTTCATTTTAGTAGGGTGATAAGAATAATAATTGATAAATCTATTACTACAAATTGATTTTCTGTACCACCTAGTAATAATGTTATTATCTGTTGTTCTGATAAGTGTCATATCTAAAAATGGAACACAATTGTTGGATTCTTCTTCTATTGTAAATTGTATATTCTGATCATAACTGTTAAAAACTCTCAGTATTTCTTGTGTACCATTTTTAGGAACAGAGAGAATCAAGTCATCAACATATCGTTTGATAAATGGTAATTCGAAACTAAGTTTAGGAACAGAAATTTCTAATAGTTGGTCAAGTACGTAACTGGATAAAATTGGTGAAATACTCGAACCCATTGGTGTCCCGAAAATTTGTTTATAATATTTTCCTTGAAAATTAAAATAATTTGAGTCAAAAATCAAGTTTCTAATACGTTATGAGGAACGCAAGCAGAATCTAAGTGAAAATAGAGTATATTTCGTTTTAATTCCGAGAGCTCTAACCTTTGACAGCTGTTTCGTGCTAACGCACTCATCAGAAAGGATTTATGGAGCTCTCGAAATCAAAACGAACCCACTCAAGAATTGTTGGCTACCTGTCAATTTGTGGACAAACCTCTACTTTTGGATTCCTTGGTTCGTGTCAAATTAAGTTTCAACTAGTGACTGTAGATGTCATGAATAACTTCCTGTTATATTCTGTCTTGCCTCACGGTATTAATTCTTGAGTGGGTTCGTTTTGATTTCGAGAGCTCCATAAATCCTTTCTGATGAGTGCATTAGCACGAAACAGCTGTCAAAGGTTAGAGCTCTCGGAATTAAAACGAAATATACTCTATTTTCACTTAGATTCTGCTTGCGTTCCTCATAACGTATTAGAAACTTGATTGAACCTTGGGTTGGTCAGAACAACGAATTGTTGGCTACCTGTCAATTTGTGGACAAACCTCTACTTTTGGATTCCTTGGTTCGTGTCAAATTAAGTTTCAACTAGTGACTGTAGATGTCATGAATAACTTCCTGTTATATTCTGTCTTGCCTCACGGTATTAATTCTTGAGTGGGTTCGTTTTGATTTCGAGAGCTCCATAAATCCTTTCTGATGAGTGCGTTAGCACGTAACAGCTGTCAAAGGTTAGAGCTCTCGGAATTAAAACGAAATATACTCTATTTTCACTTAGATTCTGCTTGCGTTCCTCATGACGTATTAGAAACTTGATTGAACCTTGGGTTGGTCAGAACAACGAATTGTTGGCTACCTGTCAATTTGTGGACAAACCTCTACTTTTGGATTCCTTGGTTCGTGTCAAATTAAGTTTCAACTAGTGACTGTAGATGTCATGAATAACTTCCTGTTATATTCTGTCTTGCCTCACGGTATTAATTCTTGAGTGGGTTCGTTTTGATTTCGAGAGCTCCATAAATCCTTTCTGATGAGTGCGTTAGCACGAAACAGCTGTCAAAGGTTAGAGCTCTCGGAATTAAAACGAAATATACTCTATTTTCACTTAGATTCTGCTTGCGTTCCTCATAAAGTATTAGAAACTTGATTGAACCTTGGGTTGGTCAGAACAACGAATTGTTGGCTACCTGTCAATTTATGGACAAACCTCTACTTTTGGATTCCTTGGTTCGTGTCAAATTAAGTTTCAACTAGTGACTGTAGATGTCATGAATAACTTCCTGTTATATATATATATATATATGTTCGGATAGGTTTCCGCGGTCAGATATTTGAAAACTGGAAGTTCGGGTTGAACCGCGTCTAGAATTTATTGAAATTCGACGTTTCGGCTCCGATTTTGGAGCCATTTTCAAGAAAAAGAAATAAGGATAAATTGATTGAAAGGGGGGGGGTGAGGGTAGATTCTACACTGAGGTCTCAATCTGCCTACTCCCCAGGTCTCGCCACTTGTTCTCTCTAAGGTCTCAATCTACCTACTCCTTCGAGAGAACTGAATATTTGTCGGTTGTGCAGCTGTATTTATACTAGTCAAGGCGACCATATTGGGCGTGCGTGGTGGGGCAACGTCCGGACTTGTGCGATGCGGTGCGGAGATGGCGTTGTTGCCAGGTGTCGGTAGACGAGAAATGAGTGGTTTCCAAGTAATAGGAAGTCTACGTCCATCATCACGGGTATTGAGGCAGTTGGGGCGCTTTTCTATTTCCAGGGCTTCACGGATGATCCTAGTTTGCAGAGTTTTCTCCATGCCAATTGTTTTTGTGTTTTTGAAGTCCATTTTGTGGCCTGTTTCTTCACGATGTTTATAAAGTGCGGAGGAAGAAGATGCTTGTCTGACTGCTAGTTCGTGTTCATAAATTCTGGAAGTTACTCTTCTGTTAGTTTGGCCAATGTATGTTCTTGGACACTCGGAACACGGAATTTCATATATCCCTTGAGACTCATTTGGTATTGTGTCCTTAGGAGACCTGAGACATTTCGAAATTTGATTGTTAGCAGTGAAAATTGTTTTAATCTCGTGTTTTCGTAGGATCCTGCTGATTTTGTCGGTAACACCTTTGATGAATGGTAGGAACGCTTTGTGAGGCTGAATGATGTCTACAGGATTTTCAGGTTTTTGCGGGTGGGTTAGTTGGCGGCGGATGGACCTGTCGATTTGTGACTTGTTATAACCATTCTGTAGTAGGGCGGATTTTAGCGTGTTCAATTCTTGTGGTCTGTTCTGACTATCGGTAAGTTGGATTGATCTGTGTATGAGGGAGTTGGTTTGTGCTGGATGGTGGTGGGAGTTAGCATGTAGGTATCGGTTGGTATGGGTTGGTTTCCTGTATACTGTGTGCGTGAAGGTGTTGTTGGCTTTCGTGATGAGAACGTCCAAGAAAGGTAGAGAGTCATTCATTTCTGTTTCCATTGTGAACTTCATGTTGGGATGTATACCATTGAGGTGATCTAGGTATGTTTGCAAGATTTCGACGCCATGGGGCCATATGACGAAAATGTCGTCCACGTATCTAAACCAGCAGGTAGGTTTGTGGTCGAATGTTTCTATGGCTTTGGTTTCTTAATCTTCCATGAAGAGGTTTGCAAGGACTGGTGGAAGGGAGGAACCCATAGGGGCACCTTTTACTTGTTTGTAATAGGTTCCTTTTCCATTTATTATTACGGCGCGAGTCTCCTCGAAATAACACAGAGGCTATCATACACATCAATACCAATGCGGACATACAGAAAAATATCTGTACCAACCCGTAGGGAAGATGGAAATCGGAAAACTATTTATAAAAACCAATTTTCTCGATTATTACGGAACGAGTCACCTCGAAATAACACAGAGGTTATTAAACACATCAATACCAATGCGTACACATAGAAAAATATCTGTACCAAACCGTAGGGAGGATGGAAATCGGAAAAAAAATTATAAAAACTAATTTTCTCGATTATCACGGCTTGAGTCACCTCGAAATAACACAGAGGCTATTGAACACAGCAATGCCAATGCGTACACATAGAAAAATATCTGTACAAACCGTAGGCGAGATGGAAATCGCAAAAATATTTATAAAAATTAATTTTCTCGATTAAGACGGCGCGAGTCACCTCGAGATAACACAGAGGCTATCAAACATATAAATACCAACGCGGACACATAGAAAAATATCTGTACCAAACCGTAGGGAGGATGGAAATCACAAAAATATTAATAAAAATTAATTTTCTCTTTTATTACGGCCCGAGTCACCTCGGAATAACACAAAGGCTATTGATCACATCAATACCAATGCGTACACATAGAAAAATATCTGTACCAAACCGTAGGAAGGATGGAAATCGGAAAAATATTTGTAAAAACTAATTTTCTCGATTATCACGGCGCGAGTCACCTCGAAATAACACAGAGGCTATTGAACACAGCAATACCAATGCGTACACATAGAAAAATATTTGTACCAACCCGTAGGGAAGATGGAAATCGGAATAATATTTATTAAAACTAATTTTCTCGATTATTACGGCGCGAGTCACCTCGAAATAACACAGAGGCTATTAAACACATCAATACCAATGCGGACACACAGAAAAATATCTGTACCAACCAGTAGGAAAGATGGAAATCGGAAAAATATTTATAAAAGTAATTTTCTCGATTATTACTGCGCGAGTCACCTCGAAATAACACAGAGGCTAATAAACACATCAATACCAATGCGTACACACAGAAAAATATCTGTACCAAACCGTAGGGGAGATGGAAATCGCAAAAATATTTATAAAAATTAATTTTCTCGATTATCACGGCGTGAGTCACCTCGAAATAACACAGAGGCTATCAAACACATCAATAACAATGCGGACACACAGAAAAATATCTGTACCAACCCGTAGGAAAGATGGAAATCGGAAAAATATTTATAAAAGTAATTTTCTCGATTATTACTGCGCGAGTCACCTCGAAATAACACAGAGGCTAATAAACACATCAATACCAATGCGTACACACAGAAAAATATCTGTACCAAACCGTAGGGAAGATGGAAATCGGAATAATATTTATTATAACTAATTTTCTCGATTATTACGGCGCGAGTCACCTCGAAATAACACAGAGGCTATTAAACACATCAATACCAATGCGTATACATAGAAAAGTATCTGTACCAAACCGTCAAACCGTAGGGAGGATGGAAATCGCAAAAATATTTATAAAAATTAATTTTCTCGATTATCACGGCGTGAGTCACCTCGAAATAACACAGAGGCTATCAAACACATCAATACCAATGCGGACACACAGAAAAATATCTGTACCAACCCGTAGGAAAGATGGAAATCGGAAAAATATTTATAAAAGTAATTTTCTCGATTATTACTGCGCGAGTCACCTCGAAATAACACAGAGGCTAATAAACACATCAATACCAATGCGTACACACAGAAAAATATCTGTACCAAACCGTAGGGAAGATGGAAATCGGAATAATATTTATTATAACTAATTTTCTCGATTATTACGGCGCGAGTCACCTCGAAATAACACAGAGGCTATTAAACACATCAATACCAATGCGGACACACAGAAAAATATCTGTACCAACCCGTAAAAAAGATGGAAATCGGAAAAATATTTATAAAAGTAATTTTCTCGATTATTACTGCGCGAGTCACCTCGAAATAACACAGAGGCTAATAAACACATCAATACCAATGCGTACACACAGAAAAGTATCTGTACCAAACCGTATAGGGGAGACGGAAATCGAAAAATATTTATAAAAAATCCCTACGGGTTGGTACAGTTATCTTTCTGTGTGTTCGCATCGGTATTGATGTGTTTAATAGCCTCTGTATTATTTCGAGGTGACTCGCGCCGTAATAATCGAGAAAATTAATTTTTATAAAAATTTTTGCGATTTCCATCTTCCCTACGGGTTGGTACAAATATTTTTCTGTGTGTACGCATTGGTATTGATGTGTTTTTAATAGCCTCTGTGTTATTTCGAGGTGACTCGCACCATAATAATCCAGAAAGTATTTTTTTTCTGAGATTTTTGCGATTTCCATCTCAGCACAGCACATAAATATTTCTCTGTGTAAAAGTTATAGTAACTACGCTCCAGTGAGTCAGATGTATATTACTTCACAGCAACAATTTGAATAGGTATAATAAAATATTCGCCAAATTCTGGTTCGCCAAGCTCATTCAATGAATATTTATAACTCATAATGATAACTAAATAATTTTTCTGAAATTTGGCAACACCGCATAAAAGTGTGGATGGAAATTGGAAATGTGTGGATAACTTCAAACTTCACTCTAATTAGAAATCTGTAAGAAATCACCTCTACTTTATAATAGTCTCCCACAATGTATTAAAGATATTGTCTTAGTGCATGAATTTAATTGAGGAAACTAAAAACTATCTCACTGACATGTCTCCATACTCGGTTGAAGAATATTTTGAATATACTCGTTGAATGTTTTCCAGAAACAGCGCGCATTAATGATGAAAGGAAAGCCGAATCACATCTTGATGATAGTTTTGATAAATCCATTTTTAATAAATCTTGCAGTTCCTCAACAATCGCTGATGAAAATGAAAATGCTTCTTATACTTTAATACACTCGAATCCAAAAGTTAGGGAATACTTGACTCCAATAGTTAGGGAATCAACTTCTTCCACTCTCACATCAACTTCATTAAAGAGAAAAGAAGTCAGTTCCGATTTCGATGTAGTATCGCCAGAATTGAGGAAGGTTTTTGAAATGCAAAGTGAAGTACTTTTACGACTTCCGATGGGTACTGAAAATATACTGGAGGGTCCCTTAGGACCTGTAACTCATAAAGCATGCGTTTTTGAAGAGGGAGAATTTGTTTTAACCGGCGATGAATTAATTGTCTATAATATATCGCAATAAAACGTTAATTAAGGAAAAATACATTCTTTTGCTGAATAAAAAAATCAAATCTGTGAACAACACATGCAATCTTTATTTTAAACAATAACAATAACCAATATTAAAAAAAAAATGATTCCCTGAAAATATTATATGCGTACTGTGTGCACCCAATCTGTAAAAAATTCATTTTGATTATTAAAAATATTTCTGCGAAACACTATCAATTCAGAACATCAAGTAGACGTTTACAGTTCTACAAAAAAATTTAGACATTTGAATAAAATAACGACACAAGTAAGAGGTATTGGACGGAAAATTATAAAAAATGAACTGCTAAATATACAACTATTAGAGCAACGACAAAACGATATTTTAAATTTAGATAAGGAAATAATAAAAAATTTCAACTTAGGCGCTGTGAAATCGGATACCGTTTATAGAAAAATGCACATGGATGATATTCTTGATATAATACAAATGCAGAAGGACTAATTATACTTCGGGTTCTGTCTTCAATTATTACACCTTGTAGTTATGCCTGAGAGTATCTTCTTCAAAGAAATATAGGTATCTAAAAATATAATTTAGTGCTGGCAACTTTGTTGACCAGTCATCCCTATCAACTAATCCAATGACAACCAAACTCACTTTTGTCTGTGGTATCGCACGACGTACACACGTTTACGAATCCGTACCAGAAAAACAGAGAAAAAGATGGGAAGAATTAGGAAAAATGTGAGAAAGCGCTCCAAAAATGTGAAAGAAGTTAAAAAAGCTGCTGGAACTGCAATCCACGTCGAGTGAGAATTTTAATTGAATTGACGTTCTAGAAAAATTCAATAAAAATGGCGTTGATTGTCATATAATATATTGACAGCAAAAATGGAGGAAAGAAAAACCGGAAAATTGAGAATTCATATGATTTCCGACCAGAAAAAATGTTACCTACCTGTTATCAGGGCATACATATGTCCCTGAGGTGTGGGGTCACATGACCCTTTTCATTGATGCTGCAACTTAATTTATCCTTAGTTGGAAAATAATGAAGCATTTTTTAAAGTGAGACATACCATCCTATTATCAGGGCATAGATATGTCCCTGGGATATAGGATTTTCTTCTGGGAAAAAATGAGAATGTGCTCTGGAAATGAGATATTACCTGCAGCTATTGAAGCGAATGCGCCACGGAGTACTGATTAATTATTTTTATATTGTTACTATGTCATTGATGTGTTCAATGTTTTAATAAATAGAAACTGAGTGGTTTAATTTTCCAAATTACCTGTTATCAGGGCATACATATGTCCCTGGGGTGTGGGGTCACATGACCCTTTTCATCGATGCTGCAACTTAATTTATCCTCTCTTAGTTGGAAAATAATGAAACATTTTTGAACGTGAGACATACCATCCTATTATCAGGGCATACATATGTCCCTGGGATATAGGATTTTCTCTACACAATTCTCACGATTCATTGGCACTGTAATTTATTGCTCTTCTTATGGGAAAAAACAAGCATGTGCTCTGGAAATGAGATATTACCTGCCCCGGTCGTGTGTCACTGAGCTGAAGTGGTTCGGATTCCACTTTTATTTAAACTGTAGGTCCCGGATCTCCCTTGCTCGCACAAGCTCTGCTTTTGAGGGGTTTTCTCCGAAAACCTGGGAGTTTCGTAAAAAACAAATTTTACAAAAAATTTTACTATGTCATTGATGTGTTCAATATTTTAAAATAGAAACTGAGTGGTTTAATTTTCGAAATTAACTGTTATCAGGGCATACATATGTCCCTGGGGTATAGGTTCACATGAACCCATCATCTACACGTCATGAATTCTTTGAAATCAATGAACATGTGGATCTGTTGTTGGTGTTACACGTGAATACTAACATATTTTGTGCTGGTTCAGAAACCAGTTCGAATTCCGCCACAGAATATAGTGGTGATGAGTACGAAAAAGAAAATGAAAATACCTAGAAGAACTCACGATGTGGATCAAAACCCGCCTGACGGAAATGCAACTCAAAACATGGAAGACGGAAATTTTTCTCAAAGTCCGGATGAGAAATTTTTCTCAACGTCCAATGACGGTAACGTGGCTCAAGGAGTTGATTGAGGCTTCCTCAGAGTTAAACTGCAAGGGATTGAACCACTTTCATTGAACGCTGATATTCAGGGTTGGTTGGTTGGCAGATAACATTTTGATATGATGAAATCAGCAAAAGCTAGGTAGGGGTCTGACAGCAATGTCTATCAATAAACTGTTTTGCACACCATCAGAATAAACAAACCCCTAGTGATGGATTTGGCAGATTCTGCATGCAATGTCATCACATCGCATGTTTCCAATTCTACCTTTCTCGAATCCAAATTTGAGGAAGAACATTTATTCATATATTCTTGTTTGGGGACAATTTCACGAAGGAAGTGGAAAATTTGCAACAACTGAAAAAATATGTTAATGAACTGAAGTTGACAATTCCAAAATCTGGTATAGGTTCCAAAGGTAACAATGTCAACCGTTTGAACTACCATCGCCCAAAGTCAAAACACAAAAAAAAAGAAAGAGGGGAGAGAAGTCAAGACAGGGAGTTTAAGAAAACAAGTCCTTACCATCACTAGTGGTAGGTGGAGAACTTAAGGTAGAAACCAGGCATGCACTCTCCTTTCAGAACCCCACACCACCTGTGGAAGAGCACTTCCTTGGTGGAAGAAAATTTTGTCAGAGAATCCTTCATCTACAGGAGATTTTCAGTAACAGGATTGAATGCTAGAATATCAGCTGTTTCTGATACCATATTAAAACAATAACAAATAAGCTACAATGAAGGAAATTTCACTCCATTCTTTTAATCTAAATAGACCTATACCTTTTTTAAACCAACATTATCATAATCATAATCAAGCATGAACAGTTTCAAATCGGCCTTATCACTAATCTTATCAGTTGATGAAAAAGTTGAAAAATTTATAAAAATATTTTTAAACGGCATTCATAACAGCCGACCATCAAAACTTTAATATTCAAACACTTGGAACCCTGGGGGCCTTTATCCTGTTATCTTACAATTAGACAAGATATCACCCCCAAAATCGCTATCCATATGAGAGATCTATCCTTGGAACTCGTGACCTTATTGGCTCTAACATCAGTTCACAGAATGCAAACGTTTGCGGAAATTGAAACCAATAACAGAAAATCAAGTATATGACTATAGACTGGAAATATTTATTCATAACAAGTTTAAGACTAGCAGCTGAAAAAGTCCACAACCATATTATTGATACTGCCATTCTTCATAGATAAACCAGGACTAGGTATAGCGTTCACTTATTTCAAGAACAAGAGATCTGAGATCAAAGTATCTCATTTTAACATTTCGAAAACATTTCGAAAATCAATACATCCAGCTTCAGCCCAAACCATTAGCCGTTTGGTGAAAACAATGTTAGAACTTTAGTGGCTCGACACAACAATCTAAAGCAGCATAGCACTCGTCACGCATCCACATCAGCAGCTCTCAGAGGAGCGGTCAGTATGGAAGAAATTCGGAAAAGAGCAGGCTGGTCAAAATATTCAAACATTCATCATTTTTATAATAAACCTTCAGAAGCAGGAAAGGACACTTTCGTGAACGGAATGCTCAAAGGCTCAAACATAAATTTTTAGTTCTTTGAACAAAGTATTGATTTTCAGTAACAAGAAATATTTACTTTTTGATTTTGGTAACAATTAATCTCTATTTTATGCCTATAAATGGAGACCCAATAATTGAAGTAGCACAGTTTGTTTCATTTTCTCCTACAACTATATTGCAATACTGTGAACATCTACCTGGTGCAATAATTGAAGACAGAACCCAAAGTATAATTGAAAGATCAAATGACTTACCTGTGAAGGAAATTTGATCATAATTATACGAGGGTTCTGTCGAAATTATTACAAACCCTCCCAATTAAATAACAAAAAAATCTCTTATTCAATAAATAATCAACTATCTGAATGAAAATGCAAATTTTCACTTTCAGATTTTTTCTCTCAAGTTATATAGGGTCTTTCTCAATATCTATCAGATGTAGTTCAATGTGCAGCGTGGCTTTTGCCGGGGAAGTAGTTGTTTTCTGTTAGATATTACAAAAAAGTAACCTCAATTTTATCGTAGGGTTTTTCCATTTCCAGAGGAGTCATGTATTGATTCAATTTTCAATTGAGAATGTTTCTCTTTAAAACATGAATCCCTTCCAAGAGAGGTTATCTTGTACGATGGAAAACAGCTACTAAATTCCAACTTTCAGTCGCAGATGATTCCACAACTGACTTTATGAACATCCTGTTCATATTTTCAATGAAATCAAAAAAAATCTCATTTTTGAAAAATGCCGGACAAGTCAAGGTCCTGCAGTTATCTAATTTACCCGCCCATGCAGCGATCCAGTTGTGATCTCCTTTGAACAAGTGAGTTTGGTTGTCATTGGATTAGTTGATAGGGATGACTGATCATCAGAGTTACCAGCTCTAAATTTTATTTTTAGATACCTATATTTCTTTGAACGTGGTATGAAGAAAATACTCTCAGGCATAACTACCAGGTGTAATAATTTCGACAGAACCCTCGTATAATTATGATCAAATTTCCTTCACAGGTAAGTCATTTGATCTTTCAATTATATCCAATTCGCAGGAATTCCTTTACATATGTACATGTATAGTGCCTAACAGGTCAACTTGTTGAATTCTGTAAAGGATGGGGTGCTTCTATGGATGCCACAGGAACAATTGTACGAAGGCCGTATAATATCGGTACTAAAGTTTATTACTACGCTGGTGTTATGCAAATTCCTCAATCAAGTAGGGTATGTGCAGTATTGGAAATGATTTCAAACGAACATGATGCTGGGAGCATCGGGTCTTGGTTGCTCAAATTTAAATCTTTTTGTATAAGTCAGCATACGAAATGGCCAATTTGTCGGAAAATTGTAACAGATTTTAGTTTTGCCTTTTTAAATGCAATTTCTATATCTTTCAATAGCATGGAGTTCAAGGAGTACATAAATATGACCTTCGACTGCATACATAATAATAAACCATTTCCTGTCAACAAAATTCAGTTACATATTTGTTGCTTTCATAATATGTTCAAATTAATGGCTGCTGATATTGATAATTTTTATGAAAATATTCTAGTTAAAAGGCACATGAAAGAAATTCTAGGCGTGGCATACAATATAAACGATTGGGGGAAATTTTGCGAATGGTTTAAAAGTTTTTATATTGTTACAAATTCTTATACAAAAAATGCAGTTTTTGTTAGTGAATTTCGGTCACTATTGAAGTTATGTTATGATAAACATCTTGAGGAGCATCTGAAAATAGAACATGACATTAAGAGGTTCAGACGAATTCAATGGGGACATTCGAAGCCACTTCATTGTGTCAGTTTTTCAAACAATTTTGCTAGAATTTTAATAGTCTTTTGAGTTCAGAACCAGGGGAAATGAATGAGTATCAGAATATGACGTTTTTTCAAAAATTCCTCAAAGAATATATTCCTTTTGTTCCATTATGGAATGGTATTTTGTCAGAAAATAAAGAACGATTTAGTAATGCTCCTGTTGAAAGGTGATTTGGAATTGTCAAAAATATTTTGGCAAAAAAAATAATGCGCCAAAGAAGTTCCCGCATCATCAGGAAACTAAGAAAACACGTTCTCTTTGTTTTGAAAGAATTCAATCTCGACATACCCAGGAAACGATGTTGTAAAGTTCAACCTGAGGACAAAACCGACAGAGGTCTCGATTCTCAAGAAATTTGGGAAAAAAAGGTTAAAGAACCTCACAATAATTTTCTGGGGACGTCACTGAAACTCGCTTTGAAATCTCAATCTCTGTCCAACATAGGCCCCGATTCCGATTTACACACTTACTGTAAAAAAGTGAACTTAGTTTTCACTGCTTCTTGGATACAGTGTAATGCATGTGATGGTTGGGTGCATCAAGTCTGTATCGATGAAATGGAAAATTCTCAGAATGGGTTATTTTTTCTTGTAGATTTTGTCAAGATAAAAAAGATGAGGGTTTTCAAATTCCATTTCGAATTGCCAGTTCTCATGAATCTAACACAAGAGCCAATAATTTATGTAAAAATTATTTCGACGAAAATTACAGGAAAACGAAACATGAATTATCAGAAATTGAGATTTCAACGAAGGGTTAGAGAGACACATCTAGATGGTTTGAGGAAAGGCGCATTCGGGTTACAGCATTTCGGAACAATCTATAACAACAAGTCCGAGAAATCGTTATTGAATATCTCTAATAGAGTAATCAATCCGATGAATATTCAATCTAAACCCATAAAACACGGAATTGAGTTCGAGGGAAAAGCAATTGCACTATATGAACAGCAAACTAATTCAGAGTGTCTATCGTCTGGCTTGCATAATCATCATACCTACCAGTTCATTGATGGATCGGCCTGGTTGCTGGTGATGGTTTGGTAGAAGTCAAATGTCCATATACTATTCGAAATTTGAATCCAAATAACGCTTCCAAACAAGGTTCGATTAAATTTTGTGATAAAACATCGGGAAACCTCTTAAAGACGCAAATTTATCATTACCAAATCCAAGGTCTTCTCGAAATCACTGATAGGGATTGGTGCGATTTGGTTATTTTTTCGTTTTGCGGCAAAAAAATCGAGCGCATCTATAGGGACAGACTTTGTTGGAGGAGAATGTTGCCTAAAATTGAACGTTTCTTCAATTTTGTCATGCTGCCAATTCTCGCAGGTGCAGTGACAACCAAAATTTCTCAAATAGAAATCGGGTATTCAATTGGAAATTTTACAAAATGGATTAGTTTCGGATCCCTATTATTATAAAGATGTCGGAAGAAGATATCATATAGCATAGTTTCCTTCTTTTACTTGTGATGTTACGGAAATTACCCAATAAGATTTTAAAATTTTGTCGAGTTATGAGTAGTTAACCAATTTTATAGTGGACATATGTTTGAATATTTTTAAGGGCAAAATAGTACTGTATCAGCTTATAGGCTGCATGCTTGCAACCATAATTTTTTTATATGCTGACGGAGAATCGTATCCTTCAATTGAGTTTTTTAATATTCATGCAAATATATTAGTATTTCCAATCATTCAAAATTATTCTGACAAAATGGATAATCCTCAGCTACATCACTTTTGTCTGGCTTGAGCTGATTTAAGAAATAAAAAGTTCACATTTTGAACCCATTTGGAAGTTCGTTCTCGGAAACAAACAATTATTTATCGAAGTTTATAATATTTGCGAAAACCTATAATAATAAAAATCACCAAGATTATATTGATATCAGTAACTTGACCGCTGACGTATTGTATCATGATAAACAGAATGACTCTTTCAACTGCAAAGTTTATATAATATATTATTTCAATCAAATTGTCAATGGTGCGCCTTTAAATCGCTATGAAATATCATAAATACCTATTACACTCCTAACATGATTTATTGCCCTCATTTTGTGAATATTGGGGAAATATTGTGATATGACTCCTAACCTAGTCGACTTTTAGTGGTAAAACCAGTCAACTATAGCACCTCCTGGGTGGTGTGGAAACTTGCATTGTTATTATATTGACCAATTTATGGACTGTGGTGGTTCGTCAAGCGTTCTCTTCTCAACCCATTTATCGGTAGGTGCTTGGGTTCGATTCCAGCGCAATCACCAGTCACGTGCATGGCATCACACGTTAAAAGGTAAGGGCTACGTCTTCCCATAAGTCTTTCGAAGACTTCTGAGGGTTGCGCTTTAGGGTACAGCTGGTTGACGGAACAAACAAAAAAAAAATTTTTTTAAACAACATTATAGGGCGGTGGTGGCCGTGATGGTAGAGCGTTTGCTGCTCAAGTATAAGAACGTGACTACCAGTCCCAGCACGGTCACCGGATTCAGATCCTTTACCTTTCTTGCATAAGCTCTCAGGAGCTTCTGATGGATTTCTCTCTGGAGTCTGGAACATTCGACAAAAAATAATTACTACTGGCACTTTTGAACTAAATACAATTTGAAATACTAATTTTCTGCTTCATGGTTTCCTATTTATTCAACTCTGTCAGGATTTCTGTTGAAGTAATTTCTAGGAATCGCAAAATCAACTTAGATACAGGTGAAATGTAAAAACTTGGCAGATTTACATATGCATGTTCGATAACATTTTTTTTTCGTATTCCTGTTGTCATTTACTTCATTTCTGTGAAAAATCCATCAACGAACACGCTAAATTAGGTGGGATACTGGGTGAAATATAAAAAAATGGCAAATTTAATTTATCCAGTCTCCCCTACGGTGATACATATTCGATAACATATTGTTTCATATTTCTATTGTCATTTACTTCATTTCGGTAAAAAATTCATCAACGAACACGAAAAACCAAGTGAGACACAGGGTGGAATATTGAAAAAATTGATGAATTTTATTTCTCCAGTCTCTCCTACGGCGATACAAATCCGATAACATTTTTTTTTGGATTGCTGTTGTCATTTACTTCATTTTGATGAAAAATGCATGAACAAACACGCAAAATCAAGTGAGATACATAGTGAAATATTAAAAAAATTGGTGAATTTAATTTCTCCAGTCTCCCCCACGGTGATACATATTCGATAACATTTTTTTTTCGGATTGCTGTTGCCATTTGTTTCATTTCTGTACAAAATTCATCAACAAGAAGGCAAAATCAAGTTAGATAAAGTGCCAAAAATTAAAAAAAAAATGACGAATTTAATTTCTCCAGTCTCTCGTGATACATATTCGATAATATTTTTTTTAACACCCATTGGACGTAGATCTTTAATTTCGGATGGTTTTTTAATTTTAGAAATCGGCACAATATGCGCCAACAAAGAACAATTAATAATATGGGTGATGAAAGGTATAATGAACGGGCAGCATAGTAAAATCATATTGAGACTGATGTCATCGCATCCAACCGCTTTTGTCTTGATTGAGCTCAGATAATTCGATACGTCATCGTTTGACACAAGAGTGAAGTTGAACGGTTCAATTCGCGTTCGCACATTACTACTATAAAACTCTAACATGTCAATATCGGCATCGTCGGAGCATCATGATTCTATAAAATGTCTATTAATACTATTTACATCAAAATGAGTTGGCAGATCAGATTCAACTTTTCCGTGGAGCCCCAATTCTTTCATTTCTTTCCAAATAGTTTTGTAATTATTCGATTTTGATTTATATTGCAAATATGCCATTTTTTCATTCTTAATAATAATTGGTGAAGTTTCTCAATTATTTGTAGTATGTCCAGTTAGCTGGGCTCTTATCTTTTTTGAATTTTTTGAGTGCTTTATCTCTCAGTGTCATCAGGGATTTAATGTTGTCTCTTAGCCAAGGACTGCGCTTTTTTGTAATTCTCGATGTGACAATTGGAAGGTGTTGATCAAACAAGGAGACAATTCTAGAATTGAACATGTCAAGTTTTTGATCTATACCCTGTAAATAAAATATTTGTTCCAAGTTCAAGTTAACAAGATCCCGAAGGAACGTTTCTTTATTGAAATTTTTGAAGCTTCGATAAGTTCTGTAAGATGGCGTAGAATCATTTTTGTAGTTACCAATTTTACATACCACCAAATTGTGGTCGGACATATTTGGTACATCGACAACCTTGGAGTTTTCAGAGAGAAAGGTTCTGTTACTAACTGAATCAAGCCGAAACTATCCTGTAGTTGTGATAGTTTATCAGATCCAATTCCTAAATAATCAATATTGAAGTCTCCACCACAAATGATTTCCTCACATTGTGGTGAGAGTATTCCTAAGCAATCTACGAAAATTTCAAAAATTCACTTACAAGAAATTTCGGGCTCTATAAATTACGCCTTCGCAGGTAGGTTTGCCATTTACTATAGACCAAAGCCACAGTTGTTCGGAGCTTTCTATGGGCAAGTTTTCAATATTTCACTTTTAATGCTCGATTTGACGAAGATAGCCAAACCACCTCCCATTCTGTCAAGACAAAAGAGATACAAATTTTGGAGACTCACCATATCATCTGTTACAGCTTCCGTTAACCAAGTCTCTACTACGAGAACAATATCAGGATCATAACGACTGACGACTTCTTTGATATTTGCAATTTTACTTAGAAGAGAACGAACGTTGTATTATATAATAGTTAAATTATGTTGTTTTGTTTTATTATTCATTGAAGATAAAAATAAATTGATTTAATATAATTTTGCTCACCCAGTAAAACTTCCACATAATTAAAATGGAAACGTAGTTCAGATTCCATTGACATCATTTTCCGATTTTATTAATATTGCTTGAAAACCCTCCGATCTCCTCAAGTATATATTTCCGGTTCACCCACACAAATTTAATATTATTCGTTTTTTATACTCTTTTGCTTTAGCAAATAAAGCCCGGTTAACACGTTGCTTGACACTATTTACAATGTAATGTATGTCCTTGTTTCAGAAATCGCGCTTTATTTTCCTACATTTCAAGAGTTCATCACGATTTGATTTTCTTAGGAATTTTACAATGATGCGAGAAGTGCCGGGAACGTTCGTTCGGAAGCGACAACAGTTTTCTATCTTCTCCAATTCCATTCTGACCGTCAAGTTTTCACTGGTATAATCGAATCATTATTCACAAACATCAAAATATGTTTTGAGGGTTAACCTCAATCACGGAACTGATTTATAGGATTTCGAAAATTTTGGTTCGAAATTTTCTTATAGCTGGTAGTTCGAGAATTAGATCTTAGTAAAACTGTGTCCCTCCGTAAGGACGAATACAGTGGAAGGATTGTTAAAACAATTGAAAATCAAATAACAGAAAAAAACAGTACTGAAAAAATTGTGTTTTCTCTGATTTTACACGATTTAGTTGCTCAACAACTCAATTAAGATCTTGTTCTGTTGATATTATTTTATTTGAAGCAAACCGGGTGGCTACGGAATATCTCAGTTATTGTATGAAGTAGGTTTGTGAAATTTGAAGCGTCGATATAATGACATAAGAGCTAGAATTTGAGAGTATTGACATGTCGAAGTTAACTTCCGGTCTGACCGGAAGTAACATCAACTTTCTTATTTTAAATGGAAACCCTATTTTTTTTTCTTTTCGCTTTATTCAACATTCAATTCCCTTTCTAATGACATATCACAAGTTGGCAGTGGAAGCAAAATGAATGCCAAAAATTGAAAAGTTGGCTATGGAAACCATACGTCACTTGATAACAGTTGCTACTACTGTGATATTTTATTTTCATTCGTCGGCATTATAAAAAGCCGCCAAAAAATATTGGAAAAATTGGGAAAAAAACAATACTCTGTAGGTCCATAACTTAAATAGAAACATACAACTTTCTCTTGCCTGTACTATTCAGCATAACCATTCCTTTCTAATGAAATAATAGAAAGTAATTTTTTGAAATGAAATACCAAAAAATCCAATTATTATTCTTCAAATAACGAAAAAACAGATTTATCGAAAAAAAAAAAATTCAAATTGATTAAAGATAAAATAAATTCAAAACAAATGTTCGAAATGCATTCCCTCAGCGTCAATACATTTATTGACTCTGGTGATATTTTCATGTCAAACGTTTCTCAACATTTGGGGCGTGATATCTTGGAAAGCTCTACGAATTTTTACTTCTAGCTCATGTAGAGTTGTAGGCTGTGTGGAATACACCCTATTTTTAAGATGCCCCCATAGAAAAAAGTCGCACGGAGTAAGATCAGGTGACCTTGGTGGCCACCTGACTGGACCATGGGTTGTTATAAGTCTCTCTTGAAAGCGATTTTGAAGATAATTTCTCGCTATTCTTGAATTATGCGGAGGGGCGCCATCTTGCTGGAAGTACATTCTCTCAGTTATTTCCGCTGGTAGGTTGTTAATGAATTCCGAAATTTCATTCGTTAAAAAATTAAAGTATCTCTCTCCGGTTAGTTGGCCTTGAAAAAGAATGGGGCCAACAATATGAGTTCCAACTATTCCTGCCCAAACATTCACACCAAATCTCTCCTGGAAGCCGCCTTGTCGAAACCGGTGCTCGTTTGCTATCGCCCAGTACCTGGAACAAAAGACCGTTCACACTTTTAGCACTTTACACTTCGACTATCGACAATAATCCAAATAAAGTACAGTACCTACCTTGTATTATTCCTGTTAAATAATCCATTGTTGGTAAATCTTGACTCGTCCGTAAACAAGATATAATAGTTAAATAGGTGATTCTCAGCATTTTGTCGAAGAAACCAATTACAATATTCCAGGCGCCTTTCACCGTCATTTTCATACAAATGTTGATGCAACTGATACTTGAAGGATTTCAATCGATATTTTTTCAAAATTTTCCTAGCAGATTCCTTACTTATAGCTAATTCGGCGCCAATCTGCCTTGAGGAAATTGTGCTATCATATCGTACTAAAGCTCATACATTAATTTCAGTTTCCTCATTAATAACAAATGCTTCTTGGTCTTCGTGAACATCAGGCTCAGTTCTTAATTTTTCTTCAAGCCACTGGAAATACCTTCCTGACGGTTGCTGCCTCCCTGGATTTCGCTCTAAATACAATCGTTCAGCGGCATAAGAATTTTTTAAACATTCACCATAAATGAGAAGCATGTCAATTTTTTGAATATTCCACTAACTGATTTCGATTTCCAAACCCTTTTAAAATGGCAGAATCAAAAACACTACTTCGAACGTCAAAATAATATGGATAGCAGCGTTCGTGACAGCTCTCATTTCTTTTTTGTTTCATTCCAAAATACATCTTAATCAGCCTACTTGTTAATATTTTGGTTCGAATGATTATTGCAATGGAATGATTATTCTGAATAGCACAAACATCGTCCATAGGTAGATATTAGAATATCTATGGACGATGGCACAGACCAAGTACGTTTATGTTCCTATTTAACCTAGAACCTACAGGATATAATTTATCATTCCACATTATTTTTTATTTTATTTTTGCGTATGGCGATAATCTGTTTTGTTATTTGAAGAATTATAATTGGTATCTCAGTTCAAAAAATTATTTTCTATTATATCATTAGAAAGGAATGGTTATGCTGAATAGTACAGGCAAGAAAAAGTTGTATGTTCCTATTTAAGTTATGCACCTACAGAGTATTGTTTTTTTCCCAATTTTTCCAATATTTTATTTGGCGCCTTTTTATAACGCCGACGAATGAAAATAAAATATCACAGTAGTAGCAACTGTTATCAAGTGACGTATGGTTTCCATAGCCAACTTTTCAATTTTTGGCTTTCATTTTGCTTCCACGGCCTACTCGGTAAATTTCAATAATAATTTTTTTCTGATATAGTTTCTGGTTAGATACCAACTTGTGATATGTCATCTGAAAGGGAATTGAATGTTGAATAAAGCGAAAAGAAAAAAAAATAGGGTTTCCACTTAAAATAAGAAAGTTGATGTTACTTCCGGTCAGAGCGGAATTTAACTTCGACATGTCAATATGCTCAAATTCTAGCTCTTATGTCATTATATCGACGCTCCAAATTTCACAAACCTACTTCATACAATAACTGAGATATTCCGTAGGCAATACTTCCGTAGCTACCCGGTATACGTTGCCTTTCCATAAATTTTCTGAATTAGAATATGTCATTGGAGTACCAGCATTTTTTTGACAGTACTTTGATTTTATTTGAAAAAAAATCCAAAACAGATCTCTATTAAATGTGTTCTGCTCCTTGTTCTTCATACGTGTTCTGGTAATTGTTAAAGGTTTTGTTATAGCGTGTTTAATTCTTCTGAATATAATTATTTCGAAGCAGTTCCATCTGTTCATTTGAAGTTTGGAAGCAGGCAATCTGATAGAATTTACTGCCAGTCATGATTTGAAATATAAATCGGATATATCGATCACTTTGCCGAATAAGTTTCAACTTATAATAATTTTTTTAATTTCATTCTTCCTTTGAATGATGACATTTACCAAAGAATCCTGCCAGAAATGAACACTCCTCGCGTCTATAGCTTCGTGATATACTTTCAGATACTTTTCGTTTTTATAAATAATAATCACTTTATTTCTCTTCATAAAATAACATCATATAAATATACACATTAACAAATCACAAACACTCCAGATAAACTCCGAAAACACATTTGTACTCGACCCACTTCCCGCCAAGTGAGTTCTCTCAGTCGGTATTGTAGTTTTGGTATTTGGTTGAAATGAAGTATATGCGGATTATATCCATACAAAAGTTTTCGGTATATCTAATAATACACATTTACACTCATACGGATATTTCGTTAATTTGAACACGTTTTTTCATCGTTCCCGGTGTTGAAAGATTTCCAGGCGGCCTAAGTATTCCGGTTTGATTGGTGCTCTCCCCACAATGAGATGTTCGAGAAACTAATACAGGATCAAGAACACAAGGATTTACAGATGTTTGTTGTATTTTTTGCGTAGTACTGGTAACATCAGGTGGGTGATTTTGATGTTCATTTGATCTTTTGGCAGGTGGTGGCGATGATTTGAAGTGTTGAAGCGGGAGCTCTGTTATTTGATTCCCTGTGTGTATTTTGTTATCACAGCTATATCCAATATGATTGAAGTTTTTCCGACAGCTCTTTTCATAGCTGTAAATCATTGTTTTTTCGGAAGAAACTCCTTCGTCATAACATTCGCCTGAAGAACTGCTGCAACTTCCTGCAAGTGAAGAAAAATCATCAAACTGAATTGTTCATCTTGATGAAAAAGTCGAACATCTCTTTTCCACAAGATATCGGAAGAAATATACATCTCATTCGATACAAGAATTTGTTTCAAGAAAAACGAAGGTTATTGAATTAAACAGGCAAAGTGTTGCAGTATGTAGGTGGTTCTCGAAAAGTAGCATGTCAACCAATTCCTCATCCAAAGTGAATATCACCCAAAAGTTAATGATCATGAAGCCCTTCCAGAGAAAGACGATGATTCCAAAATTCGCAATCATTTCTGTTGCATTGAAGATCCATCCTGGCTGGTCAATATACAACTTAGCAAAGAAAAACAAAAACATAGTTTCGAGGCAGGAGTTTCAATTGAATCATAAGTGAGGAGAAACTTTCAGCAAGCATACTGATGACTGCCACTACTAACTATCGTATAGAATTTCAATATTGTAGCCAGAACGAAGGCGAACCTATCGTAAGTCATGCTGATTTTGAATGAATAAATGTTTAAATAATAAAAAATTCCAAAAACACATTTAGATTCTGATTCTATTTCAAGTGTGCATATGATGAAACTTTGTTATTTAATCATTTCCATCGAGAACTGGACTCAAAGGATCGGTTTGCAGAGCTTATGAAGCAGTAGTCGAAATTGATGAAGCAAAAACTTTGAATATCGTTCCCATGAATGCATCGCCTGAAGAAGTGACAACGTTATGTTACTACATTTGTGGAAAACTTTGGACAATGATAATCATAATCGCTGCACTAGTGCATTTCAAAGGTGTGCGCATGCGCACTATAAAATGAGCTACAAAATTTCATTTTGGTGCCCATCGATTTCTATAACTCATCCGGATACTACAGTCATTTTATTTTTTGACATAATGCAGAACATTAACCAGTCAGCATCTTACTTATGAATATTATAAAATATATTCATTCCACTCAGTATGTCGACCACACTGAAAATGAATTCATTTCGATTTTTCGATTCTTTTTGTTTGGTGGATATAGGTTCGGGACATTCAGTTCAAACTATGGAAGCAAAAGGAAAGACTTGAATGGTACGAATTACTCACTCGATAATGGGCATTCTCGGAAAATTTCATCGAATCAGTGGAAAATCTGAAAAACCCTAGTTAGTCGGTGCGCAATCACTTCTACAACCTGTTGAGAGATTATGACATCAACAAAACGAAATACAAACATGCACAGAATGTGGCAAACGTTCAAACAAATTATAATGGGCAAATACTTTAACAGGCATATTGCTCTTGACATATGAATTGGACCTTGTATTGTTTTTCACTATGCCGGGATATGCCTTGTGAAGATGCATGTTGAGAATATTAAAAAAATGTCACATGACTGAAATGTATGACGCCACTCAGCAATTCTTCTTTCTGTTATTTCTCTTTGTGAATAATCTGTACAGTTGAGCTATGATGGAACATCTTCCGTAGGAGGCTTCAAATGGTTCGATAATGCCACAGATTCAAATGTGTTCCCAATTTGCTTAATTTTAGAAAATGATTCGGAGTACCCCAACATTGTAGCAAATCAATGACTCCTCTTTACAATGAGAAACATCATGTTGGAAACTATGAGATACTGACACACCTACTTGCAGCTGGAAAAATACACACGAAGTACTACAATTCGACCAATCAGCCTGACTCAAACCCTACATTGAATTAAATATAAAACTACTTATCGACCAATCAGTCGGACTCAAACCTTACATTGAACTGAATATAGAATTACATGCAGGAAGAAATGAACTTTCACCAATATAAATTCAAATTTGCTATAGAAGCCGTATTTGAAAAAATCATGTAAAAATGGAGGAACATCATGTAGTGAAATTGGTTCTCCAATGGAAGGGGCGATATGGCGTGAGAAATCTAATTTGCTGACCTAGTTCCTTTGTTCAGAAGCTTATAGTGCACAACATAGTGTTCCTTATTGTATAGGTCAGTCATTGATTCCGGTAACTCTGGTTCTGATGGTAATAATTTTGAAATGTTGACAAGTTGTCTCTTATGTCAGGAAGAGCAATCATATAGTAAAGGTTTAACAGTCTACGTTTATTATCAATAAAACATAATTTCAAATCGAATTTCATTAAAATCATTCATCACAAAAACACGAGAAAGGTTTCAACATACAGGTGTACAGTCGAAAAATGGGAAATATTTTCGCTAGCCATATTGAAGTACTTAAAATCGATTTAGAAAATGTAGCCGATGGGTAGCAGATAAGAATCCGTAGCATCTTCAAGATAGTTGAAGCCCTCTCATGAAAGATATTTTGTCAAGACGGAGAGAGGCTGAGTGTGGCGTCATTTCACACATGTACTCACTATCTGCTACAAAAAATATGTTGCTGAACTGACTGATGCTGCTACGAATTCCTAGCTTGATCAACAAAATCATGTAGATGTCTTTCAATATGCACTTCAGAGTATAGCCTGGCATAGTACAATACCATACGGAGTCCAAGCCGTGTCTCGTGATCGATACTGCAGATATTTTTGCTAGTATCGACAAATAGCAATTTGCCTGTCAGAGTTTTCGCCCGGTTTGCCACACATTCTGCGGATGTTCGTCACAATGTTGCAACAGGTTGTAGAAATTATGGCTTGACTGCAAACTTGGGATTTCCAGCTTTTTCACCAGGTTGATACAATCGAAGAATATCTACAATACTGAACAAGAAACGACAGTAGAAGTGGTGGGGAAAAATCGTTTACTTTTGCACAAGTTTACTGGCAAAATGGCGGCTATTGAACAGATGATCATCGACAAGGTTATATCGATGCAGCTGATTCACTGATTCATTGTTGCCAATATCAACTGTCAAATCCATATAATAGAAATATATTGTGGATAATATGTTCTGTGTTGTGACATAGTTCTGTTCTGTGGTTGTATTATTATTTGAGTGATTTTTAATGGTTAGAATCTAAATCTAACAACGAATGTGCTTGAAAAATTTCAACCCTTACTCGTATGATAGTAAAATGAATAAATTAGGTAATCTTAAATCATACCAAATTATTTTAATCTTTATAAGTTCGCAACGTTTTCGACGGTACGCGAAGGATGCTTATGTAGTTCAATAATGAATTTTTTCCTATGTCCCGACCTTTAGCACCCTAAAAAAATGGCGGAGGTCATCGAAAATTACCCACAAAACATCAAAGGCCCCAAAAGTGTCGCTTCTTGTTCGGTAAGGTAGATATTCTTTGATACAATCATGGGAAAATACGCCATTTCGAGTTCATAATTCCTACCGGTTATTGGTACACTTATGAAACACAAACATTCAATAATCAGAAAATCAATGTCAATGTTGTCAACATACTGGGTGAAATGAATGTAATTTTCTTTGGTTATACGCAATAGGCAGACTCGTTTTTTTTCTGCTTAACGTCGAAAAATAAAATGACTGACGGAAAAGTTGAGGAAAACGATGGGAACCACGAAAGACTCATTGAAGCTCATATTGCATTATGCTCTGACAGCTTTGTCTCCATTTTCAAAAGGTAATTCGCTAACGTGGCAATATGACGCTGTCACCTTATGAATTCTTGCAACCATAGGAATTATAGTTGAATATTTCGCTTCAATAATTTCAGCTATGGTCCCTATCAGCTCTGAAAACTAGTAGTTCGAATCGAGTCTCTGAAGGCTTTTATGCAATTTTCTTCATTTATACACTGGATATAAAATCAGGCATTTCTGGTATTCTTCAGTATGTGAAGTGCTTTAATTTTCTTTCGAACGATACTAAAATTGACTTGAACTCAGGCTGAATTATGAAAAGTGCGTCTTCATCATTTACCAAAATCTCAGAATATGATCGGAGTGGGGAGAGGAAATGTTACAGTTTCTCCTCATGCATGGTATAATTCAAATTTTTGCCACAAAAGAATTGGATTTGGTTTATCCTAACTTAGTTGTGTACTGAACAGCAGGGAACCCACAAGAAACTATGGAAGGTTTTGGTATCATTGTCTTTCTCTGGTAGGGCATCCTAATCCTTCAATTTTGGGTGAGATTAATTTTGAGTGATATTCATTTTGAATGAGGAGAAGGTTGACATGACGATCCAATGTCTGTTTAGTGGGTCGAATTTGGGACCTTTGAGAAAAATGCCTTCGTTTCCCTGTTTGGCTAGATCAACTCCAAAATCTACACATTTAGCCCGTCAGCCCGCTGCCAAAATGTTTAATGATTTTAAAAGGTATGCCCTTTGGGGTTTTGGTAGTTTTGAATATAATGATCAATGAACAAGCAAAATTTGTGCTAACCCGTGGAATATAACAATAATTTTTGAAGGCAATAAGGGCAATTGCACCTGCCACTTATTGTCAGTTCATCATTGGTCATCACAACTGACCCCTGGAATACAGTTTTTCACTGTAGCTGTCCTGAGTCTTACATTAGTGTTATATGAGAAAAAGTGGTGCATACCATTATAATTATACTGGCGCCCGAGGGCAGTATTGGGTGTTGCACTGAGTATACCGTGCACTCACACCCAATAGCCGTTAGCGGTATTGTATGATCTGGGTAGAGGAGGAAAACACATTTCAGACGGCTACATCCAGTAAATCATTTCTTAATATGACTCCATCTTTATTTAAAACATTGCAAGAAGATCTCCAATTCCTATATCATTTTTCTTGGATTCAACAGGATTTTCCTTTTCGTGGAAAACAAAAGATGAACAAAATACCATCGATTTCGAGAATAAGATACAAAAAACAGTAGGACCAAACCTGTTTTCGCTCGCTCTTCTTTTTGCTTCTGTGCACCTTTTCCTTTATCTCTCTGATGATATATTCCAAAGAATATGAGGATGTTCAATAACAGCAAGAAACATCCTACACCTATTGTTACCGTTAGTGCAGTTGTATAGCTTTGAAAATGACTTGAAGCAAGTTTTCTCAATAGGTTATTTGGATTCTTATTCAAACTTGGTAGGACCATTGTATTATCAGGAGGGCATTCTGTAGTTGTTGCCTGGAACAAAACAATTCGTTTTTATTGGGAGAGAGTTTAGTGTTATAGCTGTTACGGCCTCATCAATCAATGTGTAACAAAACTGAAAGTTTAAGAATGAATCACCTACAGAACTTTTTGAAATACTTTATGTGAATTCGTGGTTTCAAAATAGTTATTAGGCTTGCTAGGGTTATTTGCAAATATTCTTATATTTTCAGATAACTTTATGCGAATCTCAAACGAATGCAATTATGCAAATGTACAGGTTCAAAGGTAAGGGCTACATCTTCCCTGGCTCGCACCCTTACAGCAACCAGCAGAAGTCTGCAAGGGTGCGGCCGGTAGACGTGAATAAAAGTAATAATAAAAACCAGTATTTTTTATGGAAAAAACAATGAAGGGAAATGTTTCTAGGAATTACCTGTAGTAAACTGGTTATATGGCTAACTTAAAGTATTAGCATTAATCTACATAACCCAAATCAGTTTTTGTTGTTTTTAATCGATGCTTGTAGATTTGCTTTGGGTTTGAAAATAAGAAACATGAAACTGTCAAATCTGCGGTAACAGGCAAACACTTTTTACTAGTAGGAATCCACAGGTGACACTTGAATTTGTTGAAATTCAATGTCCTGAAATATAGCAAGTATTGAAAATTATGTAATTATCCATCTAAAAAAATATCAAAAATAACATTGATAAAACAAGGAAATTTCGTGTCCAACGTGGTAAATAATTTAAATGATAATTAGTAGTCTCTATCGATGACAGTTCATCTAGTACAATAGCAATGTTGTTGTGAAGCTGATGTATCGTATTCAACATCATTACCTGTAAGGCTGTATCCGATTTTGGTGGCAGTGGAACTGGCGAAGGAGTTCCTGGTAAGACTGATACAGTTGGAGATTCGGGTAGAGAGGCAACAACTTGGACGAAACGGGGTTTTTCTTTGTACTGCGGTCGGACATAACCTTGAAATACAAAACACATATCTCAGAGATGAAATAGAACTGGTTTGGAATACACAAAATAATCTCTTTCCTGTGTCCTGAAGTACAATGAATTGTGTTGTTCAACCCATCATACCTCAGAATGAAATATGAGGTCAATCAAATGGTTGGAAGGAGAATATAGGTATGAAAATATGGATCTATAACGGATCGACAAGGAATTATATTCCAAGTAGCATCCAGGATTAGAGTAGCATCCAGGATTGAGTAGCTCTACAGAAATGGATTTCGTCGTAAATATACAGGGTGGCCCTGGGTTAAACCGCCAAACGTTCAGGATCGGTGTTTCAGGTGAAAAGGATTTTTTTTTCGCAAAGGAATGTGTTTTCACTTGCTTCGTTTTCGAAATACAGAGTGTTCAACGTTTTTAGAAAAAATCAGTTTTTTATCCTTTATACAAAAACCTTTTTGCTGATTTTGATAAAAACTGGCATGCTTATTTGCAGTAATAAGGGCTTTCATCTGAAGTACTCATAATGAAAATTTCAATTACAGTGACGTCCCAATGGGCATTATTTTTTTATATCAGGACAAATTTTTGTACTCAACTGTGTTTTTGTATGTTTAATTTTGTTAGGATTGAGCAATTATAAATACAATTTTTTTTGTTTGTTAAATTTTTTTCGTATCTAACTTCATTTTTGGTAAACAATTTAAAAAACGTTTCCTCGCATGTGAAACGAAAAAAGTGTCTAAGTAATAGATAGTAGGACAAATTTATTTATTTTAATTTTTTAGGAAACGGAAAAACAAAAATTCTCAAAGCTGCTCAAAATAACCACTATTTTTTTTTACTGCAAAATTCGCACCTGCGAGCGACAGACTCTGCAGCTGTACGGTGTGATCTCTGGTGCTGCTTGAACACTTCTTTCCCGGAGAGTTCCTTCGTCCTTGAAGGGTTCAGCATTAACTTTGGTTTTTGTTGCACCCTATACAAAAATCCATAGGGGTTAAGCCAGGAGATCTCGCAGGTCAAGAAATTCTGACACCCTGTATTTCGAAAACGAAACAAGTTAGGACACATGATAATAGGAAACAAAAATCTTATTTTTGCCTGAAAACCCGATTCTAAACGTTTTGCGGTTTAACCCTGGGTAACCCTGTATAGTAATAAAAGTTGAAATCCCAAATGAATAATCGAGGAAGACTCAAGTAAAGACAATTATTTTATGAAAGTTAATTTAGTTTTTGTGACTTGGTATTGGTTGGGTGAAGGTCAAGATAACTAAAACCACTATGTATCTGTTGCCGACGTTTCGACGTATGTTAAGTCATCCTCAGAGCACTACAATAAGGATTCCTGAACTCTTCTCTTTCTCGGAACTGATAAAATAAAAAAAAATCTGTCAATGACGGAAATAGCTGTTGAAACCGTTTCTGGTCTGACACAACGCTGTAATTTCAATGACTCACCTTCTGGAAGTCTATCTTCCTAATGAGTTGTAGGTGTTGGACAATGTTTCTATTGCTCATTTCTGCAATCGTAATTTGCTGAATAATAACAAAGTCCGACGTCACTTTATACATTATACATTATATCATTCATAAGTCTGTGGATGCAATGATGCATATGATTTCCTTGTTACCAGAAAACATCGTCATAGTCTCGATATCAAGTTGAAAAAATTCAAATTATAATATGAGGTTCAGAAATACATAAAATATAAAAATATGAAAAATCTGTAGGAAGATTACTAATCCTCGTCTACATATACAGTGTGTCCCACTTACCATGCTTCCATGGGTATCTTTTTAATGGTAAGAGATACGAGGTCGGTTAAATGGCACCAAATGTGGAGTTTCTCAAGGCCAACTATAACGTGAAAAAATATCTTGATAAAATCTATTCGTTTCTGTTTTATACGCAATTAACATATTTTGATCATTTTCATGTCTATTGCAAGAGAATTTTGACCCACTTCTGGCGGTCCTAATATGATGATGAAATTTGGCAGATGTTCATAATTCCGGTGACAATGCACTATGGAATTTTTATTGAAGTAAAAAATGATAAATGCCAGCTCCTCCAATATGGCGGACGAGATTTGTGTTTATGGTCCAATTCCATTCAACATTGGTATGTGGAGGTTTTTGAAGTCGGAGATCATGATTTTTTTTGTTAAAATTTATAAATTCAAGATGGCGACTCCAAAATAGTTCTTGTTTTTGTATAAATGGCGATAACTCCGTTGTTATCAACAAAAAACTATTACTGTGACATTTCATATGTAAGAGAAAAATAAGATATTCATAACTAAGTCATAGTGAGCTATGACCTACATTTGAAAAATAAAAGTTGGTGCTGATATCTCAAATTCTAGAAGAGTTGGTATAATTTTCATATTTTTTTCGAAATCTCATTGAAAAACTGCCATGAGAATGTGAAATTCCTTTTCGAATATTTTCATAAATAAAGAAGTTACGGAGGAGAAATGAAAAAGATCAAAATCTGTTTTTTGCGTATAAAACAAAAACGAATAGAATTTATCAAAATATTTTTTCACATTATAGTTGGCCTTGATAAACTCCACATTTGGTGTCATTTAACCGACCTCGTATCTCTCACCATTGAAAAGATACCCATGGTGAGCATGGTAAGTGGGACACACTGTATAGTTGCTGTATCATCAGCAAAACTCACCACATCTCCTTATGGGTCTGATTTCAGTTATTCATTAGGATGAATACTGAAGGGTTGATCCCAGGACTGTACTTTGAGGAACACCATATCTATATCTATCAGTTTAGATGGCTTTCCTCTGATTCCAAAAATTTTAGCAATGTCAGATGATCGAATATTGCCAATGTTGGTTTCGTTTTGTCAACATATTTGCATATTCTGTATGTAGCATATACTATTGAGTAAACCTGTTTTCTATTTTCTTTAAAACCAAGTTGCTTTTTTGATATAATTCTATATTCTGTTGAACTTAGACATCAAGGAGATTGGAAAGTAATTCGAGATATTGTCATTGCTTTCATTTTCGTGCAGTGGTTTGATAACAGAAATCTCAAAAGCTGATGGAAATAGGACAGTTTTTATGGACCAATTTATTACTTAGAACACAGGTTCAATGATGTATTTAGCAATTAGTTCTATATCCCCAGTGGTCACGTGGCTAGTGCTTTTTTAGCTTCAAGGCAAAAGTTACTTTCTATACCTTTTGAATTTACGAGCCTAAAGGTCGCTGATGAATATAAGAGGTCTCTTGACATCTGGATTTTGATATTTATGACCTATTATTTATAATTATAAACTCCAGTTCATAGATGGGCCGTGGTGGCCGTGCTGGTAGAACGTTCGCCTTTGGAGCGAAGGGTCGAGGGTTCAAAGCCTTGCATGGTCATCGGTCTCGAGCATGGCATCACACGTTAAAAGGTAAGGGCTGCGTCTTCCCTAGCTCACACAAGTCTCTCGAAGACTTCTGAGGGTTGCGCATATGGGTGCAATCGGTTGACAGAAATAACAATAACAACATTATTCGTCTTTTGTTATGTTATACTACGTGACTACGGAAACCCTTATGTTTACATCTGTATATTTATGGTTAATGATATTAAGACATAATTTAATTGGCATCATGACTGCTTAGTGCGAGCATTCACTCAGGTCCACCCATTTCTGTTTATGATTTCGAAAAACAGTGTGATCATCCACTCATATTGACTCATCCTGATTTATTGGGTTATTTCAGTCAAATAATATATATATATATATATATATATATATATATATATCTTTTAATTGCTTGGATTGTTTCATTGAAAGTTCGTACTGTTGAAACGTTTTGATCTATGGACATTGAGTACTAGTGTGCTTTGATCAATGAATTATTGGTTTATTTTCCGCTTGCATTACATGTTCACCATAACAACTCTTTGAGTTGTGTTGATGAAGTAATATATCATTTCACGTTTTGCTTCGTGGATACTAATATATACTAATATTTTTTGGTTACTATGCGCATCATAAATTGGTTTCGTTTGGTTTCATCATTGGTTTCAACTATTCTCGACATCCTTTGTATTCAAATAGTCTTGTTTTTCTGTATAATCCATGGTCCCACTCTAATGAGTCTCTGCTTGGTCTCACGTTCCCAGATGAGTTATATTCAGCCGCTCGGAGTGTCTCCAATTGGTACTGGATTCAGCCTATGGAGTCATCAGGAGTTCAGATCCCCGTCTCTGCATGGTCCGTGAGTTTGGAAGAGAAGTTGAAGCGTTAATCTTCTAGGCAGCAGTCCGTGCGGATGATGAACTTGGTGTCATTTTCGATCTGAACTCTGTTAGCGGGTTGGAACCCGTTTATCAAAAACTGATAAAGTATCAGAAAATATAGTTTAGCAGCAGCTGCACAGGAATAAGCCTATACATGGGTGTTTTCTGAGATTGTTGAAGAACTCGTTCTAACGAAATCTTTTCTGAGATCAAGGAATTCATAATGACCTGCCAAGATGGTGTCTTCACTACGATTGTTGTATTACCATCCACGACACTTATTTCATGCTTGGGGGATTGAGTCCGTTGTGTTGTCCGGTGTACTCAGACCATTCAGTACAAACATGGTTGTTCTGATATTAGAATCCCTTGATTGTGAGATGCATTCGCTACTATTGAACGTGAAATTCATACTAGTATCTCGCAAGATGGCAGAAATTAAAGCCAGAATATTGCAGAAGGCTCTTATCTTTAGATCATCACGTCTGCCATGAGTTCAGAATTCTCGGACCCACTAGCTGCCTACCCTATAGTTTATTAGGAAGTGCTTATTGGAGTAATGATGAGGCCAATGCGCCTTCCGAATGGGTCGGTGCGTCGGAGAAAGGGATCTACTGATATGTTTGAATTTCATTTGTTCTGTTTGTATTCTCTTTAAATGAATAAATAATTATCCATCGACCTCATTCATCATCAGCCTTATAAGATATAGAACATATAATGTAACATGAAAGACATCAAAGATATTTCTGACTATGCATTGGTCGATCTTAGTTATTCAGTATGAGAACAGCACGGATGAAAAAAAATCACTACCAATGCCAATTTACCGATTTCACAATTCATTAAGAAACAAACAAGAACAGTGTGTAGTGATGTGAAACTTCGTTTTATTACTTGTCCATTGAGTCCATAACCCCATTACAAACACTCACCGTCATAATATCGTTCATCTTCTTCTTGGAAGTGATGATGTCTCATGGATATCTCATCTTCCTCTCCAGGTCTGTGGAGCTGGGGAATAAGATTCAACCATAATGACATTTTATGTCCTCGATAGTGATCTTTCTTCACAATTCGATTTCCTGAAACGATGAAGATTCTTTCAATGGTACAGATAAAACTCCAACTAGTTACTATAAAGAAAATATTTCACTCGTTTGTTCATGTGAAATTCATTGTCAAGTGTCCATTACTGTTGTCAACTTGCCCTAAAAATGCAGAAGTTTGCATGTCTGAAGTTCAAAGTACAAAAATGTGTGATGTACTTATTCTGTAATTTTACAAACCAATGACTTTGACTTCAAAATGTAAGCACACACCATCTGATGATATGCTTGACTGAGTATGGAATACATTCATTGTATACCATGTATTTGTGTAACTGACTTATTATGGTGATACCCCACTTTTTCTGTCATCATTCAGTGTTCCAGTTGTTTATACATTCGGTATTTATAATACATAATAATTAATTACCTGAATACATTTCCAGTTAAATTTTACAAATCAAATGGAAATATTTTGCAATAAAAATTGTAGATCGTCCGCCGTAAGTAGGTCAACTTCAACCTTTATCTGACTGTGTGTCGTATTCAGACCCAGATTACCCATAAAGTCAATCCAGACAATGGCCTGAGGCGCAGGCTAGAGGAGGCGCAGATAACAAAGAAAAATTAAGAAGAAGTTTTTTTCGATAATTCGATGGTAAAACCGAAAACACCACGCGCCTAAGACGGAGCAATGACTCATATCACTCACCTGAAACATCCACGTCCACGCCGGCCGTCCCTTCTTTTCTACTGCCGTTAGTATTGTTACGTTTTCTCTCTATATTCTCACGCGTCATTTAATAGTATATTTTTCAACAAGAGATGTAAATACTGTTTTTTCGTGAGGTGAGAGTTTGTCCTCGAGCAAAGCGGAGCGAAGCGAGTGTGGCAATCTTACAAACGAAAAAAACCTGTATTTCATTTCGAGTAGGAAATGCTATTCTTCCTACGATAGATGTTGTTTATAAAATACTGGATTACAATTTTTAGAACATATTCCTAAACTGTCAAACGACGTGACGTTCTTTTGCTGATTCAAGTGCCAAGTAGTGAGATTAACAACTGTCATTAGTGTCAAAACTCCATCAACTTGTTTTAAGTATATTCCCATCGGGTCGCATGATAATAATCATTTGTTTCATTTTCGTCTAGAGTGAAAAACTATCACTTTCATGTAGGAAACCTGGTTGAAAATTGATCATTTCCATATACATGAGTGGAAAAATATGTTTACTTTTGACTCAATGTATAGTGTATAGGTTTCGTTCGAGTTGGCACATGAGAATGTAGAATGTGTGAAAGAAAACAAACCATTGAATGAAGATTGTTCCTCGTATATTGTAGAACAAATTGTGTGTGACTCTGGTTCAATGAAAATATACCATCACCTTCGCTGACCGACTGTTGCACAATAGAACAAAAAACACGGTTGATTAGCTAAAAGCTACAATTGTTTCAGAAGTCAGGCAGTGTTACAAATAACTGGTCAGTGCAAGTATTACAAAAATTAGCCTGTGCTCATTCCCTAAGTAAACAAATATGTTCAGTATGAGAACATCGATGCAGTGACTCTAGTAGAAGTTTTCAAGTCACTAATAAAGTTCTTCAAAGAGCTCAGAGATCAGTTTGATGTGTATAAAAAGAAAGATTTGAATTTTTGTGAAACCAAATTATGTGAACATAATGACAGACGTGAGGTGACACTGCAAGCTGACGAGTTTCGAGCTGGCGAAGTTTGCTTCTCAGGAAGAGACAACTTCGGAGTGAATACATTCCTGCTAATAATTGACAAGTTGAACAAGAATTCAAAATGAGAATGGATGCCTATGAGGAATTCACTGAAAAGTTTTGTGCCATAATAAAACTTTTGGATTTGACAACGGAGCAGCTCGAATTTTAAAGTAAAAAAGTTGTTGCACTTCATACGGAGGATTTGGTGCTATCGATTTTTGATGAACTGGTCCATCTCAAATCATACTTCGCGGCAAACAACATTAACGTAGGAAAGAATATTCCATTATCTCTGTACAAATGGCTCAATAAAGAGACCCCGAAATAGAAATTTTGCTGAGGATGTTTGTTTGTACACCAGTTACGAACGCATCAGCTAAGAGGTAAGTACCTACCTACAATATAATGAACGGTTCAGTCAAACCAATCAATTTCAAATTTAAGACATTTCAAGTGATGGAGCAATTCTATAATAATTTTTTCAATTGCATTACAATTATTATAATTTTTTTTACCTTACTTTTAACTTTCTTCAATAACTTTCCTAAATCTGCTTTTATGATCGTTCATTCATTGTGTTTTTTTGTTTGTACGATGTTTTTATATTTTCATTTAAGGTCATTGTCCTGTTTGAAAAGGATCAAATAATACCATAGATCAAACGAAACTTAGCGTTCTTGCTCTTCTGAACATTGAAAGTGATATTACTAGATCTTAGGACTTTGATAATAAGAAACAGTTATTTGCTTTGGCCAAGGCCAGAAAGAAGTTTGGACAGTGATTTTGTACATATTAAATATTCCGATTGTAATATTTATAAATAGATAACTAATTTCAACAAGTAGGCAGCGGCATTCTCAATTTATTTCTTTATTATTATCTATTCATCATTAGGATAGACAATTATGTTCCATTACAAGTATATGATAGTTGAAGCCCTACTTTGACAATAGTTGGGAATTACCTTCCTTCCTCCTTAGGGCGTACTTTCAAGTTTGACTTAGGACGTAAAAAGGTGCTAGTCCGGCCCTGGTCGGATTACAATCAGATGTCGGTGGCTGACCTGGAAGATTGGTGGACAGTTGCTAGGACACTTGACGAAAGGGTACAAGGTGTTACACACGTACATTTGTATAGAGACGATATCGGTCATAGTCATCGTTGAATCAAACATCTGTCCATAGGTTCTTCACATTTGTGATGGATGTTTGTTATACTTCTCCTACCAGCGATTACTTTTACGTCATCAGATACATAATCATATCACTTACTGGTTTGTTTGAAGGTTGTAGACGATGGAGTTCCTTGATAACTTTCATTTCGGAGTTCCATCTTCCTAATGGTTGGAAGATTTCTACTTCTTTCAATTTTTCACTACGTTTCAATTACTTGAATCTGCAATCAGTATCCACCTGAAGACGATTGCAGATTCAGGCAATTGAAACGTAGTAAAAAATTGAAAGAAGTAGAAATCTTTCAACCATAAAGACGACGGAAGTCCGAAAATAAGTATTCACCTGAAGTCAATTGCAGATTCAAGCAAATGAAACGTAGTGAAAAATCGAAAGAAGTAGAAATCTTCCAACCATTAAGACGATGGAAGTCCAAAATGCAAGTGATCATACTACGTACTGATATAACGGTTTTTATAGATGCATTCCATTGAAAATTCGAGCATTATTTCCTACACATCGTCTATTCTCAAACTATGTACCTACAACTGATATTATCCCTTGGAAAGTATAAACAATTTTCGAAAGTTGTCGAATGATTCAATGAGGTCGAAATCGATAACCAAAGATATGCGTAATCTGGGAATCAAAAGTAACCAAGGAATTGTTGTTGTCAGCAAATGATCTTCAATAATTTCAGAATACTGAGAAAATCGTATCTTTATAAAAACCTGCAATAATTTCTATAAAAAAACGGATAAAAGTATATTGAACTTCTTGATGCAACTCTGAACCATGAAATTGCTCAGCTACTCAGAATGTCTTCTTGGAATCAGCTCACTTTTCAACGAAATGGTGGTACAAGTTTCGGAGGGCAATATCTATGGGAGATGGATTGGAAGGCGAGGATCAGTATAATGGCCGCTGGATCTCCTGATTTATTACGGTTAGACTTTTTTTGTGGAGGTTTTTGAAATCCAAAGTTTATATCAATTGTAATCATAGATGCGTATGTCGTGCAGTAATTCCACAAATGTTGAGAAATGTGTGAAATCATTCCTAAAATCTCTTATACTTTCATTATGTTTTGTACAAAAAAGTCATCATGATTTACACTTATTTTTCATTAAAACTTCCACTACAGTTGATCGATTCTCAATTACATCACTACGATGGTTTGTGATTGAATTCCCTTGAAAATGATGTATCACAAGTATGGTTTTTCCTTTTCAAAATTTTGAAGTATTGGGTGCTGGGAATGAGCACTATAATAATGTATTCGGTGGAATAGTTCCCTCTAGAAATAAAGATATACCGGTTTGAGCGATTTTCTATATATTCTACGACTTCGGAGGTGAGGGGGGTAAGCAATTTCAGTTGAGACACACTGTGGTCTTGATTTCTGAGCGATTTTCGAAGATAGTCATTATCTTACCTATTTCCAAATAAAACTGATTGATAATGTCGTAAGATTCCCAAAACGGCAAGCTGAATTCTCGTTCTTTTTCTATCCTGGATAATCTGACTCCTATCTGTGATGTATTGGTGCTCGCACTATTAGGATCCCTACAAATACAGAGAATGTGTATTAATTAGCTTCTCCGCTTCATTTCATATATTATTTACTATCCCCATGAACAATGAAAATTTCAAAAATGAATTGAACATTATAATACAAATTGGCAATAATAATAATTATCCTTTACATTTAATCAACAGAATTTACAACCAACATTTAACAAAATCTCTCAATATAAATCTCACTAATTCCTCTTCCAGGAATAAGTATGTTTCAATTCCATATCTAGGCAACGTTTCATACTCAATAAAGAATATTTTTCAACAATACAGCGATGACCTAAATATAAGTTGTTATACTATTAACACACTTTCTAAAAAACTAGTTAATAACAAAGATAAACTTAATCCTTTCGAGAAATCAGGTATATACGAGATATCTTGTTAACAACCAAATTGCAATGCCAAATATATTGGACGAAGTGGGAGAAAAATTAAATTATCACTAGAGTTAAAGAACACAAAAAAATTATAGATTAATATACTGATAAATTCCAAAACTCCCCCTTTGAAGAAATTGATTCGAGTAGTTCTTTCGCTCACCATATTTATTAATTCCCAAATTTTTTTTAATATTGACGATAGTTTAAAGGTCTTCCACCATGTGAAGAAAGGCTGCTTAATGAATATTTTAGAAATTTTCGAAATCAATTCCTTAATAAATAATAACTCTTTTATATCTTTAAATGAACAAATTAACTTTGTTTGTATCCCTTTTTTCAATTCACTAACCTTCTAGATTGTTACAATAATTTTTCAGAATTGTTTAACTGACATTGGTGTTCCTTCTTACCAGATATCACGCATTATATCTTATAATCTTTAAGCTTTCGTCCCATAGAGGTCACGGTCACATGTGTCTAATTGTAAAACAGTTATCTGCTTACCGTTTTAACGAGAATAATTTTTTAGCCGATAGATGGCGCTAGATCTTCAATCTTTCACGTAAAACTTTTACCCAACCAATCAAATTTCTTTCTTAAGCGTCTGTAAAACAAACCAAGTAAGTTGGTGGGTTTTGTCATGATCATTTTTATAATTTCTCAGTCTTTGAGCCTAAATGAGTGGAAATTCCCCCCTTAAGGGCGTGCTCACTAGCGTAGCCTATGTAGTTTGGTTTACGAACAATATTTCAATTTTTTAATGTATCTCCAACTTGTATAACTGAATGTAAGTAATACCATACACCATTTTGTTAAACTTCCAATATTTATATTTCACTTCAAATTTTAACAATTATTCAATTTATTGTAGATTCTTCTCGACTGAAGATGGGTTTTTCTGAACCCGAAACATGTTTCGCCTGTTTGTGAAACCAAACATTTTTTAAATTTTAAATTTAATAAACTTGTGGAGATGACTTCGAGATTTATTCTAACATAAAAAATATATTATTGAAGATATTACGTAGGTGCTTTTCATCCTCACAGTATAAATTCCTTTATAAGTTGGGTAGAGTTGATGAGTTCCTGATTATTTGAATAAATTGAGAAATATTTTCTCAAGAAAAATATGACGAAGTTTCAAGTCATATTAACTTCAAGCTCTGATATCCTGAAGAATTTTGATAAACAATTTTTGCACGAGTTGCATACAACATTTTTTATACGTTCATGCAAAAAGCAAAAAATGATTTATTGAGGTGCGGCACTAGGTGTAGGAAAATGAAAAGCGCAACTTGAATACTTTATTATTAATATCGATTTGCATTGAAACAGGAACTAATACGTTACGAACAATTTAACTCAAACTTTATTTTTACCCTCAATGTTGAAAGTGAATGAACAATTGGTGCAATTTTCAATATGAATATTTCGTAGTGAAGTACCTATTGCCAATCTCACAGAATATCTGCTAAATATGTAGTAGGCTTAAACGTTTATGTTCGTCATGATGACAGCACGTTGAAGTAGAATGACAGATGAGTGCAATAAAAACTTTATTACACTAGTGCAATAAAGAACTTCTTTTTCCACTGAATATAGTTCAATAAAGTTTTGCTTTTTGCATGAATGTAGAAAAAAACTTTTGAGAATGTGTCAACTTAGGTAATTATGGTCAGTGACGTATTTTTAGCTTTAGGGTGCCCAGCAAGGCAAAGGAAGAGGGAATCTGATTCCAGCCTCACTTATTATAATAATAATGACATCGCCATTATTTCCGTATGTATGCAATACCATTATATCGATGGTAACAAATCTACAATACTACAAATCAAGCATCTCTAGAAGATGTTCTTCCACTTAACCCCTACTCACTGACGTCACTGACTATTATTTCCGTCTTATAGTGTAATAAAATGATTTCTCTCGCACAACTAAAATGGCATTTAGAGTACTAATATGTTCCGCTCTAATTGATTGATCATTCATAAATTGTTTAAATACCCACACAGCACACAATATCCATTAGATATCCAATGGATAACCCAATATCCACTGAATATCCAGTCCATGAAATATATCCAATGGAAATCCATTGAATAAATTCTATGGATATTGATTAAAAATCTTGTTTTGTATATTTAACTGATAATATATCGAAAAATTATATGGAAAATAGTTCAGAAGGAAGCTCTAATATATATCTTCAACGCAAAAAAAAAATCTAAATCTCCAGGTATTCATCCAATGGATATCTATTGGATACCAATACATTTTCAGTTTGTAACCTCGATTTTTCAAATGATCAAAAAGAATACTGATTTTGCATTATTTAATTATCATCCATCATCCATCGTCCGGAGTCCAAGTCACCTCAGGTTTACCATTCTAATTGTTAATGGAGCGATTTTTTTATTTGGTCTGTAGTCCTTAGCTAAGCATTATGGACTAAACACTTTGATGTCGGTTCTACATGTGAGAGAGAGATGCCAGACCGTACGTAAATCTGGAGAGTTGTCGAAGTCGAACACAACACGAATTGAAGCGAACGAAGAGATTGTTTTGTTGTGATGTGTTTATTCTATTATGACTGGCAATAGTGAAAGTTGAGAAAAGCAGTGTGGTTTTTTATTGTTTTCGCTGTTTTGGTGGATTGGACAAGGTATGTTTCTTTGCTAAATCTGAATATTTTTTCGTTCCGAATATTTTATGATAGGTAGGTATTCATGATTGATTGCATTATATCTACCTAGTAGCATTGTGGACATTGTGGTGTCAAAATGTGAAATATATATCTTGTTGTTTCGTTTTCGTCTTCTAGACGTGTCTACGAGAGACCTTCGTCGCTTGCTTAATAGTACCTAGGTACATTATACCTCCGGTAAACCTTGTACAATATTGAAACTGGTGATAGACCAGGTCATGACTGTTCAGAATATTGGAATTTCACCTCGGTAAAAATATCACTGTTTTCGAGATAATGGACATTTTAAGAATTTCTGGAAAATCGCTACCTAACCTTGGATATTTGAGTGCCATGTATACAAATTAGAACGAATCCAAATATCTTTGCTGCTGAAGATAACTGATGAGTGATGTTTCTAGACGTAAAGAACAGATTTTCAGAAAGTGGAAACATTTTTCAAGAAATGAAGGTAAAATGGCAGATTTGAGTTTCATCAATTTTTTTAAAAAATGTTTGACATTATTATCTGAAAGAAACATAACCAATTGGAAGTGGACATTCATTTCAAAAGAATGCACATTTTGTCAAGACTCTACCATGGTATAAAACAAACTATAATTATTTTTGAAAGAAGTGGTTTCCATTGAACTAGGCGTGGTTTTAATTTAGGCTTCTATCAACTTTTATTCAAGAACAAAAAGGAAACTACCCAACAGCAAAACTACGCCATAATCACACTCGACTCGCGTTTCGCCAACAAAGTTAGCATCTTCAGAAGCTAAAAGTAAGCTTTTAAGATTTTAAGATTGTGACGTAGTTTTGGTGTTTGGGTATTTTATTTTTTTTCTTGAATTGTATTTACACCAAACGTTTCAAAATATTCATTTATTTGATCAACTTTTATACTTACGCCCAAAAATTATTTTATTTAGATTTTATCAAGATAAAATGTGGAAATAATTATTGATAATAAAGAATAGACTGCTTGGTGGCATTAAATAGTATGTCAATAAAATTAACTTTTCATGTAATTAGGCCTGATAAAATTATCGAAATGAAATGTCGATTATCCGACATGGCACCGATTAATACAAATTCTTGTGATAAATTCCAGATTCCAACCAAGTTTCAGAGACCGACAGATATACAGGGTGTAACCAAATAAGTGCAAACTTTTTTAAGAGATAAATCCTTGTCAAAAATTAAAAACTTTTATTTGAACAACTTGTGACCTCTATCGTAGTTTTTTGAAATTATTCCGCTTCTTCCATTTAGTGGTATTTATTTCTTTGTCATGCCATACATACATTATACTCCCCGTGAATATGCGCATATGCACAACATTTATGGTGAATGTGGAGGTAGTGCTACTGCTGCAGCAGCGCTTTATGCAGAACTATATCCGATTGCACAATGCCGCTAATAAAATCGCTGATTTGGGGGCTATAACCTATAACGCATTCTAAAAGGTTCTTCTTGAAAATATGTCGTCTCTGCGAACGAGTGGATGGAAAATAACATTTTTGTAATATTATTCAGTGCGATGTTGAATAATCGTTATTGTGGTTTATAGTGTATGTTGATTTAAAAAAAACGTTGAATTAGTATTTAGTTCATTACATCACATTGAATGCTTCTAAGCAGTTGATTCGTTAATACTCATAATTATTTAATCGTTTCATCTTGATAGGATAAAAATAAAAGACATTACTGTCAAAGTTTAATGGAGTTGATTTTAGCTCAGAATTCTAATATTATCGAAATTCTACTCCTTCTAAAAATAATGATCGTATGTTTTATACCATAGTGAAGCCTGGACAAAATGGGCATTCTTTCGTAATGAATATCCAGTTCCACTTGCTTATGTTTTTCCAAACAATAATGTCAAACTGTTGTTAAAAAAATTGGTGTAACTCAAATCTGTCATTTTACCATCATTTCTTAAAAAATTGTATTGTTTTCTGAAAAACTGTTTCATACGTCTGAAAGCATCACTCATCAGTAATCTTCAGCAGCAAAAATATTTAAATTCGTCCCAATTTGTATACAGGGCATTAAAAAATCCAAAGTGAGGTAGTGATTTTCCAGAAATTAAAAAAAATGCTCATCATCTCGAAAACAGTGAGATTTTTACTAAGGTAAAATTACGATATTCTGAACAGTCATAATCTGATCTATCACCAGTTTCAATATTGTATAAGGTTTACCGGACACCCTGTATATAGAAAAGTATCAGCAGGACTATCAAAGGATTATCAAGAAAGAAAATGTTCTCCTAGTCAATACTGTCACATTATATCAGAAGTAAGTTAATTTTTTATTGTTCCAATGATTGATTGGTATATTGTGTCATTGAATATTTCAGAAGCAGTTATCCTGAGTCCAAATGCAAAAAGGGTAGAACAAGATATCAGAGCGATGAAAAATGCCTTGGCAAGAACGATGAATCATAGTAACCAGTAGGTAAGTGCATTTCAATTTTTGTTTCTCGGTCTTCAAGGGTATATTTTGAATAAATAAAATAAAATCACTTCATTAATGAATTGGTGCACTCAACAAAATTTTTTAATTTGAAAAACAATTTTGTACCTTCCAAACGAACTGTGCAAGCTTTTCTATTTGAAATACATAATCACTCCCAAATTGTGTGAATTTTCTTTGGAATTGATAAAAATATATTAATTTCATTTGCTCATTGGCCACTATTAGCTACAGTTTCGGTGAAACTGTATTAAAAATTAATTGTTTGGTACACCAAGCTCTGACCTTGATAATTGATAATATATTTTTTTACAGAAAGAAGAATCTAGAATAGCTGAGCTGGGTGATATAAAGTTGTTATACTTGTTAAAGTGATTTCATTGCACAATTGAACAACAAAAGAAAAATTCTTGTAAATATTACACACTGTACTTGCAATTCATTCGCTTGGTTTGTCTATATTTTGAGTAAAGTATTTTGTATCATTATATTCCATAGTATTATTTCTTCATGTCAAAATAATACCAGTGTTATGAAAAATTTCATTTCATTTGTTCCTTCTGACTCACCAAAGTCTGAGTCCAAGATGAGATTGTCCACCATGGGGATATCTAAAAAGGTAATAGATAAGTTTTAGTTAAATGGAAAAAATGTTGCGCAAAAGAAAAGCCATTTATATGGAAGTACGTTTTCAAATAATGTGAAAACTAAAATTATATTTGGAATTTTCATACCTCCATATGTAAATGGCCCTTCTGTTGCGCAAGTTTTTACCCGCATTTAACCAAAACTGTATCTATTTCCTTTTCAGATATCCTCGTGGTGGACAACCTTATCTTGGACTCACTGTATAACTAATGGATATCCCAAATGTGAATATAAGATATCCTATTGATATCTATGGGATATCAACAAGATATCCAGTGGACATCTTCATGGACATCCATGAGATATCTCCTATATCCTGGATATAGGATATCTATCTATATCTAGTGGATATACTGGATATCCATAAATGATATTAAGGTAACAAGGCTTAATGTCATTTCATTTTGGCATTTCAAAAAGTCATCATTGAAATCATGCAAGATTTTGATACTCCCAATGTTATATCAGCTGCAGCTATAAGTTTGAACTTGCTTCCGGACAGATCTAAAATCCGTTATTAAAAAATAGGCAGTATTATGAGTGGCAAAACAAAGTACATGTTCAAGGTGCAGAAGAAACGGTGTTGCTGGCGTATTTCGCAAAACTCTCTGAGGAATATTCCATTTTACGAGCGACTTTAGAAATGAAGGAAAAAGTGGAAATTGCCAAATACGGCTCCTTAATACGTTTTATCAAGAAGAAAAACGTTGGATATAGAGCAAAGAAATCAAAAGTATTAACAAGAAAACAAGTCATCGAATTTGTGCGTACTGCCCCAGACGAGGAGTTTTTGATGATGAAAGTGGCAATGAATTGTACGGTACAGCCCTACGGCATTCATTTCTCCTCTAGAATACCTCAACATTATTACTAATGAAGATTTCATATAAAAATGTCTTAATCTTCAATGATACGATATAGTTATTTTCCTAACAAGTGCGCCAAATGTTACTTTTCCGCACGCAAATACAGTAAGGCGAACGACGCGAAGCGGAGTTCGTATAAGTTTTTGCGTGCGGAAAAGACACTTTGCGCACATGTTGGGAATAAAATTTTTATACGAGATTCATATCAGATAGCAACGAATATTAAAAAATTGTAACTTATTGAATAATTCTAATTCAAACTTGATAGAAAGGACCATACAACGAACAACTACTTAAAATTAAAGACTTTAATTATTTGTTTGTAATATTTATAACGAAAGAACAATTATTGACATTTTACAAATTCATTGCAGATCCGGTCAGTTCATTTAATGAATGACTTGTGGTACGGCTTGATGAACACTGACTTAGGGCAGAAGGGCAGTTAATAATATGGCTTGATGAAGGTTGATTTACCTCAGGACAGTTGTTCAAATAGGTCGATGAAGGTTGAGAAGGGCAGCCGTTCATGTGGCCTGATATATCGGGAAATACGATTGAAAGGTAAAGGGGAATACACTTGCAACGGCTTCTCATATTGCATAAAATAGTCTACAGCAACTAAACTAAATATGAATTTTCCATACCAGTGAGATTTTTGAGTAGTTTTACTTTTCCGCACTCAGTGCGGAAAAAAATCTTATCGGCACGGGGTACGGAAAAGTGTAACTTTACGCACGCAAATGTGTGCGAAAAACTCTTTGAAAACATTATCATGCCAACTCCATTCATCAAATACATCACTATGGTTACTACTTGGTTTCAGTGGTTTAAAGTCTGGTTTGTCAATTGAAACTGTAATGGACATGAGAGAAATCAACTAAAAAATACAGTCTTGTTGTTTCAATACGAGTTCATAGAAAATGTACGGTTTGTAGCGTGTAGAATCTCGTATATTAGTTATTGATCCGATTGATAATTGAAATATTTTCAACTGACAGTACATTCATGGCAAACATGAAGTTACGGTAATTTAATACTTCATTCAGCATGTGGAATAAATGAATATTTTTTCGTTTTGTGAAATTACGCATCCTTTGCAAAAAAACATAATTCCATCAAATGCAAATAGTTTATTGATTAAAGTTTCTCCAAACCAACGCGGGAACGCGAGACGGGAGCGGGAGCGGGATGAATGCGAGACTAAAATTCAATAGTGGGATATGTAAAAATACATACCGTCGTGATTATTCGTGTTCCAAAATGCAGGAAAGCAGAGAAGTTTATATGGTTTGCTTCATTTACTGTTTTTCTAGCAATTTGCACGGTTCCCATGTTTCATTCCCGCTCCCGCGTTCCCGCTTTGGTTTGGCGGAACTTTATCCTTTCGACGGCAATCATCGAACAGAAAATGAATCAAAAGTCTCTTATGACTCCCAAATCACACTTGACATAGGCTTATTTTCACATGAAACATTGCAAAGTGTTCTAATAGAAAAACTTTGCCAGGTGTGGGGCTGGTGCGATTTGGTAGAATTATTTTCTGTTCAATGCTTGCCGACGAAACTCCTATAGTATTGAAATTAGCGAGAGAAATGTTGATAGTCGTAAGGATCAGACCATAATTTCGGTAATACTTTGTAAAGTGTGGAGGGGCAGCAAAGCTCCCCAATAATAGATCTTATAATCAAAGATCGATTTCACCCCAAAATGTAAAGGAATTCGCGAAATTAAGAAATCCTATCGTGAAACTAATAAAAGATGATGAAATAACAAATGTTTTCATATTACAAATATATTTGGATGCCATATGTTTCGGGCGAAGTGCACCTGCACGCAAACTACCCATTTAAAAAGATATAAATGTCGCGATAGTCAAGATAGTGATAGTTAGGTTTTAGATGCCGATCAAAGTCTTACCTCAGTGCATTTTCCAAGTGAGTTTTTCACTTGCACAAGAAATTAACATGTAGTATCAGTTACAGTTTTTTCCTACCGTTTATAGTATAAAAAAAAGTATTGTCCAAAGTGTTTGTGTGTGACACCTGTCGACTAATTTGTGCAGTCACCGCCGAGAAGGGTTTTCATTCAAAACCCCCTGTCGAGGTGTTTTCTTCTACACGACAAATTCTCTCAGTTGAGATAGTTGTCAACACCTCACCTGAATGTATTTCGGATGTAAGTAGTTTTACCCGCTACGATTGTTAATAAATCATTCCTAACGAGACGAGCCCCGGCGTTTTCGCACATGTTTTTCGTAACTCTCAAGATATCGAAGCCATCAGCTGATGTTTCCTTTTTGGACCGAGCGACAAATGTAAATATGTTTATTTGACTTTATTTTGCTAGACATGAATAGAATCACCCTGATTTGTTAGTATTTTGTGAAATATGCATAAATAAGGTCCTCATGACAATTAAAATATTGATAACAAATTCCTTTGTTTTCAAAGAGTAAATAACAGATGTTAATCCTCGAGTTCGTATATATAGTGTTTTTCATACACAAGGCAGTATATGCCAGATGTTCCAAGCCTTTGAGCTTTTTGAGATTGTTATTGTTGTTGTTAAAATTGTTATTTCCGTCATCCGATTGCACCCCTACGCGCAACCCTCGGAAGTCTTCGAGAGACTTGTGTGAGCTAGAGAAGACGCAGCCCTTACCTTTTCACGTGTGATGCCATGCACGAGACCGGTGAATCGGTGGATCGAACCCACCCGATTAGTCTAGTGTCAAAATAAGAGTGCGCTGTCTCGTCAACGTATCGTTTCGTGTGTAGCACCATATACAGGGTGTTCCACAAAAGTGAGTTGAATTGGGATCTCTGACGTACACGCAATGTACTTCCTATCATACTTACATCACAATCCTTGTTAAATGGACTACAGCATGATGCAGGTATAACACAATATAGCGTATGATACACGTGTATCATGAATTCCAAAGCATTTGCTTTAAAGGTCCAGTTTTTCCTTCATAAGGAACTTCTCCTAGTTTTCAGCTTTGAGTTAAGACCTTTAGATGAACTTGAAGATTGAGTGTTCGTATGTGGGGTATGTGTTTGACCTTGAGATAACATTGTTAATAGTTGGGAGTGATTGCATACCCGGTATTGAAGATTTTGGTTCGGTGCTGTTTTTTTTTCTGATATTTGTGAGTGATCTTCATGTACAGCTTTCAGGTGTACTCTCTACAAACCATTTGGTTTGTGAAAAGTACGTACAAAAACTGTTTGAATATTGGAAAAAACAACAAAATCTTCATTACCGTGTACCTATGCTATCACTCCCAACTATCAACAGTCTTCTCAAGGACGAACAAGTACCCTGCATACAAACACTTAACCTTCATCAAGGTCATACAACTGAATTTCTAAAGTTTTTCAAGGACAATTGAAGGTCATAACCATATATTGGTACCTATGCCCCGGTTATTCACCTGAAGTTCACTAGAAGGTCACTGATAACGTCATGGTGGTGTGGTGTGGGAAGGGCGCAAATCTCCTACTGCAGTTCCCATGTCGTCAGCAATACGTGATACGTATATGAGTGCATTTGAAGCACTTTCAGCTTTATGGGTAGGCTGATCTGCGTCGTGCTATTAAACACGTTGCGTATGCTTCAAATACTCTCACTCGAGTTGACGTTCCAGATTTTGTTCCCAATCCGAAAATTTCAAAGCGTTCATATATTTCAGTACGCAGTACGCCAGAAAATGCAAAAGAACTGGTATAAGTAGACAACTATTCTATAATTGGGAATTGGGAGTGTTATTCATTTTCACCATTGTTCAAAGAGAAATAAGATAGCTAGTCAATGCCTGTGGAATCGGTATTGGTCCCAAACGCGAGTGTCATCTAGCGTGATTAGTTACAAACATGAATATCTGACGTCATTTTAGTGCAGTATTCTTCAAAAAAACCCTGGTTTTCATGCTGTACCATTGTTTCAATCAAGTTACGACATGACTTGGAGGCCACATGACTGAAGTTGCGACCTGACTGGGAGCCCAGAGTACTAACGTCGTCTCCCATCGGATTCAATCGATTTCCCATATGATTGTCCTACCATCTTATTACTTTTTCCACAATGGTTTTACCTATTCGCTCTCAACACTGAAAGTTTTGCTTCAAAGTAATTTCTGAAATTCAATTTCTACTCACCCAGATGAAACGAAGTTGCTGATATAGTGAATTAGTGTTTTAGACATAAAAACGTCGTTGTGGTTGTACTGGCCAGCTCCATTGAAAGGTAATCCAAAAATATATGGAATATCGTCTCCTTGAATACTACCAAGTCTCTGAAATGAAATAAAAAGTTTGCCACATTTTGACTACCACGAGAAATGATCACCCCAACACTTTTCCTGAATGTTCGATGTGGCTCAAAGATATTCTATCAGTAAGATATTTGCAATGTTCTGTACCACCGAGTTTATAGTCTATAAAAATATGAACGGATTTGAATTATCCAGCTACTTTTGCAGAACCTCATTCTTGAAAGGTGGTGTTGCCATATATTCTGAACAGGGATTGAAATGTAAACAAATTGATTTCAAATGGTACTGTGTTGAGAAAGATTTTGAGATTTGTGGCCTATCTAGCAAAATAAGACATTTTAACATATAACCGTTCACATAGCGGAAACCTTGATGTCTTTATGGAAAATATTTGAAAGTAGAAGAGCAGCTATATTCACTATATGAAAATATCACTTTAACTAGAGATTTCATTACTGACTCCACTATCAGTTCCAGATATTGTGCAACTTCCAGTAAGCTAGCAAATATTTTAGATAGTTTTATCATGGTACCAGTAGTGAACAGGCCTACGAGAGTCATATATCATGCAGCGACTATCATTGATCATATAGTCACTAACGTAGTTGATCCGGCAGTGTGTGTCATTGACAGTGATTTGTCTGATTACCGCAATGTGAGTATTGTTCGAGATTCCTGAACAGGATTCTGAAAATTGTAAAAAAAACTTTTCAATTCCGAAGACGCGTCAAACTGCCAGCTATTCCTAATTTCAATAATAATCTCTCAAAAGAAAACTGGAACAAGATTCTCAAATACTCATACCTTGAGCAAACTTCAATTCATTCATGTATATTTTTCATTTCGTTTCATTCCAATATATATTTTCCTTTGAAAAAATATTTTGATAAGAATAATGACAGTAACAAAAATTGTATTAACTGATGGAATCAAGAGATCTAGTATCAAACTGAAAGATTCACATCTTGAAAATATTGTCCCCAATTAACGATTCAGTACAATATAATCAAAAAGAGAACATGAAGTTTTATTAACAGATTCAAAGAAGAGATTCTACCAAAATAGAATCGCTAATTTTTACAAAACGGCCTGGAATGTGATATCTGAATTTAGCAACAAAAAATTGTTCTCCCTATTATTATAAATGGAGGTGAAATGACTTATGAAGACTTCATCGATGTATTAAACTCACTTAATGATCTTTTCATAAATACTCCGTTACAATACAAATAAAATTGTGAATAACGTAATACTTCCAATGATATCATGGTAGTTATGAATGCGTAATAATTTTTTCTTGAACCCTTCGCAAGTTTCGAACTGATATCAAGATTCGACTTCCGGCAGCGGTAGAGGTCAGATGGCGGCCTCGTGGTGGAAGTCAGGTTAATGTGTTGTAATGTATGCCGTCTAAAAAACGTGCATTCACCGAAGATTTGAGTGTTTGTGAAGTCCGCCGTAAAACCATAGCGTAAAGGTTATGGTTAAAACGTGCCAGCAAAAATTTAAGAAAAGGTCAATATAATATGGGATGCAGCATTGCCTAGAGCAAGACTCTGCATTCCCCCGATACAGCGTCGCTGTCTACGCCGGTTAAAGGCCGGATGGGAACGGACTTCTCGCAGCGAGGCATGTCCATATAGCGCCGAAAGGAAGCTCACGGACAAAAATTAAGAGAGAGAGAGAGAGAACTGATATCAATATCAAAATAAAAACTAAAAAATAAGCATTCCTCTGGGCATGATGAAATTCCTTTTTTTATAATAAAGTATTGTTTAGAAAATATCATTGAACCTCTCACAAACTTAGTAAATTTGTCCTTTCTGAGTGGTGAGTTTCCCCAATGACTGAAAGTTGGAAAAAAACATCCCCATCTTTAACTATGACTATGACTAATTATCGTCCAATTATTGTAACATCAGGTTTTCCTATTTGATATTCATTTCGTTACCAACTTTTGTCATTTTTGTATAGATTCAATATTTTCACGGAAAACCAACATGGAATTTGATTCAATCGTTCCACTAATACTACTATCACTGATGATGCTTTTTTTGAGAAGGTCATACATTTTATGGAGGCAGGCGAGTGCTCTGCTGGATTTTTTTCGTGATCTCAGCAAAGCATTCGACTGGGTCAATCTACCCAGCGAGCACAAAAACATCTCATAGATGTTAAAAGTAGGAGTTTTTGAGACATCAAACCTCCACTGCGATGTTCTGTTCATACATGAATAGAACGTGTATGTAGGTGCAAATGTCCGCCGTACGCGGCTATTTTTAGAATGTTCCTGGGACATCACAAAAGGAATTTCTTTCACGTTTTTTTCAAAGCCTGTTTAAGGACACAACATAACATTTTCAAACCTTTTCGCCTACATTGAATCACTGTATATAAAACATTTTTAGAGATGTTCCAGGGACATCACAAAATGCACTTTTATTTCGTTTTTTTGTCATCGAGTGTACAAATTAACAATAGTCGAAACATACAGAGGACACTGGGGCGATTGATAAAAAAATCATCGATGAAACTTATTTTAATTGGAACCAAGAACACACATACAAATTAAAATTGAAATATTTTTTGTGTTTATACAATTTACTTATTCCAAAATATAAATATCACTAACACTGGTTGTTGTCTGGTTTAACTGTATTTAAACAAAACTGGATACACTCTCGATAATATACAGTGTCCTTGACTAAAACCACTTTACATAGATAAGGTACATAATGATTATGATGATGATTTCACAAGTCAGAACCGGTATATGTTTTTGAGGTTATATATTTTCTGAATTTCGACAATTCATTCCTTACTTTGCAGTTCGTCATCAACTTGAATACTAAATATAATATTTAGTCTTGACCAAACGTTTCACTTCACTCTAAAAAGACTTCTTCTATGAGAAACAAAATGGGGTAAATTAAGTACAAACTAGACACCATACTCTCCATCAACTCTAACATCATTGAGATAATAATAATAATAACTCGTCTTTATTCATCAGATGCAGGAACAAATAAAAAAATATATATATAATAACAAGTAAATAAATATATAAAATGATAATATGAAATTACATTAATACCTAATCTGCAAATATGAAAGGCGGAGTATCAGCAGAATGCTGTTTTTCAACTCAACCCGAAAAGTACCTGAATAATGGTGGATCAGTGATCGTACATAAAAAAGAAAACAACAAAAAATTTAGTTTCAATAATAAATAAATAAATAAATAAATATAGCATGAAAATATGACAATAGTGTTTGGAGCACTGGTCAGGTGGCAGTGCTAGTTTCAGAAATGAAATGTTATAAAGATCTACCTGGATAGAATGATAATCTTCAATCTCTTCTTGAAATTATTGAGAGTGTAAGATCTAAACTCCCTAGGAAGTGAATTATAATGTTTACATGCATTGTATGAAAAGCAACGTTTGAAAATCGATGTATTATGTTTTGGAATGACTAAAGTAGACTTGTTGCGATTTAAAAATTGTTTGATATGTGAGAAAGTTTTCAATCTTTTGTGGAGATATTCCGGTAAACCAGTTTTCAGAACTTTGTGCACTTGAGTTAGTAAATGCACATATCTCAATTATTCTAAGCTCAACCAACCAGAAGTACGCATCTTTGCGGATATGTGGTCATATTTCCTTACTCTAAATGAAAACCTCAAGCATGAGTTTTGAATTCGTTGCAAGCGATGGGAATCTGTTTTTACTAAAGCAGGGCCATAGATACTATCACAAAAAGATAATTTAGAGAAAATTAGGGACTCTCATAATTTCAGTTTCAGTTTAGTAGACAGGATATCTCTATTTGGATACAATTGCCTCAGAACGCTGTACGATGATTGGCATAAATAACTTGAATGTTTTGTGAATCGTAGATCTGAATCCAACCAAAGTCCGAGGTTTTTGCAAACATTCACGATCAGAAGAACATCTTTATCTATGTTGATATCCAACAGATTTATTGCAGACTCTCTAGCTTTCTTGGGTCCAAATAGCATAACCTTCGATTTTCTTGTATTGAGTTTCAGATTGTGAGCACAAGATATATCAAACAAAGAGTTCAAGTCCTTATTTATGTCGTCTTGAGACTGTGGTAGATCAGAAGGAGTGAATGAAAGATATATTTGTGTTTCGTCTGCATAGTGATGGATTGTACAATTAGTTGTAAAATTATGAAAATCAGATATATACAGGGAGAATAGCAATGGGCCAAAAATTGATCCTTGTGGTACTCCAAAGGTTACGGATGATGCCTCCGATATCTTCCCATCTAAGATAACTCTTTGTGTTCGATTCTCCAGGTAATCATAAATTAGAGAGACTGCACTGTGGGAAAATCCAAAAGAACCGAGTTTTTTACATAATATGTCGTGGTCAAGTGTGTCAAAAGCCTTACTATAATCCAAAAGCACTAGACAGGTGAGTTTGCCAATGTCCACTGCGCGAAAAATATCATCAGTTATTGCGAGGAGAGCTGTTGTAGTGCTGTGTTGAGAACGAAAGCCTGATTGAACGGAAGTGATGATTCGATGTTGCTCTACAAGGGCATTCATTTGGTCTTTCAGTACCATTTCTAGAGCTTTAGATAGTGAAGGTAAGATGCTTATTGGTCTGAGGTCTGAAAATTCAGAAGGTTTATTGCATTTAGCCAAAGGTATCACTAGAGCACGTTTCCAAATAGAAGGAAAAACACCAGTAGAGATAATTGAATTGAAAATGAACGTTATATGATTTTGCAGATGTTCTTCGACTAAGTTTAACATTTTAATGGAGATTTCATCGCTTCCGACTGCGTTACTTTTGAAACGAAGCAGATATTTCTTGACCATTCCAACAGATACAGGAACAAATTCAAATTCATTTTCCACACTAACGTCGTATCTCTTAAGTAAGGATAATTGGGGGTTAGTTTTCTCAGGATGGGCGATATTTGTAAAATGATTATTGATGCTGCCAACCTCCTTCAGCTCAATAGGAATTTCGGGACTAGATTTTTTTCGTAGTACTTCAAGGGATCTAAGCGTATTCCAAGTAGACTTTGAATTTTTTTGTGCTAAAATAAAGTCACATGATTACATTTGCGATTGCGCGAACGCTAGATATATTCTCTGTAAACGTCTCAAGGGTGAACTCTGTTATGCCAAATGGAAACATCCACAAGATAACCTTTTGTGCATATCTCCGATACATTCCTCTAGGCATTAAAAAAACGCCACAATAGAACAAAAACAGAACATTGAATATCCTTTAGGGACCTCTTTGGGAAGTACATATTACCTCCCAATGAAACATCGGCGTGCATACATTTTTAAAACATCTCAAAACCTCCCACAGATGTTTGTGCTCGCTAGGTATCAGCTAATCAATCAGCTAAAATCGAAACTATGTAATTATGGAATACGAGATGTAACATTAGAATGGATTTCTTCATTTTTGGAACACCGCCATCACTACGCATATGTACCCAATGTCCAATCTCAGAGTGTTGGTCACATCAATGCTGACAGTAAACACATCAATGTTGTTGTGCCACAAGGATCCGTCCTGTTGAATATTTTATTCTCACTCTGTTCCAACGATCACAACGCCTCAAAGCTGAATCATGCAGGACTGGTACTACAGTTGCAACTATCTGCATTTGAAGTTCAGAAAACACAAATTATGAGATTTCTCAAGTATCGAAGAAAGTGCGATCCTGTCAGAATTCACATAAATGATTATTCAACCATCGATAGTTTGTAAGAAACCAATTTTCTTGGTATTTTTATTGATGAACGAATAAGAAGATTGAATTCCATATGTTTCATGTTCAGAAGTCTCAAACATATACTTGAAATTCCTCAGCTGGTGGCCCAATACACCATGCACAGGTTGTTGCTCGAATTAGGTAAGGAATATATTTGTGGGACAATTTCACTTCGGCGAAAGATGTTTTTTTAGCAAAAAAAAGAATAATGAGAATAGTAGCTGGAGTTCCTATAGTAAACATTCTTGTACAGGCATTTTAATATTTATGTTTGTATTTATGAATTGTTCCTGTTCATTTTCAAATAATATAGACAGAAATTCGTTCTTACTGGAGATTTTCCCTATGTGAACATACATAAAAAAGTACCATACTTCATTCACCAAATATAAAGTTTCAGATAATTCACCTACAATTTTGGATTTGTCTATTTTCAATCATTTACCTGAAAATATAAAAGAAGCCAAATACCCAAAAAAAGATGCAGTAGTTCACCGAAATGATTCCTGGCTGAAAATTGTATTATTCACTAGAAGAATATTTCAATGTGTTGTCTAAGTTAACATGTGTGTGTTTGTATACCGGGCGTCCCAAATTTTATGTGACAGGCAATATCTGGTTTGTTGGAAAAATGTTTTTCACAAAACTTTTCAAGCTATGACATTCTGTTTTTGCTGTTTCTATTCGACTATTCCTTTACATTTTTATTTGCCTTGTTGGAAAATGAATTTCATTATTTTCAATGATTTACCATTCAATTAATAACTTCTCTTATCAAATATGACTCACCATAGGAAAATCTCGTTCAGCACTGTGTTGAAAATGCAGAAAAAAAGATTTACCACCACCCATAGTATGTAAGTAACCTATCCTCAACAGTGGTGCTGCTGTATGTCCATCACTTAGCACTTCCAGTGTTGTGTCTCTTACACTCAACGGGTTTTGGGAAGGCCTTTCCCAGTCGGTGTACTCATTTTTCAATGTGGAAAAAATCTCATTCAAGTGAAAATTGTATGAGTTCCTCACAAACGTTCTCAGAATCCGATCACGTTTTGTTTCATTGAATCCAAATTCCAAATCCTGTGCGTTCAGGTCTGAGTAGGACTCTGTGCAAGTGAGGCTAAAAAGAAGATCTCTATCTGGAAAATCTGCGAATTCAAATCCTGCTGATGTGGTAACAGTGATAGCTCCAGGAGCAGATGGGGCCCTTTTTGGATTCAGAAGAATGGTTCCATCGGCGAATGGTGCAAACCCTGAAAGAAAAACAAAAATAAGACTGTAATGAAGTTACTCAGTTACCCTAGTTTTGCTAGATGAGCAGAAGCAACGTTCCCCATTTATTCTATAAGTTTGTTATAAATAGGCGTGTCAATTCACTTCCTGATTCAATAATAAATCCATGATTATATCCCTGTGTAAATATTGAGTTATCACATGCTAGTGCCTCAACGAACAAGACCATCCATATCCAACTAGAGCTGGAGGTTTACTATTACCGAATCCTCACCGAACCTCTCTTTATCAAAAGAGTCATCTCTACCTCGGACCGAAACTATACAGTGGGGACGTAAAAAGTCCTTCCCCCCCCCCCCCCCTTAACTTTTGAACGGAACAAGCTATTGAGATCGGGTAAAATTCAGGTAGAAAGGTACCACTTTTACTACTCTGTGGCATAAAAATGATTGTGGTCACGTGGCGTAGTGTCAAGAGGACACCATCAACTTTTTTTTTAGTTACGTGGCTCCTGGTTTTGAAGGTCTTCCTATTCTCTATCCAACACTCCTTTGTTTGTGAAAAAATCCGTTCCAAACTGACAAGCGTTTGAAATTTGCCTCAAATATTTTACAAATAAATTAAATACCTAAATAACTTTTAATTTCAACAAAATTTCAAATAACAATTGCAACTATTTTAACAAGTGCTCAAAATGTTCACCGTTCAATTCTTGACAAAAAAAAAAGTCGGTTGTGGAATTCATTCCGAAAGTTATTAAATGTTTCCGGGGTAATACCGTAACACACAGCTGTTAATCGGTTCTTAAGTTCCTGGAGTGACTGTGGCTGCGTGACGTACACCTTAGATTTTATGTACCCCCACAGAAAAAAAAGTCCATAAGGGTCATATCAGGTAACCTAACTGGCCATTCAATGGGGCCACGTCGGCCTATCCACTGTCCCGGAAAATTCTCGTTAAGCCATTCTCGGACAGGTCTGTAGTAGTGAGGGGGTGCACCAAATTGTTGAAAGGTTACATCCATGGTTAATTCATTTGGGTTTGCCCCAACTACTTCTTGAATACTGTGATGGATCTGATTTTGAAGCATATTTAAATACAGATGCCCAGTTAAATTGTCTGCCATAAATATTGGACCTATGATATGGTCACCCAAAATACCAGCCCATACGTTGATCTTCTCTGGAGTTTGAGTATGACCCTCTCGACCAATAACCGCACATTTTGTCAATTTACTGTTCCATTTAGAATAAACGTACTTTCATCACTGAAACAAATAGAGTTAATGTAACCGGGAGCCACAATAGGCCATTGGCCGCAGTGGAGGGCCTGATACGGGCCCACTCACGTTCGAACCTAACCTAACCTAATGTAACCGGGATTTTGGGTTATGCGATCAGACATGATCTCCCAAAACTGCATTCTTCTATCTGGGTCATCTTCTGTTAATTGATGCAGAATTTTTAATTTATATGGGTGAAATTTGTGTTTTTTCAGATATTTTTCACAGTGGTCGTAGATACGTCACAAGCCGTGGCTACCGTTTTCGTTGTTTGTTGCGGATTATTAACAACATCAGCTGCCAGAACATCGATTTGCTGATCTTCTGAAATGGATTTTCTGCCAGATCCTTTTTCCCTCGTTACGCAACCAGTTCTTTGAAATTTACTGACCAATTCTCTTAAGTAGGTACGAGATATCGGATTATTTGGGAAGCGCTCATTAAATATTCTTTCTGCTTCATGGTAATTACGTCCAGCTTCAGCGTAAATTAAAATTGCTTCGGTATTTTCTTCTGAAGGACCAGGACGAGGCATTTGAAAATTATAAAAAAATGCTGAAATCTATGAAAACTGTGATATGATTAACGTCAATATTAGACTAAAATTTTAATGAAATGCTGTGTGGAGTCTCCAGCAAAATAACTAAGGTATAAAAAACTGAAACAAATACCACAGTGAAAAATACCAATAAAATGTGCACCTGTTTCACCACAAAAAATTGGCTTTTCGGCCAGAATCAGTAAAGGAGTTGAAATTCTGCTACAATTAATAGTTAAAATAATTTATTTGTTAAATATTTGATGCAAATTTCAAACGCTCGTCAGTTTGAAACGGCTCTTTCGATTTTCACAAACAAAGAAGTATTGGATATAGAATCGGAAGACCTTCAAAACCAGGAGCCACGTGACCCCCCTTTACATTTGAAAAAAAAGTTGATGGTGCCCTCTTGACACTAGGCCACGTGACCACAATCATTTTTATACCACAAAGTAGTAAAAGTGGTACCTTTTTACCTGAATTTTAGCTGATCTCGATAGCTTGTTCCGTTCAAAAGTTAAGGGGGGTGGGGAGAACTTTTTACGTCCTCACTGTATAACAAGTTAGATACGTCTATCAAGGATTCAGAGAATATTTCCATATTCGAGAGAAAACTAAAAGCATATTTTATAGAAAAAAATTGCTACACCGTTGAGGAGCTTCAATGACAGTTTTTTTATAAAATGTAACTTATATCCATATGTTTTAGTAAACTTTTTCATATCAATTTATTGTTTATATCAATATATTATTTATTTTTACACTGACGTCTTCCTTGTTATTGTATAAAAATATTGGTTGTGATAATTTCATACTTTTTAACAAGCGAAATAAGTATTACTATTACTACTACTACTATTACTAAGGGCGCACTCAAGGGAGGGGGGGGGGGGTTCAGGTGTTTTGACCCACCCCCCGAAATTTGATAGCAATTAATTTACCACAGATCACAATATAATCGAAAATTTACGCATCTTTATGGCCAACAATATGCCGTTAGAAAAGTTTGAAAATTCCAAGTATATCCGGAGATATCTGGTAAGAACAAAATTTTCAAAAACACTTTTTATTTTCATCTCTGGCGTTATTTGAAGGAAGAAATCAAAAGAAATGGCATATTTACATTGCCATTTTGTCCCGCTGTACGACGGTATCTTGAGATTTATCATCAGACATTTCGTCTCTTGGCCATAAACTTCATTTTTCCTGATGGGCGTCATATTGGATTGTTGAGGTTTTCATTCTGATTCCGACAATGTGAAATATCTGATACTTTGTTATGTCACTACCTTTTATATTAACCAAAAACTATAATTTTCAAATTGTCTCAGACTCTGTCAAAAACACTTGTTGAATAGGTTGATTTGTTGTTACGCTATTATTTGTCACGTAGTCACGTCTGCTGTCATCAATTCAAATTGATAAAAAACGTTAAATGGTGTTTTCAAAACAAGAAAAGAGGGATGAAACTGTTTTATAAATCAAACAGTAATACTGAGAAAACTGCAGAAATGTGTTCACAAGTATACCCAGAAAGAATACAACTAGCAAGAACATTATTTAAAAAATTAGATAGAAACCTTACCGAGTTTGGTATTTGAAAAGCTTCATGTATTAAAGATAATGTTGAAAAATTTATGCAAATTAAATTATTACTTGAAAAGTATAATGGTGATACCCCCTACCATTGGCACATCATTCCTGATGAGATGGAACACCACCACTATATGCGCTCCGGGGCGACTTGACAAATAAAAAAGAAAGAATGGGTGCATTTTCTATTTCAACTACAGGAAAAATTCCGGAGCAACCCTACAGTACCACCATATGGTCCTTGGTGACTGAGGGAATGGAACAACAATTAATGCTCATTATCAAGGACTCCTCCATATCCGCTATTCCAGCCTGATCACCATTTCTTCACCAGATGAGGAGTATGCACATGAAATCAGAAAAAAATGTTTATCGAAGTGTGAATGACATAAAAATGTTAAAATTCTAACTAAGCTCGATTCATGATCCAAAATGATGACTTTTAAAAACTATATAAAACTCTTGCAGACTACTTTCTCTGATAACAAACTTTTCACATCTTTTCTGAAACGAAAAAGTGATGTGATAATTTTAATATTTTATGTCATACTAGTTCATTATTGTGTTTTTATTGCTTAGTTACCAATTATCTAATGTCGTACTTTATACCCGTGCGGGCATAAAGTTCACTTCATGGCCCGCGCGGGCATAAAGAGAATTAATTTTTTGTTTAACTTATTTAATAACCTTCGTTCATTTTGACTTCTAACTTTGACACATATAAAAATTATTGTGATTTTATGACATTTACGTTTGTCAATATTCACCTAGCAACGATAGTGTCTACTATGATAAAATGGTAATGTTATTAATTCAAACCGGATTTTTTAAAATACTGATTTGTATTGTATTGTATTGCAATAACGAACTAGTGTGACATAAGGTTATATACCTATGTACCGCGGGCATAAACAGATGTGTATACCCTCGGGCGACTTACAAACCCTCAAGCCAGAGGCCCTCGGGTTCGTTAAGCGTCGCCCTCATGGCATAAACATCTATTTATACCCTTGGTATATAAATAACTATATTGGAAGGTGATAAACATCTTACATCCATTATAAAATATCGAGTTTTTGATAAGTGTACTTTTTGGAATTGGAAGTTTTAAATCATTACTCTGTCGGTACTACGATCAGAAGAACGGTTTCCAATAGAGAACATTGATTTGTGTTTGTGTATGAATCAAACAGTTTCAAGTATAAAAATAACAGTAACTGTAAGAATTTCATGTTTAAGAAGGAGAGGTCGCCATGAATCCCTATATTTTACTTTTGCGCGCTTTTGCACACTTAGGACAGTCTGTACACGATGACTACAACAAACTTCCCAAAATGCAATACCATATCTCAGATGCGATGCAATAAGAGAATGATAAACTGGTTTTGGAACTGAAAATCCTTATTCATTCGAGATAACTCTCAATGTGTAGCAACCCGAAGAGAGCTTTTTACATAAAATTTCAACATGCTCTTCAAATTTCAACGAATTATCCAGATAAAGTCCAAGGTATTTTAATGTTTTTTTATTTTCAATGATGCTATTGCCTAACGGAATGTTTTCAAAATGACATCTAAAACATATCATGTTTTTTTTTTTATGTTGAATGATAGTGAATTCGAATCACGCCAATCTTTCACTTTTTTCAGATCAAAACTTATCAATTGAACATGATCTTACTTGTTTTTATGATGCTAAAATATAGAACTGTCATCAGCAAAAACTGTAAAAGAACCTGATATCTGGATGTTCAATAGGTCATTTATGTGTAATAAAAAGAGAATTGGTCCAAATAAAGAACCTTTAGGTACTCCACAATAAATTTTCTTCCATTCTGAATAACCAGAATTCCTTACTATTTGATTTCGCTCTGACAAATAAGATTCAAACTATTCGAGAGTGATATTCCTGAAACCATAATAATGAAGTTTAAGCAAAAGCATCTCATGATTCACACAATAAAAAGCTTTAAAAAAATCACAAAACACTGCAGTCGCCACTTTCCCACCATTAATTCGCGAATATACCTCATATAAAAGGGACAACAATCTCCTGTATTTTCATTTTTCTGAAATCTAATTGAAGGTTATTGATTAAATTATGACATCTCAAAAATTCCATAATTCTCGAATGAATCAGTCTTTAAATAATTTTTGCTAAAATTGGTATGAGTGAAATAGGACGGAAGGTAGATGGATCATCAAAATCTCCACCTTTATATATTGGAATAACCAGAGACGTTTTCAGAAAAGATGGAAAACTGCCTAGCTGAAATGAATCATTTATCAAAATAACAAGAATACTCAGAGCATGTTTTGGAAGATTTTGAAAAATGATAATGGAAATTTCATCTAAACCACTTGTTTTTTCATTTTTCATACTCCTAAAAACATCAATTATCTCATTCATATCCGTATCACGATGGATCAGATCTTCCTTGATATTAACATTCTGGAGATAAATCAAAGGATCATTGATAGGAACAATAGAACTAGTTGATTTCTCAGCAATGGAACAAAAAGCATCGTTCAAAGTATCAGGACTCAATGATGACTCTATATGCTTTCTTTTATTTTTTCCTCTAAAAATATTCACTATGTTCCAACTTTCCTTCGATGAATTTCTTGCTTCAGATATCCTTCGCAGTTTTCATAAATTTTTTATATATTCTGCGATATTTATTGAAATAATCATGAAATAATTCACTGTTAGTAAACTTTCTGATATAATGCAGAGGACGTACATTCTTTGAGGAATTATTTATCCCTTGCGTTACCCATAGCTGTTTATCTTTAATTTTTATCTTCTGAATTGAAAACGCTTCATTGAACTCATTGCATAAACTATTATAAAACATTTGGAAAGGTTCAATGGACATTAAAACACACTCCCAATTTATTTCAGAACATCTGCAATAAAACTTGTCACAATTCAACTTGGGATACATTCGACCATAATGATACCGTTTTTCAATTTTATTTGAGCCTAGGGCCACTGTATACTCAATTGCTTCATGATCTGATAGACCTGCGGAAATAACTGAACAAGTTATATCCTTCGAATCCAAATTACTACACATATAATCAATAGTAGAACTGGAAAATTGTCTAATACGAGTATATGACTCAATGTGCATTTTCAAGTTCAGAGAAATACATATGTTTGAGAGAAACTGACAGTTATATGAATTTTCATCAAAATTTATATTGAAATCACCAGTTAGGATAATTGAAGAGTTAACTGGTAATCCAGATAGTAGCAACTCCAAATTGAAAAAAAAATATTCATCAGATACAGGAGAACGGTACAGAGAAATTATATACACGTTAAGATTTTCACAAAAAAATATGGAAAATTCAAAAACTTTTTCAATTAAAAGATCACTTAATTCATCAATATTGAGAAACAAAGAATTGTCCATCATCCAATTATTGACAGGTATAATTGTACCACCATGAATCGAACTACAAAATCTACAAAATTTTGAGACCACAGCATATCCTGGAATGTATAAAGGTTCATCATTTTTCAACCAGTGCTCTGTTAAAGAAACTATACTAGGAAACTATAAACTTTTTAAAACTATTTATAGTTCATCTGATTTATTTCGCACTGATTGAATATCAAGCAACAACACGGTCATGAATATTTCTTTTTGCTCTATCTTCGACGGAAAAAAGAATTTTGTCTACTCTTATTCACAGCCGAATCATCCTGAATCTCTGAATTGAAATCACTTACTTTATTTTCTGTACCATGTGAATTGACAAATATACCCGTTATATTTCGAATATATTTAAGGTTCAATTTTGGATTGATTATTCCAAAAATGTTATTAGATATTGCATTTAATATAAAAAATGTGGATGTACATCAATTTTTATCATTCAAATCTACCCACTTTACATTATGAGGGGAATATTCATTAAGGAAAGTAGAATATTCTTTCAATCAAAAATTGATTTTTTTTATTTGATAACTATAAGTATCAGTATATGATCCAAAAGGCAATGAAGTTAAAATAATGTTTGTGTTACAATATTTAAGAGTATTATGAATATCTCTAAATTGTGGATATCTATTAGGCTTGAAATCGAAAGTACCACCTAATATTACAACAAAATCATCATAATTGAATTTTTTTGTCAAATTGGTCAAATTATTAATAATATTATAATAGGTAGCACCCGGTTTAACTATTGATTCTACAGATGTATTACGTAATATATCTTTCAATTTTTTTCCAATATAATGTCCATATTCATCACACAATAATAAAATTCTGGTACGCCTCTTATGAATATTTCCCTTATTTTCACAAATATTTTCTTTATTTTTATTGAATGGTTCATCAATCAGAATTGTCTTCATGTCTTCAAATTTCGCAGCTTTCTTTGTTTTCTTAACTTCATTAACTTTTTTCTTCAAATCCGTCATTCGGTTGTTTTTAAATTCACTTTCAATTTTATCTAACTCAATTTTATAAAATTTATTTTCTTCAGTTAATTTTTCGATTGAGGTTAGCATATTTTGAAACAGAATCAGTTTTTCTTTCGTGGCGAAGCTGCGGGCGATGCCGGACCTGAACGCTCACGTAGCCATCGCCTGACCACGAATGACTTTCGAGACGCTATGCACCGAGAAGAATCTGGACGATTCGAAGGCTTGCCCGAAATTTCAGGAACATTCGGAGAAGTGAACGGCGAATATAAAAATAACCACGCAGCAGAGTTGGGTCAGTCAGTGAAGCGGAAGTCGAATATAAATAGTCCAGTGTGAGTGTTATATAAATTAGAGTATTGTGTTGAAGTTATTGAGACATTTCATTTCGTATAATAAATTATTTCAGAGTGAATTTGTTTAAATATACTACACTTTTAAAGTATCATCATTCATTTCTTCAACAATTTAAAGCATCTAAAATACCTAAAAGAACGATTCCCGAATAGGTGGATTGGAAATAATGGTCATGTGAGATGGCCAGAAGGCCAGCAGTTTCTTTGATGTTTCAGATTATTCGTCGTCAATATTGTGTTATTTCCTCCGTTCGTATGTTGTTAGAGAAAGATATTTTTAATAAAGTTCAATAAAAACCAGTATAATCAAATCATATCTCGTTTCTTGTTTACAAAAAAACATTTTACGTAACTTACTACTTCGAGAGTAACAGCAGGCGAGACAGATAATGAGGTTACAACAAATCGATTAGTTTGACAAGTATTATTCGATGGAATCAAATTTTTTTTCAATGTTATGCGAAGTTGTATCATGACGAAGTATCAAGTATTATACATCGTTGGAATGAGAATGAAAAACTCTATTTCAATTTGTAATAGTTCAATATGACGCCAATATGAAAAAATAAAATTGATGATGGTGGCCAAGAGACGAACGTCATATGATAATTCTGAAAATACCGTCGTATAGCCGGGACAAAATGGCAATGTAAATGTGTTATTTTTTTTGATATCCTTCATCAAATAAAGCCAGAAAGAAATGAAAATTGTTTTTTCCGGAAATTTTGAAAGTTTTCTAACGGCATGTTGTTGGTCACATGAATGCGCAAAATTTGACACAATTTAACCATTTTTGTATATCTTATAGTTTCCGAAATCCCAATCGTGGCTTTCGAATTTGAAGTACCCGGTATATACGACAAAAAAAAGAATGATATTTACAATATCTCTGAAAGGTGTATTTTGGATTTCGAAATTCAAAATTAAAAAACAACCCCTCCTCCCAGAAAAAAAAATCTAGGTGCACTCCTGGCCTTAATTCACTCCTGAATTTGAATTTCACATGCAAAATGTATTTAAATTATGATTTGATTTTCTTTCACAATAGCGTTTCGAATACACCAAAAATGAAATGTTCTCACCTGGCAGAAATCGGGGAGTTTCCAATTTCACACTCAATAAAAAATGTAAAGGTTTCAGTCTCAAACAAGGTGCCAAGTCATCCTCATGTAAATCTCCATGACATCCAGTGTATTCAGCCACACTCCTCTTCACCGCCAGGGGATCCTTTTGCAGGGCCCAAGGACTAAGACTAGACCCACTTAACAAAATTACGCGATGAAGGAGTTCTGAAACAGAATATCAAGTTCAAAAGATGATTTCCTTCAAATCTTAGTTTTTGTTTGGTGAGTTATAGCACTTGGTTGGAAAACTGTGGTAGTAAAATTAATGCCTGAAAGTTACTTATTGATTAATATCTATGCTAACCAATGAAGCAGTTGATATCAATTTGATTGCAAATATCTTGGGAGGCAATTTGGTGTAACAACGATTAACCAGGTTGTAATAAATATTATTATACCTTTTATGTAACAAATATGACTGATAAAATCGATAATCTTAAAGTAGTTACAAATAACTTGAGTTCATGAGACAAGTTCAGATGAGACTGTACGAGAAATTTTTAATCGGCATACCTTTTGCTACAGGAGATACAGCAATGAAGTTGACCAATGCTGCACCAGTTTTATGTCCCATAAGAGTGATTCGTTGAGGATCGCCACCAAAGGCCGAAAGATTTTCTCTCAACCAGTGTAAACCTGCTATGAGATCCATCAGGCCAAAATTTCCCTGAGCGCTTCCTTTGGTACCAGTCTTGAGGAAACCTGAAAAATATCAAATCCACAGATACTATCCTCATTAGTCATTCGAATGCATGACAATAGTTTTTTGTCATGTGGATGAAGTTAGCTTTAGATTTGAATGTTATATTCGGAATTTTACAAAGTTAATAATGTTCGTGTGTATTCTTTAGTGGTCGGTATCCAGGGTAAATAATGGTTCTGAGGCTTCAACACTACTAACTATTCAGTCACGTTCAGATTCTCTGTCAAATGAAAACATAAAAATATGGAACTCTCTTGAAATCATTTGATGCACTCATTCCATTATTTCATATTCGCATCGCATTGTAGCATTCACATATTCCACACATAGGTTCTAGGAATAACTCAAATTGAAAGGATAATATTCACAAAACTCAAAGACAATACGCCAAGTACTATTATTATCATTGTTATTACTCGGTGGGGCTGCAAATAACTCTTGAATATATCAGTATATGTATATTCATTGCCTCAACGAAAACTGTATTGTGTCAATGAACAAAGAGGTAATAGTCGGTATTTATCAATATTATGAAACATTTTCATCAAAATGGATACTGTTTTGCTGTGGTAGCATTAATTCTGTTGGTTGATGTGATGAAAAATTTTACGTTGTTTCAGTGTGTAATTTTTTTCACCTCAAAGAATTTTCCATGGTCGCAATGAAACCAGTTCATAGGTCTGAGCAACGATCATCATTGAATTAAATATACTTGAATTCATTGAATCAATAATTACCTTCGTATTCCAGTGAATCTTATTTCATTGTCTCAATGAAAAATGTATTGTGTATGTTCATTAGAAATAGCACCAACTGTAAGTTTATTATGGCAATTTGAAATGTGACCCAACTTACCTAGAACGCCCAGTCTGAAATTGATTGTAACCACTATTATTTTTCCTGTTGATGCTAGAATAGTCCCATCATAGAGATTACCACTGTTCCAGTCATAGCTCTCGCCATGAACGTAAACTAAACAAGGCAACGGATTGGGTTCTTCACCACCAGTGGCTGAAATACAATATTAACATCACATTAGAATCGAGCAGCAGAAGTAGATCATAAGTATTGGTGAACAAGAGATAAATATATATGTGGACTTGTTTCCAATGAATGAATAAAATAAATATCAAATATTCATGTTAGGATATTCAAACTGGGGTCATATGAAAGTGGTTCCTTGCACCGAAATTGCCTCAAATCTTTCATCACTGAGTGCATCACTGCCTATTATAACCTGAGTGCTTTCGCCTAGTAACGCGTTGTTTTTCATAGATCAGCACAAAATGCAAACCAGAACTCGCTCAATCGACAAGTCATGATGGGTCCTAAACTGCACAACGATATTTGTACACTCTTGATTCCTTTTCGCTCTGTTGGAATAAAAAGAAAAAGTACTATATGGTATGATTAGAACGCTCTCAGTGGGATTACCAGCGTATTATTTTTAGGTTTAGGTTTTCACCGACGAATAAGTACAAGATTTTCTGTTGAAAACATTACGGCTTGCGCCATAGTGTTGCTTTCCGAGTTTTACGAATACTGGCTGAAGATGAAGGATCGAAGAACCTTCTCTCATCTCATGATATTCTGCACAGCTCGTCTATTGACGATATTATTTTCCACACTTTTACGCTACGCCACTGGTAACAGCAACTCACCCGAATATGCTTCAGTTGCATGTCAAAAAATCCAAAAATGACAGTCAATCGCAAGATATTGTAATAAGAGCATCATTGCTTCACATCCATATAACCAGTGTTAAACTGTAGAATAGGAAATAGGTAACTTGTATTTCACAAGTACATTATTGTCAACAAGACCCACTCTCGTTCATGTTCACTGGCGGATCTGAGGGGGAAGGGGGAATGGGGTCCATGTCCCCTAGAATTCTGAATAAGATGTTAATATTGGTTCAACAACTAGTCTGTATATGCAACTAAAGCTTTGATTGATTTTCAGCAAAAAACGTTATACAAACCAAATTTATTCGTATTATTCTTATTCGTACTTATTATTTGTTTATCAATGTTTTCTCAAACACTCAAACATTTCGAATCCACACGTTTTTTAATTCCATACGAATCATTCATCATCCAATACAACTATGAAACAGAAATATTCTTGTATGCAATGCAAATGTGTGCAACACAGGTCGCAAAAACAAAGAGCTGCAAAACAGATAACGATAGAGAAAAATTTATTTTTCTACGACAATTAAGAAAATTAAACATTTCAATTGCGTCTTCGATTAAGAAACCTACCACGTTGTAACACCGATTTTCATTTCCCACGGGCTAGCTGTATCAAAATGTTTCATTTCCTACGACTTTCATGAACTACTAGTGTTGGGACATGCTGTACTTTATTATCTCATACTGTACATGTGACATTTTTTATATGTTATTATTGTCGTGGTGACGCAAGATTTGTCATAACGAAGTTGTCAATAAAAAAATCGTCACAAAAGTCACCTTCCAAGTATTTATTATTATTTAAGCAAAAAGCAACTCAACATAACTGGCATCCCTGGTAATTTTGGAGAAGAGCATGCAGTCTTTGAAAACGGAAAGAAAGATTGTCAAGGACGCTGCAAGAAAACATTTCCAAGAGATTGAGAAGGTAGGACAGGACGATAAGGAGAAAATAAATGAGCTTTTGCAACAAGTTTTAGTCAAATCAGAAAAAGTATTTTCCCTAGACAGCAGTATAAAAGAATTGCTTTGTAACGAAGAACCCAGCGACGAAGATTTTAGTAAAGAAAGAGGAAATGGATTTTTGCACTGAGGTAACCAAGTATACAAACAAATGCAATTTTTTATTAGAACAAATAAAAGAAGCAAAAACGGAGGTTAAAACCGAAACAAGAAAAGCACCAAAGAATTTTAACCTACCAAAATTAGAAATAAAGAAGTTTGACGGAAATGTCAAACATTGGATCAATTTTTGGGGTAAGATAGATGAAAATTCAGATTTGCCCAATGAAGACAAATTCCAGTACCTTATCCAATCCACCAAGAAAATTCGCCAGCCCGTAATCTGGTAGAAAGCTTCCCACCTTCAGCAAACAATTACAAAATTGCCGTCGACCAACTCAAAACTAGGTTTGCAAGGGACGAGGTTTTAATTCAGGTTTATGTTAGAGAGCTTTTGAGTCTTGTTTTAAGTCAGCATATTTCAACGGAAAAATCAGGTATGGCTTTATCAAATTTGTACGATAAATTGGAAACTCAGCTCAGGGCGCTGGAAACATTGGGTGTGACCAGCGACAAATACGCCGCGATGCTTTTACCATTGGTTGAGTCAGCTATACCACACGAATTGCTAAAAATTTGGGAAAGAAACCGTTTAACTAATGATAAATTTGTTAATGAGTTACAGAGTCTACTGCAGTTCCTAAAAGCCGAGGTGGAAGCAGACGAGCGAATAAAACTTGCACAAACCAGTTTTTCTTTGGAAAAAGGAGTAAAAATGGGTCAGGATGGGTGTTCTGTAGAAGTGTTGCATGTGAAAAATACTGAGACCAAAGGTAAGCCCAATTTTTCTTGCATATTTTGCGATTCAAACACTCATAACAGTCAGGATTGCATAAGAGCACAAAAAATGACATTAGAACAAAAAAGGACAACGGTAGCTAAGAATAGAGGTTGTTTTTCATGTCTGAAACCCAATCACAGTTTTAGAACTTGTAAATCTATAGTTAAATGTGTAAAATGTACACGAAAACATCATGCTCTTATGTGTCCCGATCTGCATGAGAAAGAGAAAGAAAAGAAGGACGCAAATAGGCAGGAGAGAATTGAGCAAACGATGACAACTGTCAATTCAGAAACTTTGCTTCAAACAATTAATGTAAAAGTTCTTTCTGATAATAATAGATCAAAAATAGTAAGGGCTCTGCTAGATTCTGGCTCACAGCGTTCATATATTACAACAAAATGCGCTGAAGAGTTAGGACTTTTAAAAATCGGAGAGGAAAATATTGTTCAGGGCATGTTTGGCGGCTTACAAAGTGATCCAAAAATTCATCGCGTATTCAAAGCAAATGTTCAAAATTTAGAACAAACTTTTAGCGTTGGTATGTCTTTGTTTGAACAGGATAAAATATGTAATTATATACCAAAGCTAAATGATATCAATATTATTGAAAAGTTAAGATTAAAAAACATACTTATAAATGAAAGTGCTTCTAACGATTTCGAAGTAAACTTATTAATAGGAGCAGATATTTTTGGAAAAATTCTACAGGAAATATAATGAAAGTAAATGATTCTATGGACCATTTGGATGGACCATAATGGGCCAGCAAAGCTGTAATAAAAATAATCTTTTTGTTTCTACTTATTTTTCTGATTCTTCTTTGGCAAATTTATGGAATTTAGACGTGTTGGGCATAAAAGAACCAGCAGAGAAAAAATGCAAAGAGGAGTTAGAGATACAGACATTGGAAAAGTTCATGGAAAGCACCAGAATAGATGAAGAAAACAGGTACGAAGTGTCTTTACCATGGGTGGACGGTTTTCCTAATATAACGTCAAATTTTAAACTAGCGGAAAATCGACTATTTTCAAACACAAAGCGTTTACTTTCAATTAGTAAATTTAAAGATTATGATAAAGTTTTTAATGAATGGGAGCAAATGGGGATTATTCAAGAAGTGGAACAAGATGAATGTGAAGAAGGACACCACTATTTGGTGCATCATGCTGTCATAAAGGAAGCAAGCTGTACAACAAAAATAAGGCCAGTATTTGATGCATCACAAAAGGATAAAAATGGTAATTCTCTTAATGATCTACTAGAAAAGGGTCCCAATATGATTGAGTTAGTTATTCCTCTTATCTTAAAATTTAGGCTACATAAAATAGGGGTAACAGCAGATATCACCAAAGCATTTTTACAAATTAGCATTAAAGAAGAAGATAGGGACTATTTGCGCTTTATATGGTGGAAAGATTACGAACAACGACAAATTAAAATTTTTAGACATTGTAGAGTTGTTTTCGCGTTAAAGCCTAGTCCATTTCTTTTGGCAGCTACACAGCTAAAAAAGGAGAAAAAATATAAAGAAACTGCAGGTCAACTTTCAAATGCGTTTTATGTTGATAACTGTGTTTACAGCGTCAAAAACGAAAAAGATTTGGGAAAATTTATAGGGGAGTCAAAAGATATCTTATTAAGAGCGAATTTTGATTTAAGGGGGTGGACTTATTATAACGAACAAAATGAAAATAATTTGATAAACCAAGAAAACAGCGAAAATAAAATTATTTCTATTCTAGGAATGCAATGGAACTTTGCAAATGACATTCTAAAATGCGAAATAAAAAATTTGGGTTCTCTTCAGGATATTCCAAGAACAAAACGGGGTATTTTATCAGCAACTCAACGAGTTTTTGACCCTATTGGTTTCACAGCTCCTTTCACATTGTTACCAAAGCTTATGCTGCAAGAAACTTGGAGCTTGAAACTTATGTGGGATGAAGAACTGCCTGAGGATTTAGAGAAACGATTTGAAAATTGACTGAAAAGTGTAAATCTTTTAAGTTTTTGTAGTATTCCTAGATGTTTAACAGATAATATAGAGAATGAAGACATGATAACGAAAAAATCGATTCATGTTTTTGTAGACGCGTCAAAAATATCTTATGCAGCTTGTGTTTTTCTTAGGTTTGAGTATCAAAATTCAGTTTTTATTAGACTTTTGTTAGCAAAAACTAGGTTAAGTCCAATAAAACCAATTACACTCCCAAGGCTCGAATTAATGGCTGCTTTAATTGGGGTAAGACTAACGGAAACGGTTAAAGAAGTAGAAGACTTCAAACACCTAGAAACTACCTATTGGAGCGATTCCATGATCGTTTTGACCTGGATAAAAACAAAAGGGTTATGGAATACTTTTGTTGGAAACAGGATCAAGGAAATAAGAAAATACAGTAGTGCAGATCAATGGTGTCACGTACCAGGAGAAATGAATTCAGCAGATGTTTTATCACGTGGATGCAGTGGAAAGAAGCTTATGGAGAAAAAATGGTGGCAAGGACCAGAATGGCTGAAAGAAAGTGAGGAAAAATGGCCAAAAGGAAGATTAAGTGCCACAGAAGATGAAATTGAGAAGGAGCGAAAAAAGATCATCAATACAAATTTAGTAGAGAGTTTAGTAGATGAAGCATTTTGGCAGAAAATAAATCAAATTTCAAAATATAATAAAATTAAAAGAATTATTGGATGGATTTTGAGGTTTGGCGATAATTTAAAAAATAAACTAAGAAACAAGTGCTTAGAAGCAAAAGACAAAAATAAATTCGAATATTTGAGTACAGAAGAACTTGAAAGAGCAGAAACATGTCTTTTAAGAGTATTACAAAGGAAAGATCTAGGAGAAAATTTAAAAGGAATGCGTAAGTTTGAGTATTTGACAGACGATAATGGGATTTTAAGAATAAAAACAAGACTTGAACTTGGCAATTTTAACGAAAATTTTAAATACCCGATCATTCTTCCAAGTAAAAACGAAATTGTTAGGAAACTACTCATAGAAGAGCACGAAAATAGTTGTCATACAGGACCAAAAATTTTATTAGGAGTCATCCGAGAAAAGTTCTGGTTACTAAAAGCCCGTAAAACAATAAGTTCCATAATATTTGCCTGTATAAATTGTAAAAAACATACATCTAAACCAGTTGAAACTCCTTTTGCGCCTCTACCAGCAAACAGAATAAACGACGCGGGGGTTTTTGAAGTTGTGGGTGTTGATTTAGCAGGGCCATTATTATTAAAAGATGGTAGCAAAGTATGGATTGTATTGTTTACGTGTGCGGTCTACAGGGTAGTTCATCTTGAACTAGTTAAATCGCTTTCAACAGAAGCATTTTTATATTCGCTAAGACGCTTCATCAGTAGACGAGGTAGACCAAACACCATTTACTCGGACAACGGGACAAACTTTCGTGGAAGTGATAATTTGTTTAAAAAATTAAATTGGGAGGAAATTGAAAATTTTTCGGGTCAAAAAAGAATTAAATGGATATTCAATCCACCTTCGGCTTCGTGGTGGGGCGGATGGTGGGAGAGATTAGTAAGGGTTGTGAAAGAACTATTGCGTCGATCGTTGGGAAAAGCATCGTTATATTATGTTGAGTTATATACTGTACTTTGCGATGTAGAAGCAGTAATCAACGAACGACCACTCAGCTATGTTTCCAGCGCTGATGAGTGGGAGGTTCTTAGTCCTGCAAAGTTTTTAAGGCCTATACTGTCGCAGTCGGTAGGAACAGATTTTTTGGGTGAAGTTGCGGATTTAGACCAGGTAGACGCGGCATTTTTAAAAGGTCGTTTTACACATTTGCAAAATGTTCGAAATTCGTTACGTGAAAGGTTTAAAAATGAGTATCTTGCAGAGTTAGTTAATAAAGGTCACAGGAAGAAGACGGAGCAGATTAAAGTTGGTGATGTAGTGTTGGTTCGAGCAGATAATCTGAAACGGGTACTTTGGCCAATGGGAAGAATATTAGAAATTTATGATGGAAAAGATGGAGTTAGCCGGGTCGCTAAAGTAAAAACGAAGAACGGAATAATAATTAGGTCATTCCAAAGGATATATCCATTAGAATTAGGAGCAACATCAGAATCACACAGTAAAGACGTTGTCACTACAGAAAAGAGACAAAAGAATAAGAAAAAGGAAGAGAAGAATGAAAACCCAGTACAAAGGTCAAGGTTTAGTCGAATCTTGAAGGTTCCAGCAAGGTTGGGCGAGGAATAAGATTGGGGCCGGAGAATGTTGGGACATGCTGTACTTTATTATCTCATACTGTACATGTGACATTTTTTATATGTTATTATTGTCGTGGTGACGCAAGATTTGTCATAACGAAGTTGTCAATAAAAAAATCGTCACAAAAGTCACCTTCCAAGTATTTATTATTATTTAAGCAAAAAGCAACTCAACAACTAGAGTGTCATTATAGGTAGGTACAAGATACATAGAAACCCTGGTGTGATCTCTTATAGCTGTGAAACAAAAGTAAGGTACGGCCTACTTGATTCCTGATAGTTTCACTGCGTTGATACCGTTTCACCTCTTTAGCACACAGATGGCGGCAAAATTACAGATTCATGATGACGCTTGGACAAGTGTCATGTTGTGTCATTTCCAACATTGAATTTTATTTGTTGTGATATTCATTAACCATAATTTGTAAACATTCAAATTTTAATCAAATAATTATGACTCAGTACTTCGGACTGTTGGAAACTCGTCATTTTCGACTTATACGCCATCCATCGACGAATGAAGCCAACGGTATCAATGCAATTACAGTCTCAACAACTTTGTTGAAACAAAAGCGAATCAGTGATAACACCATGGTTTCTATACATCCTGGGTAGGTATTAACGAATTTTATGAACATAAATAATATCGTATCAAGTTTGTTTACGTCTGTCTAATAATTTGACATTTCACATCAGTAGATAATTACAAAATTCGATTGAAAATATTAAGTTCCTAAAAATTATTAGCGATAGCGAGGATTATTTGACAATCAAATTAATATATTTATATCAGAAGCTCCTGATAATGCCTATCTTCTGACAAAGGTATGATTTTCTTTTCATAAAACCAGAATAATTTCAATAAAAAGATTGATTACAATCGGATTCTATATTTTTGAATAGTTGACAGATACTTGCTATATAGCAGTTAATTTGAACAAATCAGTATGTGCTCTAGTAACGACGAGTGTTGATTCAGATGACACATGGACTTTGGATGGTGGGAGCGAGGGTTTAAATCCACGCAGCCACATTTTTTTTATTTTAAAAAATCGATTAGTGTTTGATTTTATAAAGTTTTTTTTATTTCCAAGTTGTTAAAATTTGAAAATTTTGAATGTTATTTGTTTCACGATGTAGGTACGTGTACAAAAAGAAAAAATAGATGTTTCATTCAACGGGTGAAGAAAGAAAAAATTATCTGAACCTTGTAAAAATGACGGCAGGAAAGTTTATGATACAAAGGATTATTACAGATTTGTTAATGATTCAGATGGTCGTAGAAAAAGTATAGTGTACAATGAGCATGAAATGACCCATTTCCCAATCGTACGAGTGGGAAATGTATGTCATTTCATGCTCATTGTACAATATACTATTTCGGGGAATGGGCTCTAAGTGAAATACATCTTAGCGGTAAGCCGGTAAGCCGAGATGGCGGTGAGCGGTACGAATCAAAAACAAAGGAAATGTTTGTTTTTTATCGGAATCTGAACAAATAAAAAATCATTATTTTCCACTTGTTTTCAAAAGAAAGGGTCAATTCACACCTGTTCTTCAAACGAGATACATAGGGTTCAGCTTATGAATAACTACATTGGGATAGAAATAGTAATAAGTGAAATTGAATTCATCCTCAAAAATTTTCAAGCTTTCATATTTTCGAAAACCAATAAACAGTATGTAAAATTATAATCAAATGGATGAACAAAACTATTCAAAACCCTAGTCAATTCTTCAATAAATTATCGAGAATCCTATGTCTACATTCCCAAATTTATCAAGTTCCAACTAAAAAGGTGTCATGGTGAAATAAAAACATAATGAAACCTTCTATTTGTACTAGACCACTGAGCAGCATGAGCTGTTTAATTTTTAAGATGAATATAGAAGGAAGATTAATTCTCACTCTTTGCCAGTACCAAAACAGCCGAAAATTGTACCAATTCAAAGTATTCAAAGCGAGGCAGGACCATCATGTTCATCTCGAGAAGACCGTTTCATATCAGAGGAAAATGGCCGATTTTCAGTTGCAGTAATGAACTATACCTTTTGAACGATGTTTCTGAGGCAAATTTGTTTGTACAACTGCTTACTTTTGACACCAAACTCAAACATCTTCTTTAAAAGTTTTAGGCTTGAGATGGAATCCTACTTTGGATTATTTATATTTCTTTGTCGAACCGCTGAATGATTGATCCTGTTCAAAACGAATTAGGCTGTCCGAACTTGCCAGAGTTTTTGATACATTAGGAATTGCACCTGTTCCAACATTGTACTCATTCTTAAGTGCATTTACACGTCCCAAATATGCAGGGAATTGATTACTATACAAAAAATCAAATACTTCTACGACAGCAAACCTTGCAAAAGAGAATATGTTTATTGAATAACTATAAAATTATAGACATATTAAATAATCAGCGATCTGGAAAAGACGATATTTCAATTAACAAAATGTCTACAGCACTATTTTAAACGGAGCCCCAAGTACAATTTTACCGCTACCACAACTCCAACCAGACGGCAGAACCAAGAGATGGTGCTGATATCCCCACAGACCAAGAAGAGGCACCTGATATTAGTAGGTTTACAGATGGCATCGCAGTTTCGCAGAACACTAGTTCTATAATGACTTGGCATATTTGTCTTGTGAATGGGTGATGTGCATTGTTTATGCCTGGGTGTGCTAATCACTACTTATATATGTATTTGCATCCTCGTTAACATATACTAGATCCACTTGAAAAAGATCAAATAGACCTTTGTGAATGACTATTCGTTGTCTAAAATAACTTCTAGCAAGGTTATAAAATCCTTCAACAATTTTTCGTTTAGCGTCCATTATGGAATTCATTCTCTGATGATGTTGGCTTCTATCAGTTCTTCAATGATGGAATTGATCTCATTCTGATGACTATTATTTCCTGCAGTTTGAGATGCTAGGAGTATTCGCAGTCTATCAAAAAATTCATTTGGGTACTTCACAGAACGTAATCGATTTCATTGTCAGTCACTTCCATTAACACTTCTCCACCGGAACTAGTCATTGGAGCAATAATATGCTTATACTTTGGTAATATACTTCCATCCACCTGTCTAATGGTTTGATAGTGGCGTCTTCATTCGTTCTTGCAACTATGTTTTTAATTCTGCTTATCTTGTGTGGTGAAATTCTGAGGATATTTCTTAAATAGTAATTCATACAAGTCCTCAGTACCTTCATATCTTTTATTTTCGTGATTATATCAGAACCTTCGATGTACAGTGTGAAATTAACGATTGAATTTTTCGGTATTACTATCGAGTCACTCACCATATTTGTGAATAAACTCTTTGCTTGCATCCTGATACATGTCACTGATATATTTTCTCGGTGAAGGAACATATTGATCCAAATAATCGACATAATTATGATGTCTGTAACATATCTTCGAGACGATTAACATCAGCCCGTTCATTCTTTTGTTAATTCTTGATTGTCACAAGTAACGTCATCAAAAATGGACACCGCGTTCCTTCTAGCTTCTGAGAGGCACTAAAAACATGATATCTAATTCATCTAATGGGTTTACAAATTTACTCAAATTCTAATACGATTCGGTAATTTAGAATATTGTCGCGACTAAGGCTACTAGGGTAGCAAGCATCCTGAGTCGTATGAGGGGTTGTTTCTCTTATACTAAATGAGACTTCGGGTGTAGCTGCAGATGGTAGCTATAAAACCTCAAGGGGTAGCAACAGAACATAAACATTTATTATACAACAGCTGGGATACTGGGGGAAAGCTATATACATAATTCAAATGAGGCACATTCAATAATATGATATGGGACAAATGAAACTCTTACCTAAAACCATCACTAAACCAATACTTACAGCTAAGGCCAAAAGGGCCTAGCCTATAAGACTAACTGAGCGCTAGGGCTCCGTCCTCTATGGGAGTCTATTACTAACCATCTTCCTATCCATTCATCTTGTATTTATATAAACAAAAGTTTATATTTTCATGTGGTCTGTACAGTCACGGTCATACAATTCGCTAGTCATCAACCTCGCGATTGATAATGACCTGCGATCATGACCGAATCAATAAATAACAAGAAATGATAGATCAGTGCACTAAAACAATTCGAAGGGCATTGCAGGATGTTCCCGACAGTATACATAAACATTTTCGAACTTCGCGCCATTCTCATGTAACAACAAATTCACCATTAAATTAGTATTTCCGCAATTAGAAGGACTTTTTTCATTTTCTAACAAGTCATTATGGTCTTCACTATTTCTCTACTGATTTTGCTTGCTACATTGGAATTTTTCAAGACTTCGACATATTTTTCTGGAACACCTGCTGTTATTTGCTTCTTTCTCAAACCCATAACCATATTAACATTAGCCTTCATTGTCAGAGCAGTAATTTTTTACCGATCGAACTGTTCTATACTTCACATCGATTCCAAGTTTTTTCACCCAATATACGATCGGCTACGAGGCGACCTTTCAAATCCTTCTCTAGAGAATACGCAATGTCGTGCTCACGGCATGCCCTATCAAATTCATTCATCCCCACCTCTTCACGAGCAAGATGTTTCTGCAATTCTGTTCTTGGTCCACAAAATCTATACCCAGGTATGTGTAGTTCACAAAATTATTCATTGATTGTACTATTCTCAAGACAATGTGTTACATTATCAATAATACGTCATTCAAAATGCGCAAAAACTCCCTATCCTATTTGAAATAAGTCCTGACGCATCTCAAAAGTTTCTATTTCTGTAACGCCTACATGAAAATCATAGAATGGGTATATATATAATGACCCTTAAAAACTCCACCATCTACATTTTTATTGAGAATAATGACGAACAACCATGTGTTGAATACAAGCCTCAAAATTTCTCTTCAACGCCAATTTTTGATCTTATATGGTAGGGTTGGTTCGGAATTGAAATTTGGCTCTCGAACCCCAAAGCCATAAAGCCTATTGAACTGTTGAAAACATTGCCACGTATTAAGCTGCTCAGGGCAATTGTTGGCTGTTTCTTGGTAATCCCAAAAATGGGAGGATCATTTTTAAGGAAAATATATCCTGTTACCGACCATCTGTCGTTTGGATCGCTGGCCCAATCAGCATCGCAACATCCTCTCACGTCTATTTCATCAGATTTTATTCCACTGAATTCTGATTGGTGATGGGCTGTTCCTCTCAGATTACGAAGTATACATTTAACTGCAGCCCAATGTACTGGTTAGTTTTTCATTGGAGGCAACTGGTACGTCATTTCGTATAAACTATTTTACTCGTGAGAAGATTCAAACAATATCAGAACTATTGAACTGCAGGTGCACTGATAAGTTTGGTGGCCTGGTCCAATAACCTGATGTAAAATGAATAGAAAAGAGAATGCTTTTGAGATGAAAATCACTGATTTCGCATTTAATAACTCAACAACATCGGTAGCAAATTGACATTATTCGATAATAGGATATGTTGACATATAACGTTCAACAGCTATATATAAAGAAAATACAATGTGTTATATCATGAATAACACATTATTTCGAATTCGCAACAACAAATAGATCTTTCTCACATGGATCTTCCTCAATGAACTCGCTCTTTTTCAGATGGAGTGGGACTTTCTTTGTTTCATGAACCTGCAATACTACAATCGGAGGTACAAGCCGTATCCTCACTCCCGCACTGCTTGCAGACTGTTACTTCAAACACTGCAATGCACTACGGAATTGAAGACACATACTCATATACCATGATGATTCATATTTCCATATAACATGATGATTTAGATTCCACACAACGACCAGAACAGTTTCAACTATACTCACATTATGATAATAAAAATGCACAAAAAATCAGCATATTGAGTTCTTTGGTGCCTTATATTACATATTCTAGCAATAACAAACCGGTGGCGCAGGCGGATTCGATAAGGAATGACTAATTTCTCTATATAAATTCGAATATCCAAATTTCACGAATAAAATAAGGCTCCTACGATCGCCCCATATGGTAATGGGAAAAGGGCAAGAATGGGGGACAGTAAAATTGAATGATGAAAGCATCAGCAAGGCTTTGACAGGAAAACTTAATAATGGCATAATATTCTCTAATACACTGAGTTAGCTTCATATGCATTAGTTGATAGCCAAGATGAACTAAATGCGACATACGTTCCATATTCAATGTGTGACAAGAACCATAGAGAAAAGCGTTAGAGCTGTTCAAAATACAAAAACTATTTTCGAATTTGAATCAATTTCAAATATTATAGTTAGAGAGCCGCGGGTTCTCAGTCGCGATGACCCACTTAATTGTTTCGTTTGGTGAGGTGAGAGTCCATCCCTCGAAAACCTCAAATTCCAAATATTTTTTAATTTGGGCAGGGCCGTTTCCAGTACGAAGTGAAAATTTCTATCTGCTTTTTCGACGATTTCTATGTCTTCCGTTAAAATAATTATGTTCAGAAAGTGACTAGTGATCATCTGAAATAGCGCAAGACGACATGGTTGAGGCGCACTACTTGAAACCTATTTTTGAAAATTTAGAGCCCTAAAATCGATCATCGCAAAAATTTGACGTCTCCTGTATGCTTAATTTCATGTTTCTGTACCTTGTTATGGTCCTAACTTTGAGAAAATCCGAGTGGAGGACTTTTTTATCAGGCCTGGGCCTCAAGGTTGATCAAAATAACAAATTGGGTTCAAATTTGAACTTTCAAATTTAGCAAGCAGCTTCTTCAGCGGCAAGAGTACCTAATTTCAAAAAGGAAGAATCATTTGACAACTTTTCACCCCTTCCCACCATTTTGAATTTCGTCTATTTTCTCTGTTTATTCCTGGTGATCGTAAAGTTTGAAAAATTGTCTCATTGATAATTCAGAGTATAAACTTCAATAAATCAACCTCAACTAGTAGTTAATGATTACAGGAATATATTTCAACACCTATAGAGGGTGTTTCAAATTCGATCCTCATCATTGGGATCTCGCGGAAACTATGAGAAATACAAATATGGTTAAATCAGGGCAAAGTTGCGCATTCACTTGACTATGCTATTGGGAAAGTTCTGAAATTCCTAAAATATCCTGAGATATCCGGAAAAAAACAGAAATTTCGGGAAATGGTTTTTATTTTTTTCTGGCTTTATTTTTCGAAGGTTTCGAAGATAAATTGCACTTCCATATTGCCACTTTTTTCCTGCTACATAATGGTGTTTTCCAATTTGCTATCCGACGTTTCGTCTTCCGGCCACCATCATCAACTTTATTTTTTCATACGCTACATTGGATTATTTCCGTTTTGAATAGAACCAGACTTTACCTTTTCAATTATGTATCATGAATTATCATTCTTTTTCAAAAAATTGGAGATATTGGAATAAAAATTAATTCTAATCGTAATAGGCTTTGACTTAGATGTTTCTAAATTTGCCTTTCAATTTGTTACAGTCAATGACATTTTGTTATTGTACAAGTCATTGAATTTTTGGAGAAAAATAACTTTCACGAAGGAAGAAAAAAGAGATATGATACAAATGTATCGCAAATACAATAGAAACAGTGTTAGCACATCGGAAATGTATTTAAACTTGTATCCTATAGACGACAACCACTTTGAACTATGTTCCAGTTATTAGATCAAAATCTTACCGAGTTTGGTTTACTTAATATTCCATATAAATCTATCTTTGAAACAACCTGCTGTCCATTCTGTTAATGATCAGATCCATTTCGATTGCATACCCTTTTTTAACTCTCTCAGCTTTAGTAACCACTAATCTTCATTATTTCATATTAATAAAAGAATTTTGTTAACATAGGATATCTTTCTTAGAAATAAAACAAATCTCGTAGGCCATCTGCCTTCTAAATATTAAATCTTAGTTGCTTTTGTTAACTGATTTACAAATACAGTTTTCTTCATTTACCAATTTATAGATTGTGTAATATTCCCCATATAGTCCGGTAGAAACAGCGGCGAATTCGCTGGTTTTAAAGTCTGACCCATTTTTTCGGTATATCAAAATGGGACCTGTGCAGGTCGATTTCATAAGTCTCTCCACACATGGAATGGAAATCTACGACACGCCAGCGTGGTCGTGACAAAAGTTATAAGGAAAAAACGAAAAAAAATTGGAATATTCCAAAAATCAAAATGAAGGCTCTATAACTCCTAGTATGAAAGAGATATTTGAAAAATTCTTTCACTGTTCGAAAGGCCTATTCACGTACTTCAGAATGGGTTTTCAAAAGTTTCCAATGAAGAGAAAAAATTTCTGAAAATTAGCATTATTTTGTGATGAGATTGAATTTTTAATAAAATGTTAAATTTTCAACTCGCTAAAAGTCAATCATCATTCATCCAACTGAAATTCTTTTCACACCAAAACCTGCGCAATTTTCCTAGCAACATTTCATGTCGATTATGTACAGATCTCTCATTGAACGCGACAGATAAAAGGATCGCATGGCTCTTCGGTGCGCTAACGCTAATAATGGTACACCAACATACTACCCACTACCCGTTTGTATGCAGCTAGTAGTCCGGTGGGAGCGATGGATTATCCTTCATAATCGCTATAACTAATAGAGATACTGGTAAAATTATTTCACTGTTTGAAAGACATATTCACAAACTTCAGAATGAGTTATCAAAAATAAGCATAATTTAGAGCTGAAATTCAATTTTCCATAAAATGTAATTTTTTCAAAACGCTGAAAGTTACTCATAATTCATCAAACAGAAATCCCTTTTTCACCAAAAACTGCACAATTTCACAAGCCTCAAATCATGTCTATTATATGTAGATCTCATCTCAATAATAAATTGGCTGCAGCCATTTGACGACGACGGGACATACCATATGCGATGCTATATTTGTAGCCGATTGTAACCTGGCGTGAAATAAAACAAAACAGTTTTTTCGTTAAGGTTTGAAAATAGTAGTAGAATAAGATTGATCGAATCGAAATTCCTAACTATTGTGTAACATATTTGAACAATATTCATTACAAGAGGCATAAGATGTCCGGAGGACTGCTCACAGCTAATATCCTATACAATATAAATAAATGAATGAATAAATATAATAAATAAATAAATAGGAAAGTTGGGTCGAAAATCCATCAGAAAACAACTACTTTCCTGGCTAATGCCACGACGAACATTGAATTACATCTGATGAAATTTCCGTGCAGAGTTCCTACAAGGTTATCTCTGCAATTGCTTGGTTGCATGGGAATGTTCATCGAAACATTCGGACCACCTATATATCGATTTCGGAGTGTTGATCCTCATCAGTATAAGGTAGGTCTAGCGGTCAATAACTAATGACTGAAACGAATGAATCGACGACCAAACCTATTTAAAGACCGAAACTGAGATCGCGCCCGCACAGTGGATTAACTCCAAACTGCGAGCGCCATCCCAGCACCGGAAGCCCAACCAAGAATACCCATGACCACGATCGTCAAGACCGTATATAAAACAGAAAAGAAAACTGTAGGTCACAATGAGCTTATGACAAGAGGCATAAGATGTCCGGAGGACTGCTCACTGCTAATATCCTATACAATAGGAAAGTTGGGTCGAAAATCCATCAAAAAACAAGTACTTTCCTGGCTAATGCCATGACGAACATTGAATTACATCTGATGAAATTTCCGTGCAGAGTTCCTACAAGGTTATCTCTGCAATTGCTTGGTTGCATGGGAATGTTCATCGAAACATTCGGACCACCTATATATCGATTTCGGAGTGTTGCTCCTCATCAGTATAGGGTAGGTCTAGCAGTCAATAACTAATGACTGCAACGAATGAATTGACGATATATTCATTATATTTTAATTTTTTTTTCCTTGGTAAAAATATTTAGAGATGATTTCATAGCATAATTTTTAATATTTAATTATTCAGTCTCCGCTATTTTTCACATATTCTGTTTCTTTATTGGAACATGTGAGTATGGAATATGACTATTTATCCAAACCCATACTTAATAATAGCATTTACAGAAACAAAAAACAAAATTTAAACCCCATTTTGTTAATTACTCTGAATACTACGAGGGCTGACAATAAAGTAAGGTCTCCAATTTTTTTTTTCATAGAAAATGACATTTATTTACAAAAAGCGATACACCGTTGGAAAGGCCAAGGTCTTGGCTACTTTTCTACATAATCGCCATTTTTTTCCAACACCTTGCGCATCCGCACGATGAACTTGTCTATGCCGGCAGAATACCACTCTCCGTCCGCCTCGCGCAGCCAGGTGTTGGCCTCTTTCTGAACCTCCGCGTCACTATCAAACTTCTTCCCTCCGAGATGTTTTTTCAGGGCGGGGAACATGTGGTAGTCACTGGGGGCCACGTCGGGACTATAGGGAGGGTGATCGATGATTTCCCAGCCAAATGTCTTGAGCAGGTCAAGGGTAACGTTGGCTGTGTGCGGGCGCGCGTTGTCGTGGTGAAATTTCACTCCTTTGCTCAGCAATCCCGGGCGTTTGTTTTTTATGGCACGACGAAGCTTTTCCAGGGTCTCACAGTACCTTGCTGCATTGATAGTGGTTCCCCTTGGCATGAAATCCACCAACAATACCCCGTGGCGATCCCAAAACACCGTAGCCATCACCTTGCCGGCTGACAGTGTCGCCTTAAACTTTTTGGGTTTCGGAGAATCGCTATGGCGCCATTGTTTGGACGACTCCTTTGTTTCGGGTGTGTAGTGATGAGCCCACGTTTCATCCCCCGTAACAAACCCTTCCAAAAAATCATCGCCTTCCTCTTCAAAACGGGCCACAACTTTGGTCGCACATCCCACGCGCCGCTTCATGTGGTCTTCGGTCAGCTGTTTCGGCACCCATCGGGCAGAAACTTTGTGGTACTGCAACTTGTTCACAAGGATATGACGGATTGTTTCGCTGCTACACACTCCTCCAAGCTTCTCTTCCAAGTCCCTAATTGTCGCACGGCGGTTTTTGAGCATTTCTGCCTCCACTGCTTGAACAATCGCATCCGAGACCGACGGTCGGCCACTTCTCTCCTCGTCGTGAACATTAGTGCGCCCGGAATTGAACTCGCTGCTCCACTTACGCACGTTTTTTATGTCCATACACTTTTCCCCGTAAACTTCAACTAGTTGACGATGGATTTCAATAGGTGTCACCTTTTTCGCACTCAAAAAACGTATTACAGAACGCAATTCGCACTTGGACGCTGACGCGAGTGGTACCTCCATCGTTGACGGCTGCTCAGCCAAGACTGAGCGGTCGGGGAAGCCTCACCCAGCAGCAAAGTGGTAGTGGGGGAACCAAGGAACACGGCGGTGTTGCCAGATTTCGCCTAGCGCGTGATCCGGCGAAGTTGCAGCGTTGGAGACCTTACTTTATTGTCAGCCCTCGTACCTTAGAACATGAAAATGAAAGGCATCTTCTGTGGGTGGTATCTCTTTGGCACACTTTTTTGAGCTTTTTGGTAGAATCAGCCTGGCCTCATCTTCACAATTTCCTACTTCATTGCCGTGCCGAAACGAACCAAAGAAATATTAAATTTTTTCGAATATATGTCCCAAACAGATTTTTTCCCAACTCTAAAAAATGAACTAGTTGTATCACATCCTGTCAGGGCATGCATGGAATGCAGGCAATCTATCGCAAATAGGTTTTTCCAAAATTTCATCTAATTCGTGAATTGCAATGAATCTTCTCATTTGAAGAAATACTCGCATGGCCTTTCTCCATGAATATTTTCTTCGATCTCATTTTTCATTATTCAAATAATAAAACAGAAGTATGACAAAGACGTCAGTGTCGTCCGACTTTATTATTAAGTTGCTATCATTTTTGTTAGAAACGTGTAGAATCAAGCATGCTGCCATTACGAATGTCGAAGGTCCCCTGCGAAATATCAATCAAATGTTTATGACTGAGTATCCAAGAAATGAATGTATAAAGTGATTCAGGTATTTCCTTTTTACAAGTTGTTTCAGTCAATGCTTGTGGAGTGAGATAGGTTGATTTGTTTCTGCAGCGAGCATGTCCTATTATATTTTCTCGCAAAATACCTGCAGCTTTCTGTAAAATGCTTCTATCATTCTCCATTGATGCATTCAATTCTTCTTGAGACCTATAGAAGATCCGATTTGAAATTGGCAATTGAGAAGATCACGATTGTAGGTTAACCGGATTTACAAGAAAATGCTAATCTTTTTCCGAAGAGGTTTTCAAGGGACTTCCTCAAAAAGTTTGGATTTGGAGCAGAATCTTCAATTATTTTTCCTTCTTCGATGCTTTTCTTTAACTGAACCAACATAGCTTTGATAGTTTTAATTTTTCTACCTCGTACTGTTCAAAACCTGCAAATAAAATAGTGAATGTACTGTTTTTGGGACAGATTTTCCACTTGAATCAGAATATTTTATTCCTGCTTTTGATGTTTCTCGTGCTGACGTATTTATAGTAAAAGGGACAATGATACATAGCTTTGAATGCAAATAAATCTGAGAACAATTCCAATTTTTCCATCATCACCCAATCACCACGTTCTGAAGCTTCATTCAATATAGTTGCTTGATTTTTTCCAGATTCAGTTCCCGTGCAAGCCTGAATTAAGACATTTTCCTTGTGGGTGCCACATTTACCACAAATCAGACACTCAGTAGAGGTTGAAAATATGATCACCATCCTTACTACCTCCTAACTTTGCGAGTTCATTGGTTGCCTCTGTAATATTGATACTGCAACATAATGATTTCGTACAAGTCCTATGAAATTGAATTACAGCAGGATTTTTGTTTATTTTGTTTTTTGCAGACAATATTCTCTTAGATATCTCATCACCCCTAGAATTATGAGGCGCCGCTTGGGTAAAAAGTGTTTATGCAAATATGGAAAATTTTGTGTAAATATGTTTATTAGTTGTAGCAATACTTTTTATTTTGCTTTCCGATGTATTTACTTTTGATCAAACAATATATTTGCGTTTCAAGCGTTCCAAATATATGAAAATGTGAATTCCCATATATTTATAAATTCGATCTATTTCATGTTGTCTCGAGAATATAGCGGACGAATGATATCGCTGCCGCCAGAATATATTGTCAGAATATGTTTTCATTAGTTTTCTTGAATAATCATTGGATTATTTAAAATCAAATACCTTAGAACTGACGAAATCAAAGTGTGTATTAAATCACGTCTGCTGCTCCATCTCTTGACTACATAAAATAGATCGAATTTATGTTTCAATATATTTGCAACGCTTGAAATGTAAATACTTATATTATGTTGGATCAAAAATAAATATTTCGGAAAAATAAATATTGCTAGAACTGATAAATGTATTGACACAAAATTTTATATATTTGCAAAAACACTTTTTGACCAAACATCTCATATGGAATGGAGGGTAAATACTAACATAGTTGCATAAAAGCGAGTAGTATGTAGGCGTAACATTATTAGAGGTAGCTTACCGAAGAGCCATGCGGTCCTTGTATCTGTCGCGTTCAAATTGCTCTAGCCAATTTATTATCAATGATAGATCTATACATAAATGAAATGTTGCCTGGAAAATTGCGCAGCTTTGAGTGTAATAAGAATTTCAGTTGGATGAATGATGAGTGACTTTTAGCGAGTTGAAATTTTAACATTTTATTGAAAATTTAATCTCAGCACAAAGTAATGCTAATTTTCAGAAAATTCTTCTTTTCATTGAAAATTTTTGATAATTCATTCTGAAGTACATGAATAGGCCTTTCGAACAGTGAATGAATTTTTCAATTATCTCTATTATACTAGGAGTTATAGCGCCTTCATTTTGGTTTTTGGAATATTCCAATTTTTTTTGGTTTTCTCCAATAACTTTTGTCACGGCCACGCTGGCGTGTCGTAGATTTCCATTCCATGTGTGGAAAGACATAAGAAATCGACCTGCACAGGTCCCATTTTGATATACCGAAAAAATGGGTCATTGAAAGATAATCCGTTGCTCCCACCGGACTAATAGGTATCTCCTTGGTCTCCAAAGAGTGTCATTCTGCTCTCGTGAAACTTGTTCTCTTCCATTTTGCAAAGACCAAGCCAAGTGAATAGCTGCAAGGTCACGTTTAACTATGCGGTTTGAATTATTGTACATTTTCATATGAATCAATTTATTTAAAAATGATATGTTTACATGAATTTACAGTTATACTCGTAGTTTTTACTATTTTTCTCTCCACACATTGTAAGTAAACTATATGAATTTTTCAACACGTTGTTAACCTTATAATATTTATTTCAGCTTCCTTCTTTGTGTACTAAACTGATGATGAACATATATATGTTCGAAACATGTCTTTCATAAGATAGGATTTATATCCTGTTTTATTATTAAATTTTGTGTAGACGACTTTGTGTTCTTTTTCAAAAAAATAAATAAATATAAATAATGTTTTGTTAAATACAGGGTGATTCAAAAGTACTTTGACAAACTTCAGGAGGTGATTCCTCACAATATTCTAATATGAATTGCCCGAATAAGTATATGTCCGGAAACGCTTCGTTTCCAAGATACAGGGTGTTGAAGTTTTATATTTATTTTGGTTTTTTTCCAATAACTCTTGAAATACTGAAGTTAATTAAACGAAACTTGGTAATAAGAGGTTTTTGAGGTGTCGAATTCGAACCTGATGTTATTATTTCTCTTACTCGTAGGGGGCGCCACCTACGTCTTTTTCTTTTTTGAAGATTCATAACTTTTTTGAGCGTACTTCTAGCACATTTTTTAGTAAAAAAATCGATTCCTCTATCATATCTACGTAAAAAAGGTACCCTTGTTAAAAGTCGCTGTAAGCAACCGTTTTCTAAATATTTGGACTTGAATATTTCAAGTCAATTATTTGATAATCGATGCATGTTGAAGTTATTACCAATATTTTGCATTTTTCACAAGAATGCTTTGGAAAAGAATTTGACGTTTAAGTAATTAATTTTGGTAATTACATATTTTGTGACAGTTAAGCGTTTTGTTGAAGTTTCCGTAAGTAGAAGTAGAAAGCACTAACTTTGAAAAAATGAATTATTTAAACAATATTGCTCATTTAGCCGATATGCATTTCGTTTATGGCCTTGCGGATGGCAATGCGCGCGAAGCAAGATGTATTTACCAGGAGCGATTTCCTAATCGACTACTGCCTTCAGCTCCAACATTTGCTAGTCTCCACCGTCGTTTGGCAGAAACAGGTAGCTTTAAGAGGGCAGCTGATATTATTGGAAGACCACGAGCAGTCCGAACCCCAGAATTGGAAGAAGCTGTTTTGAACTCTCTCGAGGAGAATCCAGAAACAAGTACAAGAATAATTGCTGAAGCTGTCAATTCTACTCAGTCCACAGTTTGGAGGATTATCCACGATCAACAGTTTTATCCATACCATATTCAAAGGGTACAAGCTCTTTTGTCACGAGACTTTCCCCAATGCATTACTATGTGTCAGTGGTTTTTGAGAAAATTGGCTGGAAATCCTCAATTTTTAAGATATGTACTCTTCACGGACGAGTCAAACTTCTCCCGAAATGCTATCACAAAATTTCATAACAACCATGTTTGGGCTCTCGAAAATCCGCATGCAGTTAGTGAAAGGCATTATCAGTATCAATTTTCTGTAAATGTATGGGCGGCAATAATTGATAATTACTTGATAGGTCCTTTCCGCTCCGACTGAATGGCGCAACTTACAGACACTTTTTAGAAAATGAAGTGCCGGGACTACTTGAGAATGTACCATTAGAAATTCGTATCCGCATGTGGTTTATGCATGATGGGGCTCCGGCCCATTTTAGCGTTGTAGCCAGGAAATTCCTTAACACAGTCTATCCAAATCGATGGATCGGTAGGGGTGTAGAAGAACCTAACCAGCCGTGGGCACCAAGGTCCCCAGATCTAAACCCGATAGATTTTTATTTTTGGGGACATTTGAAGTCACTAGTTTATAAAACTCCAGTAGCGAACGAGGAAGATATCAGAAACCGAATAGTAGACGCATGTGAAACAATAAGGAACACACCAATAATTTTAGCGGGTCCGAGATTCAATGACTAGACGACTATCTTCGCTGAAGGTGGACACTTTCAACAATTTATTTGAATACAATTTAGTTTCGCTTATTTAAGTTTATTCTACATATTCAAAATTTCCTGAAATAAAATGTTAACATTTCTTGCAAATTTTATTCTATTAATTATTACTATTGAATTATTATTATTAAATTACTATTTCGCTTAAGGATGTCATGAAGGAACGTACCCAACAGTAATGACCTCTTCAAGCGAGTACAAAGTAATAGAATAGGTGGCGCCCCCTACAAAAAAAACAAAACTGCTTACTTGAACGTCAAATTAATGCAAATGCAAATGCAAAATAAAGGTAATAATTATTACATGCATAGATTATCAAATAATCCACTTGAAATTTTCAAGTCCTAATATCTAGAAAACGGTTGCTTACAGCGACTTGTAACAAGGGTACCTTTTTTACGTAGATATGATAGAGGAATCGATTTTTTTTACTGAAAAATGTGCTAGAAGAACACTCAAAAAAGTTATGAATCTTCAAAAAATAAAAAGACGTGTTGGTGGCGCCCCCTACGAGTACGAGCAATAATAACATCAGGTTCGAATTCGACACCTCAAAAACCTCTTATTACCAAGTTTCGTTTAATTAAGTTCAGTATTTCAAGAGTTATGTGAAACAAACGAAAATAAAAATAATACTTCAACACCCTATATCTTGGAAACGAAGCGTTTCCGGACATATATTTATTTGGACAATTCATATTAGAATTTTGTGAGGAATCACCTCTTGAAGTTTGTCAAAGTACTTTTGAATCACCCTGTATAGTTTCATTTTCTACATAATGCATTGTCACGAAACTCCTTAAGTTGAAATATTGTATATTCACGTAACATACCAGTTCTGGGCACATAAAGGTTGAGGTAGAGACAGTCTTCACTCTGATTGGAAAGAAGCGGCAAAATCTTCTCCAAATGAAGTAATCGAGATTTTGGAAATGCCAGTAATGCTTCTGATCGATTGCTGATATCGGGTAAGTTTTGTGGACATACATCACTGAAACGATCTGCAAGGCGGGTAGCCTTCCATAATGAAGGTGTCACGGGTGGCATGTATCTGAAAAATATAAGGTATATTAGGTGCAGAAAATTTGGTTGAAGCAGAACTACCAAAATTTCAATTATCTGGTACACACGAAGAATTTCTAACATATCCGTAAGGGTGAACTTTCGAAGAATATCAATTTACCTATAATATTAAATATTATATTTAGAAAAACTGAGAGGTATATCATTCATATTCAAATACTTATTATACAGGGTATCCAGTAAACCATGGATTATACTGTAGCTGGTGATGGACAAGTTCATAACCTATCAGAAAACCACAACTTGGCCTCAGTAAAAACCTCACGGTTTTCGAAATATTGGAACTTTTATTAAAATAATTGAATTCCTGTCTCAGATCATTCTTTTATGTTCCAAGCAATTGAGAAGCGTTTCATATCAATTATTATTGTCGAATAATATTACTGATAGTAGTTGTAACAATCGCAGGATACCAATCCTTCAGGGTAAAAAAAAAATATTCTCAAATTTGGATCCTTCAAGATTTCTATTATGAAACTTTGAACTTCTTTTGCAACAAATTCATCTCCTACGAAAACCTGGAAATTGGTCTTGAAAACCTGCTCGTTTTGTCCTGAGTCTGAAAAGGTGTAGAAGCTGCCATAATTATTCTTTGAATAAAAGATATTGCTAATAGAGTACGAAAGGGGAGTATTTTTTTTTATTTTATCGATGTGTGGACAGTTTGTTACTCATTTGTCATAACGACTGATGAGCTGATAAATCTCACACAGTCACTTGGACTGATATACAGTTAAATGAACTGTCATGAAAAAATGTAAATGGTTATGGATTTATTCTTATGAAAACAACACAATATATAATGAACACTTCATTATTCCTCATGTATGAAGGAGTGCAGTTGATGTCTTTTCAAGATATCATGAACGGTTGATTTTTCATGCCCGTTCTTCTCTCGATACTACGTACGCTAGTTGACGGATCATTCTCAATTTCTTCAAGGACCTCATCTTCAAGGTCATCACGACGTGGTCTGTCTGATCCACCTTGAACACCAGGAATCTTCCCTCCTGAATAAAAGTCATGTGCTCGTATGAACACACGATAATCAGGATGTTTATCCCTATTGGGATATCTTTCACGATATAGTGCAGCAGCTCTCCTCGCGTTGCCTCTGCATTCACCATGAATGAAATGCATTTCGGCATACTCACGTGGAGTGTACGGCATATTGATACTGATTCAAACAGATTCTGCCATGTCTTCGAATCCTATCCACGAATACCAATACACAATAACGTTAAGTAATGAATTATGTGGTAAATACTGCAGCTCGCGAAAACACGATGTTGTCTCTGCCTTTCTGTACTTCAACTGATAGATCAACCTAGACAAAAGAGCAACGGAAAACAGCTCATAGTTCGATGAAATAAAAAATATACCCATTTCGAACAAAATTGTAATCCTTGTGATCCACCGTAAAATATCCCACTTTCGTAGTATATTAGCGATATTTTCCATTCAAGAAAGAATTGAGGCAACTTCTCTACCTTTTTAGGCTCAGGACAAAACGAGCAAGTTTAAGACCAATGTCCAGGTTTTCCGAAGAGATTAATTTGTCACGAAAGAAGTTCAAAGTTTCATAATAGAAATCTCGAAGGATCCAAATCTGAGATTTTTTTTGTGGACCCTAAAGGACTGGTATCGAAATTATGCCTTTTGCAATTGTCAAACAAATATTAATCAAGATTGAGAATTGATATAAAACGCTCCTCAATTGCTTGGAACATTTAAGAATGATCTAAGACAGGAATTCAATTTTTTTCATAAAAGTTATAATATTTCGAAAACCGTGAGGTTTTACTGAGGTCAAGCTACAGTATGATCCATGGTTCACCGGACATCCTGTATATATTATATTAATATTATTATATTATGCTCTGGTGCAGTCACAAATATTTACCGTATGATACGATGGGATGGTGTGAAAGACTGTCATTAAGAAAACTGAATTTTATTCAGAAATGAAAGCTAAAAATCATGCTTGGAAAAAAGCTACATATTCCAGTGATAATTTATTCATAGAGGCACAAAACAAAGAACCTAGATCGAAAAAGTTATTGGACAACGACATTCCAATTACCTCTCAACTCACGTTGTATGAATAAAATCGACAAAGCTGAAGTACCCTTTGCTCCAAATGTTTAGCTGAAGAAACTGGCGGGGTTTTGACAGAATTAATTTTCCTTTGAATTTTAGCAATTATTTGATAGAAATGATTTTTCACAACACTTCTGTCCTCGTTATCAGTGTTGTTCACGTCTAAAACCTCGATTTGATCTTGAATATCTGAATATTTAAAAAAACTCTCCTGTAAATTTTTCTCTCTGGCTTCTACAACAAAATTGTCTGTTTGATTATCTAAATTATTGTCCAACCAATTGGAATGTCGTGTAATCGAGGCCTTAGCGTGCTTGCGAGCATTTTTTAAAACATCCATTATGAACTAAATATTATTTGTCAATTGTAACAATAGAAAACCCTTTTTTATGTATGAAAAAACCGAAAAAATAAATATTTTTCACTAATTGCACAGCACTTATAAGTCAAAATAGCTAAAAACTAACATCATCAAAATTATTCAGTTAGCAAAGACCTCTAACATATATTAAAAAAAAATACCAAAAAGAAAACAAACCAGCTTGGCAATGAAAACGAATCTGTGCTTCTTAACTCGGAATTCTTCTATCATCTCGGAAATACTTTGGACCTGGCTGACGTTCTCACAAAGCCGCTCCCAAGCGTAGGGTTACTCGAAAATCCGGCTAAATAAGACCATGGAATTATTTATAATAGGTGTAGACCTAACAATCCTTTCCAGTAGTGGTTGGTTTGTGCTTCGATATAATTGGACTGTAGATGATCCTGCGTGATTCAAATCGAGTACCAGAAATTTGAGAAATTGACAGCCAAGTCGCACATCATAACTTTTAATAAACATTCAATATGGTTACATCAGCAAAAAGGACCACCTGTCCACAAGACAGGAAGAAAATCAACAAGCAGTGTCGATGACACAAAATGGTGATACGTATTTGTATAAATACCTCACAGGAAAACTCAGCTCTTGCAGGACAATGTACATTTAACTATTTTAACTTGTCAAGTTTGACAACGGAGGATACCAAATTCAGCTATACCGTTTTTTGGAGATATATTTGTGTTGATCTTGAAACATTCATTCCATAAACTCTATTTATGGATTCAGGAACGTATATTATGCTTTTCTGTTGCAATTTATGAACGTTTTCTCATCAAATACAGTGCAGTTTTTAAACGTAAAAAGGAAGCGTCAGAATATTTGCATTCTATCAACAAGACATAAATTTGACACGCACACTCGATTCCGCTCAAAATACATAGAAACCCTGGTGTGATCTCTTATAGCTGTGAAACCGACATACGAAAGTGTTAAGGTACGGCCTACTTGATTCGTGATATTTTTACTGCGTTGATACCGTTTCACCTCTTTAGCACACAGATGGCGGCAAAATTACTGATTCATGATGACGCTTGGACAAGTGTCATGTTATGTAATTTTCAACATTGCATTTTATTTGTTGTGAAATTCGTTAAAATTTGTAAACATTCAAATTTCAATCAAATAATTATGACTTAGTACTTCGGAATGTTGGAAACTCCGCTATTTTCGACTTATACGCCATCAATCGACGTATGAAGCCAACGGTATCAGTGCAATTACAGTCTCAACAACTTTGTTGAAACAAAAGCGAATCAGTGATAACACCATTGTTTCTATACATCTTGATTCCGCTATACAAAACCCAGGCATGCAAAAGAGCAGGATTGGCTTCAAACAATTGTATAGGACCTTTTCCAACACCTTTATAATCGAGGATGCTTACCTGTTCTACAATCTAATTATTTGTTGCGATTACTTGAATCAACCTGAAGTGGCGATGTTCAAATGCAACAAAACACTTTGGCTTAAAAATATTTCAACTCTCGACATTCAAAATATTTCAGAAAGTGAACTAACGTTGGATTTAATAAATTTTGGTAATATCAAGGACCAAGAAAAATGTTGTTCTGCACTTACAGGGATAGAATTTCATTTAATCTTAAGGAGTTGGGTAGAACTGATACTGTTAAAATGCATATAACATGTAAGTCTTTCTAGTGAGTTATAATCCATATCGTATGTCTTTTCATGAAAAATAAATTCTCGAAAGTTTACTGCAAGATTTTTTGATTAATGGAATTATAAGAGAGTCCGAGTCGGCATACGCTAGTCCAATTCTTTTGGTCAAAAAGAAAACAGGTGATTATCGACTGTGTATCGATTATCGCAGACTGAACTCTATTACAGTCAAAGAAAAGTACCCTTTGCCACTAATTGATGATCAAATTGATATGAAACCTCACACTTAAACTGAGTAAGTGAAGTTTCTTTCGATCTAAGATCACATACTTAGGTCGGGAAATTAGTGAGTCTGGGGTACAGCCCGGCAAAGAGAAGATCAAAGCGGTTATGGAACTGAAGAAACCAACTAATGTAAAGGAAGTTAGATAGTTTTTGGGCCTTTCCGGATATTTTCGAAAGTATTGCCAAAATTATGCTACATTAACGGAACCTATTACGAGGCTTCTTAGAAAAGATGTCCCATTTACCTGGCCCAGCAAACAACAAGAGGCTTTCGCGTAAGTAAAGTCCATTCTGTATCACGCCCAGTACTGACAATATCTGACCCTGTACTCAAAACCGAACTACATACAGATGCCAGTAGTTTGAGAAATGGTGCTGCGTTGATTCAAATAACAAATGGGAAACAACAAGTTGTAGGTTATTTTAGCAAGTAAATAAGTCCTGAACAACGACATCATTCGGATGAACTGGAAACACTGGCGTTAGTACTAACATTGCAACATGTTAGGATGTATGTGTTAGGTATTGAGTTCAATATTGTTACCGACTGTAGTGCATTACGGGCGGTTTTCGCAAAAAGAGATATGATACCACGAGTGGATCGATGGTGGTTACAGGTGCAGGACTATAGCTCCCATAGGCCTGGAACAAAAATGGGGCATGTAGATGCCCTGAGCCGTAATCCTGTTACTGAATACTTGGATATATTAACAGTCGACCTTACTGAAGCAGATTGGGTGCTGACATCCCAACTGCAAGACGACCAACTAGTTATGATCCGCAGTATATTGAATGAAGGGGTCATTAATAGTACCACCAAGCAGTACTTCAAAAAGTACGTATTGCGTGATGAGAAACTTTATAGAAAAATTGATAATGGAAGGTCGTTGTGGGTTGTCCCCAAATTATGTAGATGGCAGATATGCAAACTGTGCCACGATGAGGGTGGTCACTTTGGTGTCGAGAAAACCTTAAGAAAAATAAGTGAAAACTATTGGTTTTCAAAGGCAAGACGATTCGTTACGAAGTATGTTCAATCTTGTCTTTATTGTCTCTACTATAAGCGTGTCAGTGGCAAAAAGGAAGGTCATTTACACCCAATCGAGAAGGTTTTCATTCCGTTTAATACCATCCACATTGATCATTTGGGACCGTTTGTAAAGAGTAAAAAGAACAACAAGTATCTTCTAGTTATCGTTGATGGATTCACAAAGTTCTGTTTTATTGAGGCTGTGAGGGACGTCTCCACCAAGCCCGTAATCAATGCGTTACTCAGTATAATGTACATTTTTGGGGCCCCCACCAGGACTATATCAGACGTTCACTTCTAGGACTTTTAAGAAATTTTGCGGAACGCACGGGTTGAATCACATATTGAATGCTGTAGCTACACCAAGGGCTAATGGGCAGTGTGAAAGGTATAACCAAACAATATTGAATGCACTCTCGTGTACGGCTGCTGGTGGTGCTGAAGATCGTTGGGATATCTTTATCAAGGCAGTCCAAAGCTCTATGAATATGACATTCAATACAGCGATCGGTACAAGTCCGTTGGAAGCACTGGCTGGGTATAAAGGAAGAAATATTTCTGAAGGTCAAATATTGAGTGCAGTGCAAGGTGCGCTGATCTGGCAGAATTACGAAACACTATTTCAAAGAAGCTGACAGTCGATCAACGGAAACAAAAGGAAAGATTTGATAAGATCAGAAAACCATCTAAGGTATATAATAAAGGGGACGTAGTTATGGTCATGAAAACGGATGCACCCCACCCCGTACGGGAACAAGCAAGAAGTTGTTGCCCAAATTCATGGGAACGTTCAAGGTGACTAAAGTCCTGTTGAATGACAGATATGAAGTTGATGACATGAGGGATGGTAGTAGGAGGATGAAAACTGTTGTTGCTGCGGATAAGATGAAGCCGGAGATCATTCTTAGAGGTAATAATTGATGGTGGATCATATTGAGATAGGTGCGTACTAAGAGGTACTAGACTCAAATGATAAGAACTAAAGGCGTCAAAGGGACTAATGGTGGGTCATATGAGATGAGTACGTACTAAAGAGTACTAAGCTCATATGATATGCACTAAAGTCGTTTAAAGTAAACTATGAAGCAATTGGAATAAGTACATACTATGAGGTACTATGTCCAACTTATAATGATGTTGGTGATGTGTGATATTTGCAATATGATAGTAAATACCATACCAGGCACTCCAGGATTCCATTTATGTATGGAAAAGAAGATTTTGAAATATATATGATGGATTGTAGATTGAACAAAGAAAAGTGGTGCTAATACTGTCAATACTTATATCATTTTCAATTTCAGATGAACACGAAGAGGAGTCCAATGAGGATGGCCGAATGTTACGAAACGTTTAAATCATCCGATAGATGAGGCGAATGATGACTATAGATGAGGCATTCTCGGCCAGTACGTTGACGAGAGAAGCGGTAGTCTGTCCATACGAGATAGAATAAGTGCAGTTTGTAGTTATTGAAATTAATAAGTATTGTTATTTCGGGTAGTAGACAGTGGTGAATTATAAGGTGTGTTAAACAATCGAAGTGTTCCGCTAATAGCCGTAATGGTTAATGCGGAAAATGGAATTAAAAAAAGGTAGATATACATTTCAGTTCTAGTTCATGTTATAGTATATTGAAGAAGATTCGTTGAAATTTACAAATATGAATACCATTGATGATGAATGGTTCCAGAAGTTCAGTAGTTCAATCTAATAGAAAGTCATACACTCACCTCAAACTTCCAACTGGCGGAGTCGCATACGGTACTCCAAGGAAGGCCTCCACCGATGGATGTATATGAATCATAACTCCTCTAAGAGGGCCGTATTTAGTTTTGACAGTTCGTGTACTGTATTTGTGTACCAAAAATGTAGCGCCTGCTTCTGCTGCTCTTGGTGGAATGATAACAACGATGACCAACATCACACAATATAGCGCTGTAAGCGTATTCACATTTTTCAACACTATTATTGTGTCCGATATACGCATGACGTCACATCCGACATTTAGTAAATGTACACACCCTTCAGCTCATCAACAAAGCAATACCGTACTGGCATGGCTACCTGAAAAAAAAGCTGAGTTCACAAATACTGCTTTCAAAGTTGTCTATGACAATAAATGGATATAATAAAAAAGTAGAATATTTTATATTTTCAGGTGTCATGTAGAATTCTACCCCTCGTTTTTTACAGTCAATTACTACAATCAAAGTCAAAATATACTCTTATGTCAAAAGTTTTTCAACTTATCGACAAAGCTTTCAAGTATAAATAACTCAAAAAGTGTTCAGATCGAAACAATAAAAGATATTTGAATTTAATTATGTTCGATTCATGCTTGAATCATGCGTTTCAGAACCCATCATTATAGAACTCTTGCAAACTGTAATTGCAATTAATCATTTTGTCTTGTAATAATATGATAAGGAAAGCTACCAATAGTAAATTTTGTTTTATGCTAGCTTGTTTATCAAACACACAGTTTAAACCAAAGAGTACACCAACTAACAAGAGGCGAAATAAAGCTGTTTTTGTGCATACAAATTTGAGAGCGCTTGCGCGATTCAATTAGTTTAACTGTCACTGTTAATCAGCCACTTCCTGTCTTATGATTATGTCGCAGTGTTGCCGGTTTGGGAGTAATTACTGGTATTTACCGTTAAACTAAGAGGAAATATCTGAGCAAAGATCCTTGAAATAAAAAACGAAAATGTTATAGGTACATACTGGCCTAGATATCTTCGTTACAGGAAACAATATGTGGAAATCAAAAATATTCCATCCAACCTTACTTCAGTGAATCTAGGGGTCTCACAAGAATCCATTTTAGATCCCATATTATTCCATTTTTATGTTAACAATCTGGATGAATCAATCAAAACATCCGTAACCCTATATGCAGATTTTTAGAAGAAGTTTTATTTTCAATTATCTAACAAATTAACAGAATTTTAACAGTATATTTATTGAAGTTCAGTTTCTTTCTTTAATGTTAGTCAACAATTACCTCATGATGATTCCATCTCTAGACTATTTGACAATAGTAATTAAACAAGACCACCCCCACAAAGGGTAAAAATCGGGTTTTGATTCGCGTTTTCTGACCCCATGTACGACCCTTTTCTGACGGCATAGATGTATTATAGTTTTTCAAAGAAATGAAAAGTTAACTGAATCAGCGCCGTCAAGTATTCTATTAACTGGGGAGGATGAGGGGGTAAAATCGCCGATTTCAAGAAAAAATTGTGACTTCCGGTACCGCTATTTTTTGACGGCACTGGGTTTTAAATCATTTTTTTTTCATTGCCTCTTTAACGAGAATAATGCCGTCATGTATGATGTAATCAAAAAGTACCCTCTTTATTACGTCATTTCAACTCACCTGTGCACTTACCTATGCACTCACCTGTACCGCGGAATATTGACGGCATAGTGCCTAAAGTTTGTTTCTCGACCAGTACTTCAACATTAGGGTGTCCCGTAAACCTTGTACAATATTGAAAATGGTGATAGACCAGGTCATGACTGTTCAGAATATCGGAATTTCACCTCAGTAAAAATATCACCGTTTTCGAGATAATGGGCATTTTAAGAATTTCTGGAGAATCGCTTGGATTTTTGAGTGCCATGTATAGACATTGAGACGAATTCAAATATCTTTGCTGCTGAAGATTACTGATGAGTGATGCTTTCAGACGTATAGAACAGTTTTTTAGAAAGTGGAAATAAAGACTCTTCCATGGTATAAAACAAACTATAATTATTTTTGGAGGAAGTGATTTCCATTGAATTAGGCTTGGTTTTATTCTAGACTTCCATCAACTTTTATACTCACGCCCAAAAATTATTTTATTTTGATTTTATCAAGATAAAATGTGGAAATGATTATTAATAATAAAGAATAGACTGCTTGGTAGCATTAAATAGTACAGGTCGACAAGCGTAAGGATGCCTCTGAGATGCGCAAACGATAGAAAGCGTGAGTAGATGTGCGACAAAGATCGACTACTGTTTACGGCTGGTTATCATCGGAATGTACAATCGGGAGAGAAATTTTTCTGCAACACGTAGGAACGTAGGTTCTTATCTGAATTTTCATTGATTCCTAATGAATTGTTCGAATAATATAATTGTCTGTGATCACTGGACCGTTTATGAAAATTGCATAATTTTCCCGAAGCCATAACTGTAAATAAAGTACGACTAGAAAAAGAATGCATCGCCACACAATATCAGAAATAAGTAACTAAATATAATAAAGAACACGAGGAACATACTTACAGAAGTTGACTAACAATTTTACATGACCTCTGACCACTGCCAAATCAGCATTGTCCATGGTAACTTTTGATTTTTTGTTTCTCTTTTTATTTGGAGTTGAGAATTGTTCCATTTCACCTTTTTCAATTTTATTCATTTCTGAATTAATTTTCCTAATGCTTCTAACGCAAACTCCCGTTTCGGCAGCAACTCGTTCTTGAACCTTCACAAGAGGAATACTGGTTCATTGCTTCTGCCTGCATAAATTTGATGACATTACGGACAATTTCCCTACTTTGTCCACTCAGAATCTTATTTCTCACTTTACTCTTTCAAGGCATTTTCAAACACAACAAACTACACTATAACCTATCTAATAATATTTCAAAACTATACACAACACAAGGATTTCAAATTCAACACACAATCAGAATAACGCCACAATAATTTTATTCCACTGACTGTACACTCACGACGTTAACTGCTTGAATAAAGCAGAGCAATTGAGCTCCTGCCCCACTCCAGGGTTGTGTCTAATGCGCAACCAATTGTCGGAGGCATCCTTAGGCTTGTCGACCTGTATGTCAATAAAATTACCGTTTCATGTAATTAAGCCTTTAAATTATCGAAATGAAATGTCGATTATCCGACATTCTTGTGATAAATGTCGCAATTGTCCAACATCCAGATTCCAACGAAGTTTCAGAGACCGACAGATATACAGGGTTTAACCAAATGAGTGCAAAATTTTCTAGGAGGTGAATTCTTGTCGAAAATTAAAAACTTTTCAACTCCTGTTATGTCCGTAGAAACAATAGTTTCCTAATGAAAAAATTAAAGCATTGTGTACGAACAGATCTTTTGTGAGAATTGAAAAAAATTTAGTATGTGGCTGTCACATTTTGTTTGAACAACTTTTGTGACTTCTGTCGTAGTTTTTTAAATTATTCTGCTTGTTTCATTCAGTGGTATTCATCTCTTTGTCATGCCGTACACACGTTATACTCCCCGAGAATATGCGCATATGCACTACATTTATGGTGAATGTGGTGGTAGTGCTACTGCTGCAGCAGCGCTTTATATCTGATTGCACAATGCCGCTCAGAGAATCGCTGATTTGGGGGCTATAACCTATATTGCATTTGAAAAGGTTCTTCTTGAAAAGGTGTCGTCTCTGCGTACGAGTGGATGGAAAATAACATTTTTATAATATTATTCAGTGCGATGTTGAATAATCATTATTGTGGTTAATAGTGTATGTTGATTCAAAAAAACGTTGAATTAGTATTTACTTCTTTACATCTCATTGAATGCTTCTAAGCAGTTGATTCGTTATTACTCATAATTATTCAATCATTTCATCTTGATGTGATAAAAATGAAAGACATTACTGACAAAGTCTAATGAAGTTGATTTCAGCTCAGAATAACATCACACTCTAATATAATCGAAATTCTACTCCTTCCAAAAATAATTATCGTATGTTTTATACCATGGTACAGTCTGGACAAAATGGGCATTCTTTTGTAATGAATATCCACTTCCACTTGGTTATGTTTTTTTTCAAACAATAATGTAACTGTTGTTACCAAAAACTGGTGAAACTCAAATTTGGCATTTTACCCTCATTTCTTGAAAAATTGTATCGTTTTCTGAAAAACTGTTTTGTACGTCTGAAAGCATCACTCATCGGTAATCTTCAGCAGCAAAGATATTTGAATTGGTCCCAATTTGTAGACATGGCACTCAAAAATCCAAGATGAGGTAGTGATTTTCCAGAAATTTAAAAAATGCTCATTATCTCGAAAACGGTGAGATTTTTACTAAGGTGAAATTCCGATATTCTGAACAGTCATGACCTGGTCTATCACCAGTTTCAATATTGTACAAGGTTTAAAGGACACCCTGTATAATGTTGAAGTACTGGTCGAGAAACAAACTTTAGGCACTATGCCGTCAATTTTCCGACAATTCAGACTCGTGGTGTATGGTGTATAAAACCTTCCCCTGAAAATTTGCCTGGGCTTGTGGTCTAATACATCAATATCCGACAAGAAATGCTAAACTGCTGATACAACCTTCATAATAGACTAACAAAGGAAAAACTCCTTGAATATGAACCTCGTGATGGGAGCGTTTTTGGTGAAAAATTATTTTCATAACAATGTGTGGCACGTGTATTCGAATGTATCTCAATGAATTTTTGTCATCTTGCCAGGTTCAATAAAATGGATGGAATATGCTCACTTTACGGATGTACTTTTTATACACCTCGTCCAAGATTGTGTACCAAAGGGATATCATCTCAAACGGCAATAGATACACTTTGGGTCCAATGGGAAAAAAGTTACCCAACAGAAGGGCCTATATGGAAATAAAGAAATTTCAAATATATTTCCAATTTTCAAATCATTTTGGAAAAATTGAATTTTTCGATTTCTTATTTCATTTTCTGCTAGTGTTATTTTCAGACCTGGAATAAGATAGAAATGCTTCTTTACTGAAACTATTTGTAAGCTCCCCTGAAGTGACGGTAACAAACAACGGTTATCAATTTTTTTTAATACATTCTATTGTTTTTTGTTCAAATTGTTATGGCTGTCAACATGCTGCGCCACTTCGTGCAACCCTCAAAATCCACCTAGAGCCTAGTGCGAGCTAGGTAAGACGTAGCCTTCACCTTTTAACGTGTGGGAATCGAACCAACGACCCCATGATTGATGATACGAGTACGCTCTACCATCACGACCACCACTGAAGATTTTGAAATTATTTTTCATTCTGAATTCAATGATGTATCATCACACATGGCGGTTTCATTATGTGTCAGATCATGATATTTCCGAGTACAGGCCTGAATTGAATTGAATTTATTGGGTTGAAATTGCAGTAGTACATGGTGACAATCTAAAAAAATGTTATAACCCTTTGACACCAGTTTACAAAGATGCTAAGAAAAAGCACTATGCTCTTTTGAATGCGAGAAAAAATAGTTTCTATCAAGATCGCATAATGAATTCCGATAATATTATACGATCTTCATGGAATGTTATGAGGGAACTGACAAATAACAAAAAGAAACCTGAGGAAATTTTCATTAGAAATGATGAAGCTGTAGCTGTAAAATTCAATGTTTTTTTCGCTGAAGGTCCTACTGATTTGATGAATGATATTCCATCAGGTAATCTCACATATTTGAATGATTTTAAAGCGAAAACTATTTTTCTTTATATCCAATATCCGCAAAAGAACTTTTGAAGATTGTTAATACAAAGATGAAAAATAAAAATTCAGCAGGAGAAGATAATGTTCCAGGATTTCTTTTGTATAGATTTATGCGAATTGTATCTAAACCTATCACATATATAGTGAATAAATAATTTGAAACTGGATGTTTTCCACGGAATATGAAAACTGGAAAAGTGTTGCCCTTATTAAAAAAAATTATCCCACCCAATTAGGTAACTATAGGCCTGTTACAATATCAAATAGTTTCTCAAATGATAAGATAAGATAAGATAAATTTATTTCTCAGAATCAAAATTACATCAATACCTAAGCTAATTTAACAATTTATATTGAGATTCTATATAGCATACAGCATCGAGAAAGTGAAGGGTGCGGTGCAAAAAATAATAACAATAATGTTATGACCTATTCTAAACTTTGAGAAAAGAATTGGTTCATATGATAAAAAACATGTTGATGCAATAATTTTTTCAGTTGTTTCTTGAAACGCATAGTGCTTAAAGATTTCATAGAGGAAGGTAGGTGATTGTAAACTTTGATTCCAGAATATAACGGCCCATTCCTAGTTCTGTTGTAATTATAATTTGGCAAAATGTACTCTTGATTTCTAATTGGATATGAGTGTTTGTTTGATGGTAGTGTCAATAATGATCGCTTTTTGTGTATCAGCATACTTATTTTGAATATGTAAGTGTTTGTTAGAGTGAATATTTTGTGGTCTTTGAAAAATGTTCTGCAGGAGTCTCTATGACTCATTCCAAATAGTACACGAATAGCCCTTTTCTGGATTACGAATACATCTGACGCATATATAGATGTTCCCCTATACCATATTGTAATACACTATGGAAATATGCAAAATAAACCAGCTTTGTTGTTGACAGGTTGGTATTCCTCTTCACAGTGCGTAGAGCATAGATTGACCTGCTTAATTTAGTCTGAAGGGCAGAGGTGTGATCTTGCCAGTTCAATTTGCTATCGATAATTAATCCCAGGAATTTGGTCGAGTGTACGAAATCAATAGCGTTTTCATTGAGTTGTATGGTCACCTCGTCAACATCTTTATATAATCTAAATAAAACGTTATTTGATTTAGAAAAGTTAAGAGACATTTTATTTGCCAGAAACCAGTCTGAAACTCCCTCCATTACCTCTTTAGACGATGTTGTAAGTCCATATTTTTTTCATTAATTAGTATGCTCGTGTCATCAGCAAAAAGTGTAAAGGCAACTGTTGGAAAGCTACAGACAATATCGTTCACATAAATGAGAAATAACGTTGGACCTAACACTGATCCCTGAGAGACACCAGCATGTATATGAGTTTGTTCTGAGTCTTGATATAACACATTACCTAACGTTTCATGTTTGATTCTAACACACATTATTCGCTCTGAGAGATATGATTTGAACCAATCATTAGATAAACCTCTGATTCCATAGTACTCTAATTTCATCAGAAGTAGATTGTGATTTACGCAGTCGAATGCCTTAGATAGGTCGCAGAATATTCCAAGTGGGTATTGTTTCGATTCTAAAAAGCCATGTATTTGTTCTATCATTTGAAATGTGGCATCTGTAGTATTTAAATTTTTTCTGAATCCGAACTGCGATTCTGTGAGAATTTTCTGGGTATTCAGATATGATCCTATTTGTTTGTTTACAATCCACTCCAGTAGTTTTGAGAAACTTGAGAGTAATGAGATGCCACGGTAATTATTGGAATCGGTTTTATCGCCTTTTTTAAATAATGGAATGATAATAGATTTTTTGTATGAGTCAGGAAATATGCCGGACGAAAGTGAGAGGTTAAACAAATAAACTAGTGGCTTTTTTAACGCATAACCGTGTCTTTTTATCAAAGTCATTGGTATGTTATCTGAGCCAGTGGAGAGCTTAGGTTTTTGTGCCGCTATACTTTCTAAGATGTCACTTTCGATTACCGGGGAGAAAAAGAATGAATTTGTGTTGCTGAAATTGAAATTTTGTAGGTATTCTGTACTTGAAATACGACTGTTAGAGTTAGGAGTAGCTTTTATGCTTATCTGTTCAAAATGATTTTTGAATTGTTCTGCGATGTCTCTAGGTTCATTGTCATTCATTAGATTAATTTTCTCAATTTTATGCTGCTTGCCTGTAAAATGTGATACCATGTTCCATATCGATTTGGTTTTATTTGTAGAGTTTGCCAATTGTTTTTCATAATTGAGACTTTTAGATGTCCTAATGAGGCTATTGAGGACTTGACAATATTTCTTAATATATTCAAGAATACTAGGATTTGTTGTATATTGTTTCAGATGTAATAGAAACCGTTTGTTTTTGCAAGATTGCTTAATTCCTTTTGTAATCCATTCTTTAAAACCTGTTTTATTGTTCAAAATTTTTTTCCTCAGAGGAAATGACTTCTCAAAATTAAATTTCAAAATGTTTTCGAAATTATTATATGCATCATTCGTGCTTTCACTTACTTATAGCTGCGACCAATCCGTGTTTTGCAAATAATGTTCAAACTTTTTATGATTATTTTCAGAGTAAGATCTGGATACCTGTTGTTTATTATCATCTCTATCTGAGTTATTGAGGTATAAAGACAGAAACTGAGCATTGTGATCTGAAACACTCATATCCAACGTGAAGGTGGAGTAATCGATTTTTGAGTTCACAAGAATATTGCCAATAGTTGTAGCTGAATTTGTTGTTTCTCTTGTGAAATCATTTATTGTTATTTTCAAATCAAATGTTTCAATTGTATTTTTGAAGTTATTCAATTTTTTATCACATGAACCAAAATCCATATTAAAGTCTCCACAAACTATGAAATTATAGTTATTGTATTTTGTATAAACCTCGTTGAAAAGCTGAAAAAATGTGTCAATGAATATGTCGAAATCACCTAATGGACTCCTATATAAACAGACGATTATTAATCTCTCTTTTTTACAAGTTGCTAAACAAAATTCGAATGTTTTCTCTAGTGGTATTGTTTCAATATTATTGACTGATTGGAGATTTATACTTTTTTCCGCAAAAATTGCTACTCCGCCATGTATATACTGTTCTCTGCAAAAACTACTTACTAAGTTAAAATCATTTAGAATGTAATGACTTTCTTCGTTCTTATGCATCCAATGTTCTGAAAAGCATATCACTTGAATAGAGTTTTCTTTTTTGTAATCATCAAGAACAAGTTAATTTCATCAATTTTATTTCTTAAAGACTGAACATTATGATGCATAACGACGAAAGGCTTATATGGTAGTGAGGCCTGATCCTATGCTCCATTCTTCATACTACGAGTAGAGATTTTTGATTGGCTTGATTGTTGTTGACTTGTTGGTAATGGTTTGTTCCGTTCTTGTAGTTCTTCAACCAGTTTGATTTCCTCAAGTGAATACTTCCGACTCTCGAAAATCATGTAGTTTTGAATTAAATGCGCCTTTCTTCCTAATTCTTTTGCTTTCTTCAATCTTTTTCGCGTAATTTTCTGATATAGCGTAAGCAGTTCCCTTAAGCTTTCTGGCATTTTGTATGATTTGTCTTTTTTTCATCGCAGAGTTTAGTTTTACGATTATTGGGCGATTTTTGGCATTATTTTTCTGGCCTAGTCGAAAAACATCCTGTATATTATATTCTTCCAATTTAACTTCCATAGTTTTAGAAGTTATTTCTGTGACTATAACAATTATCATTTGTGGGTCTTCCAGTTCTTCTTCGTGCAATCCATAAAAAATTAAGTCATTTTTATTTTGCTGTCTCTCCAGATAATCTATTTTAGATTCCAAATAGGTGACTTTTTTCTTCAAATTACTAGTTTCAGAGCTGATTTGATCCACAGATGTTTTTAAATGTTGAATATCGTTTTTCAGCTCGCTGACAGTTTTTATTAGAAGATCTATTTTTTGTTCCATTTCTTCACTTTGTTGAATATATATTGTGTTTGGAAACCACAATGTTCAATAATTTGGTAACCGTGTATTATTTCTAATATTTATTACTCACTTGTGATGCACAATGAATTCTCGAGCCGTTTAATATACAGCACATGCATTCGAGTACATCTTAACAAGTTAACAGCATGGATTTCAGTCGAAAAGATCAACCGCTATGTTTTCATTTTACAAACAGATTGTTGATTGTGTCCTGCTGCAGGTTTTTGTGATCTCAGCAGAGCATTCGACTGTGTCAATCATAAAAATCTACTGACTAAATTGGAAATGTATGGCATGAGGGGTGCATTCTTATAGTAATAGTAATAGTAATAGTAATAGTAATAGTAATAGTAATAGTAATAGTAATAGTAATAGTAATAGTAATAGTAATAGTAATAGTAATAGTAATAGTAATAGTAATAGTAATAGTAATAGTAATAGTAATAGTAATAGTAATAGTAATAGTAATAGTAAGATAGTAATAGTAATATTTATTTATCAAACACAATAACACAATAATATAAAATTTTACAATAACTTTGATTTCAGTTTACAGTGAATATAAATAAATAGGATAAACCGCATGGATATAGCATCCGCTCGCGGTCGTGCACACATACATATAAACACCTATATATATTTAGTTTCCATGTTCCATTTTTGTGTATAAACAAATTTAATCAAATATAAACAAATATAAACAGATATAAACAAATATAAACTAATATAAACTAATATGAAGGAATATAAACATAGAAGAGTTAATCAATAATTTCCAATTGTCTGTGGATTTCTTCTCTCGTCAACTTGTATACGAATTTTTTTACTTTCGAGTTGAACATTTTTTGTGAGTGTATCGACTTGATATCATATGGCAGCTTGTTGAAAAGTTAAACTTCTTTGAATCAAGGTCTTATTTATTGTAGAATGTTAATGAAATTTTTTTTGTATCTAGTATTTCGATACTGTTGTGTTATTAGAGTTTTATAATATATTTGCCTCAAGTCAGGCATGCCACTTAAATTGTATAAGGAGTCTGTTGGATATCGGTAGCTCTTATATAGATAGATAGAACAAGGTATGTGGGAGGACGAAGCCAGAAGCTTGTATGCCTCTCAATCGGGCCCGTTATGCACCCACTACTGCTGGGAGATGGTTCAGTTTTGAAGGTAGCCTATCTCGCGAGCGAAAGAGGCCAGCCTTCTGACCGATACCACCCTCACACTCTCCGGATTCAGTACGAAGCTCCCGAGGTGTGCTTCCCGTATTGCTGCCACTGCCGGGCATTCCGTGAGGATGTGAGTGGCTGACTCCTCATCCTCCAAGCACCACCTGCATTCGGTATCATCCGTGAAACCTAAAATGTTGAGGTGCCTGTTGAGGTGGCAGTGTCCCGTCAGGAGCCCTGTCACTAATCTGATTTCCTTTCTGCTCAGTGTGAGCAGAGTCTTGGTCATCCTGGTAGAAGGGCCTCCGATGTGGAGTTTCGATTGCCTCATGCCTGGTGTATCTTTCCATGTATCCTGGAATTTTACTTCCAGAATTTCCTTCATGGTTGAGACGCACCATGATCTTGAAACTCCTATGATAGTTTCTGGTCCCATCGCTGGGCTTTTCGCACCTTGTCTGGCCAAATAATCAGCCCGTTCGTTTCCAGGTACTCCGGTATGACCAGGGACCCAAAGTAGCTTTACTTTATTGGCGGAAGAAGCCTTTGCAGATCATCGATGCATTCAGACACCAGCAACGAAATGACTCTTTATGATGTGAGAGCCTTGATCGCCGCTTGGCTGTCGGTGCATATCGTGATTTGCTGGCCGCGGTAGCCTCTGTTGAGATTTTCTCTTACACAAGAGAGTATGGCAAACATTTTTGCCTGAAATACAGTAGCAAAAGTTCCTAGAGCGTAACAAAGTTCCGCTTTCGGAGACTGCCCGTATACCCCGGCGCCGGCTGACTTACCCATTCTGGAGCCATCTATGTACCAAATGATCCCCTTGGTGGGAAGCAGGCGGTGCCCGATCCGCTCCCAGTCTTCCCTTTTGGGTATTACTGTCAGCGGCCTTTTACTGAATCGTATGGCAGGTAACGAACTGTCACCTGGCATTTCAAGAAGGGGACAATCCCTTACCGTCTGATTCCATAATCGAGAATGTCCATACATTCCCTCGCTCGGTAGCTCTTATTAAATATAATTTTGAGAATCCACTTTTGAGTAACTTCAATTCTGTTCTTCAGATAGTTCGATAAATCCCCCCATGCAATGATTCTATAATTCAAGTGAGGCTGTACTAATGCAGAATATAGGCACTTCAGTTGTTTGATATTACAGAATTTTTTGAATAAATTGAATTTTGGAATTAGGCTTTTAAGTTTTCTGTTAATATTATTCGCTTGAAGTTCCCACTTTAAGTGACAGTCCAGATAAATTCCAAGGTATTTTATATCTTTTCTGATTTTCATATTGATGAGAGAGTTTACCGAAGTGATATTTAATTGACTGTATGATGGGAGTCCGCTTGTGTTACTACAAAAAGGAATGAAGAAAGTTTTGTCTCCATTTACCGTCAAGAGTTTATGACTGAAAAAATCAGTGACCATTCCAAAATCTCCTTCAATTTTCTTTTTCAGATCATCCCAGGATTTGTCTTCGTAGAACACTGCAGTATCATCAGCAAAACTCAAGATATCTCATTTGATTGGTAGGAGGAATAAGTCATTTATATATATAGTAAACAGTATAGGTCCCAGTATAGTACCTTGAGGTACTCCATAATTTACTTTTTTGGATTCACTATATATCTGACCATTTCTAACATATTGCTGCCTATTTTCCAGATAACTCTGCATTAGTTCCATACTGTTTCCTCTGAAACCAATATTATTCAAGGTAAGTAGTAATCTTTCTTGGCTGACAGTATCGAAGGCCTTTGCCAGGTCAACAAAAATGCAAAATGCAGGTTTAGCTTCGTCTATGGCTTATTTGTCAAATATGCAATTGCATCTTGAGTTGATCTGGCTTCTCGGAACCCAAACTGTTTACTAGATAATATTGTATACTTATCAAGATAACCCAATATTCTTATTTTGATTAGTCCCTCAAAGATTTTAGCTAAGGCAGATATCAATGAAATAGGTCTGTACTGGCTACAGTTTTCTTTATTACCTCCTTTATGTATGGGTATTATGACAGCTACTTTGAGTTTTAATGGAAAATAACTAGTAGAGATAGACTTATTAAAAATGTAAGTGAGAGGTACTATGATTTCATCCGCCAAAGCAATTAATGTTTCTGATGTGAGTTCATCAATTCCTGGGGACTTTTTCCTCTTCAGTTTCAATATTATGCTTTTGATTTCATCTTCAGTGATTGGGGAGATCATAATGCTATTTATAGTAGTTTTCCTCGGAAAAATTTTATTTGGGTCTTTAATTCTTGCAACGTAATTTTCTCCCACTGTAGTGAAGTAGTCTATTAACTTGTTTGAAATATCTATAGGATTCGTTATTTCCCCATCATCGCCTGATAATTTGTTTATTTCTTTATTTGTTTTCTGTCTGTCAATTTCTTTTAGTATTTCCAATAATTTTTAGGATTATTCTGGCCTTCCTCTATTTTTTTTTATAATAATTTTGTTTTGCCTTTTCTATTGAGTATTTCAATTGCTTGTCATATTGTTTGAATTCGCTTTTTATTTCCAAGTCATGAGGTTCACGTTTAATTTTTTTATATAATTGATTCTTTTTATTTATGGATTTAATTAGGCCCTTAGTGATCCAGCTATTTCTCATAATAATAAATAAATAATAATAATAAATTTTATTTGCCAATGTGGTACGATATGTACATATGGTATGTCAATGTCATATAATGAATGTATATAAAATAAAATTACAAAGAAAATGTATAAAATGTGAATGTAAAAGTCATTCTTACTGATATATATATATATATATATATATATATATATATATATATATATATATATATATATATAAATCATTCATATTAATTGCCTAGTGAAAATATAGACAAACGTCACATATAAGAATGAATAAAACTTAGAATAAAAGAAAAAACAAATAAAATCAGTGCTCATCGTAAATCATCATCCAGGAATACATCACAACTATAATAACATTTTTTCAGCAACAATTGCTTTACTCTGCCATGAAACACTTTATCAGAGGTAATTTTCTTGGTCTGTTCTGGTAATTTATTAAACAAATTCATCGCATTGTATAAAGGGGACTTTTTATATTTTGTTGTCTTGTGACTTCGAATACGCAAAAGATCACCATGACGTGTATTGTAGCTGTGCGCCGTTGCATTTGTTTTAAAATCATCAATGTTTGATCTAGCAAATCCTATACATTTGAGAATATATATGCAAGGAGCAGATAATAATTTTTCCCTAATGAATACTGGTTTACAGCTGTCTCGGTGTTCTATGCTAAAAATTTGTCTGATAATGCGCTTTTGTGCTATGAATACTCTGTTGAATTCATTACTGCTACCCCACGCTATAATATCGAGCGATATATGTGAATATGCCATATTGTTTTCTCTTTTGATTTTTTTACCTTGGGTTCTCGTAGGTAAGTTAATACCAGGAATATATCCAAATTCAGCTAATTTATTGAGATATTCCTCTTTATCAATATCATCTTTTATCAAGTCGATATTTATATCGCCCAAAATTAAGCTAATATCACTTTTCCTTCTGCAAGTTCTTAGGTAAGCGTATAAGTCATCATTAAAATCCGCAGGAGGTAAGGACGGAGATCTATATACTGCAATGAAATCAACAGTTCTATCAAAAATTTTAAGAAAAACATGAAGAGCAGTAATAGGTCCAAGCATGACTATGTTATAAGAAAAATTTGTCATCTTTGATATATATATTAAAGAAGATATCCACGATCTACAACTATCTATAACCAAGGAAGACTTAATAAAAATGATGGTATTATTTTTATTAAGTCTTCCTTGGTTATAGATAGTTGTAGATCGTGGATATCTTCTTTTCTAGAACATCGCAAACAATTCGTTTCATCAGAAGTTTAATCGGAAAATAGAGTCCAACAATGCAACTCAGAGAAATTGACATTAGAGATGGGAGTATCTCAAGGCTCAATTTTGGGCACTGTGCTTTTTATACTATATGTTAATCAACTTGATCATTACACTGCATATGCAGATGATTTTTCATTCATTATCTCGGCAGCGGAAACCCATGTACTTGAGAACAAATGCTCAGAATTGATGACCAAAGTTTCAGATTATTTCAACGACAATACTTTGTTTTTCAGTATCAAGAAAACAGAAGTTTCGAGAATTCATCATAGCCAGAAGAGAGTTGATGATATTGTTTTCAGTATTGACAGTAGTCCAGTGAACAGTATTCACAGCTCGATCATATTCTTGGGCATAAATCTAGATGAGAATCTAAACTGGAAAGAACATTGTGAAAAATCAGTATATAAGGTATCTTTCTTGAAATTTCTCTTCATTCGCCTGAGAGATGTACTGGAAATAAATCAACTGGTAAATTTGTATTAAAAACAAGTAGATTCTGTAGAAACAAGAAGACTGTGGTACGGTATATGTCTTTGGGGATATGCTACTGATGTATTTCACATTTTTATTGCACAAAAATGCATTATTAGATGCATTGCAAAAGTCTCGAGAAGAGTATCATGTAGAGAATTGTTTATAAAATACAATATTTTGCCTCTAACATGCATATTTGTATATGAATTATGTATTTATGTGTTTCAAAATAAGCAAACATTTTCACTGAATGAACATTTTCATAATTATAACACTCGACAAAGAGAACAATTCCATGTACCATCCTCCAAAAATAGAATATCATACAGGTTACCTGATCATATGGGTTTGAGAGTATTCAATAAGTTACCAGACTATATAAAATCCAGTGAATCCTTGACTGATTTCAAAATCAAACTCGAAGCATTTTTAATTGACCACTGTTTCTACAACATGAATGAATTTTTTACATGCGCTATTTGATTTTTAATTTGTTTTTCTGAAAATGTGTGGAGAACCTGTGAGCTGTAAATAGTGTCTTTTTATTTCTCTTTTTTTCTACTTTCGTTTCTTCTCCATTAACTTTTGTATATATTTCAAAAAGAAAATGACTGTAGCAACACAATGTAAATTGTCTGACGGAAATAAGTAAATGATGATGAAAGTTAGAAAATTTGGATACATTGTGCCAATGGCCATCTTATTCTTAACTAATGAACTTTTTTTACATATAAACGCGATACATATTGAACGTAAATTGAATATTATTTAAACCTTTTGTATCCTAGACTCTTACCTAAGTGCAACAGAGATTGTCAGGAACTGTCAAAAATTGTATTTTGTGTACATGGTGTGAATATGAAATCTGCATACATTGCACCGTTGGCCAGTCATTCACCAATTTCAGTTACTTTTATACACTTATGATGTACACGCAACTTATAAATACATATACTTCTTATTATCGCTATTCATATTATAGGCCAAGCTGTAGATAAAAATAAGAGGCTCGCTATATTAACACAAAATGAAAGACACAAACGGCCAATACTACTTTTTATAAGATAGTTCTTAAATGAAATCCCCTGTTTTCGCCCCAACAAAATCTCTTTGAGGAATATATCAAACAAGAAATAGTGAAAAAAATTACAACTCTTTGTTTTTATTGCGAATGTCTCAAAAAGTATTGTTTTACAGTCGATGAAACTTTTGTAGAGAATTATAATACCTACAAAATGACGAACAGTCGTTGCCGACCGATGATGAACCATTTACTCCCATATACACCTACTAAGTAGGCTTATTAAGACCAGGAGAGTAGTTGTTTTCTGTCACGTACTTGCCTTAATAAGCCTACTTAGTAGGTGTATATGGGAGTAAAGGGTTCATCATCGGTCGGCAACGACTGTTTGTTATTAAACGATCTCCCAAAGAATTCTGTTTTCTTCACCTACAAAATGGTTTTTTATACGACCGGACCCTATTCTCAAACCGTGACATATTTTGTCGCATGCGAGAAATGCTCTTTGTTGAACGAAATCTGAATATTCTTATTCTCAAATGTCGCATTCGCAAATTTGTGATAAACAAATTGTAGAATGGTCAAAGGCAGTCGACAATAAATGTCGAATGCGGGAATTTCATAAGATGCTAAATTTATAGGTTGGGTCCAATAGTTTATTAGTAAATTCTACGATCATTTTATTGAAAATATAAACAGAATGTTCATAAAGTCCGTTGAGGAATCATGTGCGACTGAAAGACAAAACTTTAGTAGCTATTTTCCATCGTACTAGATAACCTCTCTTGGAAGGGATTCATGTCGTTAAGAGAAACATCACTCCTTTGGAAATGGAAAAAACCTACGATACCTACATTGAAGTTACTTTTTTGTAATATCTAACAGAAAACAACTACGTCACCGGCAAAAACCAAAAAACAAAAAATCTGAAAGTGAAAATTTGCATTTTCATTCATCCAGTTTCCATTGGAGATTCATATCTATAAATGAAATAGGGAAGAACGTTATTCAGAAGTATATATCACTCACAGAAAATCGCTCATTTCATTGATGCGTGAATTGCATCTGTTTATTGTAGTGAGAGATTGGCATCTAGTAATACCTAGCTATAGAAAATTTAGAAATTCAGGAAATTTATCAGCGGCCTCGAGAGAGACGAGTAATATACAGAAGAGCTTTTACGATTTCATCTGAAAAAAATGTATTAAAAACGTTCAGATTAACTAAAGAATTCTCCGATAAAAGAGGCTCTTTTTCTTGCATTAAATTGTTTAAAGGTCGCTTTTGATTTTGGGTGTAATCATTTTTTGGCTTCACTTTCAATGTTTCTACTTTATTCTGAAGTGATCCTACTTCCAAAATCAAATGTCATTTTATTTATTAACGTTTTACAAGTGTAGGGGCACAGAACACGATCTAACATCAAAAATTCGGTGTTGCCAGCTCATGTTATTCGACAAAATTTATATCATGCGACATAAGTGTCGAACACATTTGAGAATACCACATGCCAATGTTGCGCGACAATTTCTTTCGACATATGTCGAATGCGACAAATTTCACTCGACATTCGAGAATAGGCCGCCAGATCGGCATATTTTACTGAGAAAATCCGGGAAAACCTCGAAAAAGAGACCATATTTCAAAAATAATTTTTTTTATAAATCTGAAGCTGGACAAACAATATTGCGGAAACTGATAGATAATAACATGTGGTTCAACTGTGCGCAAGATGGTTTCTGTCCTATGTGTAGTTTTTTGCACAATCGCTTTTAAATAATTTGAGGGCAAATCTTTCTAAATGCACCGATTCAAGGGAAATCATCTTATTCTAATTCATTGAACGGCATTTGGAAGTAGAGATCAATGTCTACAATTTGTATATTTTGGATTTTCACCTGAGAAGTGGAAAATGTGTTGAAAATGTCACTGGAAATTCTAAATGCTTTAAAGTGAACCCGAAGTCGCCCGACCTCAACTCATGTTAACTTCAGTGCGAATTCAGACGCACTTTGAAGCGTTTGGTCAACTTTCAGTGACATTTTCAACACATTTTCCACCTCTCATGGGGAAATCCAAAATATACAAATTGTAGATATTGATCTCTACTTCCAGATGCCGTTTACAGAATTTGGATACAACGATTTTCCTTGAATCGGCGCATCTTGCAAGATATGCCCTTAAATTGTTTATAACGCGATTCTGCAAAAACTACACATCGAAGAAAAAACCTCTTACGCACAGTTGAACCACATATTATTATCTACCAGTTTCCGCAATCTTGTTTGTCCTGCTTCAGATTTATAAAAATTATAATTTTTTCTAAAAATGGTTTCTTTTTCGTGATTTTTCCGGATTTTCTCTGTGGAAAATGCACCGATCCGGTCAAATGAAAATCTGTTTTGTAGGTTTTATAAATTTCTATGACTGTAAAACAATTCTTCGAATAATCTTTGAGATATTTCCAAAACACCAAAAAAGTTTTATTTTTTTTTGCTATTTCTTGTTGAAGACTTCTGTGTTCCCTCAAAATTGGAAAAAATAATTTGTTACTCCCTTGCCCAAAGTGGCTGATCTACAAATGTTACAACAATTACGACCAATCAGTGTATCACCAACTTTATCGAAGATTTTAAAGAAAACTATTAATATACATCAGCACTATTGAAAATCTCTGATGATATTTTGGCAGCTCCTGAAGCGCAATTAACTGTATTGTTCTTATTTGGCTACTCGAAGGCATTTGACACTTTTAATCATAATCTACTCTTTGCGATCTGATCATATAGTGGTTTGGATATTAAAGCTGTAGATTTATTCAAATCTCATTTATCTAAGAGAAGTCAAGCTGTGAAATATCAAGAAAGAGTATGAAGTTTTTTATCTGTAGTACCGTAGTGCCCCAAGGATCAATATTGGCCCTATACTCTTCTCTATTTATACATATAATTTTCCAGATATTTTCTTTTCATTTCTACAACATTACTATGCTGACGATACTCAGTTATACATTTCCTTTTTCTTGGATGAAGCGAACCAAGCGGTAACTGTTATTAATTATGACTTACACAATCTTTACACATTTTCAATTAAGTATTGTTTACAACTAAATGCTTCGAAGACTCACACAATTATTTTGAAAATAAAGTTGATTTGCAGGTGTTCAAACTCCTCAAAGATTTTAATTAATGGGCACACCATACAATTTTACGAGAAAGTAAAAAACAAAGTGGTGTGGTTTGATAAAAACTTAAGATTACCGCACCATATTAGAAACTGTTTCCAAAAAGCCTATGCAGCTCTAAAACTCATATTTCAATCTCGTCGTGTATTGGATAGATCGGTTAAAATCCTACTATGTAAGTCGTTAGTATTATGTATATCCAATTTCTGTGGCATTTTATATAATTCTTGTTTGAATTTATTTGATATAAATAGAATACAACAATTTCAAAATTTATGCCTACGACTTATTTTTGGTATTCGCAAATTTGAGCACATTAGGCACAAATTCATTAACTAAATGGTTACGCATGAAAAATCGTCGTGAAATGCATTCTACCATGTTTTATGTTAAGCTACTAAAAGAAAACTTTCCATCATATCTGTGTCATAAAATAAAATACAGAACTGATGTACATTCTCTTAACCTAAGACATAGAAATGCTCTTACTGTACCTCGTCACCATACTGAGTTTTTGAACGATCATTTTCTTATTGTATTGTAAATCGTTTCAATAAATTACCTCATGATTTTAGTTACTCATCACTACATGAACTCAAACGAGTTCTTATTCGGATTAAAATATCTTCCCTTGGCAAACTAATCGCTAAACATTCATTCCTTCTTTATTAATTTAATTTAATTAATTATTATTCAATTTGCTGTCTTTGACTCCTTTTTTGGGTTTAAATGGAAGAGCGGATGTATGTTAACTGCTGAATTGATATTTAAAATTGTACTTTATACATTATTTATTTTTTACATACACTGATTCTCGCTCTAACTGGATAAACAAAATGTAAATAAATCATTTCTATTAATTGGTAATAAAGAAATTTTTTATTATTATTATTATGATATTGAAATGTGCTCCAGAATAGATGGATACTCTGAAAGAAATGGTTCTTGATTGTAACCTTATACAGATCACCAAGCAGTAGCTGTGCAATGTTTACTGAGTATTTCAATATGTGGGCTGAAGATAATTTATGTGATGTCAATTCGACCGTCATAGTTGCTGGGGATTTTAATGTTGATTTGCTAGTGACAGAAACCTATAGTACTAAATTAAGAAACATTTGCACTGAAAATGGTTTAAAAAACATTGCTAATGAATACACAAGGCCAAACAAGAATGGTGGTGGTACTATGATTGATTTGATACTAACAAATAAAGATCATATTCATGCTGATATCATTGAAACCCCAAGAGTAAGTGATCATTTTATGATTTTAGTGGAAATTATGGGTGATTTCAATAAACCATGTTCCCCAATCAATATAATAAGTAGAGGTAGACAAATCGATTATGACTTAATAAATGCCAGATTAGCTACAGTATCGTGGAATTTCAAAATAACTGATATCAACCAAAAATATGTTCACTTTATTATGCTGATCTTAGAGGAATTAGATTCGGTAGCACCGAAAAAGGAAATGAAAATTTTACCCAAATACAAAGTATGGTGGAATGGAAAGGTGAAAGAAGCAACAAATAGTAGTGATATGAGTTATAAACAATTCTCGCAAAATAAGACTGAAGAAAATTGGAATGACTATAAACAAAAACGAAATATTGTTGTTAAGATAATTAGAAATGAGGAGAGTAAGTATATGGAACAAAAAGTTCAGGACTCCAAAGGGAACTCCAAAGAAATGTGGAAAAATTTGGAGTGTATGCTACCTAAAAACACTAAATTGAGTAGCATTTTGGAACTAGAATTCGAAGACAACGTTGTGATGAATGACACTGATCGATTGCCTAACACTCTTAACAACTTCTATGTAAAAAGCATACATGACATTGTAGAAAAACAAAATGAAAACTATATATATATATATATATATATGGATTTCAACTAATTAACAGGGAATCACTCAGAGACATCGTTTTCTCACTTCCTAATAAAAGCAGCCATGATAGCATCGATATAAATATTTTAAAACGTTGCTTCAATAATATACAATTTGACCCTCTCTTGAATCTGATAAATACATCATTGGAAACTGCTAAAATGCCTGATCATCTTAAAATAGCAACAATTGTGCCAGTACCTAAAGTTAATAATTCAAAAAAAGCTAGTGATCTTAGGCCTATCAATGTACTTACCGCAATCGATAAGATTATTGAAAAGATTGTATATGAACAGATTGTAAGTTTCCTAGAGCAAAATCAAGTTATAAATCAATCAGGGTTCAGGGGGAAACATAGCTATGAATCTGCCATCCAATGCGTACTAGATGACTGGAAGATCCAATTAGATAAAATATCACAACTCTGGCAGTTTTCGTTGATTTACAGAGGGCTTTCGAAACAGTGGATCAAAATATACTGATAAAAAAGTTACAAAGTGTAGGAATTATGGGAATGGCTTTAAAATGGTGCATAGACTACCTGACGAATAGGAAACAGAAACTGAAACATAACGGCGTCATATTTGATGAAATAAATTGTGATAGAGGCGTACCACAAGGAAGTGTATTGTGCCCACTTTTTTTATTATTTATATAAATGATATTGTCTATGTCAGAGGTCATTGTATTATTCATATATTTCCTGATGACACACTTATATACTTCTCATCGAAAGACACTGGCTAGTTGAAACTATCAATAACACTTTGAAAAATATAAATAAATGGTGCTCTAGTAACCTACTGAAGGTGAACTCAAACAAAACTAAATATATGGTTATTGGAAATAGTCCTATTCACTCAAATTTTATAGACAAAAACTACACTATATAAATAGGTAAGAATGAAATAAATATGGTAGAAAAATTCAAATATCTAGGTGTAATCATTGACCGGCAGTTAAAATTCAAAGACCATGCAAACTATATGATTAAAATCATATCATACAAGCTCCATTACCTATTTAGGTGTTCCTATGGATTATCAAAATGGACTAAAGAAGTAATCTTCAACACTATAATTCTGCTACACTTCAACTACTGTTCTACAGTACTGTTCTTGTTGAATCAAAACGAAATCTCCAGATTGCAAAAAATGAAAAATAGGGTAATGAGAATAATACTGTCCTGCTCTAAGTATGCTCCCATCCTGGACATGTAACTAACATTACAGTGGTTACCAGTCAAGGAATGTCTTTTATATAATGCCATGATATTTGTGAATAAAATGAAAACAGGCTTATCACCTCCTTACTTACAACAAAAGCTTCATTACAATGTGCATAGCTACCCAACTAGAAATAGAAACGACTTCTATGTTAGTTGTGTTTCTAAAAGTGCAACGCTAAACTCGGTATTCTGTAAAGGCCTCATACATTATAATGAATTACCAAATGACATTAGATGTGCTGTTTCAATAAATATATTTAAAACTGAGTTAAAGAGATACTTGATGAATCAATGCTACTCCCAGCAGTGATGATGGTCAGTTGACAAACTATTTGTCTCGTTGCTGTCTTGGTTGACTGATATTATTGTTGTAATGTGTTATATCTAGAAATTTATTTCTGTGTTTTATTAATTGTAAATTGACAAAAATTGTAAATCGACATGTGAATTAGTGTTATAGCTAAATATACAATAAACAAACAAAGAATGGACGATACCAAACTATTCAAATTATAGGAATATAATTACAAACGCACACTGTGATATTATAGACAACTGGTTACTTCGAATGAAAGAATAGTTCGTTCATTCCAATTTGAAAAATTTTGGTGACGTTTTCTTGAATACAATAACTCCGGTCACCTCAATACTGAGGTTTTGAGTAATATCAGCTAGAAGATAACGGAGTCTCCGATATAGACTTGTGAATGCATCATGACACTTTCTCATATACCATCATTCAATTGTTTTCTGAGCCTTGAAAGTCCTTTATTTGAAGATATAAGACAGGGTCCGTCCGGTAATAACTCATGTCACTACTCTAGATGAGCTGATCCTTATCATGAACAGTTAAAACCTAGTTCGGAGTCTCGAAGCAGACGCTCTTTTTATTATGTACAGTAAGTCAGTACTAGATACTTTAATGTATTTCTGCAAGTGCCAAAGAGTTGTGATAAAATGATTTCTTCTCAACACAATAAACATCTATTCATCTTTCTATCTATTTCTCAGGCAGCAGAAATGATCATTACTTCTGATATAAGCAAATGATTCGTCAAACAAGACAAAGTAAAGATCAAAAATGATACCTATATAATTTCGTTCCTTCCAGAAACTTGACTGAAAATTAAATCAGTATTCTCCTGACTGCTTCCTTGATCCAAATAAGTTTAAAATGTGTATCAATTGACAAATGGATGTGAACAGATAAATTGAACGCTCTGCGTAAACAGCAAATAATGCCCCTACATTTAATTATGACTTTTTAAGAATATCAATAATAAGATCATTGTTTTTACCTGTTTCGTCACTACGTCTATGAGTTTCTATCAAGTCCCACTGACGGTGGAAACTTCATAACTTTACATCAATACAACACGTATTTACGGTAATTCTAAAACGTATATATTATGACAGTTTCACGCGCGCAGACTAGAAATATATGACTGCCGCATCGCCCGGGCTGGTCCAGGATGCTGTGTGTGAACCAACATCCTTTCTAGCTCTTAGACTTGCGCAAATCCTCAATCGATATCATATAAAGCAGAATAATTTCGGGTAAATACACCATTAACGATAAAAACTTTAGGTTTAATTTCGTTCTGGTTTTTCACTGTCCATTCACATTATTTTTTCAAAAAGATTCACTTCAATGAAAGCAAAATTATGGGTTACTTGTATAAGTTATTCTGTATCTACAATGAGTACCATATATGAATTAATTTTCTACGTTATTAGCCATTTTCAAGAATAAATAAACTGAAAAAAATCTTTTTAGAGAAAGAAATCCACTTTGATAATTATTTTATTCTTTTTAGTGCATTTAAATAAAAGCTTTTCCCTAAAAAGTTTTTTAAGATTATTTATTTATTTCATTTTTACTTTTCTTTGGATATTTTCAATCAATGCGTCATTGAAGAAAACAGAGAAAACAGAGTTCTTTGGGAGATCGTTCAGTAACGAACAGTCTCTGTTATTTACATGGTGGTTCTTCGGGTTGTAAGGCCGACGTGTGTTCAGAGAAGATCTCGACGTTTCGCCAACACGAGTGATTAGCATTTTCAAGAGATATTTTAGAAATTTCTGCTTTCTTAAGTCGCTGTCAAATGCTTGACATTTGTAATACGTTGTCTCAATAAATACCTGTGATTTGACGTTCTTACATCTGATTGATCCATAGCGTTAGCTGACATCATAGAATCGTTCGTACCGTTATTTTGTGGGTAGGGAGCTAATTGAGAATTTTTGAGAACTGAAACGGGACCCAACACAACCAACCGTCCAAATTGTAAATCGCTCTATCAAATCTTCTTCATTGGATGACAATACCAAAAAACGACTGTGTAGAAGTGAGGCTCTCATTCCTAGGCTGTGTGGTCTACCAAAAATTCACAAAACCAACGTGCAGCTCCGACCAATAGTCGACACCATTGGATCACCAACCTATGAACTTGCGAAATATTTGTCCACGCTACTACAGCCACACATTGGTAATACATCTTCCTATGTAAGAGATTCCACACATTTCATCGAAAAGATCAAAGAGATTACCATTGATCCAAATGACGTTCTAGTCAGCTTTGATGTAGTATCCCTGTTCACAAAGGTCCCGTTAAATGAAGCCATGAGGGAAATTGAACTACTTTTCCCAAGTGATATATCCAATCTCTTCAAAATATGCTTAACATCATCATATTTCATTTTCAATAACAAAATATATGAGCAATTAGATGGTGTTTCAATGGGAAGCCCACTTAGCCCAGTTATTGCTAATTTCTTCATGGAAAACTAGAAGAAAAGGCAATTGAAACTGCAAATTTAAAACCCAAAGTATGGTTAAGATATGTAGACGATACGTTCATAATTTGGAGCCATGGACCAGAAAAGCTCAATGAATTCCTTAACCATATCAATGACATAAGTACACCCGAATATTCAATTTACCATGGAAATTGAAAATGAGAAGAAACTGGCATCTAGGGCATACGGTATATAGAAAACCAACACACACTGATCGATATCTCTACAATTCCTCAAACCATCATCCGTGCCAAAAACAAGGTGTAATCTTGACATCAGTTGATCGAGCTAGAAGAATTTGCGAACCTGAATACCTGGAAGCTGAACTGAAACATCTAAAGAACGCTCTTCTTTCTAATGGGTACAAAGAAAGAGATATTGAGAGGTGTGTGAAAAATAGAAGAAAAATAAGAGACGGAAGAATCAATAGTAGACCAAATGACTGTCCATCCAGTGAACCATGTAGTATTCAAACCAACACCGAAAAAAGAAAAGCATTCTTACCATATGTTCCCAGAGTTACAGATCGTATTGGCCGTATTCTACGAAAATATGAGATTAAAACCGTTTATAAACATTCAAAAAAAAAACTGAAAGACCACTTTAGATCAGCGAAGGACAAACCAGACGTCCTATGCTCTTCTGGGGTTTATCGCATTCCATGTTCCTGTGGCTGCGTTTATATCGGAACCACGAAACGCTCCGTTAAAACAAGAATCAAAGAGCACAAGGCTTGCTGTCGGTTAGGACACACACAGAAATCCGCTGTCGCAGAACATACTCTCAACAACGATAACCATAGAGTGAAATTTAAAGAAACCCAAGTCATCTCTTCAACATCTGCCTATTACCCAAGACTCTTCCGGGAAGCAATTGAAATTCAGAAACACCACAGCAACTTCAACAGAACCGAAGAAGGACTACAATTGAATAAGGTTTGGCTTCCAGTTCTCAAAAATTCTCAATTAGCTCCCTACCCACAAAATAACTGTACGAACGATTCTATGATGTCAGCTAACGCTATGGACCAATCAGATGTAAGAACGTCAAATCACAGGTATTTATTGAGACAACGTATTACAAATGTCAAGCATTTGACAGCGACTCAAGAAAGCAGAAATTTGTTAAATATCTCTTGAAAATGCTAACCACTCGTGTTGGCGAAACGTCGAGATCTTCTCTGAACACACGTCGGCCTTACAACCCGAAGAACCACCATGTAAGTGACGATGGCTGCGAAAGCCTTTCACAATTTATTAAGTCTCTGTTAGATTTAGTTCAATACCCGTCGTAGTCTTAGCAAGGGGAGTAGTTGTTTTCTGACAGATACTTGCCATAATAGACCTACGTAGTAGGTGTATATGGGAGTAAAGGGTTCATCATCGGTCGGCAACGACTGTTTGTTACTAATGCGTCTTTGTTGCACGGTCGCTTGCCAGTTAATTTACTACAAAATATTTCTTCAATGAGGAGACCTTTCAGTTCACAATTTTCACGGATTTTTACGATTTTGTTTCCGCAAGTTTCCGCAACTTTTTTGATAAGAGGAGGGAGCGAGCCCACCAGCAGACATATTTTTTGTCGGAATTTTCCTTGTACGAAACTGTTTGAAATTTTTCCGCGTTCTTTATCTAGCTTTCGAGGGCGGTAGAGGGGTGAATTTTTTTGGAACCGTATCATTAAATGGTCAGATAATTTTCACTATTTTTACGTATTTTTTCTTCTATTTCGTGAGTTTTCCTATTTTAACAGAAAGGGGGTCCGAAAATGTTGAATTATTTTCCGTTTTCTATCTAGCTTTTGAGGGGGGAAAGAAGGGGTGAAATTTTTCAAACCATAATATTCGACGGTCAGATATTTTTTACTATTTTTACGGATTTTTCCGATTTTATTTTCGCGAGTTTTCCAACCTAATTTTTTTGCTGTTATTTTTGACGTCCAAATCCGTCAAGAAAACTTGAAGAGGAGGGGCAATTTCTTTGGCATTTATGTATTTTCATATAAGACGATAGGACGAAGTGTTTAAATAAAAGCTTCTTCCTATGACAGTGCGTAAACTAAGCTTTTACGCACGCTGACAGTGCGTAAAGTAATACTTTTTCGCAGAAGTGCGTAAAAAAATCACCTGTGCGTAAAGTAATTTATTACACACTGTTCATATATTTACGCATTTTTTTTAAATACAGTATTTTGCGTCAAATATAATTCGGAAGTCTTTATTTGATAATACGACGATAATTCATATCATTGAACATTCAAATTATTGATATAATTGCTTCGATTTGGCATTATAATAACTTCCACAATATAGAAAAACTCGAAGTCAGCTTCCCAATTTTTTAATATTTCATCTGTTGTAGTGTGATGGCGAAGCCATCAATCAAAAATCAGTTTATCGAATATGTTTGGAACCTATACAGGGTCTTTCACGACGAGCGTTCGTTAGGAATATATGGAGAACGATTCAAAATAAAAGCTTGATATTTTGTGATAGTGGGTTTTACAAAATGGCCTTCTCAACTAAATTATTTTCAACTTCTGGTCTCTTTCCGTTATACCGGAAGTAGAGAGCAACTTCCTTATTTCAAATAAAACACCCTCTATTTTATTACATTTTTGAATTTCTCAGCCCATTTAAGGCCCACTTTGTATAACTTGTATAACTTGTTAGTTTTCGAGATATTGATTTCTTTCTGAAAAATTTGACAGTTACAGCACCACTCCGAAAAAATCATAACTCATAGACAGTAACAGTTGAAAATGTGAAATTTCACAGAATCACACCTTAAGCATCAAGTCATGAACAGGTCCATCCAATTCTCAAAAATAATTTACAGGGTGGTCGAAATTTCCACCTAAAACATAACATCGAGAAAACTGATGAAACACGATTTTTTCAAATGGAAACCATATACTATTCTATTATTTTTGGATACTACGAAAAAAGATATTCATGAAGAATGTCCTATACCTAAAATACACCCCTGGCAAGATATATTCCATTTTGGGAAATATTTGAAATGTAAATCATTCGAAGCAATACCAAACCAAGAAAGCTTTGAAAACAAATGAACTAATATCAACTCTGTGGTTGGTAAAAGGTAACTCAACATGAAAATGGATGGATTGAAATAAAATACTATCAGAGAGATGAATTATATCTTTCTTTATTGATATCGAATACAGTAATTTTATTTTGTTTATATTTTTCAAGGTTAGATTTTACTTTAATTTTAGAATGTAACTTAATTTCTTTAAATTCAAATAATATTCTGGTTCATTTCAACAGATGTTCAAAGATATTGCCGTTTTGTTCTAAACAAGAATATATTCTTTTTTGCATACCACTATTCGTAGCTTGCTGTATGGAGTCAGGAATCAAATTATTGAGAGCTCTCAGAACCTTTCGTTTCATGTATTCTTCATCACTCACAGGATCCGCATAAACATTTTATTTGATATATCCCCAGATGAAGAAGTCCAGTGGCGTCAGATAAGGAGAGCGAGGAGGAAATGTAAATGGCCCATTGTAGCAAAGCCACTGATCTTTGAACATCCCATACAACAACCCAGCAACGGTAGCAGTACTATGTGCAGGGGCTCCTGGATCCATCTGATACCATAACTTGGAACGGTATTGTTCAGAAACATGCCTTATGGATTCACCAACCAGATTCCTAATTATAAGCGAATATCTATCGCTATTCAAATTCTCATTATAAAGATATAAACATTAAATTCGGTCTTCCTTTATAGCGCAAAAAAACATTAAAACTCCATGAATCCTGGAAGTTGCGCTGGCGAACTAGTTTTGGATTTTCTGCTGCCCAGAAATGACTATTATGGCGGTTGTTCATACCATTCTTGGCAAATTGGGCTTCATCTTTCCATATGATGTTCTTCATGAACTCAGGGTCCTCCTGTATCTTGATAAGAAACCATTCGCAGAATTCCACTCGAGCAGGTAAGTCGTGAGGTTTCAGATTTTGAACCTGGTGATATTTAAAGGGACGCCACTTATGTTTGATTAAAATACGGTATATTGACGAACATGAAATTCTAAGTGACTTTTCTGCGTCTTTCAAAGAATTTTCTGGGTAGGCTGTGAAGTAAGCCAAAACTACAATTTTGATGTCCTTATTGTTTACGAGTGGTTTTTTTGTTGATGACAGACGAAAAAGATCCGAAATCATGGCAGTTTCTTAGAAGTCTTCTCAGAATATTTTTATTGGGTCTTTATAGATTTGGAAATATTTATGCAAAAACACGACAAGTTCTGTCCATTATCTTATTGCATTCGCCATAAATGATTATTAAATTCAGGAAATCTTCATTAGAATACCCCAAACGAGACATTTTGCACACAAATAGAAAACTACGAAACACTCGTCAAGTATATCGCATCACATTTTAACATATTTGTTGTAACTTCATTTGTTTTCAAAGCTTGACTTCATTTGTTTTCAAAGCTTGCTTGGTTTGGTATTGCTTCGAATGATTTACATTTCAAATATTTTCCAAAATCGGATATATCTTGCCAGGGGTGCATTTTAGGTTTAGGACATTCTTCATGAACTTGATATCTTTTTTTTTTCGTAGTATCCAAAAATAATAAATAATAAAAATAGTATCCAAAAATAATAATAATGTATGGTTTCCATTTGAAAAAATCGTGTTTCATCAGTTTTCTCGATGTTATGTTTTAGGTGGAAATTTCCGCCACCCTGTACAGTATATTCGAAAATTCGATGGACCTGTTCTGTGATTCTGTAAAATTTCACATTTTCAACTGTTACTGTTTATGAGTTATGATTTTTTCGGAATGGTGCTGTAACTGTCAAATTTTTCAGAAAAAAATCATTATCTCGAAAACTAACAAATTTGGGTATAGGCATTGTTATACAAAGTGGGCCTAAAATGAGCTGAGAAATTCAAAAATGTAATAAAATATAGGGTGTTCTATTTGAAATAAGGAAGTTGCCCTCAACTTCCGGTATAACGGAAATAGACCGGAAGAAGTTGAAAATATTTTTGTTGAGAAGACCATTTTGTAAAACCCACTACCACAAAATTTCAAGTTTTTATTTTGAATCGTTCTCCATATATTCCTAACGAACGCTCGTCGTGAAAGGCCCTGTATAGGTTCATCATAAGCAATTATGGAGAAGAAAATTTGATATGGATTTATGAAATTAAACTATTGAAAAATGAAAATCACCACATTCTACCAACAATGGGGATCATGGTGACAGGGTTAAAAGGTTTGTCCAAGTGACAACAACCCTGGAACAAATAAGGGGGTTTGGGGGCCTTAAACCCCGTAAAGGGCATTTTTGTACTCGCGTGTTTGTTGAACTCGGCTGCGCCTCATTCAACAAGCTTTACGCTCATACAAAAAAGTCCTACTTTACGAACTTGTATCATAAATATCTACTAATCCAAAAATCCTGAAACACGTCGATTTATGTATTTGAAAGGACATTCTGTGGCATAAAAAAATTCCTCCTTATTCACCCTCCTCAAAGTGACAGCAACCCCCTCAATTATTTTAATGAAATAGGGTGTCAACTGATACCTCATTTTGTAAGGTATTCGATTTTCTATACAGCCATGATTTCGTTAATGCGTCATAAAAAGACAATGAATGAATAGTGTTAATTCAACTCATTTATTATGTGCTAGTAATAGACCAATCCATAGAGGTTTTTTCCCCCACAAGATAAATGAGCAAATGGCCTATACTAATTTTTAGAAGATATAAGTTCGTTAATGAAAACCCCAATTTTCGCCCCAGCAAAATCGCTTTGTGGAATTTTTTAAACAAGCAATATTGAAAAAAATTACAACTTTTTTGGTTTTTTGGAAATATCTCAAGTATTATTCAAGGAATCGTTCAACAGTTGATAGAAATTTTGTAGAGATTTATAAAACCTACATAATGGAATTTTGTATGACCAGATCGGTGCATTTTCCACTGAGAAAATCAGGGAAAACCTCGAAAAAGAGACCATTTTTCATTTTTTTTATTTTTTTTAATCTGAAGTTGGACAAACAATATTGCGGAAACTGATAGATAATGATATGTGGACTGTACGCAAGATGTTTTCTGTTCGATGTGTAGTTTTTGCACAATCGCGTTATAAACAATTTAAGGGCACATCTTGCAAGATGCGCCGATTTGAAGGAAATCGTCATATTCTAATTCTGTAAACGGCATCTGGAAGTAGAGGTCAATATCTACAATTTGTATATTTTGGATTTTCACCTGAGAAGTGGGAAATGTGTTGAAAATGTCATTGAAAGTTGATCAAAACGATTCAAAGTGCGTCCGAAGTCATCCGAAGTCACCCGAAGTCGAAACGTAGTTAATACGAGCGACTTCGGGTGCACTTTGAAGCATTTAGAGTAACTTCCAGTGACATTTTCAACACATTTCCCACCTCTCAGGTGAAAATCCAAAATATGCAAAGTGTAGATATTGATCGCAACTTCTATATTATGCCGTTTACAGAATTTGAATAAGATGATTTTACTCAAATCGGCGCATTAAGAAAGATTTGCCCTCAAATTGTTTATAACGCGATTGTGCAAAAACTACATATCGGACAGAAACCATCTTGCGTACAGTTGAACTACATGTTATTATCTATCTATTTCTGCAATATTGTTTGTCCATCTTCAGATTTATACATGAAGTGGTAAGTTTGTTGCTTCCGATCTTCGCTTGAGATGGTCATCCAATAAAGATAATGCCAGTTCCTTTATGTATTTTCTTCTAATGTTTTTTTATGACGATTATTGGCAGTATAGATAATTTGTGAGTTGATTCCGGCTATATTCATTAGCAAATAAAAAATTACCATAGGCCACCGACGTGTATTACGTGCTACATTGTAGTTACCCGCCAGTTCGTCAACCGTGTTGTAGAATGATATAATTTCTGGCTTGTTACATCGGGAATCAATATTATCGTCATGATGTAAGCTTGATGCCATTATAACATTCTTCTTTTGTTTGGGTACATACGACAAAATTTTGGAACCCAAAGATACTGGATTCTATTGGCCTTCCTTTCGCGTCAACAAATTCTTTTGTTCTGTTTTGTTCTGTTTCTTAATCTTTCTGACAGTACCTACATATGTGAGCTTGTGATTTTTCAGAAACGTTGTGATGAGATCAAATGTTGTAAACCAGTTATCGGCGGTGATGTTTCGACCTGTTTTTGAAATGGGAGTAACTAAACGTTCGACGAGGCTTTTGGCATCGCTGGGAAATTGAAAGGGGCCATCTGGTTGTCGACCTACATATACCTCCAAGTTCAGCGTGTAGTACATTCTGGCATCTACTAAAGCGTAAATCTTTATGCCATACTTGGCCGGTTTTTTTGGCATATATTGCCTGAACCCACAGCGACCTCGAAAAGATTCTAGCTTCTCATCTATCGTAGCATATTCGAAAATTGTATAGTTGTTTTGACAATTTTGAACGAATATATCAAACACGTCGCGAATAGGAGCCAATTTGTCAAATGTTCTTCGTTCATCTCTGGTTCCTATGTCATCAAACCGCAAAGCTCTCAGAAGGAAACGAAATCTTTCCTCGGACATTGTCAACCAAAATATCTCGATTCCAGTTCCCGTCCTGTCCCAAATATCATGGGTACTCAACCTGTTGGATTTTATCAATCCTGCCATATAAAGCAATCCTAATAGCGCCTTTATTTCAGTTTTTTCTGTAGGTTTAGCACTTCTTTCTCGAGCAAAATTTCCCGATATTGAGAGGATATACTTATTAGTACTCTCCACAATTTCATTCAGAACATTATCTGTAAAAAAAAGTTTCCAACATTTTATTGGAGTCTTAGCCTGTCGAGCTAGGCCTTTGGGACCTGGAAGATGTATGACTAAATTCTCGGATCTTGTACGTACATTTTTGGGAGGAACATGTTTTTTCCACACGGTGGTATTATTTCTGCCAAGATAACTTGGGGTTTTGAAATTCCTGACAGGAGGAAGTTGTCCTTTTTTAAGTCTTCAGTAATATCTTCATTATCTTCAGGTTCGGCAAAAACCTCTTCTTCGTCTGTCTCGACTTCACGTAATAAACGAAGAAGTCTGGCTTGTTCTGCTTCATACTCCATAGTATAGCAATCTGTGGATATAATCTATATAATTTCTTTAGTGAATTGTTGAGTGACAACTTACCGTTGAAGAAAACGTCTACAACAACAAATAAAAATTTTATTGCCCAAACAGACTTGAGTACTGGCGCGGGTTCCTCAGACCCAAATATATTTTTTGTGATGAAACGCTACACCGAAACACAACCTACCACAGCGCATGAGAGACTGAATGCAAATTTAGGAAGGTACTGAAAATCCCTGTATCATTGTGAGCGTCCCCACCCCATTAGTAGAAACAGAAAATCGATGCGGGTTTCACAGACCCCGCGCCAGTACCGCAGGGAATATTAGCTTCAATTCTTTTTCAAACATATTAACACAACATATTGCAAATTGTACACAGACAAAAAACAACCAAAACAAAAAACAGAGAGAAAACTAAAACCATGAATGACATAAGCTATGCTCAATTCCATCAGACCTCCTAGAGCAAAAACTTCTCAAAAATAATACAGAAGATAACAAAATCGTTTATAGAAATTACAGAAATTATTTATGTAATCTATTGCGAATCTCCAAACAGGATTATTGTCAAAAGCAACTTGCTGAATCCCACAAGAATTTTTAAAAAAATGTGGGAGAACATAAACGAAATTACAAATAAAGACATAAACAAAAAATCAAACAACTATGACATAATAAATGATAAAAATGAAAAATTGAAATCGGAAAAAGATATAGCAAATCATTTCAATAACTTCTTTTCCAATATTGGATTGAAAATGGCAAGTAACATACTACTAATTTCTACCCCGTAAACCATTGTAGGAGAGGAAAATTCATTATTCCTTTAACCCATAACAAAAAATGAACTAATTTCTATTATATCTACTCTGAAAAATAATACATTTTCCGGCCCTGACAAAATATCGGTTCATTTTTTGAAAAAGTACCACGAATTCCTTGTAGAATCTTTATGTCATATTTTAAACCTAACACTCACAAGAGGTAGAATACCCACAGCTTTTGAAAGCTCCTTAACAATTTCCATATTCAAACAAGGTAACAAAAGACAATCCACAAACTACAGACCCATAACTATTATAAATAACTTTGCTAAGATATTCGAAAAGTGCATCAAAAATAGAATAATGAATTATGTAATAAGTATAACATCATTTCAAACTCACAGTTCGGATTAAGAAGAAAATTATCAACAGAAAATGCAGTATTTGATTTAACAAACAAAATTTTTGACTCTTTTCAGAAGCATAACAAATGTCTCACGGTATTTTTATACCTAGCAAAGGCTTTTGATACCGTAAACCATATAATCTTATTCCAACGTTTGGAACTGCTTGGTATCAGAGGAAATATTTTAGAATTGCTGAAAGATTACTCAACAAACAGGGTGCAGATTGTCAAAATAAATAACACGCTTAGTGATCATTTACCAATACACATGGGGTTACCACAGGGGACAGTGTTGGGGCCGGTGTTATTTCCATTATATATCAACAATATGTTCTCTTTATCAAATTTTCAGGGTATACTAGTTTCGTACGCAGATGATACGGCAGTCATCTTTACAGGGAGCATATGGACCGATACCTATGAAAACTCAGAGATTGGAATGCAGAAAATATATAATTGGCTCAGCAGCAGCCTGCTGAGTGTTAATATTGACAAAACCAAATTTACCACCTTCTCATCTGCGGCCAAAGACCAACCATTCAAGGATAACTTACAGCTTCATAAATGGGATTGTCAAAATTTTTGGAATTGCGCCTGTTTAGCAATCCATAAAACACATGCGACTAAATACTTAGGGGTGATAGTCGACCAACATTTGCGCTGGAACGAACTCATTAGCTACACAGTTAAAAGGTTGAGAAAACTTATATATAAATTCTATCTACTAAGAAATATATTGAACACAAAAAACCTGTTGATCGTATAAATTACGTTATTGTCTAGTTATAGGTACATTTAAGACTTCTCTGCACAATTTAGAGACATTACAAAATAGACTATTGAAAATCATACTAAAAAAAAACAAACGTTTCTCCACGACCAAGATATACGAAAAATCGAAAGTCCTCATCTTGAGAACGTTATACATATATCAATCCATTTTATGGGTTATCAATGGCCCGCATGATTATGTTTCACATCCGTATAATCCGCATGACAAGCGCTCAATGTTCCTCCCAGCAGGTTGACAGATAATCAGAAATTCATCACTAACCATGTACCCAAATTATATAATCGGCTTCCTATTAACATAAAACAGTCAATTGGTAAGAACACACAAAAAAATAGAATGAAACAATTCATTATTTCTCACCAGGAATCATCGCTTTAAAAAAAATGCCCGATTCTTTTTCTCTCCTCAAAGTATTACATATTCCAACTAACTACGATTAGTCCAAGAAACGAGGAAGCGGCCTAATGTTAAATGTGCAAAAATTAATATCCAAAAAATAAAAATATGAGCGTATTGGAAATTAAAATTCAGGATGAGTTCCTATTTCATGCGACTCAATCCTGAATACCGAACATAACCTAAAAAATTTGCAAAAGTTGCGAAAAGCAGTTTTTTGTTGATAATTAAAAAACTACAGCTCCAATCAAAAAAAGTTTGATTAAAAATTTGTAGGTATTGAAACGATCTATCAATTGAGTGACCTATAATTTTTCGCTATTATTAATACTTATCGAGTTATATCGGAAAAACCGTAAAAAATAGGGTTTTCTATACCTTATTGTAAGGAATTGAAAATTGTTACTTACAGTTTTGTGTAGCCTATGGCAAGCCAAAAAGGTGTTTTTCAAAAAAATTTATGAATATCCCTAATAGCACCATGAAGTCCGATGGTAATCCATAGGACATCCTCTCAGGACATTCGGGACGTCCTTAGGATGTGCAGATTTGGTACCGCGGACGTCCATTGGACATCCGTGGGAAGCACCAATGTCTCGACTTCTCACCAAAATTGGACGTTCTATAAGGATATCCAATGGACATCCACCTGGGATGTTAATCAGACGTCCCCGAATTACATCAATCGAAAGTACATCATGGACGTCCTTAGGACGTGCAGTATTAGTACCGCGGACGTCCATTGGACATCCGTGGGAAGTACCAATGTTTCGACTTCTCACCAAAATTGGACGTTCTATAAGGATATTCAATCGACATCCACCTGGGATGTTCATTGGACGTCTCCGAATTACATCAATCGAAAGTACATCTGGGACGTCCTTAGGATGTGCAGAATTATCAGATGTGTTTGTTCCTACATCTCTTTCAAGACTAGGATTATGATATTGTTGTGGATTACCTACTGGAGATACCAATTTGGATGGAACCAGATTTACTTACTAGGTAAGCTCAGCACTCTCTCAGAGTCATTCAATTCGGTTTTGTACATGTTCAAAGGATACACACAACTCTACTTGTCTTACCGAAACACCTTTTTCAAAACAGTGTTGAATAGGTTAGTAATAACTATTGAATAGTATAACAAAACTTTTATTTTCATTTATAGATATAACTACACTGAATGAACACAAAATAACTTACAGAACAGTCACTAAACTAATTAATCACAAAAGACGATAGAAAAGCCGACATAGCTGGTAAATATTCAACAATTGTCTGTCAATTCGTCAACACTTCACTTGAACACAGAACACAAAACACAGAAAACAACTTTATGCACGGAATCCAAACATGAGGAATTGTTCGGTTTCAATCCGTATACGAACAAAAGAGACAAACATAAATTTGTATTTTCATTGTTGTGAAACAGTGAATCGAATTGGCATACGCATAAACTCGAGAATATGGCCCCTGATGACCATAATGATAGTGAAAAGGGTTTTATTTCAGATGGGTTGTTTTCGCTTTAATGTTCAGCCCCATTGTAAATATGCGATCCATTTTATACCTCTTCTGTAAAACCACTAGCAGGGATGTATACACGGGTACTGGGTACACATGGAGGCCTAATTATTGTAACTGTTTTCGAATTTTGTTTAATTTTTATGATCATCCATCCTTCATCTTTGGATGGATGCACCTAGGAAACATTCCGAAAAGCGTTCAATCCAGGACATCCCAAGGAAGTCCTCACAGGGACGTTTTCTGAAATTCACTGATTCGGATGACGTCCGATGTACATCCATCAAGGACGTTCCAGAATGTCCCTGTACCAGCACCACCATAGGAAGTCCTTTCGAAGACATGCCAAATACATGCCAACCAGGACATCCAATGGATATCCTAGAAAATTCTACAAAATATATCCGAACCAGGGCATCCCAAGGAAGTCCTCGCAGGGAGATATTCTAAGATTAACCAATTGGGACGTCCAATATTCATTCATGCGGGATGTTCCTAAATGTCCCGTACCAGGACAACCATGGGACGTCCTTTCAAAGACATGCCAGAATACTTACTAACAAGGACGTCCGATGGATATCCTAGGAAACATTACAAAATATATCCGACCCAGGACATCCCAAAGACGTCCTCGCAGAGACGTTTTATACGATGTACCGATTGGGACATCCATAGGAAGTCCTAAGGGGAAATTCATGAAAATGCACTGAATCGGACGTCCCAAGGACAATGATTTTAAGTCCCGGACATTCGGACATGATTTGTACCAAATAGGGACGTCCCTGGGACATGGTGTGCTATTAGGGATTGATTAATTTTAAAAATATATGATGTTTTCTCAAAAAAGATGCGCTCTCAATATGGCTACTCTTGCTCGGGGAATGATGCTGCAGTAACGATTCAGAGCTCATTTTTTTCTGTAAGAGTTGTACTTTCATATTATCGAATAAGTATATTGATTTTATTTATTTTAAGTGTCAAAAAATAAATTACTTTGAAAAATTGCACAATTTTTTTACATGTTTTTTCTAAATAAATTTCTTAATTTTGTTTTTATAGGAATGACTTTCATGAAAATAGATTTCTAGCATGACTTCACGCATTGAAAAAAAAGGAATTCCTACGATCACTAGGAGCCGAAATAATTATTTTATTTCAAAAAAATCTGGAAGGTGCCATAATCATCGTACAGCAGTCACCTTCATGGATATTGAGGTCGAACACCTATATTTTCGATAAAAAAATACTAGGATATGTCTAGTTCATACGCAGTATTATTAATTGATGAACAATGTGAGGCGTGCAGGCGCGGAGCGATGCAATTTCAGCGGGTGGCGCAGTGGGGATACAAATACTGTTGACATTAAAGACACTTTCGTCCTGAGGGCCAGTTTTTTTAGTTTCAGTTAGGCTCCTGATAACTAACTAATAGTTTAGATGGTTAATGAAATACATTAAATGACGATAATGAACTCGAAAATCTGGCCCTGACAGTGGTATTAAAAGTTATTGGTTCAATTTCACGTACTAGTGTAGGTACATTGCAAAAGAAAGAAAACGTACGTGAACAACAAGCCGAGATACTCAATAATTTTCAAGCACAAGCCACTTTGATCGCACGAAATAAGTTTTCAGTGCTATCCCCACTCCGCCACCCGCTACAGCTATCACGATCCGCGCCTGCACGCCTCACTTTATTCATCAATTAATAATACTGCAAATGAAGTAGACATATCCTAGTATTTTTTCATTGAAAATATAGGTATTCAACCTTAATATCCATGAAGGTGACTGCTGTACGATGATTATTGCGCCTTCCAGATACTTTTGAAATAAAAAAAATATCTCGGCTCCTAGTGATTGTAGGAATTCAATTTTTTTTTGAATGCTTGAATCATGCTAGGGATCCATATTCATAAAAGTCATTTATATAAATATAAAATTGAGCAATGTATTTAAAAAAAACATGTAACAAAATTGTGCAATTTTTTTAAAGTAATTTTTTGACCATTGAAATAATAAAAATCAATATACTTATTCGATGATATGAAAGAACAACAACAGAAAAAAATAAGCCATGAATCGTTACTGTAGCATCATTCCCCGAGCAATATTGAGAGAGCATCTTTTTTGAGAAAACTTCATATATTTTGAAAATTGATCAATATTTATCAATTCTTCAAAGAAAGGCTTCTTTGGCTTGTCATAGGCTACACATAACGGTAAGTAACAAGTTTAAATACCTTACAGATAACGAGTTATAGAAAACCCGATTTTTCACGGTTTTTCGAAAAGTATCAATTATATCAGAAAATTGTAGATGGTTTTCCCAGATTTCCTCAGTGAAAATGCATCGATCTGGGCGCATAAAAACCCATTTTGTAGGTTCTGTTCACATATTATGATATATGATCTGGATAGTTTGGGTGGTTCACTGGTGGTGAAACTATTGCAGTGTAAGTGCAATCAATGACCCCCAGAATGCCAGGATTGTCAAAACATTGGTGAAAATCTGTTCTATTTCTCTTAAGCTCTTCCATGGTTCTAGGAAAATTAACATGTTGTTTTAAAAATGACTGGACTGTTCAAAGCAACTACCGCCCCCTCCACACACTTGCTAACAGTTGTTTGGCTCACCCCCAAACAAGATATATACAGGGTGTCCCATATAAAACTCCGCGGCAAATATCTGGGAAATGAAAGATGATCCATATTTTGTGAAAGCGGATGATATTGATTTCAAAGGATCCTCTTATTTAGGTAGATATCCATCACTGGGCGTCATCCGTAAGGGCATCGCGACAACGACGTCAACTTCTTCAAATGGTATCCCAGACTTTTTAATGCTTTTTTGAATTCTGCATAAAATTCTGAATTCAGGCATATAGCACACTCATGGTTTCCCTTGAATACTGATGATATACAGCAACTTTATTGCATATTATAAATAGGGCCATGAAAGCGTCAAAATAAATGCAATAATACGAGTCTTCATCGATCTGTCAAAAAACCTGTCAGATTATACGAAAGTGTATTCAGTTTTGTGTTGTTTTTCCTAAAATTGAAAAATGTTTCAATTTTCGAATGCAGAAAAGTTGGATATGATATATATTTATGGCGAAGTAAGAAGGAATGCAAAAGAAGCAGTGAGAATATACACCAATCGGTATCCTGACAGAAGATTACCGTCAGACTAAACATTCACTAGCTTATCCAAATCTTTGGCACAAAATGGATGTTTTAATGAACGGAATCGAAAAAAACAAACAACGGCTACTTTATAGTAAACAAACATAATTGTCACTATTGGTCTGACGTGAACCCGTACTGGATTCAAGAAACGATATATCAGACTGTGTGGGGGTTAATGTTTGGTATGGAATCATTGATGTTTATTTGATAGGACTTCATTTTTTCGAAGGAATTCTTAATGGAGAGAGCTATTTGCTTTTCCTCCAACATGTATTGCCGAATCTCTTGGAGAATTTACCAATACAAATTCGACTGAATATATGGTGGCAACAAGATGGGGCACCTCCGCATAATAATAAAATAATTACCCAATATTTGGATGATACTTTCAATGAGAAATGGATTGGAAATAGGGGTCTAACACCATGGCCAGCTCGAAGTCCAGATATGACTCCACTGGATTTTTTTGTGGGGATATATTAAAGACTTAGTTTATACGCGACGTCCACAAAATGTAGATGATTTAAAAAATATTATCACAACTGTTTGTGCTTCCATATCGCGAGAGACGCTTTTAGCTGTGACGAATCGAGAAATAATAAAAAAATACAATATGTGTATTCTACGTGAAGGAATGCAGTTCGAACAATTACTGAAATAATTCATGCTATCACTTTTATTTTTCGATTTTTGGTAAAATTGAAATATATTTTGGTAATTTAAAACATTTATTTTAGTTTGTATTGTCTGCAATTTTACAGAAACACACAACTAGATGAAACTGAACAGGCAACGCAATTATCACTGATATATCAATTTTATCAAACTCGTGTAAGTATTTTTTGACTCATTCATGGCCCTCTTTATAATATGCAATAAAGTTGAAGTATTTCATCAGTTTTCAAGGGAAACCATGAGTGTGATATATGCCTGAATTCAGAATTTTATGCAGAATTCAAAAAAGCATTGAAAAGCCTGGAATGCTATTTGAAAAAATTGTCGTCGGTGTCGCGACGCCCTTACGGATGACGCCCAGTGATGGATATCTACCTAAATGAGAAGATCCTTTGACATCAATATCATCTGCTTTCACAAAATATGGATATCATCTTTCATTTCCCAGATATTTGCCCGCGGAGTTTTATATGGGACACCCTGTATATATCAACAAGGCATAAACAAAACCTTTGAGTTTCATTAACCTATAAACTTAAATTCCTGGGAAAATTTTCGAGTTCTCCTGCGTTGGCTATTAGGAATTTCATCTGTCAATATCAAGAGAACTATTTTTCTCGTGATATTTCAAAAATAGGTATTGCTGTAGATTGAGAGAAAATTACGTCATATTTCTCTAGAGAACCATTACAATTCAAAAATTGGGTAACAGTAGTCAATCCCAAACACATGATTGATTTCTTTATTTCAAAATTTGTTCTTTCCGTCATCCGGCTGAACCCTTATGATCAACCCCCAGAAGTCTTCGGAAGATTTGTGCTAGCTATGGATGACGATAGCCTCACCTTCTGAAATGCGAATGAAACACGAGCGGAAATTTCCACTGAAAATGTCAGTCATCCATCCATAGAAGGGGTTTTCTATATAACTTCAACAGTATTCACACAACATCCACATGTTGGCAAATAGATTGGTTTTTCATCTCTCCTCCGTCTATCACCATCTTTAATTTGCCATTCTTGGTTCTAATAGCTGAAATTGAAGTCGGGGCGTGGCGCAGTGGTTAGAGCGTCCGACTCTGGGTCGAAAGGTCCGGAGTTCGAACCCCAGTTGCGGCTGGGATTTTTAAATTTAATTTGACCGATTAAATTATCGATATCTCGTGGATGAACAGGGGTGAGTCATGCACGATTCACTGTTGCGTTCCAATTAACAGTGCTGCTCCTGAGGTGGCGCATGGAGTTAGTAACAAGGCCTATCCAGAACACCAAAAAAAAAATTGTATCGAATACAAAAATCTAGTGCTCTATGAGTTGAAGCCACCAATCATGAAACAGAAAAAACTCCAAAATCCGTTCCTACATCAAATGCATACGTTCAAGTCATGACATGTTATCAACTTAAAACGACTAGGTTATATTACAGTTCTTGCATTTATTAGTGTTTTCTTAGTTAATGTATTCATAGAAATCCAAACATTTCTATTTGAGGGAATGTTTACACTGGTTTTACATAGGGATGATGTATAATTGCGAGAACCAAGAGAAAAAGTAGTAGCAATAGATTCATCCACCCTTTCACGAACTCTATCCCTCTGGAGTTGTTTATTTTTCATTAATCTTGAAAAGAAGCTCACTTTGATATTGATGGAACATTTTCGTTGAAAAAGAAAAGATATATCAGTCACCTGAAGGTACAACACATGAGTTTCTTTCATACTATTTTTCTGTTCAAGAAATGTTTCTGAAAGACTTGAATAACTTCACACGTTGTAAAATAAACAAAATTCAGCATATATAGAAGGACGTTATCTGAGTGAAGCAATTTGTTTTTCTACTGATCCCTATTAATTTGATAGTAATTTGATAGTGTCTGCACTGTTTCATAATGAGTTTTGCTGAAATTCTGAAATTCTGAAATTCTGAAAAAAATTCGAGTTATTTTGGGATGTAGAAGAAAATCTGATGAACAGTTTTAGAGGAAAAAAATAAAAACCATATTTTTAGAGGTTTTTTTAAGTTTTTCCAAAAACCATTAAGCAGATTCCATTTCAAATATGACATATCAATGTCAAAGTAAAGAATAATCACGATTTTTTTCAGAATTTTCTACTTCTACGTACCCTCACAATTTAAAAAAATTCTGATAATCTTATTATAAAATCAAAGATAGTTGAGAAGAATCGCTTTTGCAAGTGATATTTATACGAAATTTAGAAGACTGAACACTGAGGAACTACTTATACTGTTTTTCAGACATAAAATCAAACGATTTATATTTTTAATGGGATTTTCAAAACCTCGGACAGAAAACTGAAAATCGCTCTAGTAAGTGATTCCTCTGTAGTACATGAACGAAAAGACAAACATAGTTTTGCTACTGTCCACAAGGTATTGCACAAAATTATTGTCACTGTCATAATTACTCTACAGCGTTGCCAATAGTTCTAGACAGCGGTAACCGATGTAATTTGTTCAATTTTTCTAAAATGAGAGTTACGTCGATATGGTTTTGTTAGTTCATCAATTGGATGTTGGATTGGTCCGCCTAAAGCTGGAGTACTTGGACACAATTTAAGAAGTATGTAAGTAATACATTTCATGTTTTGCAAATTAAAATATCAGTTTTGGAAATAAAACAGGACACAAAACAGAATTGAAAAATAATAATAATAATCATAATAGCGTCTTTATTGTCCATTCCAGTTGTTTTTAGATGACATTATATAATATACATAAAAAATAACGGCATAATAGGCGGAGTTCCGCTTACAAATTTAAAAAATATTGATATAAATAAATTATAGTGAGTTGTTCATATTAGCTGCTCTTTTTGAATTTTACCAACAATATTGTTGTTTGTGCTAGAAGCAAATCTAATCTTAGCAAGATCAAGGACGGACTGACTATACCGGGTGACACAGCAGACATGTAGCAGCCTGTAGTTTTTTTTTATTTGAAGAGATGAAGATTTGAAATTTGCAGAAGTGACGTAATCAATGATAGCGCTTCATTTGAATCTAACGACAACTTTTTTCAACTACCTGTTTGATCGGCAGTAACTCCAACTTTTTTTTTTTTGAATGACACCCTGTATACTTATTCAGCCTATCTTATTTGTCTTGAAATTCTCTATTCCACCGTGTATCACAAAGTGGCATTCGTTTCTCAATTCGCAGATGAATTGCATTTTATTAAAAAACATCAAGTTGGCTGTTATCCGAATTCGATAATCTCTCGATGCTTGGTAGGCTTGGAAATCCAAAGAGTATCAGTTAAACGATATAATTTGATTTTTTTCCATACCTGATCACTTCCTACAGATTGTCAATAATTTTTTCAATAAAAAGATAAAACATCTGAAAATAACTGACGATATTGCGAAAACTGAGATAGGATCATGTTTTTTTCAATTTGGCTACTCGTGAAGGAACTATCTGTCTTTCTCTTTGGCCATGTAGCCGTATCATGATCTTTCCATTTGGAAACATAAAATTAAAATTGTTCCCCTGATCTACCAATTCACAAGTGTATTAGTCTAAATATTTGCAATAATATTTTGCCTAGTAGGCGGTGTTCACAGAATGTTTTGTGTTTGACAGGTAAACATCATTTGATTGTACTGATTATCTCCGTCAGTTTTATGCTGATTAAAATTGCATCGTTTAAATAGATACTAAATATGTATTCAGAGAATGAAAGGGTCGATTTGTTGTTGATATTCGGAGAGTGCAAGAGAAATTGTATGTCGAAAGATTTCCGGAAAGACGCCATCCGGCTAATAATTATTTCGCTAGAGTAGAAGAGCAGTTCAGAAGAGAACCGGAAAATCAAAAAAATCTCCAATACATTGTCGACGAGGAAGTGAAAGTAAACTTTTTTGCCATAGTACATGCAGATCAGACCATATCACTGAGACAAATTGAGGACGAAATCGGCGTGAATCGAGAGACCGCTAGAAGAGTTTTGAAAAGAACTGCTCTGAACTGCTCTTCTACTCTAGCGAAATGATTATCAGGTGGGTGGAGTCTTTCCGGAAATCTTTTGACATACAATTGTTCAGCCTGTCTACAATTTCTCTTGCACTCTCCGAATATCAACAACATATCGACCTTTTCGTTCTTTGAATACATATTCAGTATCTGAATAAACGATACAATTTCAATCAGCATAAAACTGACGGAGATAATCATTGCAATTAAATGATGTTTAACTGTCAACACAAAACATTTTGTGTACACCGCCTACTAGGCAAAATATTATTGCAAATATCAAGACATGTGAATTGGTGGATCAGGGGAACAATTTTAATTTTATGTTTCCAACTAGGAAGATCATGATATGGCTACATGGCCAAAGAGAAAGACAGATAGTTTCTTCACAAGTAGCCAAATTGAAAAAAATATGTTCCTAATTCAGTTTTCACAATATCGTGAGTTATATTCAGATGTTTTCTCTTTTTATTAAAGAAATTATTGACAATCTGTAGGAAGTGATCAGGTATGGAAAAAACTGAAATTATATCGTTTAGCTGATACTCTATGGATTTCCAAGCCTACCAAGCTTCGAAAGATTATCGAATTCGGGTAACAGCCAACTTGATGTTTTTCAATAAAATGCAATTCATCTGCGAATTGAGAAACGAATGCCACTTTGTGATACACGGTTGAATAGAGAATTTCAAGACAAATAAGATAGGCTAGATAAATGTACAGGGTGTCATCACAAAAAAAGAAGTTGGAGTTACTGCCGATCAAACAGGTAGTTGAAAAAAGTTGTCGTTAGGTTCAAATGAAGCGCTATCATTGATTACGTAACTTCTGCAAATTTCAAATTTTTATATATTCAAATAAAAAAACTACAGGCTGCTACATGTCTGCTGTGTCACCCGGTATCTATAACAAAACCATTGGCACTGCAACCCGAATATCAGAAAAACAAATTAAAAGAATACAATGAATAATATATAGGTGAACCGGAAAAAGGGAAAATACTAAAGATTCCCAAGATCTCCTCCCACAGGAAATCCGACGGCACAGGCATCATCAGTAAACCAAAATCTAAGAAACAGAATGAACCAGCTTTAAAGAAAATGTTCCCCACCTTTGGAAACACGAAAAACGATTGAAAAGATAACACCTTTCAGAACAAAAGGAAGTCTCTATCAATGGTAAGCCTGAATGTTCTGCAAATTAACCGAAATTTGCAGACAAGCAAAATACATCACGGTTTCTGAAAAATGTGGTGTACACCCATTACAAAACTGAAGACTCCGCAAATTTTCCGAAATTTGCAGACTCGGCACGGGGGCTAAGTTTGAAAATCGAGGTCACCACCCAATACAAATATGAGGGCGCTGCAAATTTCCTGAAATTTTCAGACAGGACACAGCAAGGAACAGTGAATTCGAATAATAAAGTCTCTGAGGTCTCGACCCAATAAAAACCAGAGGCACTGCAACTCTCACCAAATTCACGGACTCAGAGGCAGAGGCCTCTGAATTCAAATAACGAGGTCTCCACCCAACAAAATTATTGAGGCACTGTAAATTCCACCACATTCACAGACAGGGCTTAGCAGAGGCAACTGAATTCGAATAACGAGGTCACCGAGATCTCTAGTTAACAAAAGAGCGAAGACACTACAAATTCAACCAAATTCGTAGACAGGACATAGCAGAGGCCCACAGTATTCGAAAAGCGAGGTCTCCACCCAACAAAATTATGAAGGCACTGTGAATTCCACCAAATTCACAGACATGACTCAACTAATCACGAAAAATTACTTTCTTGAGGTTTCCACCAAACAAAAAACTAGAGGCCCTGTTAGTTTCACTAAATTCACTAACAAGGCTCTGTAGAGGTCAATAATGAACAGTAATGAGGCCCGCAAAGTCTACATTCACGAAAAAAAACGGAGATACTGCAAAACTGAAATATTTTGTAGACCACTGAACAATAAGCCTATACGAAGAGCTGGAAAAGAGAAGATAAGAAAAGAAGGAAAGAACCTTGAAAAAGAATGCAATGGCCTCTGAAAAGTATTGTTCGTGAATTTGGTGAAAAGTGCAGTGCTTCCGGTTTTGGTTGGATGGAGACCTCGAAGGCCTCATTATTCGGTTTCAATGTCCCTTGCTGTGTTCTGTTAACAAATTTCAGGAAATTTGTTGCGCGCGCCCTCAGATTTGTCTTGGATGGAGACCTCATTGTTCAAACACAATACCCCGTACTGAGTTATGTGTGCAAGTTTCAAAAAATGTAATAGGAAAGTTTGAACCGAAATTATTATAATAATTATTAAAAAAGGAATTGGATGTTTTTCACCATCATGAATTTTGACATTGTATGTGTCTCATCAATGTTAACTTCTTACTACGAACCTCATGTTCAGTGTATTGATAAAGAAAATAAACATTTCCGAAAGCTCGACCAAAAAACAAAGAGTATTCTTTTAAACAGGCCAGTATTTTGACTGCATCCTCAAGATCCATCCGCATTTTTCCTTAACTATTCAGTCAAGACTACCCTTCGCCTTATACATATTATATATATATATATATATATATATATATATATATATATATATATATATATATATATAATACAAAATTCATAAAACGTACAACGATCACTTTTGACAAAAATGCAAAAACACGTCAAACTGTTTTTTTTATTCCGCATCTTTTGACATAAGTTACAAAAATAACACGTCAAAGTTGTCAAAGTTATGACGTCATCAACAAATTTTTTTAATGGAACTAAGATTTTTATTACATTATGTGATAGAGCTTGTGTTTTTACACAAGAGAAAAATAGTTGTAGTAGGGCTCACATAAGAAAAAAAAAAGAGAAAATGAATAAAAAACGAAATAAACGTAAGTTTCATAATGACTTTTCAATTAACTAAACAGTCCATTAAACCAACTTTGACGTGTTATTTTTGTAACTTATGTCAAAAGATGCGGAATAAAAAAAAACTGTTTGACGTGTTTTTGCATTTTTTTCAAAAGTGATCGTTGTACGTTTTATGAATTTTGTGCATTACTTTATCATAATACTGTATATTCTATATCTCTGATGTAGATAATAGATGTATTGAAGAGAAAGAAATCACAAAATTGTAATATAGCTGCATAATGCATTGAACCACATTACCAAAATTAATACCAGATAATAATTAATAATCCTGTGAGCTATTTCGAAGTACTCCAAATAATGTTGAGATTTGGCAACAATGCATTAGCAGTAGGGTTGGCCATTGGATATTCGGTAGATATTCCAGAAGAAAACTGCAATTTATTTGGAAATAGCATAAAAGATCGCTGTCACTATGGTATGAAAAACATATCTTGTCAGTGCCATCTTACAAACGCGAAATATTTGACTTTATATGAACCTTAAATCTTGTTTTAACCGCTTAGGATCCTTCATTTTGAGAAATTTCTCATTTAATCTTTTGAGGTGTTTAACGGAAGTTTGTTTGAAACTTCATAATATGCAGTATAAAATTAATCGTAACCAAAATGCTCTTTTTTCTCAACCCAACTAGTCCTAGATGTTGGCATTTGAAAAGATATAGAAATTTCTAGATGAAATGTTTAGTATCGATATGTTTGTTTGTTTATGTGTATGAAATAGGAACGTCCTAATTTACATACATTTTAATACTCGTAATTAAAATAAAAATACTTAATGCTGAACGAAAAAAAAAATGCTAAAAACATAAAAAATACACCAACTTATGGTTTTACATTCAAAGATTGAAATATACACATATTATTCTCATGTACACTCAGTATACATGCGCAACACAACACACGCACCCCACACATTCGTGCCTTCCATAATTCATTCCCTTACATGTACAGTGTTGAAATAAATTCATTTAAACGAATTTTGAATGTGATTAAAGACGGAGAATTTTTCACTTCATTTGAAAGGTTATTGAAATAATTTAAGCCCTTGAAGAATAATGTTTTCATTGAGCTTACATTTCGTATTCGAGCTATATGGAAATTGTTCACGTTTCTTGTAGGATAAGGGTGGATCTCATTGTTGTTTTTTTTTTTTGGTGTTTTGGCATCGACTGCTATGGTCATTAGCCATGTGTCCTGATACGTAATTAATGAACTGAGATAACTTGGGACTAAATTTTTTGATATTTTATAAATGAGCACCATTGTCATGAAAAACAGGCGTTTGTTTACATCGTGCCAGTTTAAAGTTCTTAACATCAGATAAATTGGAACATATTTATTGCATTGCAGAATGATTCTCATACCCCTATTTTGAAGTTGTTTTAAAGTCATTAAACAGTTTTTGTCCAACAGGTACAGTAAGCTAGCACTTATCGTCCTATAAATGGTAATTCTGGAAAAGAGAGACATGTTATGGGATACTCTAGAGAGAAAGAATAGCTTTTTTGATATTTTTTTACAGATGTAATCGCTGTGACTTTTTAAACTTAGTGTGTCATCTATCATGAAACCTAGATATTTGAATTCCTTAACCCATTCGAGATTTTAACCTTCTATTTTTATGTGTGAACGTTGATACTTTACGCTTTTTAATTTGTATTTTGTACTCAGGGCCATTTCTTTTCTTTGAATTTAATTTCATTTTATTAGTTTTCAAAATGAAAGAGAAGTGAAAATATACTGGGTGCCTCATTTGAAAATCGAAAAAAGTGTATATTACTTCCGTTGAAACGTAAAGTTGCATGAAAGTGAGTGACTTGTCAAAAGATGCAGTTTTATGTCTTATAGAGATCCTCCAAATTTGATTCCATTATCTCCAAAAACAAAAAAGTAATGGGGGCGAGCCGCTTTCCGCGGACACCCTATACAGGGTGTTTCAAATTCGATCCTCACCATTGGGATCTCGGAAACTATGAGAGATACGAAGATGGTTACATTGGGGCAAATTTGTGCATTTACCTGATTGACAATATGCCTTTGAAAAAGTTCTGGAGATATCCGGAAAAAACAGAAATTTTGGAAAATGGTATTAATTTTTTGCTGGCTTTATTTTTTGAAGGAATCGAAAATAAATTGCACTTCCTCATTGCTACCTTTTCCCTGCTACATAATAGTGTTTTCAGATTTGCTATTCGGCATTTCGTCTTCCAGCCACCATCATCAATTTTATTTTTTCTCACGGGGAGAAAAAACTTATTCTTATCGTAAGAGGCTTTGATTTTGATGTTTCTAAACTTGACTTTGTTACACTCAATGACATTTTGTTATGGTACAAGTCATTGTACAAGTATTCATCAGAGAAAGGCTTTTATCAGATCCCTGCATATACATATGCAAATGTGTAAACTACGCGAGAAATAATGAGTCAATTCTTGAAAAAAACTCATCAAGCCATAATTATCCAACACGTAATGGAAACTTATTAAAGGTGCCTAGACACAGTACATCAAAATTTAAAGACACCACTATATAATGCATGTAAAGACAGTCTTTACAATGCGCTGCCGCGAGCTATTACACAAATTAAAACAAACAAGCTATTCTATAGGCGCGTCAAAAATCTTTTACTAGACAAATGTTACTACAGCTGCGAAGAATTTCTGAATGATTGTGACTATTAACGTTTATATATTGTAGGTGTTACACGTATATGTTTGTTATATAATTATTGTATTAATTACTGTAAGAACAGGACATATTTGATATATTGTGGATGTGATACGTGAATGTCTATATTATATAATTATTGTAATGTTACTTTAAAATATGACTTGCCATATGTACAATTCTGTACCCAACTGGCCAATACAGAATTGAATTGAATTGAATTGAATTGAATTTTTGGTGAAAAATGGCTTTCACGAATGAAGAAAAAAGAGATATGATACAAATTTATAACAAATACAATAGAAACAGTGACATCGGAAACGTATTTAAGCTTGTATCCCGAAATACGACAACCACATTAAACTATGTTCAAGTTATTAAATCAAAATCTCACCGAGTTTTGTTCATTAGAAAAGCCAATGAAAAAATACGGAGACAAAATCAACAATCAAAATTTGATAAATATGGTGTGTATGGCGTAAATTAGACATTGTGTCCTTTTCAATAAAAATTAATAATTTGCAGATAAACATGAACCCGGGGAAATCTACACGTCAAATTTCCTCCGATATGAATATTTGTCATATAAGTGCTTGGAGACATCTCATAAAAAGCGGTTTGAAATGTTACAAAATACACATTTCTCAAAAATTGCATTACATTGCAATTGAAAAGGTAAAATCTGGTTCTATTCAAAACATAGGATAGATCTTTATTTTAAATAGGACATCCTAATATACAATTCTGCTAAAAATATAAAAATATGAATAAAAACGTATATGGTACACATTAAAATAAATATATAACAATACAACAATACATAACAACATTAAATAAAATACATTAAAAATTAAAAATACATTGAAAATTTTATCATAAGATAAGCATCAAATACTGCAGCTACTGGTTACAAGCAAATAATAAGTTCCTATCATATTTGAATATTTTAAACAAATTTCTTCAGTTCGTTTTTGAAGATAATGAGAGATGTGCTACTTTTGATTACATAGGTAGTTTGTTGAATTGATCGAAACCCTTGAAAAACAAAGAGTTCATGGTGTTTTTGCGTTTTGTTCTGTTTATATACATATTATTATTACGAGTGAAGTGGTGGTGAAGATGGTCCTAAATTATTCAATATTTTGTATACAAATATCATGGTGCAGTAAAACAGTCTTTGTGAAACAGATTGCCAATTTAAAACATCAAGCATAGCATTGATAGAAGTATCCCTGCCGCACTTCGGAATAATCCTCTTACCACGATTCTGAAGTTTTTGGAGTTGAGACAGTTTATTCATATTGAAGAGATATAGGATAGAGGAACAGTAGTCGAAGTGTGGCTGAACAATTGACTTATAAACTGTTATTCTTGACTCAGTTGATAGATTATTGGCAATTCTAGAAAAAGAGAACAATTTCTCAGAATTTTTTTTATGAATATAATCAAAATGTTCATCAAACGATAAAGTGTTATCCATCTGGAATCCCAGATATTTGGTTGAGTTCACTTTTTCAATTAATTCTTCGTCAATGTTGAGATTGATAGTTTTTAAGTCCAGTTGGCTGTATTTATATTTGGTAGTGATTATCATAGCTTTTGTTTTCAATACATTCAGCTTAAGTTTATTCATTTTTAAATACTTGTTAACACTTGCTAATGTAGTATTCATATTTTCTATTGCAATTTCTATGTTCTCATGACTGCATGCCAATAGAGTATCATCCGCAAAGAAGTTCACAAATTCACAATCCACAAATAACGGCATGTCATTTAAATAGAGTATGAATAGAAGGGGGCCCAGAACACTACCCTGGGGAACTCCAACATCATTTTCAATTTCACAAGAACATAGATTGTTTACTCTAACACATTGTTATCTATTGGTCAAGTAATTAGAAAACCAATTGTACACATTGCCCTCTATTCCATATCTATTCAATTTAGCAGTAATATAGACCTATCAATGGTCTCAAATGCTCCTCTGAGGTCAAGAAACACTGCCACAACAAACTTATTATTATTATTGAATTTATTTAGGGAAAGTTGTACTAATGACTCGCACGAGTGCCTTTGGCGGAATCAGAAAGAATCCAATGTAGCGCCCATAAGAAAAAATAAAGTTGATGATGGTGGCCGGAAGACGAAACGTCGGATAGCAAATCTTAAAACTTATGTAGCAGGGAGAAAGTGGCAATGTGGAAGTGAAATTCATTTTCGATTCCTTCGAAAAATAAAGCGAGAAAAAAATTAAAACCATTTTCCGAAATTTCTGTTTTTTCCGGATATCTCCGGATATACTCGGAATATCAGAACTTTCTCAACGGCATAGTATTAGTCAGGTAAATGCGCAACTTCGCATCTGTCATAGTTTCCGAGATCCCAATGGTGACGATTGAATTTGAAACACCCTGTATATCAATATTCATAATATTAATTATGAATATTGATTATAGATTATATCATTTCAGTTTTAGGCTAGTTAGGTAGAGCTGAAAATCACTTCACAGTGAGTGAAGTTGTGAAGTTATAATGAAATGATTGTCATCACAGCAGTCTTTTTTTAGCGGAAGTGAAAATACGAAAATTCAATTCATCAACCATCATTTCGACAAACAAAGTAACATAAGAACTGTACCGTTGTTCTGCAGACTTGCAACAGATACCAAATTGTTGATATTGATCAATTATATTGTAGAGTATTAACGAAATAATTGTCACCCCCTCAGTTTGTTGGTAAGTGGTAGCCAAAATTGAAAGATTGAATTATTCTTCCAAAATTTCGACGAAGTACCATAGAACTATAAATACCGCACATTCTGCAGACTTGCAACACATCCCAAATTTTTGCTAACGATTGATTCCATTGTAGAGTGATAAAAATAAATGATTGTCATCCCCTCAGTCCATTTGTTGGCGGAGGCGAAAGGATAAAAATATAATTCATCCACCATAATTTCGACAAACAAAGTAACTTAGATGATAGATAAATATACTTTATTGTCTAAATGAAAACATTAATTTGTCGACAAAGTCAAAACCACCATACTGTCAATTCTTTACATGTTAGCATTCATAAGAAGGCTTTGGAGAAAATCTCCCATAAAGATAAAACTAATTGAAATTCTAAAGTTACAAAAAGGACATAACAAAATAACATGTAAAGTTGTAAAGAGAAACATTCTCAATTGAAAATTGAACCAATACATGACTCCTCTGGAAATGGAAAAAACCTACGATAAAACTGAAGCTACTTTTTTGTAATATCTAACAGAAAACAACCACTTTCCCGGCTAAAACCATGCTGGATATTGAACTACATCTGATAGATATTGAGAAAGACCCTATATAACTTGAGAGAAAAAATCTGAAAGTGAAAATTTGCATTTTCATTAGGATAGTTGATTATTTAATGAATGTCCAGTTTCCATTGGAGATTTTTATCTATAAATGAGATAAGGGAGAATGTTATTCAGAAGTATCACTCATAGAAAATCGCTCATTTCAATGATGCGTGAATTGCATCTCTTTCGCTAGGCCTCCAATACATTTTGGTCGACAAAAATCTATTTCACTCTTCTAAGATCATCAGGGAGGTCGGAAGAATTGGAAAACATATTCTTCAGAAGCAATTTCAATTGCCGGGGAAGTAGTTGTTTTCTGTTAGATATTACAAAAAAGTAACTTCAATTTTATGTATTGGTTCAATTTTCAATTGAGAATGTTTCTCTTTACAACATGAATCCCTTTTAAGAGAGGTTATCTTGTATGATGGAAAATAGCGACTGAATTCCAACTTTCAGACGCAGATGATTCCACAACTGACTTTATGAACATTCTGTTCATATTTTAAATAAAATCAACATGTAAAGTATTAGACCAGTGCTGATGGACGACAAAAAATATGTAGGCAGGAAATAGCTATTTGTGTATTTAGAGCGCAAAGTGATTGATTGCCGCTCGACAAAGAGAGTTACCGCACGACACGAAGCGAAGCGCGGTAATCTTTGGAGAGCGGCAATGATACTTTGTGCTCGAAATACACACATGATTTGTTCTACAAACGCAGCTCTTAGACATAAAAATGATAGACACTTCATTCAACATAGGCACATAAAATTACCTATGAGAAAATTTTCATTCAATAGTATTCCCAAATGTATATCTTCAGAATTCACGAAATATACTTTTATTTTTAATTTGCAACTTCATGACTTACCTCGGTATATATTGAATCAATCCAATCTATATCTAGGTGTTCGGGAGTTTACGGCGATTCATCGGTTTAAACATAAATCAGTGCCAATCAGGCAGTTCGGTAAAAAGACTCGTAAATGTTGCAATCGTTTTTCGGTACATTTTTTTTCGCACGTTCAAAAGAAACACGCAGTTTCTGTTGTTAGGTATTATTGCTATTATTGCTTTACCTAGTATCCAACATTGTGTCGGTGGTGACTATTTGTTCAAATTCAAACTCCAAAGGCCATAGAAGAACGAAGAAAGAAGAACCGGCAAGAGAGCTCTTGAGAAGAGGCACCCACGCCGTTAGGAGTTTTCCACCGTGCCGGTACAATTCCCGTAAGTTATATTCTATAATAATTCAATTTTATCAAAATTGCAACCAGACTTGACATCTCTCCACATTTTAATCCCGATCTACCAGGTGAACGTCCATTATTCGATACCACATTGCTATCGAGGAAATCTATTTAATTATTTTCGAATTTTTTGTCTCTTACACGCTATCCAAATATCCAATAATTTACATCTCTAACAAAAGGAAATAAATAAAAAAACTTGCCTAAAAAAATTACCTAGTCCCGAGTTCGAACTCACGCCAATATCGATACATCAAATCAGTAGAAAGAATCTCTAATATCATACCGCAGTTCCTTAGAGTGCTTTGAATTTCTCGTGTTCACTTTCCATCATGCAAGAATAGGTTCGTTTTCAACAAAAGCTAGGGAGGTCGAGAGTTTTTTTCAATATTCTCGCTCTAGAGCTTAAAAGCTGTCACAAAATGACATTTCTCGGAAAACGTCAACTTTGCGTTGAGATCTAAAAGTGTAACACCCTGTTAAGTACTACATACGAAACCGATACTCAGACGAGACAGCGCACATTTATTTCACCAAGAGGCTGTCCTGATGACAAAATAAAAGCCCCGAAACGTCTCAGCATCGAAAAACCAATACTCGAGCGGCTGAGTAATGATTTAATTGATTGTACGGTACTTACGAAACGTGTTTATAATGCTTGGTAATTCAGGACAGTAAAAGAGGCTCAGAAAATCTATACTTAAACTTAATTTAATTTGATCTAAAAAATGAACATATACGATTGTTGAAATTCATAAGAACAAAAATGAGTTGCGACAGCTATAAATTATGGTTCGTAACACACTGTATTAATTTATAAGTTCACTAAAATATTATATGAGACTCAAAACATCACATGTATATAATTGACGAACTGTAATCAAGAAATTTTCTCACTGATTCTAAAAATAAATCGGCAACTGTTTAACTGGAAATTCGTTTCGAACAACCCTGTACATTATGGTGACATAAAAAACTTGTGGGCTAAATTCTGCTTTTTCACTAACAGACAAGAATCTCCAGTTACAGTTATTAAAAGTGTCCAAGAATGCATTCATAATTGATTCATGAAACAGACAATAGGTCCAAAATAAAATGTTCAACACAAATATAACTTTAAAATTTCTACGGCAGACCAGAATTTCAACTGAAATGAGAGGATAATTTATCACTCACATAAGAGAAACATCTTAAGATAATACCCTCTTTCAGATGGTAAAATGCCGACGCGTGACTTGTTGAAAAACGAAGATACACATTGGTTCTCGATGACAGGGAAATTTATGGCAAAACCGAGGGTTCGGGAACTTTCTTCATGACTTTAGAAACGTATTTTCGAGACTTCATAAAAATTGAGTATTTACTGGCTCGAAAAAAACTAGAGGATTCGACTACAATTGCTGATTCGTTGCAGACTTTCCAACGAATGTTTGGCAATGTTGAGTTATCTCTTATTGACTAGCACATTATAACATCTATTAAACAACGAGATAGACTAAAACAAAAAACTTTGAAATCTCCTGGTGACTTAATAATTAGGAATACATATATTCAATATCACAATAAGTTGAATTCTGTGAAAAACAAAAATCGAATCTTTTCGCGAGTGTTAGAGAGAAACTGGCAGCAAAATTGAAAAATGAAACAAAAATAATTGACAAAAGGAAAACTTTCAGTTGTTCAATGTTTTTAGAACCAACCAATACACAAGAAATTGAAACTAATATATTAAGACTGAAAGACAATAAAGCTTGTGGTCCCGATCAGATCACAAACGAGATTTTAAAATCAATTGTTTACCATATATCGAAACCTGTTTGCCATATAATAAATCTGATCATAAATAGTGGATTCGTTCCTAACCAATTCAAAATACCTACCATCAAGCCTCTATTTAAATCTGGAAAAAAAATACTGTTTAGAAAATTACAGACCGATATCCTCAACTTCCGGTTTATCAAAAGTATTTGCTAAAATAATAAAGAGTAGACTAACTACATATCTAGAAAAACACAAATTCCTTTCACCCAACCAGTTCGGTTTCCAAAAGAATATTTCCACTCAAGATGCGATAGGTGCTTTAACATCAAAAATATACAGTGCAGTTGACAACTCAAAACCATATCTGGGTGTATTTCTACACAAAGGCCTTTAATACCATAAACCATGGAATTCTGCTAGATAAATTAGAGAGTATTGGTATCAGAGGAAATGTATTGAAATTGTTCCAAAATTACTTACAAAATCGAAAACAGCAAGTTTTTGTAAATGGGAAGATGAGCGGTGGTAGAACAGTTACTTGTGGTGTACCACAGGGGACAGTTTTGGGGCCGATACTTTTTATAATATACTTGAACGACTTACTCACAGGTACCATTATTTCTTTTGCAGATGATACTGTTTTGTTATATGTAGATGACACTTGGAACATGGTAAGAGAAACTGCTGCTTGTGATTTGAAAAATGTTATCAACTGGTTTACCGAAAACAACCTTTCGATTAACCATACAAAAACAAAAATCATCCCGTTCACCTCTTATAAAAAACACTTGCCTGAGTACGGAAATATAAAGTTCAATGATCATTCTAAGCCAGTCACACTCTCAGATAAATATCTTGGCATAATGGTAGACTCATTCTTGAAGTGGGTTGACCACATTCAAACGGTAGTCAACAAACTGCGTCGACTCGTATTAAAATTCAAACAGATGAAATACTTCTTCAGGGTGAATCATCTCAAGATAATTTATTATTCCTTAGTAGAGTCTATCATACAATATGGCATAATAGGCTGGGTAGGATTGAGAAAAACCAAACTGAGGCCTCTGGAAATTGTCCAAAAACGGAACTTGAGAATCATATTCGATAAACCCCCTAGATACGCTTCCGATCTCTTGTTCAATGAAATTCAGATAATGTACCCAAGACAGCTCTTTTGTATATCAATTTTAACATTCAAGTACAAAAAAAACTCTCGTCTGTACTTAAACACCCATACCGCACAAGGGGAAAAATTTCAGCAAACGAGTTATTACCCCGTGCTCTTAAATCAATAGGCCAACGATCCTTTACTTATATTGCTCCGAGGTTAAGGAATATGGTACCAGGCCCGATAAAATCAATCAACTCCTTGAATTTGTTCAAAAAGAAAGTGAAGGTTTGGATTTTGTCCATGAATAGGATTATTTTACACAACCTTGTTGACTCTTGACAAAAACGGTGTTTTACTAACATAGTATTTCCTACACATTTTGATGTTTTTGAACCTGACTTCGTCATAATGTTGGAGTTTCATGTCAGCGTTTCGTATATGTTCCATGTTATTGAATTTTATATTACACTTATGTTCAACCACTGTAATTCAATTTGTTTTAATGCTCAACTGTAATACATGTCTTGAAAATTTTAATTCGTTATGTGAACATTAAATTATATATATATATATATATATATATATATATATATATACCGGGTGACCCAGAACCAATTTACCCCCCTGTATCTTCGTTGTTATTTTGTATGGATGTTTGAAATTCGGTACTTCGATTTGATGTTATGAATGTACAATTTAGCAAGTATCAATCTAAATATGACACTTCCGGTTTGACCGGAAGCGCATCCAATTTTTATATTTCAAATGGGAAGTAAATATATTTTTTGAAAATTACAATTTGGTATAGAATTACCTTTACAATGATATATCACAATCATACTTTCAATTCACAATCTGCTGATATAAGTGACATTTTATAAAAAAAATTACTTTTTGTGTTCCCCTCGTAACGGAACATTTTCATGAAAGTATGCTGTGGAAGATTGAACAATATCATATTAGTAACAATAATTCATGGCCAAACTTATTACACAATAAGTTTTATGCAGACTAATTGGTACTCATGACCCAGTTCGTTGGCCACCAAGGTCACCAGACCTCACGCCAATGGATTGTAAGTATGGTTGTGATATATCATTGTAAAGGTAATTCTATACCGAATTGTAATTTTCAAAAAATATATATACTTCCCATTTGAAATATAAAATTTGGATGCGTTTCCGGTCAAACCAGAAGTGTCATATTTGGATTGATACTTGCTAAATTGTACATTCATAACATCAAATCGAAGTACCGAATTAGAAGCATCCATATAAAATAATAACGGTGATACAGGGGGGTAAATTGGTTCCGGGTCACCCGGTATATATATATATATATATATATATATATATATATATATATATATATATATATATATATATATATATATATATATTTAAAAAGATTTTCCAGCCATTCTATTCAGATATAGTTTTTACTCGTATTATTGTTTGTTAAGTCCCATTTTTTAAGATTTATATGAGAGTTTTTCATAATTCTTACCGGCATTTATCCACATGCTCATGTATACGTACTTATTACTTATTGAATACTTAATGTAAATTTCCAAAACCATTTATTTTATAAAATATTCACATGATTGATTCAACTCATCTTGTCCATAGCGTAGAAACTGCCGATAGACAAGCTCCTTGAGAGCTTTTTTGGACAATTCTGCTTATTTACCATATGTCAGAAATCTATATACTGTTCAATTCATTTATATTTGTATACTTATGGTGAATAAAATTTATTATTATTATTACACTGCTACTCTTAATTAGACACACGAAAATGGACATCACGAAACGTCAAGTCTGATTGTTGTTCTTGAAATCGAATTAAAAAGTCTCTAACTCAGGGCTGAACATCACGAACTATGGATAAGGGCCACAAACTATATGAACTGTTAATTCATTTCCACAACTAAGAATTGAAACTCCGGAACTGTCGAATCTGACTTGCGAACTGAGAATTGACACTCACGAAACGTTTGTTCTTTGCCCGTTGAATCGTAACTGTTTGAAACTGAACTGCGAACTGAGAATTGACACTCGCGAAACATTTGTTCTTCGCTCGTTGAATCGTAAGGGAGGCCGCACATCAACGAAACATGAAACGTGAAACATGAAGCATGAAACGTGAAACACGTTTCAGGAAAACAGAGCACGGCCAAGCAAATAGAAGTCCGCCCACTGATGAAACGAGTGTGATTCTTATGCGTAAAACAGTTTTAGCCCTTGAAATCGTGTTGAAACCTGTTTCATGGAATAGGTCGCGTTCTATTTTTCTGCTTCAGTTTCACTGTTTGGTTAACGAAATACGTAAATATAAAATGAATAACGACCAAGAATTGAATATTGCATTCGTCTCTGTGGCAGAGCAGTACGAAGAAGTGGACAGGTAGAGAAGTACTCGAATAGTAATGTTGTAAATGTTTGTATACTCATTCTATAAAAAGATTGAAATTTAGCGGTATGATTGTTTAATTCCTTTGCAACCAAATATGTACAATGTTTACGTTGACGGCAACGGCCTCGTCGTTATTACTTTCCATTGTACCTGCTACTACGACTTTACAAACTTTATTTTCGTTTCTTCAATTAGTATGTACGAATGAAACGGTTTCGTTTGTCACAAACTATTTTTTCATGTTTTATGTTTCGTGCTTCATGTTTCTCGTGTCATGTTTCTTTGATGTGCGGCCTCCCTAACTGAAACGGAACTCGTTGAATCGGAACTGACTGAATTGGAACTGGCCCAAACATACGCTTATGGGTCATTTTATATCCTCGAGAAGCTATAAATTTTATTTTAATGAGTAATAAACTAAAACAATGGCGACATTAATTACGGCGAAATGATAAGAAAAAAATCGACAAAGTCGAAGTGCCCTTCTCTCCACATATTTCCACTTTGTGGAAAATATGAGGAAAAAATCTGACAGAAAACAAATACTTCCCTGGCTAATGCCACGACGGATATTGAACGACATCTGACAGATATTTGTGCAACAATCTTCAAAGAAGGCTCAGTTGCAAGTGCTTATTTTGTAGACAAATAAAAGATCATCCTTAATTTGGCTGGGGATGACCACCTGCAGACATGTTTCGAAGTTGTTGCCTCTCATCAGTGCAAGGGTAGGTCCGACAACTTTGAGTTGTCTTGTCCCTGCCAAATGAATAACAACCCACTGTTTATCTAATAATTCCCTACGGATGAGGGTCAGTCAGTAAGTCAGTAAGTCAGTCGCTGCGCCATCCGCCAGGAAAATCAATAAGCACTCCTCGAGACAGCAAAAGACTCCAGGTAGAGTAAATGCGAAAATTCGAACAAGTTCGAATGTGATTTTCCTAGCGGATGGCGCAGCGACCGACTTACTGTAAGTCGCTGCTTCATCCGTAGGGAATTATTAGATAAACAGTGGGTTGTAATTCATTTGGCAGGGACAAGACAACTCAAAGTTGTCGGACCTACACTTGTACTGATGAGAGGCTACAACCTCGAAACATGTCTATGTAGCACTTGCAACTAAGTCTTCTTTGAAGAACGTTGCACAAATATCTGTACGATGTAGTTCAATATCCGTCGTGGCATTAGCCAGGGAAGTAGTTGTTTTTTGTCAGATTTTTGCCTCACATTTTCCACTTTGTGGAAATATGTGGAGAGAAGGGTACTTCGACTTTGTCGATTTTATTCTTATCATTTATTTGTACTGTTCGGCAAAACATTCGAACTTGTTCGAATTTTCGCATTAATTACGGCTGTTAATAACACTCTAATAGTCTTTCTCTCACATATTTCATGACGTTAATTGGTTCCGCGTTGATTTGAATGAGCTTAAATCGAGCTCAATCTCCAGAAAGTGTCAAGAAGCGCGTATTGTAATTATGTTTATTACACCAATAAATATATCCTTATGACTTTTATAGTCTATAAATTCCTAAGAGAAACATAATTTCCATCTGGATTACCAGCTGCGATCTAGTGACTAATCAATTGAAATCTTTTGTGCATCTGGAATACAAGAATTTACGTTAGATTTTCTCCTTCTGTAGTTTGTCCTACGATGGGGTTTTTATTGTTTTAATTATTTTCCATACGTTTCGACGTTATCTAATTAAATGAATAAATGATTCTACAGGTGGTTGGCTGGAGATCTACCACAAGAGCGTCAAAGGCTACTTTGGTAAGCGATTGTAGAAAAAATTATTAACAGCATAAGACCTACTGAAAGAGGAGCAGAATATTGTTCGAATGACGGGAAAATTAAATTGGAGTCGAAAAAATGGAGAAGGGTAGAACGGGGTGAACTTTTAGGGGTTTTTCGCGATAGGCAACGAAAGTTGACCTCCTAATAGGAAAAAGTTGAATTGCGAAGTTGTTCAAAATGAAAAGATTCACAACTTTTCATTTTTCCACATTACCTCAGATTTTCCGGGAAAATCAGAAAAACCAACTTTTCAGTTTTAATTTTTTTTACTCGCGTAAAAATCATTTTTTTCACGAAATTTGGTAGAAATATACATATACACCTACTAAGTAGGCTTATTAAGGCAAGTACCTGACAGACAACTACTCCCCTGGCTAAGACCACGACGGGTATTGAATTAAATCTAACAGATACTTGTGCAACGTTCCTCAAAATATCTGAGGACGCAATTGCAAGTGCCCTCTGTGACCAAACAGCAGAATTATGTTTTGATTTGGACAGGGTGACCACCTGCAGACTAGTTTCGAGGTTGTTGCCTCTCATCAGTGCAAAGGGTAAGTCAACACAGACAGCACTGAAGCCATCTGTTCCCCGTCCAAACCATTAGACACTTCGTTGCTTGGTCAAACTCTGGTTCACGCGATAAAGCGGTTTCTAGGCCGCTCCACCTAGCGAGCAGAGGAAGAACACTCCAAATCTCCGTGTTGAGAGATTTATGTGAATAAAACAGAATTCTTTGGGAGATCGTTTCGAGTGAGCTGTAATTTTTTTGTACCGGAATGCAGATTTTACATTTTTTTCGACAAATTCCGAAAAAACGACCTCATTTTCAACTGAAAAGTTTCACCGATAAAGTTCGTCTTTTCAAGCTAGCCAGCTGCCAGTTTTTTCTTTAAAGCGTCTACTTTTAGATTATGTAATAAAAGATTAGCACTACTGTGGAAGTGGAATTTTTTTTTCAGAAAACGCGAAAAAATTAAAAAAAACAGATTTTTAAAAATAATTTTTGTTTTATTTTTGTTCTATTTATTAATTAAAATTATTGAAATTGATAATTGAAACATTTCGTCGTTCGCCTAACTGTTTTTGCGTGCGGAAAATTAACACTTTGCGCACTTGTTAGGAAAATAACTATTTTCTTGACTTGCAGCAAACTTCACAATTATATGTGAAAAATCTATTTTATCTAAAATCTCTGACTCAATTGAGAACAGCCAGATTTTGCTATTTTTGGAATCATCTAATGAGCTTCTGAAATAACTTTTCACCCTTTTTAATCAATTGTTAAAAGATTGGCTCTGCACAGAGAAAAAATACAGCAGGTTCATGCACAACGTTGTGTAAGACATAGTTGTGTAGATATATTACATAATTGTCCATTCTTTCATCATACGCGTTTAGTGAAATTCAATAAATATTTGTGCATGTCAATTTGTATAGTCTTCATGCATTTCCACATTGCCTAAAAATACACAAAAATCTGCACATCTACCATAACACAACTTATATGGAAAACATCTACAACGCATGGAACTCATCTCACATCCGTTGTGCACTTTTTTTTTATATGCACAAATTGTGTACTATTTCAACACAATTGTGTAATTTGCCGCAACTTGACCAAAGCGTCGTCCCACCCTACTAAATACGCATGTGCACCTGTGGTATCTTGAATTTCCAAACACTCCAAATGCCCAGTCCATCATTGTTTGATTGTTTTATGCTGATCGAAGAGCGAAGCTGGCCAAGTGTACTTATCTATTATTTATTATTTGCTTATGTGTATGTGGTTTTGTTTCAAATGGAAGTGAATATTTGCATGATTGGTAACTTTGAAGGTTAGTTTAGCTATTATTTTTTGTTATAACATGAAACCTTCAAAATTACTCATTTTCATAATTTGTGAAGGTTTGATAAGGGCATCGTAGGAAAGCGTAGAAGGGCCACAAAATAAAAAATATATAATTCCGACTTCACAACTCGGAATTCGCCTAATTCCGACTTAAAAACTCGGAATTAGTATAATTCCGACTTTACAACTCGGAATTAGTATAATTCCGACTTCACAACTCGGAACTAGCCTAATTTCGACTTCGCAACTCGGAATTAGTATAATTCCGACTTTACAACTCGGAATTGGTATAATTCCGACTTCACAACTCGGAATTAGTGTAATCACGATTCCACGAGTTGGCATTGAAGTTATGTGAAAATGTAAACTTGGACCATCCAGCGAGAACTTTGAAGATTCAATACAGCTGATGGTTCGCCCTAAGATCTATGAAAAAATACACCAATTTTAGATATGCTGTGTGGTTGAATGCTTGGCGGTACCACTACGATTTTTTGAAACTGTAGATTTTAATCATGGCTTGATGTACCAGTTCACCAGACATACTGCATATTTATTTTCTGACATCATTCACAACACCTAGGAGTCCCCAAAGACATACTGGAGGGGATTCTGTTTTTCTTTGATCACACAGCACCGAAAATGTTACCAGCAATGACAACAAAACAGAAACCCTTTGATGTTTAACGCCTTTCAACTGGACCGCGAAAAGTTGCTGCAACACAACACATTTTGTTGATGAAAAATTTCAGATTTGTTGTTAAATTGTTGAAAAACATATTTTTTTTCTGTTTTGTTGGTTTGATGTGGATACGGCAAAAGAGTTGGAAACGTGATTTTTCCTTTTTCTTATGGAAACTGGAACGCGAAAAGTTTGTTGCAACCAAAAACACAACAGGCGCGTTTTATTGAAGAAAATTTTCAGATTTGTTGTTAAATTGAAGAAAAACATTGAGTTATTGTTTTGTTTTTAGTTTGATGTGGACATGGCATAAGAGTTGAAAACTTGTTTTTGACCTTTTTTAATGGAAACGGGAACGCGAAAAGCTTGTTGCATAAAAAACACAACACGTTTTGATGATGAAAAGTTTCAGATTTATTGTTGAATGGTTGAAAAACATTGAGTTAATGTTTTATTTCTGTATTGTTGGTTTGATGTGGACCTGGCATAAGAGTTGAACACGTGTTTTTTTCAATGGAAACGCATCAATTATTAAAAGAAAAATCTCTCAGATTGGCAGGATGAAATAATGTAATGATCAATAATAAACGTGTTGCTAAGTAAAAAAGTTGCTAAGCATAAAACTAGTACTTTTCTAACGATTTTCTCTGAATAAAGTATACTCTTTTCCAATAAAAATACTTAACGAGTGCGGAAAATTATACTTTTCAGCAAGCTACTGCCGATGTGGCGTGCGGGAAAGAAACGTTCTAATAATATTAAGTAATAGAGATATATTGCAGTACCCAATAACGGCAGGCACTAATAAAGTCGCCATTATTTTGACATGTACGCAGGCGCAGTGTTAATCAGGAATAAGGACTACTTTATTAAAATACCGCCTGCTTTTATTAGAGAACATTTACAGGCGAGAATTAAAGTTTCTTTATTTCCACTTCGGGCAAGATCGTAGATACATCACTCATGAATAATAAATATATGATTTTTTCAAGAGTAGTCGATGTAGAAAGCCTATTTGGGCATCCGATAAACAGATTAATTGTATCCGATTCTGAAATAAATAAATGAGAAAGTAAAAATCCAAAATACTGAGATTTGCTTCAGGTTATGAATAGCGAACGCCCGTCACGATGACATGTAAATAAGGGACGAATAAACAAAACTGCGATATCTCTGTTTTTGATCACAGAATAGTGCCGGTCAATATTAAAATAAAGTTAGGGATCAATGTGAACTTTCACTATAATTTTAATGGAATCACAATGATTACACTAATTCCGAGTTGTAAAGTCGGAGTTATACTACTTCCGAGTTGTGAAGTCGGAATTATACTAATTTCGAGTTGCAAAGTCAGAATTAGGCTACTTCCTAGTTGTGAAGTCGGAATTATACTAATTCCGAGTTATAAAGTCGGAATTATAGTAATTCCGAGTTGTAAAGTCGGAATTATACTAATTCCGAGTTGTGAAGTCGGAATTATACTAATTTCGAGTTGCAAAGTCAGAATTAGGCTAATTCCGAGTTGTGAAGTCGGAATTATACTAATTCCGAGTTGTAAAGTCGGAATTATAGTAATTCCGAGTTGTAAAGTCGGAATTATACTAATTCCGAGTTGTGACTTCGGAATTATACAAATTAATTTTTTTTTATTCTTTGTGGCCCTTCTACGCTTTCGTATCATCGTCTCACCTACTTTGACATGAAGATTACTTTATATTTTATGATTATTCAACGTGTTTTAAAATAATAGAATGTATGGTTCATTTATGTTTCGTTAGGTATTTTGTGTTTCTGTTATTTTATTTGTAATTATAGTTTATAGCTCAGTTATTTTTGTTATTAGTTCTTTATGATGAAATAAACATTATTTGAATGACTTTTAATTTTACTTAAATTTTTTGAAAAAAGCTTATAATTTCTGAACAGAATGAGATATAAAGAAGCGAGCAGGTTGAAACTGATTCTTATTCTTATCTTATTCCGTTTGGATGTTATGTGCCTCAAGTGTATCCTTTTTTAAAATTAAAAATGGTAGCTATAGAATTTAGCCTTGCTTTGAACACAAATATGTGAGTACAATATACCTACACAATTTATGTATGCCAAGTACACAAATTTGTGACATTTTTTGCAACTTATATTTAAATTACCTACACTAGGTACATAAATTGTTGCAATTCATTACATTTCAGGTTCATCATTATTATACAATTTATGCATAAACAGTACACAAGTTGTTAACATTCGTCGCACAACATACCGTTTAATTTTGTACATTTTGTGTATACCACAAGTAATAATGTACAAGATAGTGCAACAATAGAACATAATTTGTGTTTGTTTTTTAAACAAAATATTTAGTTGTAATGCATTCCTTGTATACGGTAAGTACATAATATTGGTTGATAAAATTGAACAAAACTAATCAGAATAATACAACACTGAAGTGTATCGTTTATACACAATATTTCTAATACAATATTATAGAAGAAAAATGAACAAATTGGTGCTGTCAACTTTTTACAATCAAATTGTGCTGAAATTATTCACAATTGTGTAGAAAACATACATTTATTTCTCTGTGTGTGTGTGAGATGGGTACAAATCTTGCAAGCTGCATTAGAACCACTTTCTCTCATCCTATGGAATTGAAGTTTCACACGTTGGTTCACTTCCGATGACAATACATTAATGTCGAAGAAATTGTCTCCCCCTTCCACCCGAAAGGTAAATAGAGAACGCGTAGGGTTTCGGAAGTTTTCTTGACGGATGTGGACGCCAAAAAGTTGGAAAACTCGCTGAATTAAAATCGAAAAAATCCTTAAAAATAGTGAAAAGAAAATAAAAATGGATCAGGGTGCTCGCCCCCTTTCCTGACACGAAAAAAATTAGGAAAACTCGCGAAATAGAAATCGAAAAAATCCGTAAGAATAATGAAAATTATCTGAACATTGCATAACACGGTTTCAAAAAAAGTCACCCCTCTTCCCCTCTTCAAAAAAGTGACAAAAACAAAATCGAAAATCCGTAAAAATAGTGAAAAATATCTAACTATCGAAAAATATAGTTTTGAAAAATGTTACCCCCCTGCCTAGATTCAGAATGCGTAGAAAATTTGAAAATTTCCTGATGGTCTCGGACGATGAAAATTATGACGAAAGAAAATATTGTTTGTTGCCAATTATACAGGGTCTTTCACGACGAGCGTTCGTTGGGAATATATGGAGAACGATTCGAAATAAAAACTTGATATTTTGTGGTAGTGGGTTTTACAAAATGGCCTTCTCAACTAAAATATTTTCAACTTCCGGTCTCTTTCAGTTATACCGGAAGTTGAGAGCAACTTCCTTATTTCAAATGGAACACCGTGTTATTTATTACATTTTTTAATTTCTCAGCCCATTTTAGGCCAACTTTGTATAACAATGCCTATACCCAAATTTGTTAGTTTTCGAGATATTTCACGTGACCCCATAAAAGTCCATACTGGTCAAGTCGAGAGATCTCGCTGGCCATTGGATTGGTCCTCCCCGACCTATCCATTTTTGAGGAAAATATTGTTCAAGATGGTTCCGAACTTCTCTATGATATATAGTGTGCAGGTGCACTATCCAATTGAAAATACATGTCCTGTTGAATCAACAGTGGAATATGCTGAAGTAAGTTGGGCAGATCACCTTGTAAAAAACGCAAAAATCTCTCCCCGTAATCATGGAATATACCTCCCCAAACATTGAGCGACCACTTATGTTGGAAGTTAGAAACTAGAACTGCATGCTGGTTTTAAGTAGCATTATAGTGGAAATTATGACGATTGACGAAACCGTTTCTGTGAAATGTTGATTCATCACTGAACAGTACATTTTTGAAAAATTCTGTTATTTTGTTGTTTCGTGCACATTGACAAAATATAACTCGTCTTCCAAAATCATTTTCTCCAAGTTCTTGGTGGAGTTGAAGATGGTATGTATGAAATTTATGCCTTTTGAGGGACTTCGCTACTGATGATTTCCTAATATCTAAATGTTTACTTATTTCTCTAACACTTAATGTCGGATCCTCAGTTAAGTACTGATAAAGCGATTGCAAATTCATTTTCTTCTGTCTAAACAGTTTTTTCCCTTGTAGATTTTTCATAATTTACACTTCCTGTGCGCTCAAATCTATCTTTCAATCTTCTGAAGCATATTTCTGACGAAAGTTTTGGGCATACATTTCTAGAGGCTAACAGACAGTTACCATGGCTTTCTCCCAAAGTATACACCATGCTTATCAATTCTTCCTGAGAATAATTCATTTCAAACACAACATTAAACAATTAAAATTTTCGAAACTGTATTAAACGAAAGTGTCAACAAAACGATTAATTTTTTTTTCATGGCTAACTGAGAAGGTAGGACGCGCAGAGATACTTGTAGGGGACAATTTTGAAGATTTCCGGGTGTGTGTGTGTGTGTGTGTGTGTGTGTGTGTGTGTGTGTGTGTGTGTGTGGGTGTGTGTGTGTGTGTGAATATTTCAGGTATTTTTCAGTGTTTAATTGTGCTCCAGTGGGATTTTTGGGAGACTAGATGATAAATAATGGGTTGACGCTCTGAACTAAAGATTGTAATTAAAATAGAAACACTTTGAATTAGGTTCAACTGTTTAGCAGGCCAGTGGATGAACTGCGTTAAGACCACTATTCTGAAGGCCTTCAGTCCACTGTTTTGAAAGCAGACGTTGCTTTTGACATGTTTATTTGTTTCGCATAGGTACATATGATTATGGAGTATTTCAAATTTGGTCAATGCACATATCGCAAAAATACCTGAATTATCTATGTAGAACCTCGATTGTCATGTGGCAGGCAATATTCCCACAATCAAATCAAATAAAGGAACCATGCCTTATAAGTAGGTAGCCCTGAGATAGTGAAAAACATAAAGAAATTACTCATAACTTTTGACAACGCCGCAAACCGATTTTTATTTTTTTTTCAACGATGGAAAGGCGAAAGATGTCGGAATAAATTTGTGAAGAAAAATTTCTAATGAACGTCGTCTGAATTTTACAATATTCAAAATGCAAATTTCAGCACCCTGTAAAGGATCATGTCGCAAAATTACTGGATTGGTGAATGTGATACCTTGCTACTACTGTAAGTATGCCAAAAATATTTAAAAAATTTGGATAAATGAATATTGCATGCCCAATTCAACATGACCCTTCAATAGTGGTAAAAAATAGGTTTATCAATCATAACTTGGCAACGCCGCAATCGGTTTCAATTTTTTTTACAGCGATGTATAGGTAAACCTTAGTGGAATAGATTTCGAATAAAAAATACTGGGTGTTCCATTTTAAAAAAATCTTCTCCGAGTCGTCCCGCTTTTGTAAACAGCCAGTATTGTTGAAAATATTTTTGAAATAGGTATCTTTATATAGTAACGGAAGAAATTTATTTTCAAAGTTTTTCTCTGGTGATAATGGCTTTCAAGATATCGAAGAATTACGCACTAAATGGACACACTGTATATTATTATAGTACCTATCACAGTATATAATATCAAATACAGAAATATTACGACTAGAATGCATATACGATATTTCCCTGAACTGTAGAAGCATTGTTTATATATCGAAGTAAGATAGTTAACCAACCTTATGGGATTAATATTGGATTCAAATGGATGCGACATGTAGATGGCGACAGTGATCTCGCATCCAAGTCATGTCGTAACTTCAGTGATCTGGCCTCCTAGTCATGTCGTAACTTGATTGAAACAATGGGACAGCATTAAAATCAAGGTTTTTTGAAGAAAACTGCATCAAAATGACGTCAAAGATTCATGTTTGTAACTAATCACGTTAGATGACACTCGCGTTTGGGTCCAACGCCTTTTCCACAGGCATTGACTATCTTCTATTTAAACAATGGTAGAAGCATTTCCCGTTTCCCGATCAGAAAGAAGTGTTTTAACTGATTCTCGGAAATACTTCTTGTCGCTAATGTCTCTGATTAGGTAAATGATTGTAAATTTGCTTGCTACTAAAAATGAAAGACTGCTTCGTGAGAGTTGGGGAACACTCAATGCATCATAATGTATAGTACAGAAATGTCAGAAATCGTAATACACAGAAATATACTCATATCGTCAAAAGGATAGAAATCGCAATAAATCACATAGTACAAGACAGAAATGTACAATAGTACAACGTCATATTGTAAAGTTTCAAAACGTAATCTATCACAATTCACACCATCATAACGTACTTTTTCATGACGCACTCCGTCATAACCATAAAATCATTGTATGATATCATCCAAATCATCATACATGCTATCACAATAGCAATGCATAATAAAATCAATCGATGAATCGATCACAATCGTATTCGGTAGAATTCGTAACACATCATAATAGTCCAAGATCCCAGAGCCGCAAGACGTTACTTATTTTTAAACGAAAGAAATGTGTACGATTGAGTAGTGTTAGTATGTACTATGTTCGCATGCAAACCTGCTAGCTTGGCCAGATGACCATTCTTCAGATATTAGGGAATCAAGGTACGTAAAAACATTACTTACTTTAGTTGAATCGCCAGTCTACAGATAAATTTTAATAATCCCTGGTGGGTTTATGCCCAGTTAATACAAACATCTAGGAGATGTTGCTTTCTTGATTATAATGGTAACAAAATGAGTTACATTTAGACATCACTGTTACCACTTAGTGATGCCAAATGTTATGAATTGTTCACAATTATCTTCTCATCAGTGTCACTTTGAGCATAAAATGTGAAGAAAATTGCAAAGCACATTAACATTTTGATTTAATTGCGATTTTGTCGGTAAAAAAGGAATTAGGTTGGTAACAAAATTGATCGTGACATCACCATCACGGCACAAAATGGCTAGAGGTGTTTGTCGAGTCGAGAGTCAAGTAGAATTTGTATTTGATTGACACCATTCTTTAAATATTCTATAGGTACTTCTGATAGTGTGTAGTGTTCTGTTTGTTTCTTTTTATTCCAATAGTTGAATCAAATGTGTTTATTAACAATGCCCAATTATTATTTCTACCAAGAACTGTATCTCTTCAAGGACCGGAACGGTGAGTAGAAACATAGAAAGGTAAATTCAGTGATTTATAGAATTTGACATTTTCAGGATAGGTACTGATTTCGCCGTGAAGAAAATGCTGTCCAGAGGATTGGAGTTGAATTATGGATTTTTCTACATTTATGTACATTGTTTTTTTTTCATGATTCAGACATAGTTTGATATTTTTTTTTGTTTGTGAGAAGGATATTCTCCGGAATCAACTCACGCATTTGTTTTCTAGCATTCCAATCCATATGAACAGTAATTCATCAATAAGAATAATAATATCGATTAATCATTTTTATTTGTTTAAACATGGTGAGCTTTGTTTTATTCTTGACATGCAGGTGAATCAGAAAGTGAAGCGCATTTTTAAATGAGTACCAGTCCATTCAATTTCACATTGTTACATCGAAAGGGTCTCAATGTGCATTCCATTCCGTAGTATAAATGGAATGTCATATTGGGCTAATTTCGAGTCACATTTTGCATCACCTTTTGATGTCACGACATAACCAACGGGGCACCGAATTGACGTTTATGCGATAATAATGGAAGTCCGATCACTGTTGTGATCTGACACATGAATGTGAATTCCACTACCATCTCTGAGACCATTCTGTGTTGACTGGGTGGACAGAGTCACTAGCAAACACAGAGCAAACACAGAGCTCCGAGTTCAAATCTAATCTCCAACAATTTCCTTTTTTTTAATAAAAAAAGCCAGTCGGACGCCTCACACTAGAGCCATCTCGGTTGGAAACGTCATCGACTCTGGGAGGATTTTTGCAGGCGAGAACCCGATCTCCTATCTGTCTTTTGTTTATTTTATTTTTAGGTTATCGTAAATTCATTTCAGACTCATTAATTTTCCTCTCTATGTATGTAATTTAGACCAATGAGTAATAGTAGTGGAGATTTATTTTGTTTGATGAAAATTGAAGAGATAGCAAAATACGGATCAATCAATAATATTTTCATAATGGTTGATTAAACGATTTTGTTGATGCAAAAATCAAGAGACACAAATAAAAGGCTTGTTCATTGAAGACTGCTCTAGTTGATCGAGATCACTTTCACATATGTTCATCTCTCTCTAACACTTGTACATCATTGTCTTTCTCTTTTGGAAATATCAACTTCAAGCAAGTATAGCAATCCGAGTACGTCTTAACGAACGCACACTAATATATTACGAAGGGGTGATCTCAATCTAAAACTTCCATCATATTATTAGATTAAGGTAATTCTTCCCCCAATTATTCTGATCAAAACAAACTCAAATTATTCAAACTATATCTGATATGAATGTATCGAAACATTATTTTTCCGTTCCTCCTACTAGCAAGTAGAAAATTGTGTTATGCAAGTAAGGTTAGACAAAAGTTAATTTCTGGTTAGTGCCTATTTTGAAATAATAAATTTTTAATTAAAAAAAAATTTTTTTGTTCTGTAATATTTTTGTTCAGTGAGTTATCAACCAGAAAAAAAAACTCGCGTTGCTGAAAATGCAGAATATCGCTCGTACCTGATATTTTTGTTACAAAATATGAAACTGTGTCAAAAAGAAATTCAAAACTGTTGTCTATCTATTACACGATATCAAGTGTCATGAATATATCCATTTGAAACTGAGACGGTTGGAAGTATTTCGACATTTTCTTTATTTTTTCGAGGAATCACATATGATATTTATACAGGTTCACGTTTCTTGACAACAAGTGATGAAATGATAATAGTAATTGATGAAGAGGAAGTCTTTCATTTCTTTGAATTATGTAGTTTGAAAAATTTGACCAATTACTGCAAATTTGAAATTTAAATGGTATTTAGCAAGTATCAAATAGTCAACTCAGAATACAATTTCAATACTGTAGTGCAGACTCAGCTTGGCTTTTAATACGTACATTTATTTAATGTGTAATGGTGGATTTATGCAGCAATCATAAGTCATAAGTCTTAAGTCATAAGGAAGAATATTCGTCAATGATTGGTTGGAATATACGGACCAACCAATCATTGACGAATATTCTTCCTTATGACTTAAGACCTATGACTTATGATTGCTGCATAAATCCACCATAACTTTCTGGGGTGAAGATTATTTTTGACTGCACTAGCTCTTTTTTTATGTATACTTTCACAGTTTTTCTTCAATGACCACTCTATCAAAATACAAATACATATTATAACGTTCAGTTTCTTTGGAGTAGCACACGTAAATGGAATTTTAAAGAAAATGTTAGACAGCTTCCGTGACGCGTGCATGCTTTTCAATGGTATATATTATATATAGACTTATTACGAGTGAAACCAGAAATACTCGACAATATCTCTTCGTAGCATGATCTAAGGTACGATGTAAATAGACAAAGCCAGATTTGCATGATCCAAGTAATGAACAGAAAACGCATATCCATATCTTTTATTGTTCGGAAATGAGTTTCCGGCAAATTTGACTACCGTAACGGACTCACAGACGACAAGGTGGAGGGCCTACATTCTTTACGTTTAGCTTTCGGCTTTGATTTAGTGACACACTTTTTAAATAATATTCTTCAATGAGACTCAAACAAAATTGCAAGAAACTCACTGGTCCATTATTGTGTGACGTAAAGAAAAGACTACTTTTAAGTTTCAAACTCAGTTTACTGTAGCACATAGCAAAGACGAAACAAAATACAAAATTTCTGTAACCTGGTACTGTGTCTCACCTAAGCCAAGAAAAGTACTAGAAGAAAAACTTTGATCAGAGGGTTTCGTTTGTCTGTCACCTCTCGAGCGCATTCAGCTAATAGCGAAGCAATTGCAAAGAGATTAAACGTTATAATTATCTGACTAGGAGAGTTTATCCCCATAAGACAATGGTGACACTTATAGAAAGAGATGAAAGAACATTTGTGACGAAATGTGACGTAGTTGGACATGTCATGGCCGCCATTCTCTATAAACAGGCGGACTAGCGCACTCCGCACTCTTTGTATATGAGAGGCGCTTTCCAACTGAGAGCTTAATTGTTACCCTTGAATGACCCTTGAGATCACTACAGGATCAGTTCAACTGACAATAATACATGTTATTTAATAGGATCATATTATTTCGTGGTGTGTGAGATCACTTCAGGAGCTCTTCGGAGTTACTCGGAGCTACCCACTGGGTCAATTAAAAAGCGCACGGCTGAGATGAAATACATTACAGGTGACAGTTTTATTCCTTGGTTTGACTCTGTACTCATGTCCAAGTACGTCACTATACGCGTTGATGCTACAAGATTTTGATTGGCTAGAGCTTCAAACCCTCCTGTTCGTTTACTCTCTTTGAAGCGATTGTCCCTTTCGAACTATATATACTCTTCCATCCATTCAACCACAGTGGAAATTACTACTACCCCCAACGGATCGAATAACTTTCGTCAGCCCTGATGAATGAATGATTATTCAATTTAAGTGGCACCTAATATATAAGTGTCGGCAAACAAACAAATAGGAGTGTGTACATCAACGTGCACCTAGCCAAAGTCTGAAATAAATAGTGACATAATGCAGTATAATATGCGTTCTTGTTGATTTTTTTTATTCGTTTTTGTAGTAATTTATTATTCATTAGTTACTCATTATGTTGATGTTCAATTCGTCAATGATCATGTATTCGTATTTGTGTTGTTATGAAATGCAACAAAAAATAAGCTAGTTCTAGATAGACTGATTGTCAACTCTTAAAAAAATCACCGCAGAAATTAAACATGACACAACATTCCTTAGAAAACTGTTTCTGTCCATAAAATATGTATTTGGAGGACCTTATGACCAAAACTAAGACATACGTACAACTGTGATTTCAATTTTTTTACACGATACTACAGGAATTTCTAGGTTTTTCTCTTCCAGTAAAAAGGCATTGGTTTTTCGTGAAAAATTTAGGTAATTGGTGACCTCGAAACTGTCCCATTGGAAATTCAACATTAGATGCCAGCGCTGATGTCGCGAATAAATGTCGAACTACTTTCGCCTACTTTATGTCCAAAAGACGTCGTTAAGACGTACATTTTTACAAAACGGGACGTCTTAAACACGTATTAAAGATGTCCATGTGGACATAATCAGGACGTCTGACAGACATCTCTCGAATGGACCCTTTTCTGGACATTAAAGAGACTTTATTTAATATTCAGTATATTGCAGGTTCGAAATGAAATTGAAAAAACAAAATTGTAGGAATTTTATTGAATTATATTTTATAACTTTTTGTATTTACTATACATCCTACGATCTCCTGCTCTCCTCAGCCACGACTGAAAATATTCCTCTCAATTTCCTTCCGATCGGTAAAAACTTTTGTCATCTCACTGGCACCTAGAACAATAATAGACATTGATGAATTATAAAAAAATATAGTTTTTCAGATTTTCTCTCAACAAAAAAAAGCTGTATCACCTCTATCATTGATAATAGTCTTGAAGTTGGATAAGTTTTTTTGCTGACCAATAAATACGAGTGGAATCATAATAAAACCAACAATATTATATGTTGGCGAAGGCATTTCAACCGAAGTCGTTATGGCGGATAGCGTGGGAAGTATTGCAAACAGAATGTCATCCCTTGAAAATATCAGAGTATGAGTGAAGGTGAATTGATCAGTACATTCTTTATAGCCAAATTTTTGAGCAATTGCATGGCCTCACAATTTTTCCTGATCAATTTTCAGAAAACCAATAACTGAGTTAGTAAGTTTTCTTTCTCATTAGAATAAACACGAAAACTTATTTTCTCAAAAAAATGTGAAGAGTCAGGAAACTTGATGAATCATTGGAAATATTATCATTTTCACTGTCTATGTATATACCTGTCACTTCATTATTTACAATAATAAAAAACATCATTTGCGCCTTCTGCACCCGTCAATTCATCTTCACTCATACTCTGATATTTTCAAGGGGTGACATTCTTTTTGCAATACTTCCCACGCGATTTCGGTGAACTGCCTTCGTCAACATGGACGAAAATTGTCATGCCTTTTGGCACGCATATAATATTTTTCTAGCGCCATTACGTATGAAATAGACTTACCTCGAGTTGAAATATAACACAATAACAACTGATAAGTTGATAACACATTTGCCAGACTCAACGAAAACGACGAAACCACGAAAAACATTACAGACCTGCGCAACAATTAAAAACTGTTGGAATCGTTGGAGTGAGGTCGAAAAAGGACGAGTTCCGACGCCCAATGAATCAAATGCTAAATCTATTTCAATTTTATGATTGGTACAAAACTGACCTTGTCAAATTCCACCCATGGAAAGGTCGGATATTTTCGAGTATATTTTTTACTAAAAATTACTGCTCCTTTTAGAAATACTTATTTGGAAAAAAATCAACATTCTCTACCAATACAGTATTGAAGACGTCCGTAAAGGTACGTCTCTAAGACATCCCGAAACATACGTCTTTAGGACGTCCATTTTATGCCTCTGGGCGTCCAGGGTATTATATGGACATGAATTGGACGTCTTTAAGACTGCTCTGTGGGTATCGATAAGAAGGATGTGTACTTGAGAAAAATTTCTTCATACTTCGGGTTCGAGCCGGGTCAGATGCTAGAGCGGAAGATTCAGTAGCCGACACATCGAACATACGGCCAATGCATCAAACAGCTTAGCCACCGGCCACCACAACGTTTTTTACAGCTATTCCAACAAATAATGAATTTTTGTCTCAAAATCGGGTTATACATGAGCAGATTCAATAAAAATCAACTCATTAAATGCCTCTAAAATTAACGGTCGGTGGGGAATGCCAATCAAATGTGGTTCCTGTCATGATAGACGAAGAAAGTGGATCGTCACAAATGTCATACTTGTCAAAAACTGATTCCAAACAAAGAATTTTAGGTGACGTTCTCTGTTGATGATTTGCTGCTTTGCTTATTAGTTTGTGTTTGATTGTTTGGATTTTGTTTTCTTAGACAAAAGAAGTTGAAAAACTTTAACGGAAACAATATTGGAGTTATCGGACAAGCTGATTTAAATTCGATAGGAGTATGTTTGGAATCAGTTTTTGACAAGAATGACATTTGTGACGTCATCACTTTCCTCGTCTATTATAATCATGGATTATAAGAATGGTATACCATGCTGCGACGCCCATGGTTTGATTTGACAAGACGATAAACAAGTCGCGTAAACGCAAGGAGACTAAACATTATTTAACGAAAGGAGTCTAATCCCCATAAGACAATGGGGACACTAATAGAAAGAGATGAAAGAACAATTGTGACGAAATGTGACGTAGTTGGACATGTCATGACCGCCGTTCTCTATAGACAGTGACAGACTAGCTCTTGGTATATGAGAGTTATTCATGACAGTTTTGTTGCTTGGTTCTGTACTCATGTCCTAGAACGTCACTATGACGCGTTGATGCTACAAGATTCTGATTGGCTAGAGATTACTAAACCCTCCTGTTAGTTTATATAGTCTCTTTGGCGTAAACGGACCTAAACAAACAAATGATCGTCAAGTTAAGAATGAATTGGTTCATTCGTTGCATCGTTGTGTACACTTGTTGTAATTTACAGTCGATTTTTGTATTTGTTTGTCATTTGAATCGATAGATTAATTCCTTTGATTAAACTGCACCCTCCTACACTCGATTCAGGATGTACAGGATGTAGTGTAAATTACACTGTTTCACACTGTCTACACCTCGTTGTGTACGAATGAACCTACTCTAATACGGAATTCCAACCTGATTACCGAGTGAAAACGGAAATACCCGACAATGCCTTTTTCAACATGATTCGGGCTTTGTTGAATGTCTGGTGTGTTACTTTCAAGAAAGAGACAGAAAAGCCCTCTCTATTGCTTGTTATGGTGGATTTATGCAGCAATCATAAGTCATAAGTCTTAAGTCATAAGAAAGAATAATCGTCAATGATTGGTTGGTCCGTATATTCCAACCAATCATTGACGAATATTCTTCCTTATGACTTAAGACTTATGACTTATGATTGCTGCATAAATCCACCATTATTCATATTTAAAAAAAATTGGTGATCATTTTTCTTGCGTCTGCGCATCGTTATCATCGAGCCTGCTATTATTTATTGTTTTTGCTTCACACTAGCTATTATCCTCATCCTACCCCCGTATGATCTGATGATCTTCCACGATGAAATTGAACTAAAAATGTAGACCAACAAAGGAAAACAAAATACACCAGAATGTTACTTACTTTCTGACCTTTTAATTATTTTTTGGACATTATGTTGTGACTATAATCGAGACAGCCTTATTGTTGAATTCATTAATGTGTAGGATTCGACAAGAATCAGTGTTGGCTACTTTTATGAAATTTTCTTGATGTACGTTTTCACCTGTCAAACCAACAAACCTCTGAATTGACAACCCTGATTTTGACATTCCAGTCGGCAATCGTCCAGTGTCCAGTGAAATTACAGAAATTACATGTGGTCCGTTGTGTGGTGAGATTCCGATGCCGGCTGATTTCTAGAAAGTAAAATAAAAATCCAGGAGCTAATTAATTTTTCAAATAAGAGAAAATATCGATTCCAAGATGCACCAAGAAACTCTACAACTTATTCAGATTCTGGAAAAAACCGTTTCCCCCGGTATGATATTACACTTTATTTCCTCATCACTATTACAATTCATGTCTTCATTTGATTATTGTTTCTGCTGAATCTACCGCAAATTTAGTTTCACAGCTTTTATAACCAACAATTTTATGTTTCAGATAAAACCGAGTTAGAGCAAGCTTCATCGTTTTTAGAACAAGCTGCAGCAACGAATTTATTAGAGTTCATAAAAACTTTATCTGATATCTTGAGACATGGTGGTAATAGCCCTGTGGCTCGAATGGCAGCTGGCCTGCAACTTAAAAATCAACTTACTTCGAAAGATTCTTCTGTTAAAGCTACCTATCAGCATCGCTGGTTGGCCTTTCCTGAAGAAATCAGGAATTATATCAAAAGAAATGTGAGTAATACTTGATAAATCATTCGAAATTTGTCTTTGCAAGGTTCTGTTGAAAATTCCGACTATGCTTGGAATGATGCAGGTCATATTTCTCATAATTTTTATTGTTTCAACTTCTGATTCACACGAGAAGGAACATCCAATAATGTTCAGAGAACATTGTGTGAACCAAGCAGGTGGTGTTATTCTTGAAGTTTTGGATGTTGTACGCCCTGTGCAATGAGTTCCGAAGTCTGGCTGTCTGTTGAAAGAACAAGCCTTGGGAAACAGACATTCGTCAAGTATCAAAAATGTTGACTCCAGGATGTGACGACTGAAACTAATGGTGGAGTATATGAAAAAGTTTCAAAAGAGCATCTGTCATGCTGATGTCTATAGAAGATAGAAAGATCGCTAACTTTTCTGAGGTGTTCCGGACAAGTCAGCGAGTTTGTGTTCAAGTCATTACTGACAAGACAAATTGTTCATTTTTGCCAGGAATCTGATAGCTTCAGTGTATGTTTGAAAGCTGCACTCCATATATGGAAACAGTAATCCAGAACAAGTTGGATCTGAGCCTTACCGCTGGGAAGTAAAATAGCTTTTTGCACCAAAGAGAGTTTTTTAGGCACATTTCTAGCAATTAACCTCATATGGTTTTCCGAAGAAAGGGATTTGCTGTTGGTACTACCCAGCATCCAAATGTATGACTGTATTGGTTACTCCTGTCGTAATTACAATGAGCACTGAGATATTGGTTATTCTGGAGAAAAGATATGCTTGAGTTCAATTTGAGTTGAGTTCTACCAAGTTATTGGATCCTCAAACAAGAATTTTTGCCATTACAGTACAAAGGGTACTGTTGTCTACAAAACTAATTCAGAAAAAGTATTGGTGCTAGAGTGGATCCCTGTGGGACACCAGCATCGACCACTACATGTAAAGATCTGTCTGAGAGGGAGTTAGATAATAAAGCAAACAACTAAGGGGGCAAGCCGAAGATAGATAAAATAGGTTTATCAATCTCTTTTGGGTATTTTTATAACTCAATAATACAGTAAGCACTTGTCGTAACATAATCTAAAATGTTGTTTTGATGTAATTTAGTTTTGTACATTGGTGCAATTTATACACAGTAGGTATTTACAATAGTCAACAGAAATACAAAATATGTCATAAAATATTTGAAAATACGAAATGATTTTCATGTGATAATTCGATTTCGATTGGTAGGGTGTTTTAGTGGATGATTCCATAATAGCTATTCAGTGTGAGATAATTAACATGAAGATTGTTTCTGCTCCTAGTAGAATATGAGTGAATTTGGTCTCTAGCAATATAATTACCACAATTCCTTTTCAGGTAAACGAGACTCATGTACATGGTACTGTTAACATTTTGTGTTAAAATTTTATCTTTACAGTATTTTCTTAATTTAATTTCAGTTATAATTCTGAGTGCTGTCTGCAGAGAAATTACATTGTCTGTGGAGCTAGAAAAGCCCTATTCTAAAATAGCATGAAGTATGGATAAGACTATGGTATCCTGATTAGAGTGACGTTATCCATACATTTCCATCCACACTTTTATGCGGTGTTGCCAGATTTCAAGATAATTCATTAGATATCATTATGTATGCTACAACATCATGAATTATAAAAATTCATTGAACGAGCTTGGCGAACCAGAATTTGGCAAATATTTTAATATACCTATTCAAATTGTTACTGTAAAGAAATATTCACTTGAATAATGATCATCTGCCTTACTGGAGCGTAGTTGAGAAAAAAATTACTATAATTTTAACACATAGAAAAATATCTGTACTGTGCTGAGATGGAAATCGCAAAAATCTCAGAAAAAAATAATTTTCTCGATTATTACAGCGCGAGTCACATAGAAAAATCTCTGTACCAAACCGTAGGGGAGATGGAAATCGCAAAAATATATATATAAAAAAAATCGGTTATTACGGCGCGAGTCGCCTCGAAATCACACAGAGGCTATTGAACACATCAATAACAATGCGTACAAATAGAGAAATACCTGTACCAAACTGTAGGGGAGATGGAAATCGCAAAAAAATATGTAGTACAAGTGCCTTATCCTGAATTTATAAAACCAGTTAATTCATCTATTATTTGTCAGCAAACATTAAGTATTGTTGGAATTTGAGAAATAGTTTACATTAACAAAGAAAATTACTACTTGGATAGTAATTTATCAGTTGTAATACCACAAGAGAGTGAGAATAAAGTGAAAATAATTCGACAGATTTTTCTAAAACTTGTTGCCAGGCAATAGACACGAGAGCCCGAAGGGCTCTAGTGGCTTTTGCCAAATGGCAACAAGTTTGTGGAAAAATGTGGACAATTATTTTCTACCTTATCAAACTCTCCTGTGGTATTCGATAGATTATTTTTTGATGCCCCAATCATAGACACATTCTCTATACAACATTTTTATTCATTACGGTTATCTAAATTCATTTTTCAATTTGCATGTAAACTGATGACAGATGTCAAATCAGAAGTATCAGTTGTTGATACACAATAAAAACAAAATACAACGAATATTCCCGAGGCAATAATCTAAGTAGAAAATTCCCACTATAATAATGTTGTGATTGGTTGGAAAGTACATCATAGCTTTAAATTGATGGTTTTTATTGGTTGCAAGATATGTCGAAAAATAATCAGGAATATTCTTTTTACATTGAAACCATAGTAGTTCAATTTTTTCATTAGTATATTTTGTGATATGTAGTTCAAATGCCTTATCCTGAGTTTATAAAATCAGTTAATTCATCTATTGATAAGATAGTAGAGCTGTTATTTTTTAACCCCTACTATTAAATTTTAAAAGGTTATGATTTTAAAAATGTTAAAGTAATTGGACTTTCAGAATAATTTCATTGACCTTGGAGGGCGTGGGAACTACTGAGTTAGCTCAATAATTTATAGGATCATCCTTATTACCCTTTTTATGAATAGGCACTAGAAAACTAAATTTTTGACATACTTTCATTGATCAAGTGTGAAAGGGGTTAGAATTTGATATTTTACAGCCTTTATTATTTTAGTGTATAAGTATAAGTGTCCATAAAATTTTTATATTTCATTTGGTTAATGTTCTACTATAATTTCTAAAGTAGAAAGTATCCGAGGGTACACTCATGACTGTCATGTATTGCTAAAGATTTTGACTGTGTCAGTCATGAGCTCTTGATAGCTAAATTTGAGGGACTTGGTGTGGTTGGCAATTACCTGGCTCTTATTGGATCATATTGGTAGAAGCCATATAGTGAAAATAGGAGGCTGTGTATCATTCGGTTATTAAAGGTGTTCCTCAAGGATCCCACTGTGGACCTCTGCTATTTAACTTATTTATTAATGTTCTTGTTTCAATTATAAAACAGTATAGTACTAATTTTTTCCGATGATGTGAAGATATTTAAATCAATTTCTTCTACATACGATATCCCACTCTTGCAAGAAGGTTTGTGTAGTGTTCTGATTGGTGTGTAATGAGTCGCATGGACTTGAATATATCCAAATGTTATAGCCAAAGATTCTCTATAATCAATAAGATTCTCTATAATCAATCACTCTGTTTTACAAAACTAAAAAATCATCAACAAATCAATTAATAGGAAATCAGTTATAAAATACTTAGGAATTATGCTTGATTGTGAATTGAACTCCAAATCACATAATGAGTAAATTGTAGCTAAATCTCTTAAAGTATTGGGCTTCTACAGATCTTGAAAGGACTTCAGTTTGAATACTCCCAAGTTGTTGTTTTCCTCATTAGTGAGGTCATTATTGTAGTATGCTTCTATAATTTGGTGCCCAATTATGAGATACACAAGAAGTTGGGTCTAAGACGAATATAATATTCATACGATAATATAAAAAATCAGATGAATTTACTTAAATAGAAAAATGATTATAGACATGTTTTTTAAAACAAAGTTTTAAATAGAATTTTATCCGTCAGCATTCACTGGCTTTAATTGATTTGAAAGTCAATAGACAGACCAGAGTCAGTATGGAAGTATTCAAAGTACCTTTTCACCCAACAAATTATGTGTTTTTCTCTCATATCACTCGATGCTTAGAAATGGAAATATGTTTCACAATACGTTAAAATTTCTAACAGTTTATCAAAAGAAATGAAAATGACTCCTGGTGTTCCCCAAGGTTCCCATAAAGGTCCAGTACTCTATCTTTCATTTATGATCTCAAATTTACGCTAAAGTTACTTCCTCAAATGATTGCCAACTTATGCAATTGGTTTGGTGAATTTTTGCAATTATTGTGAAGTTAATATATTTGATATAAATGTGGGAAAATATAAAGTGATGCGTTTCTATAAAATTCAAAATCCCCATCATTCATATGTGATTACTTCATCGATAATCTGACATCAACTGAGAGTATAACGGATTTGAGAGTAGTGTTTGGCAAAGTTTTAGGTTCTACCAATCACATAACTGTAATAAAGCCTTGACAATGCTTGGATTCATAAAAAGACAAACCCAAAACATAAGTAACACTGATGCAATGAAAACGTCTTTGTCTTTGGTCCTTAGTATTCTAGAATTCAACAGTATTATTTGGTCTGCATTCTATCTCGGTCAAAAGGAGAGGTTGGAACTAATTCTTGGTAGATTGACAATATTTATTATTCATAAAATGAAAATGTTTTTTCATAGATTTGATTCTTATACGAGGTTATCTCTAGTAAACCTCAAACTCTAGATGATAGACGCAAACTTGCCTTGGTTTTCATTTTCCAAAAAATTTAAAATAATGCCATTAACTGCCCATTATGGCCCGCGGTCCGTAAAGTTGGTAATGTTCTCAAATTGCCCATATTTATACATCAATTCATGTAAGACTTACCACTAAACAATCAATTCAGTTCAATGAAAGAATACTGATTTAACAACATTTATTCATAATCAGTTGTTGATACACAATAAAAACAAAATACAACGAATATTCCCGAGGCAATAATCTAAGTAGAAAATTCCCACTATAATAATGTTGTGATTGGTTGGAAAGTACATCATAGCTTTAAATTGATGGTTTTTATTGGTTGCAAGATATGTCGAAAAATAATCAGGAATATTCTTTTTACATTGAAACCATAGTAGTTCAATTTTTTCATTAGTATATTTTGTGATATGTAGTTCAAATGCCTTATCCTGAGTTTATAAAATCAGTTAATTCATCTATTGATAAGATAGTAGAGCTGTTATTTTTTAACCCCTACTATTAAATTTTAAAAGGTTATGATTTTAAAAATGTTAAAGTAATTGGACTTTCAGAATAATTTCATTGACCTTGGAGGGCGTGGGAACTACTGAGTTAGCTCAATAATTTATAGGATCATCCTTATTACCCTTTTTATGAATAGGCACTAGAAAACTAAATTTTTGACATACTTTCATTGATCAAGTGTGAAAGGGGTTAGAATTTGATATTTTACAGCCTTTATTATTTTAGTGTATAAGTATAAGTGTCCATAAAATTTTTATATTTCATTTGGTTAATGTTCTACTATAATTTCTAAAGTAGAAAGTATCCGAGGGTACACTCATGACTGTCATGTATTGCTAAAGATTTTGACTGTGTCAGTCATGAGCTCTTGATAGCTAAATTTGAGGGACTTGGTGTGGTTGGCAATTACCTGGCTCTTATTGGATCATATTGGTAGAAGCCATATAGTGAAAATAGGAGGCTGTGTATCATTCGGTTATTAAAGGTGTTCCTCAAGGATCCCACTGTGGACCTCTGCTATTTAACTTATTTATTAATGTTCTTGTTTCAATTATAAAACAGTATAGTACTAATTTTTTCCGATGATGTGAAGATATTTAAATCAATTTCTTCTACATACGATATCCCACTCTTGCAAGAAGGTTTGTGTAGTGTTCTGATTGGTGTGTAATGAGTCGCATGGACTTGAATATATCCAAATGTTATAGCCAAAGATTCTCTATAATCAATAAGATTCTCTATAATCAATCACTCTGTTTTACAAAACTAAAAAATCATCAACAAATCAATTAATAGGAAATCAGTTATAAAATACTTAGGAATTATGCTTGATTGTGAATTGAACTCCAAATCACATAATGAGTAAATTGTAGCTAAATCTCTTAAAGTATTGGGCTTCTACAGATCTTGAAAGGACTTCAGTTTGAATACTCCCAAGTTGTTGTTTTCCTCATTAGTGAGGTCATTATTGTAGTATGCTTCTATAATTTGGTGCCCAATTATGAGATACACAAGAAGTTGGGTCTAAGACGAATATAATATTCATACGATAATATAAAAAATCAGATGAATTTACTTAAATAGAAAAATGATTATAGACATGTTTTTTAAAACAAAGTTTTAAATAGAATTTTATCCGTCAGCATTCACTGGCTTTAATTGATTTGAAAGTCAATAGACAGACCAGAGTCAGTATGGAAGTATTCAAAGTACCTTTTCACCCAACAAATTATGTGTTTTTCTCTCATATCACTCGATGCTTAGAAATGGAAATATGTTTCACAATACGTTAAAATTTCTAACAGTTTATCAAAAGAAATGAAAATGACTCCTGGTGTTCCCCAAGGTTCCCATAAAGGTCCAGTACTCTATCTTTCATTTATGATCTCAAATTTACGCTAAAGTTACTTCCTCAAATGATTGCCAACTTATGCAATTGGTTTGGTGAATTTTTGCAATTATTGTGAAGTTAATATATTTGATATAAATGTGGGAAAATATAAAGTGATGCGTTTCTATAAAATTCAAAATCCCCATCATTCATATGTGATTACTTCATCGATAATCTGACATCAACTGAGAGTATAACGGATTTGAGAGTAGTGTTTGGCAAAGTTTTAGGTTCTACCAATCACATAACTGTAATAAAGCCTTGACAATGCTTGGATTCATAAAAAGACAAACCCAAAACATAAGTAACACTGATGCAATGAAAACGTCTTTGTCTTTGGTCCTTAGTATTCTAGAATTCAACAGTATTATTTGGTCTGCATTCTATCTCGGTCAAAAGGAGAGGTTGGAACTAATTCTTGGTAGATTGACAATATTTATTATTCATAAAATGAAAATGTTTTTTCATAGATTTGATTCTTATACGAGGTTATCTCTAGTAAACCTCAAACTCTAGATGATAGACGCAAACTTGCCTTGGTTTTCATTTTCCAAAAAATTTAAAATAATGCCATTAACTGCCCATTATGGCCCGCGGTCCGTAAAGTTGGTAATGTTCTCAAATTGCCCATATTTATACATCAATTCATGTAAGACTTACCACTAAACAATCAATTCAGTTCAATGAAAGAATACTGATTTAACAACATTTATTCATAATCAGTTGTTGATACACAATAAAAACAAAATACAACGAATATTCCCGAGGCAATAATCTAAGTAGAAAATTCCCACTATAATAATGTTGTGATTGGTTGGAAAGTACATCATAGCTTTAAATTGATGGTTTTTATTGGTTGCAAGATATGTCGAAAAATAATCAGGAATATTCTTTTTACATTGAAACCATAGTAGTTCAATTTTTTCATTAGTATATTTTGTGATATGTAGTTCAAATGCCTTATCCTGAGTTTATAAAATCAGTTAATTCATCTATTGATAAGATAGTAGAGCTGTTATTTTTTAACCCCTACTATTAAATTTTAAAAGGTTATGATTTTAAAAATGTTAAAGTAATTGGACTTTCAGAATAATTTCATTGACCTTGGAGGGCGTGGGAACTACTGAGTTAGCTCAATAATTTATAGGATCATCCTTATTACCCTTTTTATGAATAGGCACTAGAAAACTAAATTTTTGACATACTTTCATTGATCAAGTGTGAAAGGGGTTAGAATTTGATATTTTACAGCCTTTATTATTTTAGTGTATAAGTATAAGTGTCCATAAAATTTTTATATTTCATTTGGTTAATGTTCTACTATAATTTCTAAAGTAGAAAGTATCCGAGGGTACACTCATGACTGTCATGTATTGCTAAAGATTTTGACTGTGTCAGTCATGAGCTCTTGATAGCTAAATTTGAGGGACTTGGTGTGGTTGGCAATTACCTGGCTCTTATTGGATCATATTGGTAGAAGCCATATAGTGAAAATAGGAGGCTGTGTATCATTCGGTTATTAAAGGTGTTCCTCAAGGATCCCACTGTGGACCTCTGCTATTTAACTTATTTATTAATGTTCTTGTTTCAATTATAAAACAGTATAGTACTAATTTTTTCCGATGATGTGAAGATATTTAAATCAATTTCTTCTACATACGATATCCCACTCTTGCAAGAAGGTTTGTGTAGTGTTCTGATTGGTGTGTAATGAGTCGCATGGACTTGAATATATCCAAATGTTATAGCCAAAGATTCTCTATAATCAATAAGATTCTCTATAATCAATCACTCTGTTTTACAAAACTAAAAAATCATCAACAAATCAATTAATAGGAAATCAGTTATAAAATACTTAGGAATTATGCTTGATTGTGAATTGAACTCCAAATCACATAATGAGTAAATTGTAGCTAAATCTCTTAAAGTATTGGGCTTCTACAGATCTTGAAAGGACTTCAGTTTGAATACTCCCAAGTTGTTGTTTTCCTCATTAGTGAGGTCATTATTGTAGTATGCTTCTATAATTTGGTGCCCAATTATGAGATACACAAGAAGTTGGGTCTAAGACGAATATAATATTCATACGATAATATAAAAAATCAGATGAATTTACTTAAATAGAAAAATGATTATAGACATGTTTTTTAAAACAAAGTTTTAAATAGAATTTTATCCGTCAGCATTCACTGGCTTTAATTGATTTGAAAGTCAATAGACAGACCAGAGTCAGTATGGAAGTATTCAAAGTACCTTTTCACCCAACAAATTATGTGTTTTTCTCTCATATCACTCGATGCTTAGAAATGGAAATATGTTTCACAATACGTTAAAATTTCTAACAGTTTATCAAAAGAAATGAAAATGACTCCTGGTGTTCCCCAAGGTTCCCATAAAGGTCCAGTACTCTATCTTTCATTTATGATCTCAAATTTACGCTAAAGTTACTTCCTCAAATGATTGCCAACTTATGCAATTGGTTTGGTGAATTTTTGCAATTATTGTGAAGTTAATATATTTGATATAAATGTGGGAAAATATAAAGTGATGCGTTTCTATAAAATTCAAAATCCCCATCATTCATATGTGATTACTTCATCGATAATCTGACATCAACTGAGAGTATAACGGATTTGAGAGTAGTGTTTGGCAAAGTTTTAGGTTCTACCAATCACATAACTGTAATAAAGCCTTGACAATGCTTGGATTCATAAAAAGACAAACCCAAAACATAAGTAACACTGATGCAATGAAAACGTCTTTGTCTTTGGTCCTTAGTATTCTAGAATTCAACAGTATTATTTGGTCTGCATTCTATCTCGGTCAAAAGGAGAGGTTGGAACTAATTCTTGGTAGATTGACAATATTTATTATTCATAAAATGAAAATGTTTTTTCATAGATTTGATTCTTATACGAGGTTATCTCTAGTAAACCTCAAACTCTAGATGATAGACGCAAACTTGCCTTGGTTTTCATTTTCCAAAAAATTTAAAATAATGCCATTAACTGCCCATTATGGCCCGCGGTCCGTAAAGTTGGTAATGTTCTCAAATTGCCCATATTTATACATCAATTCATGTAAGACTTACCACTAAACAATCAATTCAGTTCAATGAAAGAATACTGATTTAACAACATTTATTCATAATCTACATTATCAAGGCCTTAAGCCTGAATACTAAAATTTTATATTAACAATGCAGTTGGTACAGTTACCAATGTTAAGGATGGGATATTCCCGTTTTCCTTGAATAAAATTATTCCTTATGGAAACCTGCTTCACACATCCTCGTCGCTATGAGAACAAGTAATTATTGAGAATACTTTTAGTTTGAATATGAATTTGGAGACCAATTTGCAGTATATCAATAAAGCACTTGTATTTTACTAGTTTTACTAGGAACTGTATTTCAGAATATATTTGGCGATATATAATCAAATTCATAAGAAAGAGAATTATATATGAGTAATCTGTCAAAATAATTGTTAATATTCAACTTACGATTTCCCCTAAGTATTCAAACTAACTCTCAAGTAAGAATTCTGAGATTTTTTCTATCTGTCATATTTTAACGTTTCTTGACAATTAAATTATTGCTCCCGTCAGATGCAATTTGTTTCTCTACTGGGACTAAAGCTCAATTTATAAACTCCGCAGCCGTAGCTACAGTTGACTCAGCCGAAGATGAAATATGCTTAATAAGTACAACTGTTTATAAACTCCTCAGCGACACGTTGCCGCTGCAGTTGCCGCAGGAAGATAGCCAACTTTCATTTCTGACATATACGGCGTTTTCTGGTTTTATTTATTCTATTAGTCTAGGCGAGTGACATACAATGATAGATGTAGGGTTGTTTTTGACTCTTTTGGAATCATTTCCTAATATACATGATATACAGGGTGTCCCGTAAATAATAGATATCATTCCAACTGCAAATAGGGGACAGTAAGACCGTTCAGGAAATATATTTTTGAGTTATAGAAAATTCTACGATTTTCGAGTTATTTGGACTTTTTTGCGCGCTATTGCCACAAAAAAAAGAAATATTCTCAGTCTTTTTTTTTATAATATACTTGATCAAGTGTGCTATCAGACGTGTATTGAAATTTCGAATTAATTACTGTGGTAACTATGATAAAGAAATATTTAATTTCAAATTTGTGTTTTGCTAGAGTTTTTTGCCAAAGTTTAAGCTTCTGTGGATTGAAAAATGTAGGGCGACCTAAAAATTTCCCATTGAATGTAGATTTTAAAATATTATAACGCATACTACTTTGTTTGTTGTTTTTACTTTCATTTGTACTCATCAAGAAGATTAGCTGAAATGCCTCAAACACAGTACACACCACTCGAGTATGCAAACATGCATTTTATTAACGGCGAATGTCGAGGCAACGCCAATGCCGCCGCTGAACTTGCGGGGAAAGATACCCAAACGCACGCCACCCTGACTACTGCATTTTTATCAGAGTGCACAACGCGTTTTGTGTACCGATATTATTGTTGTAATCATCATTGTATCCAACTCCTGTGCAGTGGGGAAGCACCCTGTACATATCCATTTCTTTAGGTTCGAGTACGAACAGGTACCGGTCTCTGACTCACTTGCTTAACCAGATAAGAAAGTGACTAAAGTATTATTCATAGCTTGAATCTGACTATGCGAATTGTAAAAGGGAGTTTCGAATAAATCGTTGAACCGTTCGAATATGCATTATTTTCTAGTCATAACATAAGATTACTTGGACATGGTGTTGGGGGTGCCAACGAAGGAAGACCGGTACATGATTATGATCACATCGTTCTTGATGAAATTGAAGCAGACCCATCTTCATCTGCACGTGGTATAGCACAATGCACTGGAATTGGGAAGACAACTGTACATAATATTTGAAAAAATACCAATTTCATCCTTTCCACGTAACACGCGTACAAAGTCTGCTGCCCAGGGACTATCCTGTGAGAGTAGTTTTTTCAATACAATTATCTGGTGTGATGAATCATCGTGTCGCAGAGATGGTTACTTACACCTCCATAATTTACACAGCTGGGCTGTGGAAAATCCCCACTTGATGCGAGAGGACAGTTCGCAATACCCATTCAAAGTGAATATTTGGACAGGGATTCTAAATGGACAAGTGATCGTATGAATTGCCAGACACTTTGAATGGTCAAACATATTTGGAATTCCTACACAACGAATTAACCAATTTATTAGAAGACATAACTTTGCAGCTGCGAAGAACAATGTGGCTGCAGAACGGCGGTTGCCCGGCACACTATGCTACACAAGTACGACGATACTTGAACCAAACCTATCCGAATAGATGGATTGGCCGCTGTGGACCAATTTCGTGGCTTCCGCGATCACCGGACTTGAATCCACTTGACTTTTTTTACTGGGGCTTCTTAAAAGAGAAGGTCTACAGTGGGCCAATCACTTCCTTACAACAGTTGCGTGTTCGCATCCAAGAAGCCTCTCGAGAGACTAGTGAGAAAAGTTATTCTCTGGTGCTGAAAAGATCATTCATACAGAGATGTCGAGCCTGCATCAGAGTGTGCGGCAGACAATTTGAACACCTGCTATAATTCTGTAATAAATCAATAAATATTTATTTTTAATTTTATTACACTCCAAGATTTACGCTGAAACACAAATCACAACGAATAAATGGTTATTGGAACATTACTGCATTGAGGAAGTCTCAAATAGAAGTTTCAAGATCAGAAGAAGATACTATTTTTATTTGTATAGATGTACTGTCAACAAAATTTGAAAGTCAGCTTATTTGTATTGGAATTGTAATTCCGTAAATATAGCTTCTTCCCTATTTGCATCGGAATATCTTTTTTGTGGAAAACAAAGTAGTATATATGCATTATACCATTTTGAAATCTACATTCAATCACTCAGGTCGTCCTACATTTTTCAATCCACAGAAGCTCAAACTTTGGCAGAAAACTCTAGCAAAACACGAATTCTAAATTAAGTTTTTTCCCCTCATAGTACCACAGTAATTCGAAATTTCAATACCAGTCTGATAGTACACTTGATCAAGAATATCATAAAAATTAATACTGACAATATTTCTTTTTTTTTTGTGGCAGTGGCGCGCAAAAAAGTAAAAGGGGTCTCAATTTTTTTGAAATTCATAAAATTCCAAGTAACTCGAAAATCGAAGGGCTTTCTATAACACTAAAATATATTTCTGAACCATACTGTCCCCTATTTGCAATTGAAATATTATCCGTTATTTACGGGACACCCTGTATAATTGTATAATGAATACGCATGCACTGGTGCAGCGGTCGACCAGTTTATAAATAAATAAATTAACAATTTTTTCCACAACTGCAACGGCTGCGTCAACTGTTGCTACGGCGGCGGAGTTTATAAATTGAGCTTAACCTCAGTAAATCGAGTTTTTCGGTATTCTTGCTTTAGATTTAAAGAATAACAATAAATGAACGTATTTTAAAACTATTAAATTTCAATTAACCAGTATCTTTGCACCAGGTGCCGTTCCGGCACCATACTTTTGATTATTGAAGTTATACATAACCCATGAAACGTGTAGCCCATTAAAATTCAAGTCAGTATTTGAGATTCATGCTTAACCACTAGTGCATTCAATTTTGTATGTATCACGTGCGTAAAATGCGTTTATGATCTTTTCAGCTTGTAAAGGCCCTCGGCTGACGCCACCGGGCCATTATTCACGCCTCAGGCCATAAACGCTTACTTTACGCCCTTGATACATAAATAACTATATCGGAAGCAAAATTTTTATGAGAAAATATTGTTTGTACTAGGCCATTACAGCTTGGCAAATCTAACTGTGCCTCTGAATATTTGGTGTGCAGTAGATCAGCTGCTGCCCTTTCTTGTCCTTCCCGATTAATGTTGGTAGCGGATATTTACCCTCTCTATTTATCAGGGTTTGCCGATATATATCACTCGATATATATCATATAAATATCATTGATATATATCGTGATATTTATTCGTTGATATCATGGATATATATCACTCAGTATAAATTACTATGTTGAATAGGTTGAAATCTCGTCATAAATTCAAGAAAGATCGGTGTGGGAACTCCCTAATCATTTGGTATGATGTTAATTGTCGGGGAATCCCATTTATTTGATGTGTGAATCCCCTTACTATGTGCGGTCGTGTGTGTCTGCTTTTCTGTTGATATTAACAAACGCAGTTCACGTTGTAGCCGTATTAGGTGCAAAGTGCATTTGATCAAAATAGAAATAAACAATATGCCCAAAACTAAAAGTGCAGTGCGGCTAAAATTTGAATTGACAGATGAAGCCAGTGATACTGGGAAATGGGCTAAATGCAAGAAATGTAAGAAATAAATGCAAGGAATTCCTTCCCGCATGGAAAAACATTTGCTCACTTGTGATATAGCCGAAGGAGATGTTCACTTTTGTTTGTTTTGTTTAAAAATAAACAAATGAATGCTTCTACTTTTGGTATTCTCTATATCAATATATATCCGATATTTTGATATTTATAAAGGGTGTTTCATAATAAATGCGCAGGACTTCAGGATGTGATAGCTCGTCCAAAAATATGAAAAAAAGTTTCTATTAACTTACCCTCTAAAATGCACCATTTTCGAGATACAGGGTGTTGAAATTTTAAAAAAAATTATCGTTTTTTGCGAATATCTCTGGAACCGTTTATTGCACAGAAAACAGATTTCGTAGGCATTTTCTACTCATAATAAGCCATGTTTTGTGCGGATTTTTTATTTTTTCAAATTTATAATTGGTGAAAATTTTGAAGGGTAGTGGGTGTTTTTTTCTCCAACTTCTACGCCACTGGAAAAAGTACAGTTTTGAGCCTCCTATATGAACCGCCAATGTTTTCTACACAAAAAGGTATTCTTGGTCATAAGCTCTAAAGTTGACCGTTTTCAAGAAAAATCAATTTTCATGTTGTTTAAATAATGTTTTTTCCTCGAAAAATTGCTGCGTGCATTGAAGCTAACGGCGGACATTTCCAACAATTCAACTGAGTATGATTGTTATTGTTTTTTTTTCTATTTTGCAATTAAGAAGTCAACGTTTGGTTTTGATACTTGTTTTAACGTTTAAATAAATTTTGTATAATTAGGAAAAAAATTATTTTAAAAAATTTACCATGTTTTTCAACATGAAAGTTGATTTTTCTTGAAAACGGTCAACTTTAGAGCTTATGACCAAGAGTATCTTTTTTGTGTAGAAAACATTGGCGGTTCAAGTAGGCATTCTTTTTCCAGTGGCGTAGAAGTTGGAGAAAAAAACACCCACTACCCCTTCAAAATCTTCACCAATTATGAATTTTAAAAAATAAAAAATCTGCACAAAACATAGCTTATTATGAGTAGAAAATGCATTCAAAATCTGTTTTTTGTGCGATAAACGGTTCCAGAGATATTCGCAAAAAACGATTATTTTTTTAAAATTTCAACACCCTGTATCTCGAAAATGGTGCATTTTAGGGGGTAAGTAAATAGAAACTTTTTTCATATTTTTGAACGAGCTATCACATCCGGAAGTCCTGCGCATTTATTATGAAACACCCTGCATAAATATCATGATATTTACGAACCCTGCTATTCATCGTTCGCGCATCTCAGAGGCACAGATAAATGTGCCAAGCTGTACTTAATCAAATAATGAAAAATAGATTGAATAATAATCCAACTTCCGCTTTAACCTATGCAATATGTGTGTTCGTGATTTTTAAAACAAAAAATATAAGTAACACGTTCAAATTCGATTTACAAATTTATTATCTGCCACGAAATTTATTCATGATATAATAGTTTTTATTAATCATTTTGATCAATGACCGAACATATTTTTTTTATGTATTCAACTTGCGTCAGGAAAAGTATGCAAAAATACATGATTATTTGGTCATAAAGTTTATTATTCTGAATAAAACATTTCAACTACTATATTATGGAAAACGAAAAATATTCTAACTTTGGAGGGAAAATGTTTGGAAACATAATTAATACGTTTACAGCTTGGCAAATCTAGCTATGAATTTCGAGAAATATACGAGTTGCGGGAGTTTAGAATGAGAAAGTATTCGGACGATAATTAGGGTAGTATAATTGTACATTCAGTAATAAAACTTCACAATAGAACCGACCAGTACAGCAACTCATACTGGTCGACAAGCCTAAGGATGCCTCCGAGAATTGGTTGCGCAGTAGACACAACCCTGGAATGGGGCAAGAGCTCAGTCGCTCTGCATTATTCAAGCAGTTCACGTCGTGAGTGTACAGTCAGTGGAATAAAATTATTGTGGCGTTATTCTGATTGTGTGTTGAATTTGAAATCCTTGTGTTGTGTATAGTTTTGAAATATCATTAGATAGGTTATACTGTAGTTTGTTGTGTTTGAAAATGCCTTCAAAGAGTAAAGTGAGAAATAAGATTCTGAATGGACAAAGTAGGGAAATTGTCAGTAATGTCATCAAACTTATGCAGGCAGAAGCAATGATAGGTGAAACCAGTATTCCTCTTGTGAAGGTTCAAGAACGAGTTGCTGCCGCAACGGGAGTTTGCGTTAGAAGCATTAGGAAAATTAATTCAGAAATGAATAAAATGGAAAAAGGTAAAATGGAACAATTCTCAACTCCAAATAAAAAGAGAAACAAAAAATCAAAAGTTACCATGGACAATGCTGATTTGGCAGTGGTCAGAGGTCATGTGATATTGTTAGTCTACTTCTGTAAGTATTTTCCTCGAGTTCTTTGTGTGGCGATGCATTATTTTTCTAGTCTTACTTTATTTACATTTATGGCTTCGGGAAAATTATGCAATTTTCATAAACGGTCCAGTGATCACAGACAATTATATTATTCGAACAGTTCATTAGGAATTAATGAAAATTCAGATAAGAACCTACGTTCCTACGTGTTGCAGAAAAATTTCTCTCCCGATTGTACATTCCGATGATAACCAGCCGTAAACAGTAGTCGATCTTTGTCGCACATCTACTCACGCTTTCTATCGTTTGCGCATCTCAGAGGCATCCTTACGCTTGTCGACCTCTGTACTTGTTTCGGGCTGTACTGAGCTCTTCTGCTACCACGCATCGATAGGCGTGGCGATTTCACATGCACAGCTAGTTTTGCCAAGCTGTACATTCGATTTTCAAAATTATACTCACCCAAGAAACATATCCAGATGGAATGATTTATATTGATTATTTTTATCAATAAATGAACATATTTCTTTAGATATTTAACTTACGTCAGGCAAAGTATGCAAAAATACATAGTTATTTGGTCTTAAAATGGATCGAATTGAATATTTTCATTACTATATTACGAAATATGTATAGTATATTTAAATTTTGCCTGATGACAGGAAAACTTTGGAGAGACGATATGTACTTGGAAACACATATGAATAATATTTTTACATTCGATTTTCAAAATTATTATCACTCAAGAGATATGTTAATGATAAATTAATTTTTATTGGGTATTTTAGTCAATACCTTTATGTTTTTTGTGGAATATAACTTACGTATGACAAAATATGCAAAAATACGTAGTTATTTGGTCATAATATTGATTGTATTGACGAAGATGTATTCACGATTATGTTTGATAAAAATGTGAAATTTTCATATTTATCTTTATATCTTATTGGAAAGACTGTCATATTTGAAAAAGTATAAAAAAATATATGTATATACAAAGTTATCATCATTCAATTGAAATATTCATGATCATGATGCAGATTTTATCGTTTAATTTGATCAAAAATTCAACATAATTGAAATGTGTTAATGCGAACGTTTGACGTGGAATGGGTTAATATTGATATATCATATACTCACGAGTATGATCGATTTTTGAAGTACGTATCGGTTGAGTTGATTCCACATAATGCATGAGACATCTGTTGAAAGCCATTATATGACTTATAATTGTAAAGTTGAATTTTTACCGGGTTGTTCGTGAAAGGGCATATTACTTTTTTTTGTTCATCTCATAAAAGTATGGAAATACCTCAATATCTACTGTATTTATGATAGTTTAGAAAAAAAAAACTGGTCAATTATTAATATCACACTTATTTCACGAAAAGGAAATGTTAACCTCCCCTGCCATGTATGCTGTGGGGAAATCATATGTTCTTTAATTGCCATAGTTACTTTTTCATGTCAGATGTGAGACGTTGAAATTTTTCAGCATTGAGTTCAGCATTAGGTATCCCATATTATTCGGCAATTATAAGTTTTCGAGATATTGTTTGAAGGTGGTGATGGCCATGTTTCAGAAAACGTTTATTCCAGAACCCCAGGAAATAATTCATGAACTAACTTTATACAGATGCAAAGGACCCCGCAACAAATCTTATGGAAAATGGCTCTCGGTGAAATTGGCTGAAACTTTAAAATATTGTAGATATCGATATCCGGATTAAATGTCTCAATGGGCGCAATGTAAAAAAATGGAGAGTTTTTGAGATAATCGAGGTCAAAGGCTGTCAAATTGATTTTTTCAGCTATCAGTGGTATTTACGTAGGCCATGAACAGATCGCTTGTTCCAACGACGTTATAGTCCCGAAACTTGAGGAAAACTTGGCCCAGGAGTATTTCAGGGTCGCTGATAACGAATCTGTGGTCAGAATTGGAAAATTCCAGTCAGTGGCCCTATGAAAAAGATCAACTTTTCGGAATTCTCGAATTTGTTCAAGGTTTTCAGGGTATGAAAAATAAAATTGGTGCAGCTATCGACATTAGTTTGAACTAATCTTCAATCTTGTTTCCGGTTCTTGAAAACAGATATTTTAATCACTGACGTCTGTTGATTCGCAAGTAATACACGGCTCCTAGATTTTGACGTCTTCATTTACATTAATTACCACAAAAATCCCTATACCTATACCAACCCAAACTAGAATCAGACCAAGAATCAGAAATTTGGAGCCGCTACGTTGACTTATCAAAAAAAAGTATGACATCCCTAACCCAAAAGCTTCTATATACCAAAGTGATGAACACATGTTGTTGAAAAAAGCTATTAATTGTAAAAGTTATAATATTCCATAGTTCGTTCGACCCGAATGAGTTTTATTTTTTCCCATTCCCGATCCGACCCTGTGCCAGATGTCATACTGGCTATATGATACTCTCTCTTTTCCGCACCAATCGTGTGGGAGAAGCAACCTGAGGGGCGTGTCATTTAAAAGAAATTCAGTTCCATTTCTGAATACAGAATTGTAAGTAATAATTAGTTTTCACTGGTCGACGGCTGAACCAAACCTTTATTAGTTTACATTGATAAAGCTGGATATTTCAAATAGAATAAAGCAAGGAAACCCATCTCGCGAAAACAACACATTTTTGTAAAATCATTCACAAAAAAGGAAACATCTAGGAAAAACATGAGAAAGTCGTTTAATTAAGTGAATGATGTCGGGGCGTGGCGCAGTGGTTAGAGCGTCCGACTCTGAGTCGAAAAGTCCGGAGTTCGAGCCCCAGTTACGGCTGTGATTTTTAAATTTAATTTGACCGATTAAATTATTTAAATCTCTAGGCTGGACTGGGGTGAGTCCTGTTGCGTTCCAATTAACAGTACTGCTCCTAAGGTGGCGCATGGAGTTAGTAACAAGGCCTATCCAGAACACGTGGCTAATGACCATAGCAGTCGATGCCAAAACACAAAAAAAAAATTAAGTGAATGATAGACTTCGACACTGAAATGAAACAACATTGAAATATTCGTTCGTTTTGATTTTGGAACTGAACGAAAATTCCCAAAAATGAGGGAAATATCCTTTTCATTAATTTGAAACTCAAAGAATATTTTTTTTATCATTATTTTTATCTTTATACAATCATACAACCCTTCACCAGAAAAAAAAATCGTTTGTGACTCTCCTTTTTTCAGGGATGAAGAACCTTAATGTCCCCATATAAGATTCCGCAGACTGGGTCCAGTCCGATGAGAGTTGATGCTGCCCCCGCTTTTGCTAGGGCATCAATGCTCTCATTCCCCTGGATGCCCCTGCAACCCGGTACACAGACAAGTTTAACATTGTTCTGTGCTCCAAGGTAGCTAAGGTTTTTTTGAGTCTCCCAAACTAGTTTGGAATAAAACCTGCATGACTGCAGCGCCTTTATTGCCGCCTGACTGTCGGAGAGAATGACTATGGGTTGGTTTCTAGGGCTTTTTCTTAGAATATCTCTCGTGCATCGGAAATAGCCATTAACTCGGCTTGAAATATTGAGGCTTGAGTGCCCTTTCGACAACATTGGTATTACCTTCGATGTGACTTTCCTATCTTGTATGATGGTGGTGTATGTTCCATCAAAGGAGTAGGAGCAATATCCCAGGGCCGCCAGACGTCACTTATTTTTAAACGAACGAAGTAGTGTTAGTATGTACTATGTTCCCATGCCTACCTGCTAGCTTGACCATTTTTCAGATATCAGATGAATCCCCGTCTCCAGGTACATTTTTGTAAAGCCTGGTGGGTTTGTTGACAATGTCGCGGGCATCCACCGCTGAGCTCCGAGTTCAAATCTCGTCTCCGCCATTTTTTTTTAACCCATCCAGACGCGACACACTAGAGTCAGCCATCTCGGTTGAAAACAGCTTCAACTCTGGGAGGATTTTTGCTTAAAAAGAAATTTGACTTGAAAACAGAATTTTAGTAAATAAAAGATTTTGTTAAGACTTCCTTAGTGCAAGGCAAAGACTCGAAACACGGGTTTTTTTGTACCCCTTGATTCTCAGTGCCAGGGAAAACAAAAGTTAAAAATATTTTCCAAAAATTATTTTCGAATAAAACTATTTCGAAAAATATCAAATTATTTTTCAAAAGAAAAAAAATCGGGGCTAAGATTTGAACTCGGAGCTCCGAGGTGGATGCCCGCGACACTGACAAAAAACCCACCAGGCGTTACAAAAATATATTGGTAGACTGGGAATCCAACGAAAGTAAGTAATGTTTTTATCTGAAAAATGGTTATCTGGCCAAGCTAGCAGGTAGGCATGCGATCATAGTACATAGTAACACTACTCAATCGTACACATTTCGTTCGTTTAAAAATAATTGACGGGGTCTTGGACTAGTTGGAGTAATTTTGTCCAACGTCTCATTCATTTCTTCATTATTAGTCAAAGTTAAAATATACTCTAATGTCAGAAGTTTTTCAACTTATCGACAAAGCTTTTGAACTATGAATAGAAATTGAAATAGTTATATATTATAGAATATAATGTTGATAGAAATTAAATGAGCATTGTTTCTTCAGGTTGTTGGAGCACTAGGAACAGAAACGAATAGACCATCATCTGCTGCACAATGTGTGGCCTATGTCGCAGTGACAGAGTTACCCCAGAGACAATGGCCAGATCTCATAGCAACCCTTGTCAGCAATGTATGCCAGGAAAACTCGACGGAAATGCAAAAAGAAGCTTCTTTGGAAGCCATTGGCTATATTTGCCAGGAAATTGATTCTGATGTACTTATACCCCAGTCTAATGACATACTGACTGCTATAGTTCATGGAATGAGGGCTGCTGAACAGAGTAATCACGTCCGGCTGGCTGCGACACAGGCCCTACTAAACTCTCTTGAATTTACCAAAGCTAACTTTGATCAGCCTACTGAGAGGAACTACATAATGGAAGTGGTATGTGAGGCAACGCAGTCCCACGATTCCCAAATCAAAGTTGCTGCTCTACAATGTTTGGTGAAGATTATGTCATTGTACTATCAACACATGGAACCGTATATGGCACCAGCACTCTTTCCGATCACACTCGAAGCTATGAAATCTGAAAATGATGCTGTGGCTTTACAAGGTATTGAATTCTGGTCGAATGTTAGTGATGAAGAAGTGGATCTTGCTATTGAAGACACTGAAGCTTCTGAAGCAGGAAGACCTCCAGCTAGGTGAGTTCCACTTCCAACTTTTATTCATTTATTTAATTTTTATTTAGATTTTCCTTTGATATTATACCTACATCTCGTTTGTATATGAATGAATGTATGTATCTTCATTTCAATAGAAAACATCTTAATGTAAAAACAATATGTACTATCAATTATTGTGTAGAAAGTAAAAATTGTGATAAATATAAAAAAGATAGTGAATTATGATATAAGTGCACAAGCGAGAATAAGTCTTTGAAGTGTTTTAAATGCACTTGTGAACATGTATCATACGCAATTTTTTATAATGCCTGCATAGTGACCTACAAAACAATGCTGGAAATTGATTTTAGATCAGGATAATGTCCCTTATATTTTATTACATCCAATCAAGTCAGTAATGTCACGTATTGTTGAGAACGGCGTGTTTTAATTTTGAAGATTTTGCACGCTTCTTAGTGCGTTTAAGTGCATTAAGTATTATAATTTATTTATTTACTAATTCGGGATACAAACAGGTGAACACCAAAAACAGTATCCGCTGATGCATTCTTAATTCTACGGTTTACAAACTCAAATAATTCTAGCAAAATACATCAATATAACGATAAACTCTGAAAAAAAAACTAAAAGTAATTAATGATTTAGAGAAAAATTTGTCTAGCTTTGTTCTTGGGAAGAAAGCGATACACAGGAGACATCAATTCCGGAGCAATATTTATTAAAACTGTCGCTGAGTCTGGGAATGATAGCGTTCTGGTCCAAGTTAGTATTTTTAAAACCGACGCTGAGGAGTAGTTTACTTCTTGTGTTCCTGGACGGAACGTGGAAATATACCAAAGATAAGAGCTGGGAGGTATTGTACGAGTTCTTGAGGATCTTAAACATCAAAACTAAGTCTGAGATGATTCTTCTGCTTTCAAGTGGAATAATTCTGAAAGTTTGTCTTGCCAAATGCATACTATTGATGTTGCATGTACCATTGATTCTAAAATTAAAAAACCTGAGAAATCTATTTTGGATCCTCTCTAGTCTTACTTTATGAGTATTATATTGTGGATTCTATATGACTGTGGCGAAATTCAGCCTGCTATGAATATAAGCAAAATATAGAGATTTCATGGAGTTTTGGGACCGGAACCGTTTACAGATTCTACATATGAAACCCAACATTTTGCTACATTTATTAACCATGTATTCGCAATGTGGATTAAAGTTCAACTTCTCATCAAATATAACACCCAAATCTTTGATATTTTCCACTCTTTCGAGGTCACTTCCAGACAGATTATAGCTGAATCTAAACTGAGTCCAATTTCTTGAGAATGAAATAGAAGAGCATTTATTTAAATTAAGGAACAATCGGTTGTAGCTACAATAATCAGCAAATCGAGCAATATCACACTGAGGCAATCCGTGTTTGACTGTATTCTTGAGAATATTTTCAAGTCATCGGCGTATAATAAGAAATTCGAAAATCGAAAAACTTTTTTAACATCGTTGATAAATATCAAGAATAAAATGAGTCCTAGGTGAGAACCTTGCGGTACTCCTGAAGTATCAATAATTGGTGCTGATTTGAACCCATTTACCGTAATGATTTGAGACCTGTTATGTACGTAGGAGGCAAACCATCGAAGTAGATCGCCATGTACACTGATATCAGCAAGTTTAGACATGAGTATATTATGGTCAATTTTATGAAACGCTTTGATGAAATCAGTGTAGATTGCATCCACCTACCTGAATTCGCTTGTCTAAAGACTCGGAAATGAATTGGCTGTATATTGCAAGGTTAGTTTCAATTGCTCGATCAGCATAAAAACCATGTTGTTCCTCAATAGAGAGATATTGCAATAACGCCAGGCACTATTTAAGGCAACTTTATTTCAATAGTGACCGGCACTATTCTGTGATCAAAAACAGAGATATTGCTGTTTTGTTTTACATGTCATCGTGACGGGCGTTCGCTATTCATAACCTGAAGCAAATCTCAGTATTTTGGATTTTTACTTTCTCAATTACTTATTTCAGAATCGGATACAATTATTCTGTTTATCGGATGCCCAAATAGGCTTTTTACATCGACTACTCTTGAAAAAGTCATATATTTATTATTCATGAGTGATTTCGTATCTACGATCTTGCCCGAAGTGGAAATAAACTTTAATTCTCGCCTGTAAATGTCTTCTAATAAAAGCAGGCAGTATTTTAATAAAGTAATCCTTATTCCTGTTTAACAGTGCGCCTGCGTACATGTCAAAATAATGGTGACTTCATTAGTTCCTGCCGTTATTGGGTACTGCAATATCTCTCTAATAATGACATCTTTCACGCTAGAGAATAGCCGGTCATAAATTAAACTTTCAAGAACTTTGCTGAATATACATAATTTAGTAATTCCCCTGTAGCTTGTAACTGAATTATCACCTGCAGGTATAATATAAAAAACACTGTTAACTAAAATTCAAAATCAACTTGCACCAAGTATCAACAAGCTTGTCTACAAATGCAAAGTATACCGGATGGTTACAGAATATCTCAGTTATTATATGAGGAAGGCTTGTGAAATTTGGAGCATCGATGTAGTGACATAAGAGCTAGAATTTGAGCATATTCACATGAAGAAGTTAACTTCCGGTATGACCGGAAGTAACATCAACTTTCTTATTTTAAATGGCGACCCTAGTTTTTTTCTTTTCACGTTATTCAACATTCGATATCCTTTCTAATGACATAACAAAAGTTGGTATCTAACTAAAAAGTAGATCAGAAAAAATATAATGATTGAAATTTACTGAGTAGGCCATGACGCAAAATGAAATCCAAAAAATTGGAAAGTTGGCCATGGAAACCATAAGTCACTTGACAACAGTTGCTACTACTTTAATATTTTATTTTCATTCGGCAGCCGTATAAAAAGCTGCCAAGTAAAGGATTGGAAAAATTGGGAAAAAATCAATACTTTAGGTCCAAAACTTGAATAGGAATAAACAACTCTTTCTTGCCTGTACTATTATTATTCAGCATAACCATTCCTTTATGAAGATATAATAGAAAGTAATTTTTTGAAATGAGTTACTGATACATCCAATTATAATTGTTCAAATAAAAACAAAATAGATTTATCAAAATAAACATTCAAATTGATGGGATTATAGATAAAATGAATTCAAAACAAATGTTAGAAATGCATTCCCTCATCGTCAATACATTTATTGACTCTGGTGATATTTTCATGTAAAACGTTTCTCAACGTTTGGGGCGTGATATCTTGGAAAGCTCCCGAATTTTTCCATCTAGATCATGTAGAGTTTTTGGCTGTTTGGAATACACCCTATTTTTCGATGCCCCATGAAAAAGTCGCACGAAGTCAGACCATTGTGACCTTCGTGGCCACCTGACTGGACCATGGGTTGTTATAAACTCTATCTTGAAAGCGATTTTGAAGATAATTTCTTGCTGTTCTTGATTTATGCGCAGGGGCGCCGTCTTGCTAGACATGCTCTCCGTTATTTGCGCTTGTAGGTCGTTAATGAATTTCGAAATTTCATTCAGTAAAAAATTAAAGTATATCTCTTCGGTTAGTTGGCCTTGAAAAAAATGGGGCCAACAATATGAGTTCCAACTATCCCTGCCCAAACATTTACACCAAATCTTTCCTAGAAGCCGCCATGTTGAAACCGGTGCTAATTTTCTATAGCCCAGTACCTGCAACAAAAGACCATTCACACTTTTAGCACTTCACACTTCGAATATTGACAATAATTCAAATAAAGTATTGTATTATTCCTGTTAAATAAATAATCCATTTTTGGTAAATCTTGCCTCATCCGTTAACAATATAATATAGTAGTTAAATAGGTGATTCTCAACATTTTCATGAAGAAACCAATTGCAATATTCCAGGTGCCTTTCACCGTCATGTTCGTACAAACGTTGATGCAACCTATACTTGAAAGATTTAAATCTGTTTTTCAAAAATTTCCTAGCAGAGTCCTTATAGGAAATTGTGCTATCGTATTGTACTAAAGCTTATACATTAATTTCAGTTTCCTCATTAATAATAGTAACCAATGCTTCTTGATCTTCTTGAACACCAGGCTCAGTTCTTAATTTTTCTTCAAGCCACTGGAAATACTCATGACAGTTGTTGCCTCCCTGTATTTCGCTCTAAATACAATCGTTCAGCGGCATAAGAATTTTTAAACACTTTCCATAAATTAGTAGCATGTCAAGTTATTCGATTGTTTTCAATTTCCAAACCCTTTTAAAATGTTAGAATTAAAAACACTACTTCGAACGTCGGAGTAATATGGTTATCAGCCTTCGTGACAGCTCTCGTTTCTTTTTTTGTTTAATTTCAAAATCCATCTTTAACAGTCTACTTGTTCGTACTTTGGTTCAAATGATTATTGCAATGGAATGATTATACTGATTATTTCACTTATGCTTAAATAGCGTGTTATGATTGGTTGAAATTTTTGTGTTGATAAATGAAAACATCATGTTTTCGATTTTGTAGTTCGGCTCTTGATTGGCTACTGGATATGTATATGATGTGTTTTCGATTTTGTAGTTCGATTCCTGATTGGTTATTATCAAAACACAAACTTACTACTAGCAAGCTGATATAATGACACAACACCAAACTTTGACCAAAACTAAATAAGCACTCACTATTAATTCATATCAACTTCACAATTTTCGACAAATTTTGCACTCGTTGATTAATCAAAACACTAAATCAAAATGTTATTAAAACATAACCTCGAGCAAGAAGCAGTAGACTAGACATGCAATGACGAAACTACGAATGACGCGCTCTGTCATTGGTAACTGAAATAGAGGGATGTTTGAAATATCAAGTAAATGTTTTGTTAGTTGCATAATTTCAGAACTAAATGCGGGATTATTGTTCCTAGTTAAATTGAATAGTAAATAAATAAAAATGGTTTCGATTTTATTCATGAAATAATCTTAACAAATACAACTCGTGTTATCGGCGATTATCGTTAATTACTTCTCGGTTTCGAATCAAATTATGTTGCGCAAGCGCTCGTGTGGTTGCCAAGCAACATAATTTGACTCAAATTCAAAGGAATTGCTATTTCGATAATCTCCGATACACTTGTGGTATTACCTACGAATGGTACAAACATTGTCATGGCACTGACCAAGTACGTTGTATATTCCTATTTAAGATTAAGGACCTACAGCATATTTATCATTCCACATTATCTTCAATTTTATATTGCCTTTGGCGATAAACTGTTATTTGAAAAATAATAATTCAAGTAATTAGAAAGGTATGAATATGCAGAATAGTACAGACAAGAAAAAGTTGAAAATAAAATATTACAGTAGGAGCAAATGTTATCAAGTGACTTATGGTTCCATGGCCAACTTTGCAATTTTTTGTTTTCATTTTGCTTTCACAGCCTACTCAGCGAATTTCAACAATAATTTTTTTCTAATCTAGTTTCTAGTTAGATACCAACTTGTGTTTTGTCATTAGAAAAGGAATTGAATGCTGAATAATGTGAAAAGAAAAAAAATAGGTTTGCTCTTTGATATAAGAAAGTTGATGTTACTTCCGGTCAAACCGTAAGTTAACTTCGTCATTTCAATATACACAAATTCTAGCTCTTATGTCATTATAATGATGCTCCAAATTTCCCATTCATACCTCATACTGGAACTGAGATATTCCGTAGGTTATACTTCTGTAGCCACCCGGTATATATGAAATTGTATTTTATTCTTGATATCTTGTACTGACCCTCTCTTTTGTTCTAGAGTTTCGAGACATTATGCGAAAGGAGCTTTACAATACATTGTTCCCATCTTACTTCAAAAACTCACCAAACAGGAAGAACTTGATGATGAAGATGATTGGAATCCTAGTAAAGCAGCAGGAGTATGTTTAATGCTTCTTGCTACATGTTGCGAAGATGAGATTGTTCCCCATGTTCTTCCCTTCATCAAAGATAATATCAAGTCTGATAACTGGAGATTTCGAGATGCTTCATTGATGGCTTTTGGCTCCATTCTGGGGGGATTGGAAAGTACTACTTTGAAGCCGTTAGTTGAACAAGCCATGCCAACTTTGATTGAACTTATGTACGACAACAGCGTTATCGTTAGAGATACAGCTGCATGGACCTTTGGTAGAATATGCGAAATAATTCCAGAAGCAGCCATAAATGAAACATATTTGAAACCTTTGCTTGAAAGCCTGATAACAGGTCTTAAGGCGGAACCCCGCGTAGCAGCAAATGTATGTTGGGCTTTTTCGGGTTTAGTTGAAGCAGCATATGATAATGCTGATGTAAATGAGGAAAGTAGTACACCAGATACGTATATTCTCTCTCAGTACTTTGAATTCATTATTCAAAGACTTCTCGAAACAACAGATCGTCCAGATGGGGCTCAAGCCAATCTTCGACCAGCTGCCTACGAAGCTTTGATGGAGATGGTGAAAAATTCTCCCAAAGACTGTTATGTAACGGTACAAAAAACAACAATGGTTATTCTAGAGCGACTTCAACAAGTGCTGCAAATGGAAACGCATATAAGTAGTCACAATGACAGGTCTCAATTTAATGACCTTCAGTCACTTTTATGTGGAACGTTGCAGTCAGTCCTGAGAAAAGTAACTCCTGAGGATGCGCCACAAATATCTGATGCAATCATGACAGCCATGTTGACAATGTTCAATTCTAACTCATGTAAGAATGGAGGTGAGTTTATATTATAGCCTCCTAAAATATATAATAATAACAATATGCGGTCTCAGCCTATATCCACAGGCATAACGCGGAGCTACGAGTGTTGTACTACCATCTATGACACTCGTACGGTATAGACGAGACAGCGGTGTTGCCTTATGTTCCGGGCGATATTCTCCTCGACCACCAAAGTAGAACGATTTTCGTCATTGAGTTCTCCGCTCCAGGCGAAAAAAATATCGTTCGAAAAGAGGAGGAAAAACGGATTAAATATCAAATCAATTTATTCATCACAGAAATATACATGTGTATTTATTTTGATCTACACCAAAGACAAACGCATACTTATTGGACTAATAAAAAAAATAGAGTATAAATATTAAATACAATTAAATTTTGAATCACATTAGATCTTCTCTTTAAACTCTGCAGGCTGTACCCAAACCATTCTGTTAAAATGGAGGTTCTGATCATAGGAGTCCTTGGTGGAATGATGGACACACTGCTCTCAAATTTGAAGACAATACCGGCTTGCCGTAATATGGCAGAAATCTTAGTTGCACGAATGCAGAAGGCCGTCATCCTTGGTTCACTTCGTATGCTCAGAGCACATGATTCTCAGCCCCAATAGTCACTTACCCTAAGGACGTGTCATTGGCGTAAACGATACCAGTGCGCCTTCCGGATGTATCGGAGCACTGAAGACAGGGCCTGACTGGTACATTCTTAATGAAGATAATAATACTCCCCCCTAAACACTCAAAGAATAAGGCATAGCCTGTTCGGGTAGAGGACTGCTGTTATTATTTATTATTACAGCACTGAGTTTACAATCTAATCCACCTAAATGAGACATTACTTTATTTCTTTTTTTATTAACTGTTAAACTGATATTGACTTCCTAAGGGAATTTTTGTTATTTTATTGTAGCTTTCAGTATAAAAAATTTCAAATAATATAAATATTTCTGTACTGCTTATGAAATAATTTACTTTCATAGGTCTAATTTGGAAACTTTGGTTCCTTCAGTAATTTGATGGATGTCTTAAGTTCACCAAAACTCTTTAGGAAGAATTTGTGAAACATACGTCAAGTGGATTAATAGTGTTTTGGTGCAGTGAAAAAGATATTCCTAAGAATACTCTTATAGTACTTTGGATTTACTATCTACTACGCCTATAGGGGGATTTTTTTATGTATCAATCAACTGTATTCACCAAATTTGCCCTTGATTAATACCAAATCATTTAGTAATTTTTATTCATTTTACTGGAGAACGTCTGTGACCTTGGCTGAAACTTCTACAACATTTACAGCCGTATGCATAGTCAATTCCAGCGACTCGCCAGTTTCGCCGCTCGCTACACAAGAACAATAATGCACAGTCGAGCTCCAAAAAAGTGGTACATCGCAAGCGTTTTGCCAAAATGTGACTTATCGCGTAGTTGTCACTTTTTTGGAGCTCGACTGTGCATTATAATCCTTGTGTAGCGAACGGCGAAACTCTGGCGAGTCGCTTGCGATTGACTATGCATACGGCTGTTGTATCCGAAATTTCTATTAATCTAAATAATTTTCTGCAGAAATAGAGTATTTGAGTAACTAGAACTTGTAATTTAAAAAGTGTCCACTGTTTTTCAAGATTATCTCCAGTGATAGAGGTTTTCTGAGTGTTGGCAAGGTTGGCATAGTAGGCAATGTGAGAAAAATCTTTCTTATGATTATGATGACACCATTCGTCCAAGTTTCATCTGAAATGAGATAAAAACCTTTAGAATTTATTTCGCGATGTTTTTCTCAGTGTATTTCGTGGGTGTGGCTAGCTTCACTTCCGTGCCTCACCCCGAATATAAAATTGTTTTATCTTAGATGATCTTAGGTACACTTGGTTGAGTAGAGAGTAGCATACACTTCATCAATTTAATGATAGATAACTTTATTGAGAGAATTGGAAATTACAAATAATTATGTATTAAATCCACAACTAAATTAATCAAATGCCATGTGTTAATACAAGTTAGAAAAAATGACTACTAGTCAAGTCTTTGTCAACTTGAAAAATATTGAAACAACTACAATTCATTAACAAAGTTTATTAAGCAAAGGCGAGACAAGCAACAACATATTGGAAAGAACGTTGATACAAATTAAAAATTAGTTTTGTTCTAAAACTATCTATTTGAATTCTGAAACAGTCTAAGATTCAATCTTAAAAATATGAACAGAAACATTGAGAACTTTAGTATAAACAAATATGGTGGATAGTGTTAATATATTCAATTCTCTCAATTTTCCTCTACGATATTACTAACATTTGAGGCCTAGTATTATGCAAATGATGATGACTCCTTATTGTGGATTTATAAACTCAGCTAAACTAATAATTAAATTAACAATTAAGAATTAAGAAAGATAAATAGAAGAAAATACATCGAAGTATTTATATTCCTCCATCTGTCAATTAAGAATTGGCAGGGTCATTAGATGGTCATTTTTCATCTATTCGACTAAGAATTACAATTAAGCGCTTAAACGCACGATCACATGATATTTATGTCATTTAAATTTTTTTAAATAGACTGTCTTGTGCAGTGTTTCCAAATTTTATGAATATTAAAATGATGGTAATGCAAATTCCCTGTGACTAATCTTGAAAACGAGTCTTGGGTTTATAGGATACTTGTATTCTGTTAGTTCTGCTCTTCTCGTCAAAACATGTCAAACCCGAACGTAAGTCTTAAATTTTTAGATGAAGTTTATGAACACCTTCTCAATTATATCTTTCACTTCAATTTTCTCGGGTACTTTATTTTTCATTATCATTTTGTTCAATTTTACAATACTTACCTATATGTACTTTATACCTGTAATTTTTCTACAAATTGATGTAATGCGTTTTCATTGAATTTTGAATGAACTTTATTATTATTAATTGCTAATTCTTGATTGCTAATTAAAAATGTTTATCTTGGAAATCCACCATAAGATGGTTTATGCAGGATATATCATTCGGAATATTTTAATGATTCCATCCCTAGAAACATTTCATTCCTATTGAACGATAAAAATATATCTCAAAAATTACTATGGAATATTTGGCAAGATTTTTCAAACTTCAGCATTGACTATAATTTGCAGAAGAATGAGTTATTGAAATACATATTTATATACAGGGTGTTTCTTAAGTACGTGTAGAAAATTTAGGAGCGTATTGCTGACATCAAAATAAGAAGAAAAGTCTCTATAAACATATGTCCACAAGTTAATCGTTTTTGAGATACAGAGTGTCAAAGTTGAATTCTTATTTTTATTTTTTGTGAATAATTTCAAAATAATTTTGATATTTGGGTAACGTTTGGTATCTGGGAATATTTATTATTTAGTTTGTGTAAAAAATATATACTTGGTTGAGGTTACTGCGAGCAACTGTTTTCGAGTTATTGAGATTTGAAATAATCGATGCAAGTGATTTTGAATGACAATATTTTTTAATTCAAATTAAATTCAGTTAGAAATTATTATTTTCACAATTAACACAAAATTTGATTTTGTCATTGAAAAATCATCGCAGATACCAAACTTTACTTGAATATCACAAATATTTTGGCATTTATTCACAAAAAACAAATATAATAATTAAACTTTGACACTTTGTATCTTAGAAACGAATAACTTGCGGACATGTGTTTATGGGAACTTTTTTTCTTATTTCGTCGTCAGCAACATGCTCCTAAAGTTTCTACACGCACTTAAGAAACACCCTGTATAGCACAAATTAATTTGTAGGGGTACAAGAAGACGCATTGATGGCTGTTTCTACTCTAGTAGAAGTCCTAGGAGAAGGTTTCATCAAATATATGGACGCCTTCAAACCATTCCTCTACCTTGGATTGAAGAACCACCAGGAGTATCAAGTATGCGGTACTGCTGTGGGTTTAACTGGTGATATTTTCAGAGCTCTCAAACATAAAGTTTTACCATATTGCGATGAAATCATGACACTGCTTCTAGAGAATCTTGGTGACCAATCTGTTCATCGCAGCGTTAAACCCCAAATATTATCTGTTTTTGGAGATATGGTTCTCAGCATTGGACCAGAATTCAAAAAATATCTGGATGTTGTTTTGTCAACTCTAGCTCAGGCGTCTCAAGCTCAAGTGGATCGAAATGATTTTGATATGATTGATTACCTCAATGAGTTGAGAGAAGGAGTTCTGGATGCTTACACGGGAATAATACAAGGACTCAAAGGCGACGGTCCTATGCCTAATCCTGACGTCATGATTCTTGAACCACACATTCCATTTATAGTGCAGTTCATCATTGTGGTTGCACAAGATACTGAACATTCTGATGGCACTGTTGCTGTAGCTGCGGGCATTGTTGGAGATTTATGTACTGCCTTTGGCGCCCCGATGGTTCAGCTACTCGATCTGGATTCTATAAATGAAATGCTTGCACAAGGAAGACGAAGCAGAGTGAATAGGACGAAAACACTGGCAACGTGGGCTACCAAGGAGTTGAGAAAACTCAAAGCTGCTAGTACTACTGCTGCTGCTGCTGCTAGCTGGTAGGTGGACTTTTCATTAACTGCTGATATTTTTGTTTATTCTGGTGGTTTTAATTAATATTCATTTATTGATTTTAATTGATGTAGCCGATACGTGAAAATCCATGTTTATATGAATAATGACAATTGTTTTGCTGTAGGACAGCTTCTTCAAGTGGAGAAGATAATCTAAATTACATCTTTGCAGTGTTCCCTTAAATACTCATCGTAAATTGATTAGGGTTCAGCAGCGGGATTCTTATCTCTCGACTCGACAGCTGTCGTGTAGAATAAACAAAATTTGCGATTCTCATGTTCCATATCGAGAAGTGAGTATCGACTACAAATTTCATTCTTATTCGACATCTTAAAAGGTGTCGAGAAGTCAATTTTGTGAGATTATGAGCAAAAGTTTTTGATTTGCAAAAATATCGGCATTTCAACCAAAAGAACATTATATCTTATGCTAATTGAATGTAGGAACAATCATCGAGATTTTGTCACAGGTTTAGTTTAGTTTAGTTTAGTTTAGTTTATTGGTGCTGTTTATACATAGTATTTACACAAGTCAAAAAATACAAGATATGGTAAAGTAAATATCTGAGAATATACGAACATAACATATATATATATATATACAGGGTGTCAATTTGAAAACTTCCCACCCTTAATATCTTCCTTCCAGTAAACAATATGAGTAATCGAAAAAACAGGTCAATTTTATTGTCAAGGGGGACACTTTCACGGACTATTTGTAGCCCTCGTGGTTCAACCCCCTAGGAGGGGTAGATGTTACCCTTAGAATTTTAAATGGGAAGGGGGGTCAAGTGGCACATCATTTTGATGGGCGTTCAATTCTTGTTCCAATGGTACCCTGACTTATTATTTTGTGATGAGCATTTTCCGAAAAATTGCGTTCTAAACCAACAGAAGTAATTATTAGAACGCCTATACTGAGATGCATTATTGTATTGACTCCCTTTAATAAAAATGGTTAGAAGAGTAGGTGGCACCGCTCCAACCCTTGAATGACATGAATAAATTTATTACGCATGGGATTTTTTATTTGGTGGTTATTTTCCTTCTACACAATAAAATTTAATTTGCGAGAAAGACATTTCCAACATAAAATCTACTTACGCTTATCTTATTAGCTGTTCGAAATGTTGTCTATTTTGCTCTAAACAGTAATACAGTCTGTTTTCGAACTCCCCTCTAACATTACGGAAAACTTCACTAGGAATTGACCGGCATGCTGCTGTAATTCGTCTTTTAAGTTCGTCAATATCAGAAGGTTGTGTTTTATAAACAACGGATTTAAGATGCCCCCAAAGAAATAAATCTAAGGGTGTTAAATCCGGTGATCTCGGAGGCCATTCAACTGCTCCCCTTCTGCCAATCCATCTACCCGGAAATCTCTCGTTTAACCACTGTCGGACGGGAAGAAAATAATGAGGTGGAGCACCGTCCTGCTGGAAATGTAACAGATCCTCCTGCAAAAGTTCATTACCTTCTGCATCAATTTGAGTTTCTAGCTCGTGAGTTATAAGAGGATCGATAGTCTCTTCAAGCATATCAAGGTACAGATTGCCAGTCAAGTTTTCTTCCAGAAATAATGGACCAAGAATGGCATTTCCAAGAATACCAGCCCAAACATTAACTTTTTGTGGGTGTTGTGTATGCCCTTCCCGAAAAATATGTGGGTTTTCGTCACTCCAATAGCGACAATTTTGTCTATTAACATTGCCATTCAGAAAAAATGAACACTCATCGCTGAAACAGATGTTTAACAGTAGATTAGGGATGGTATTGACTCGATGAGACATGATCACAAAACTCTATTCTTCTATCATAATCATCCTCGTGGAGCTCTTGAAGAATCTGCATTTTATATGGATGAAATTTATGCATTTTCAATGCTTTTCTTATAGTCTCGCGTGACATTCCCGTCTGTTCTGATACTGATCGTAAGGAGCTCGTGGGCTCTGCAGCAAATGTTCCCAAAACTTCAATTTGAGCTGCTTCATTTAGTACTCTGGGGTTATTTCTTTTTTTATTTGTCACTGAACCAGTTTCGTAAAACTTATTCACCAAATCAAGCACATACCGGTGACTTACATTACAATTTGGATGTCTTTCGTTAAAAAGACATGCCGCCCTTCGTGCGCACTTTCCAACTTCGCCATAAATTACAATCATTTCAATTCTGTCTTGAAGAATGTAAACCATTTTTACACTTTTATACACTTATTAAAGTAATTCCTAAACAGCCCAACAGGTACAACGGTATTCACAATACTACCACATAGTTCAAATTTGCTAACCAATTTTTTGCCGGAAAACAGAAACTTTTTACAGCAGAAGTAGCAGACAATTTCTGCGATGACACTTAAAAATTCAGCATTTAATAAACACAACTTTACTACCATCTACGTTTTACTATTAGACTACTTTTTTATGTAAAGTGTTTGGAGCTAATGGCTAATGTTACCCCTAATAAAGGGTTGGAACGGTACCACCTAATATTCTAACCAGTTCTGGCCAAACCATGCATCTCAGTATAGGCGTTCTAATAATTACTTCTGTTAGTTTAGAACGCAATTTTTCGGAAAATGCTCATCAAAAAATAATAAGTCAGGGTACCATTGGAACAAGAATTGAACGCCCATCAAAATGATGTGCCACTTGACCCCCCTTCCCATTTAAAATTCTAAGGGTAACATCTACCCCTCCTAGGGGGTTGAACCACGAGGGCTACAAATAGTCATTGAAAGTGTCCCCCTTGACAATAAAATTGACCTGTTTTTTCGATTACTCATATTGTTTACTGGAAGGAATCATTGAACATTTCACTTTCAACTATTTTCAATTACTTTCAGGGAGCACTGATGATTACTATTATAGTCGAAAGCGCTCTGCTATAATTTTTATAAATATATTTCTGCTCGAAATTCAAAATTTCTTCCTCCAATTATTACCCATATTGATAGGACCGTGTGCCAAAAATGCAATATTATTCCTTAGGTCCTGAATCTGTTTGGAAGCGTCAACTTTTGGCTTGAATTGAATGGGCAACATCTATGAAAGAAGTATGTTGATTTTCGATGTTTTGAAATGCATTATAGCGGCTTTTACAAAAGGTTGATTCCATCAATTTCTTCGATAACGGTCGGTTCTATCCACATTATTCTGTGGGCCCCGTTGCTAGAAGTCATGATGGGCCCTCCCTTAGAACCAAAGATTTAACAAAATTGTTAACCTTTTATGTATATTGTTTTAGTTGTTTAAATTTCGAACTTTATCACAATTAGTTTTCAAATATTAAAACTAGTTTTAAGTCAGTGTTTAGATTATCAACGAAAATTTATTTTGAATAATGGCAAATAAATAATTTGAATAACTTTCTATATAAATATCTCTGCTTAATTTTAATAACTACACAGGTAAAATAATAACTGCCATAGTTAATTGATTACATTATATGACTACCAATGGATAGTGCAGAATAGTAATGACTAATGCATATTATGCATTTATAATAATATTATACCTGTCCTGATATGTTCAGAACACATCCTGTTTCCTATAATATACTAAGCACTATACTAAAGAAGAATTTTAGGTAAAAATTCAAGTAAACAAATGTATGTTTATTAATCAACAATTTTGATGAAGGAAAATCAAATTAGTATTTCAGTGTTCTGCACTGTCAACAAAGTGTCAAGTGGTGTTTTTGGCAATTTTTTTCTTTCCTTCTCGGCCCCCCCGACCTACGGACCCCGTTGCCGTAGCAACGGTAGCACCGGCCATGTGGGGGCACTGATTCTATCTATTGTCTCTGAAGACAGCCTAGTGACTTTGTCAATAAAGTTCAGCAATATTTGTAATATTTTTTTTTCAGTCGAGTAGTAGAAAACAGCATGAGCTAAAATAAATAGTTTTCTGTCGGGATTATAGCGCTGGTAATAATTTTCCAGGATTTTCCTGATTATGGATTCTGCCATTTTCTTTTTTCAGTATCTCAATCAGAATGAGTTGTGGAAAAAACACATTACCGAAATCATTTTTCCGGACGTCCAGGGCCGGTTACACTCCAGCAATTATCCTCAAATTTCCTGGCATGGACTTTGCCATTATCATATTTCAGCACGGCAATCGGAATAGGTTGAGGAAAAAACACATGGTCGAAATGATTTTTTCGGGCTTCCATTTCAGCTCATGTTTTATTTTCCACTATCAATTAAAATATATAAATACAGCTCAATCAACAGATTACTGAAAATATGAAACATAAACTAAATCTAAATATGAACACAAAGTTGTGGTCAAGTGCCTTCCTGCTTATAATAGAGATAACATAAGCCTCACTGCTCACAAGGGATTTAGATGAAATTGGGGACACATTTAAATCATCATACTCATGGCAAATGCTCGCATACGGATGTTTACAGTAGGCTGTGTAGTGCCCGCTATAGGTAGTCCCACTATGATGAAACAATGCATACAGACCATAACGACAAGAAGCTACATTGTCTGCTGCATAATTACTCATCTCCAATCCCTCTAAAGGAAAATCAATGGTGACATTCAGTTTTTCTCGAAATATATCTCTTATCTATTAAGCTCTGTACTTTTAGGTTCAATAAAAACAATTTCTATTGGATAGCTAGAGAGTTCTTAGAAAATCAAATTGAGATGAGGGGAGCAGCTTTATCAAATTTAACGAAAATTGAGGTTTCAACAAGGAGTGGTTGTAGATGTCGGGGTACATCAAACATCTGTGTCAAAAGTAATCAAAGAAGTTTCACAAAAAATTGTGTGTGAATGGAATACTAAAATTTTCGGGAATTTTTTAATTGAAAAAGATTTCTAGCACTTCCTTCTCTTCTTGCACATGATATCGACTTCTAGTCACCATCTAAAGTTTCTTCCTTTCTGAATTAATCCAAACATTGTCCCGTTCTTTGAGGAATTGATAAGGAAAGGTCCCAGAACGGATCAAAGGAGATTAAACAGTGATCACAATAACTCTATTTTAATGTAGATTTTAACAGACCAACGAAGGTATCTACAATTTTGGAACTGTCCGTACTTAAATATCTGGACCATGACTCTTCAGCCTTCTCCCTGTCACTCAAATTGTCATCTCTCTCTGTCATAATGGGTTTTGGCTTCTCCGTTACTCTATTCACGTCTTCATTAAACCCCCTAAAAGGCATCTCTAGAACTCCTGAGCATCTTCCTGGGCATAACCGATGAAACGAAGAGCCAATCTTTGGATTTGATTTTTCAAGGAGAGAGTATTCACAACTCGATCTGACGAATCTGCTGACCAAAGTTCCTTGATCACCTTGGCAAATGCTGTGATTAAAGCTTCCTTTATAGATATGCTAGTGTTTAAATCCCTTGTGTAGGCGTCTTTATTCCAATACTCCAATAACCATCTTGTGTTCGATAGACATTGAATAACACAGTTCATGAAGCAAGTGTTACAAATATTTTTCAACCCTTTAAAACCGAGAGTTTTGAAAGTACTATGTACTTCGGGCCTGATGGTGTTTGAGCTGCCTTTATCGTCTGTTTGAGTTTCGCTGTTGAGGTGAAATTGAGCAGATTTTTGAGGTTGAAAGAAAATGTCATCCAAATGTTGGGAAGAGGCAATAGTACCGAGTACAGAAGCAGCGTTTCCTCTCTGAATGGCAATGTTGATTCGTTCTAAAAAAAAAGTTGTAGCTCTAGGATCGCCTGTTACCTTGATGAGTTTCTGGCCGACATTCAATATGAGCTCAGAAGCGTAGCGACCAAAGGCGCACAACGTTTCAATGGCTATCGGATAAAAAATGTACTGGTCTTTCAGGAGGAGTACTTTCAGAATTTCATATTTCATGATATCAGCAGAATCGGCAGCTCCCCCCACTTTGCAGGATGTTGACTAAAGATGAGATTGAGCGACAGTATCCACACAAGTAAAGTCCTATAAGTGGTTTTCCTTTGCTCCATGAAACGAGAGATATTCCGTCATGACGTTTTCCGTCATCCCGACAAATAGGGAATATGCAAGTGATTTAAATTTACTTCATGTTTTTACCTCCGATACTCTATTGTCTTAATATTACACCTAAACTATAAGTTTATCATTTATTTTGTATTTAACTCCATAAAACTTTAATCAAAAAGTGTACAATAAGCTCGCGGAATTCAAATTTGCAAAACGCATCACCATTGGTCGAAACGAAGAATGACGTCACATGGCACGTTATGAAATTTATCTCTGTTGATATTCATACTGTGCTAGTCGTCTTTCATAGAAAATTTGTTTATATTTGTATATTTGTAGTGTTTTCCATTACATAGTGCGATTTTGGTCTAGCGACAATTGTAAATTATCAAGAGCAACGACTGAAAGTGGTTTTGTCAAAGCACAATCCGACAATTCCTGAGGCAGGTATAATCAGAGTTATCTCCCGCTTGATATACAAAACATTTATGCATACAAAACTTACTTCTGATCAATTCACATCATGTTAACTATCGAAATACAATATACTCGCATTGAAATGTTCTTCACAACAATGTAAATGTGATATTGGAGATACTTCGCCTCTTCTCATAACCTTTCACCATTGTTTACGTATTTTCGCATCTCTTGGAACAGAAAAAAATACTTTATTTGGTGTACTTATAATTGTGTTTTGGCATTCCGGTACTAGACAATACCTATAAAATGTTTTTTTAGCATTTTCCATTATCGTAATAGCGATTAAAACTGCAAATCCCTAACCTCAATTAATTAATAACTGTCAATAGTGTCAATGGCCATAACTATAGAAAGGCTTGTTCATTGAAGACTGCTCTGGTTGATCTAGATCACTTTCACATATGTTCATCTCTCTCTAACACTTGTACTGCATTTGTCTTACTCTTTTATAAAATATCAACTACAAGCAAGTAGAGCAATCAGAGTACGTCTCAACGAACGATACTGAAGAAGAACAACACTGATCGCGCCATGTGACGTCATCCACAGCGCGCGAAAATGGAGGCGTTCAAATAGGTCAAATTCAATCGGTATTTTATATATTATTTCAAAAATTAATTCCAAGACTTTCAACAGTATTCATATTTTTTACTATGTTGTAACGAAGTAATAAATTGATTAAACGAATAAAAAAAAAAATGCATATTCCCTATTCTCGAAGGTTCCAAAATAGAAGGAATCTCAGATGTTACTAATGCCCGTTTGATCAGATCATTAACGGCTGCGTGTCGGGAGAAACGACTAGAACTACATTTGCAGCTCAACCCATGATAACCTTTTTCATCAACAGCAACTCCACATTTACACATATGTTCAGCGCAAATTGCACTGCCTGGAAAGAAATATATATTGCAAATATTGCTGAAGTAACTAGGCTCAATATCAATATTTATCGTATTTCTATGATTTCAAAATATTAAAAATATTAGTGTTAGTCGAAATCAGATTCATTTATGTTTTGTAAACTTTCAAAATTATTGTCCTGACATCTGATCATAACTCATTCCAGATCGTGCATATAGAGGTTTGTCCTAAAAAATGCTGCCATTATAAAAAGACATAAAATGACCTAATAATAATATTCTTCAAATGAACTTGTACAACTCGATAAGTATATTCGTGGATTGTCTCCAACACCTTTAAATAAAAAACAAAGAAAGTTTCTTGATTTTTACCATTTCGTTTTCAGATTCTGCTTGGGACCATAAAATATAAAAAGATGTCATCAGAGAGATGTCAACGGCACCATCAGTGATTTTATTTCTTATCCATCAAAATTCCAAAAACATCAACTACTGATTCGAATTCCTCATGGCCAGTTCTGCTACCAATGGTGTCGCACACCAAGAAACCAGTTGTTAGCATCCATTGTTATGAGTCCACAAATTATTGGTGCTGGTTGCCTGTGCTGTGTACAAACTACAAACTTTTTGTGACGATTATAGCAAATGAACGCTTGTATATAGTGTCTGTTCTATTACGCACCAACCCGAGACTGAAAAATGAAGTGATGCTACTTTCAATTGCGCTTGGTGCGTCAGTTCAATTTTTAAGTAATGTAAAATGATTGAAATAAAGAATTTTTTCTACAAACTCTGGGATAAAACATAAGCATTCAGTGATTTTAGTGGATATATAATTGCTCAAATTAGCAAAGTGAATCAAAAGTTATGTGCTTATATATTATTTTAAAACTAATGGATCGTGAATCCTGGCTTCTTATAAAACATATCTTGGCTACACAAAATACTTTTTTTTCAAGATTTTCCAAACTTCACCTCATTTATTAGATACAAAATTATCGGTTTTGTTGAAAGAATCATGTTTTCTTCATAAAGAATGAATTAATGAGAATTCGTAACAATGTCCACAAAGCTTATTTCTGAAATAATACATAAAATAACAAAAAAAATAGTAATCAATAACCAGTGGTCATTATTAGACTTCATAATTCCTGTACTAGTATTATATTTGAATTGTACCCACATCCCTGCAACCTTACCTGTTCCTTGCATTCATAGAAAATAAAATTATTTTATTTTTCTTTGAGTACTTCATGTTAACAAAACATTTATATAGTCTGACCTTGACCCATCTGATAACTGAATGAAACAAATGTTCTATAAAGTTTCATAAATAGACGAATACTCCTAAAATGGCTTGCCTATCAAAATGTGGTCATAGCTATGTTTAATTAAAATAATAGTAATGGTAAAGTTTGTTGGGCTTTTTCTAGAAACAAAAATAAAAGTGGTGTTATTTTGTGGTGGTCTCTAATACTTTTCGAGTTAAGACCTTCTGAATCTTGAAAATCGACCATTTTCGCCACCTTCTCTTTGTTAACACTTTTTTCATACCCTAATAAACTATTTCACAAATACAAGTATCAAAACCAAACCATTTACAAATAAAATTAACCCTCTTATATTAGTATACTTAACCTCAGTTTCCATAGGCGTTCATTCTGGAAGTAAATAATTGTGAAATATGAGTGATTAGGGTATGAAAAAAGTGTTTGAAAATGGTCCATTTTCAAGATTCAAAAGGTCACAACTCGAAAAGTATTAGAGACCACCACGAAAATTTTTCAGATTCGTCAGGAGATAAAACTGCGTAACACCACTTTTCTTTTTGTTTCGAGAAAAAGCCTGATAAACTTTCTTTTACCATTATTATTATTTCAGTTAAACATACCAGCACATTTTGATAGGCAAGCCATTTTATACGTATTCGTCTATTTATGAAACTTCATAGAAAATTTGTTTCATCCAGTTAACAGATGGGTGAAGGTCGACCTCTCTCCGGCTCTTGTACAAATATATCCATTTTAAAAAATATATCCATTGAAAAGTGAAAAATTGGGAAAACCTCACGGGCTCTTTCATCTCTGAAAACATCAGATTCTGATTTACTCTAAAATTCCCAGATCTCAATTTTCGAGTCATCTGCAAATGGCAAACATCCACCAAATATTTACCTTGAAAAATGGTATTATAATAATAATAAATATACTTTATTGTCATTAAGATAAAATCTTGTGGACAAACCTTGTAAATACAGTATAATATAGATTAGAAAAATGTAAATAATAGAAAAAATATATATACAGGGTGAGTCAGAATAAGACCGATAAACTCCGACTACAGATTCCTTGCCTCATTTTGAGATGGAAAGTTTCTATCAAGGTATGTCCTAAAATGCATCCCCTCTGAGATACAGGGTGTCAAAAGTGCGAAAAAAATTTAGATTTATTTATTTTTCTCTAAAACTCCTGGAGAAAAAATTTCAAACTTGGTGCACTAATCAAGGTTTATCAACGTGATAATTTGAAGTAATAATTTTCAATTTAGGTAAACCAGTGGCGTAGTTACGATGGTATGTGGTCATATTTTCCTTCATATTTTCTTTGGACAACTGAATTGACAAATGAGCATTCGACATCAGTTAGGCTCATCCATACTCAACCTAAAAGTCGTAACATTCCATTTGTCTAAAAGTGAAGGTTTCTGAGATATTTGCGAAAAACTGAAGATATGTCCTGAGAAGAGACATAACATCCTGTTTGCTATAATCGCATGATGCAACTTTATTATAACTTATAGGAATAATTGTCAACCTCTTGAACGTTTTTTAATGTTGGGAGTATTCATAACATAGTACAGGTAAGGCAGAATGAGACCGACAAACTCGGTTTTTTTTATTCGTCATAATATTTGAACGAATCGATTTGTAAATTCACCGATATGTGACCATACATTGTTGCATAATGATTATTCTGAAAGATCCACTGACAAACCCAGCCTCAAAATATAATACTCCTGTTAAAGGAGAGTTAAAGCCTAAAATAATATTTGCGAAAAACTGTAAATAAGTACCTACTTTTAATTTGTTAAATTTTATGTTGGAGTATCATTATCAAAGTAATTTCATACTGAATTATCTAGGAAGATATTTTCCAATCATCATGTTTTTGGTGAAGAAAAACAATTATTGTGTATTTATATCTACTCAAATGATAGAAACGGTTTATAGGGTACACAACATAAAAACAAAAAAGGCTCAAAGTAAATGTTCAAATGGACCACCATTTTGTTTGATACACAATTGGCATCTTCGTATCATTGACTGTCGCACGCTTTGGAATATTCCTGGTGTATCCTGTTTTAACGTACATGCTGCTAAAATTCTTGCCGTTAAATCTTCAACAGATTCTACAGGTGTCGAATACACCAGGGATTTGAGGTATCCCCACAAAAAAAAGTCTAGTGACGTTAAATCCGGAGAACGTGCAGGCCAGTGTATGAGACCAAGTCTACCTATCCACTGATCATGGAATGTTTCATCAAGAAATTGACGAACGATTCGTTGAAAATGGGCCGGTGCTCCGTCATATTGAAACCACATTCTTTGACGAACCAATAGCGGTACTTCTTCGAGTAGCTCAGGTAAAACATATTCAAGAAAAGCTCGGTAGTTCTGTCCATTCAAATGTGGAGGTAGAAGATATGGTCCAACGATGTGATTTTCGATAATTCCTCTCCAAATATTTACTGAAAACTTCTGTTGGTAACCTTTTCGGAACACTCCATGAGGATTTTGTTCATCCCATAAATGGCTATTCCTACTATTGAAATACCCTTCTCTTGTGAAACTTGCCTCATCCGTGAATAAAACATATCTGTGAAAGTCGTTTGCTTCTTCGTACATCCTCAAAAACCATTCACAAAACAATCTACAAGGGCCATAATCACCAGCATCTAGGGCCATTACCTTCTGCAGGCGAAATGGGTACAATAGTTGTTCACGTGCTACCCGACTTACTGTTGATTGTGACACTTGTAAACTATACGAAATGCCCCGAGTGCTCGTAGAAGGATCTGCTGCTAATTGTGCATTTTATTTTTTGTTTATTGCACATAGGAAATTACGTTGATACTCAGGACATATCTTCAGTTTTTCTCAATTATCTCAGAAACCTTCACTTTCAGGCACATAGAATGTTATGACTTTTAGGTTGAGTATCGATGAGCCTAACTTATGTCAAACGCTCATTTATCAATTCAGTTGTCCAAAGAAAATTCGTTCAAATAATATGACGAATGAAAAAACGGAGTTTGTCGGTCTCATTCTGACTTACCTGTACTATGTTATGAATACTCCCAACATTGAAAAATGTTCAGGAGGTCGACAATTATTCCTATAAGTTATAATAAAGTTGCATCATGCGATTATAGCACACAGGATGTTATGTCTCTTCTCAGGACATATCTTCAGTTTTTCGCAAATATCTCAGAAACCTTCACTTTTAGACAAATGGAATGTTATGACTTTTAGATTGAGTATGGATGAGCCTAACTGATGTCAAACGCTCATTTGTCAATTCAGTTGTCCAAAGAAAATATGAAGGAAAATATGACCACATACCATCGTAACTACGCCACTGGTTTACGAAAATTGAAAATTATAACTTCATATTATCACATTGATAAACCTTGATTAGTGCACCAAGTTTAAAATTTTTTTCTCCAGGAGTTTTAGAGAAAAATAAATAAATCTAAATTTTTTTCGCACTTTTGACACCCTGTATCTCAGAGGGGATGCATTTTAGGACATACCTTGATAGAAACTTTTCATCTCAAAATGAGGCAAGGAATCTGTAGTCGGAGTTTGTCGGTCTTATTCTGACTCACCCTGTATATATATATATATATATATATATATATATATATATATATAAACAACTACAATACTTATACAGTATTATGAGCGACTTCGCTCAGAGTCATAAAACACAGATAAAGTGGACTGTTTCGACTAAAATATATACATGCACACACACACAGTCATATTTACACAAATATACATATAAAACATACATATGTGCACCTATACATATACACACAAACACACCTACTTACTAGTAACGTTACAGTTGAAAACTTACATAGATGTAGATATACGCCTTGTCATTCAAATTTATTATTATAGTACTCCTGCGAACTATAATAGGGCCTATCTGCCAAAAACGTTTTAATAATTTTTCTAAAGTTTATAATGCTACTATTCGCCCCCCTTATGCCTGAGGGTAGGTGATTGAACATCTTGACCCCATTATAATAAATCGAATCTTTGATCAAATTTGTTGAGGGAATTGGCAATTTCAACACGTTTTAACGGGTGTTGTAATGGCTGCGTGAAACCTTGAACAATGACACGTTCTTGTAAATGAGACAAACTGATTCCAAAATGAATAACGCAACTACCGTTAATATTTTTTCTCCAACAAATGTGTTTCTACATGAATCCCGAGGTTTAAGATTACACATATACCTTATGGCCCTTTTCTGCAGTACTAGGACTGATTGAAGTGCAGATGAATTACAAACTCCCCAAAAAGGTATTCCATAGCGTAAATGAGACTCTATTAGGGCGTAGTACACAGTTTTGGCTGTTTTAGATCCCAAATTCAATGAAGTTACCCTCACTGCATAACACCCGGACGAGATTTTACTTTTAAGGTGCTTGATATGCCCGTCAAATTTGAGCTTATCAATATTGATACCTAGAAACTTAGTTATAGACTTGTTCTCAATCAGTCCATTGTCACTGAGTGGAAGGTCTTCAAGAGTACATCTGAATGAAATGACATTTGGTTTTGTTGTATTGAAGGATAATAAATTTGCATCACACCATTCCTTAATTTTTTTCATATCAGTAGATATTAAGTTGGGTAAGGTGTTAGAGTTATTGCTGTTCCATAGTATCGTGGTGTCATCCGCAAATAGTGTGAATTTCCCAGATATGTTTAAGGAGGTCAGGTCATTAATGTATAATACAGAATGGGACCAAGGACCGAACCTTGAGGTACGCCTGACTTTATTTCCTTCTTTCCAGATAGTTCTGTTGTTCTCACCATTTGATTCCTATCTGATACATATGATTCGAACCATTTATACGTGGTTCCTCTGCAACCATACTGGTGGAGTTTTCTCAATAAGATTTTATGAGCTACACAGTCGAATGCCTTCGACAAATCGCAAAATACCGCAGCAGCTACATTACCGCAATTCAACTTTGAATACAAATATAGAAATGAAATAATGGCATCATGCGTAATTTTACTGTTTTGGAAACCAGACTGATTTTCACTTAATATATTGTGGCGTTTTAGGAAGTCGGTTAAACGTATTGTCAGGGGTAATATAATAAGTGGTATGATTATTACCGATAATTTTTTGGAATATTAATGAATTGCAATCCATATAAATACAACGAGTCCGCAATGCGCAAGCGCGTCATTAGTGATTTTTGTAACAGGCCCGGTTTTAGTAATATATTATGGTACTTGTGAAGATTAACAAACGTTAATTCTGAATATCGGAGAATAAGGTTGGAAACCTCATCGCACTTTTACCTGTTATTTGTATTTAGCCGATTTGAATACATATTTTCAAATATTTATGATCCCGAATATTCAGCAAAGGCCATCAGAAAGTAGAGTACGGTTATTATTATTATTTTCCGCTCTGAAGCGACTGATTCTTGGTATCACATTCACTTTTCAGCTGTAGTTAACCAACAAAAACAAAAATAATATTGAAGCTATTTTGAGCAAAACATTTAGGTACATAAAAAAATCGTTATCTACTAAAATTGATTTGTTTCAGGTATTTTTCCTTTACACAACACTAAACAGTTCCTTGTTTATTTTTAGGAAGAAACGGCTTTATTAGAAATTGTTTATAAAGAAACAAGATCAATGCAAATTCACGAAAGATGAAAGAATAACCAACGACAACAAACACTACACAAAACGACAAGAGAAAATCTGAAATTCTAAAAACCGTCTCTGTCTCTGACAAGAGTGACAGATCTTAGTGACAAGTCTTCCTGTTGATGAAAAAGCACTGTTGCACGGTCATTATAATTACAGTAGCATTACATTATTGTTTTAAATACATTTCTTTCGCGTCTAAAATTCGGAGTAATCTGTGTCTAAAAGGTTCTTTTCGGTTTTAAAAAGTCCTAAATGCGCTGTCAAATTTCTCTCTTTCAGATGGCATGTGTTTTATTGCCTCATAACAAAAAACTCGGAACACCAAATTATTTTCAAACTTCGCAAAGATCTACCCAAACTACACTGATGACGCGCATGCGCACATCGTAAACGGGTCGCATACGCGGCATGCTTTTTGCCGTGGAAATTGGCAGGATTAGCATTCTAGAGTAAGTATATAATATATATTTCTATGATTGATATTCCAAAAAATTATAGGCTAATAATCATACCACGAATTATATTTAGGACGACAATATATTGATTTGAAAATTGTTGAATTGCCTGGTAATTGATTCTTTATTTCTGGCCGTATTCAACGGAATACTCTTTTCCACTGCTTCATCTATGATACCAATAGCCATTTGTCCCCAACGACCAACGATCGCTCATATTGATTAAGAAATATAACTAGTCAAAACACAGAGATTTGACGTTTATAATTTAAATCATTATTTTCACTTCACAGCTAGTAAAACAAAAACTAAGCAGGTTTATCACCGTGAAAATACAGCGACAAGCTATATTTTCACTGTAATACCGATTCTATTGGCTGAATTTCAAAATTTGAAATAGACTGATTGGTTGTTAAGCAAGGAAATATATTGTCAGCAAAATACCGCAGCAGCTACATTACCGCAATTCAACTTTGAATACATATACAGAAATGAAAAAATGGCATCATGCGTATTTTTACTGTTTTGGAAGCCAGACTGATTTTCACTTAATATATTGTGGCGTTTTAGGAAGTCGGTTAAACGTATTTTCACCAGTTTTTCAATGAGTTTGGCCATAGTTGGAATGAGGGAGATTGGGCGAAGGTTCGAGGGATCATCTAAATCTCCACCTTTGTGAATTGGGATGACAACTGAAGTTTTCAGGAAATCAGGGAAAATTCCTCTGTGAAATGAGTTATTGATGATAGATACAAATGTGTTAAGTGCATTGATTGGATGATTTTAATGGAGATTCCATCATAGACAGTTGCGTTTTTATTTTTTATTTTCCTCACTATTTCAACTAATTCATCAATATTTGTATCATATAGAATTAGGTTCTCCTCGATATTGATACCTAGTAGATTCATCAAGGTATCATATGGAACAGTAATTTTCTCTCTGTTTTTGAGCAATAGAGCAATAGTAATCATTGATTTTATCAGGACAGAGTGCTGTATCGACATATTTTTTTTTAGATTTGGATTTACCCGTGATATCACTAATAATAGACCAAGTTTCTTTCATTTTATTGCATGATTTATCGATTTCATTGACATAGTGGCTTTCTTTTGCTCTCTTAATGGTAGATCATATTCTGCGGTAGGTATTGAAGTAGTCATGAAAGCTTTGATTATCAGTAAACTTCCTTATTGTATGCAATGAGCATAAGTTCCTTGAAGAAATCTTCAAACCTGATGTTTTTTTTTTGTTTAATTTCAATTTTTTGTGTGGGAAATGATTTATCGAATATATTCAATAGCGCATTGTGAAATGTGAGAAAGGGATCATTTTGGAACAAAACATCCTCCCAATTAAAGTTAAGGCGGTTCTGATAAAACCTGTTATAGTTTGCCTTACTGTAAAGTCTGCCTAATTTACATTTCCTTTTTGTATTCAATGAGTCAAGGAGCACAGAGCAGGTTACTGCCTCATGATCAGATAATCCAGACGGTATCACTGAACATGATACGCTCCTCACATCATAGTACTACAAATATAGTCAATACAAGTATTGGAGTATTGAGAATAACGTGTATCTGAATCAACATGCATACTCAAGTTAAAAGTTATTGCCCACATTAGTTTTTGTTTGGACAGAAAAAGGAGTATACTGAAACAGTAAAAAAGCTGATGTCGCAGCAGGGATCAAACAGGAAGAAACATAAATGAAATTGAATGAAATCGTAAATATTAATAGTGATGTATGTACAAATAAATAATTCTAATATTCAGGAAGACGAATGTATCAATAATATACCGCGTGTGATGATATGAAGTAACGTTTTTTTTTTTTAATTATTAACCATTCAGGGTATATCGATATTTTAAATCATATTGTTATGATTGACTTTAGTGGACTGTTTACACTTTGTAAATTGTATTTATAATAGAAAAATTGCGATAATAATTTGTAGAATTTATTGTCTTGTCAAACTTGACAATTCTATCTATTAACATCTTTTTCCATGGTAACAGTAGTGAGGACTTCAGAACAGAACAAATCTACTGAGAGTTCTTAACAAACTGGAGACCTTCCAACATTTAACCAAATACTTAACACATATCTTACATGCATTTTATCACTATTTGCTTTCCACATTTATTTAATAATTTTCAAACACTAACAATACCTAAATTGCTATCAAAATGTTGCTTCTTGTAATCCATCCCACTATTTCTCAATTGAACACCGTTCACCTATGGCATGGTATTCTGTGTAGACATCCCAATGCGTATTTTCATACTTAATTCTACCAGGTATATCCATTTTACATTTACGTCATCATGTTTTGGTAACGTCATAATTCGAATTATTATCCCAAGATTAGGGTTATTACTTGTTATTCGTGATTCAGCTGTTTACTTTCTGCGGGACTTGTCTACATTTTTCATTCCACGACTGGAGTGTGCGCACTAAACGGAATAGGCCATAAACTTGTGATTGTTAAGACTTATGCATTCAGCTGGAGTAACTTGGAATGACTTTTGTTAGTTTCATAACCGAAGAGTCGAAATGGGTTATTCCATGCAGTATTACTCAGGCGTGTTCATTTGGGGATAGGGCTTCATCATATCTTTCTAGGTTGTGGAAAAAGAATAATAATTTGAGAGTCTAATACTCTTCGGGAAGTGTACTTGGCAACAATGCACACGGATTTGACATTTTGATTTGAAGTTGGAGAAGAACAAGATTAATTAGCTAGAGATCACTTTTGAAATAATTGGGGCGAAGGAGTTGCTAAGAATTTTGATTCCATTTGAATCCATAAAGGGATTATATTTTGCAACTGCCAAAAGGTTCTAGTTTGAAATGTTTGAAACATATTTGGTCATTGAACTGTACCTGTAGACCAATTGTGAAGTCGATTTTAATAATGTTCAGGTATTTATTTATATAGTTTTGTTGGAGTACGTACCCATAACAGTCATATCACTACTATCATTTTGATTTTAATAATTATACTTCTTCAAACTTTAATTTTTAACTCTATTCGTGTAATATGGGAATCAGTATAAATAATCTATAGGGTGAGCTTGTATTCATATAGCTGGCGCCCGATTCTTACATCTCATCACAAATTATTTCTTATGATCCACTCCCGTCTCCACTTGAGTTAGCCGCTTGGCACCCTCATAACAGCATCCAGCTAATCAAAACTCGCGGCAATGATAGGTAAAAATAACTGGATAAAATAAATTTAGGAAGATTAATGTGGTATGTGGAAACAATAAAGAAAATGCATCTGTAAAAGGTGTCCCTAAATTTGTAACTTTGCATGTGAGTAGGCAGTGGCGCACCCAAGGTTCCCTCCCCCCTCCCGAACTACAGCAGACCAATCACTATTCTCTCACACTTTGGATAACCCAATTGAAGATAAATGTTCTGCTATGGAATCTTCTCTTCTATGTACATATTTTTGGAATGTACTGTACGTTTTCCTGTCCTAACTCATTAATACACCTAAAAGACAAGTGCTGCAACATCAAGTGAATTTATTACTGCCAGAATCTCGCAGAGACTGGATGAAACAGATATGTCCAACCAGATGAATTCAAAGGCATGATTATGCCGCAATTGTTGAAACCTGTGCATTTAGAACTGTAGGAAATATATTTATGGAAAAATAAGGGATCCAGTTCAGGTGCGTTCCTTTTGCTGAGTGCTCTGGCCCAATTACATTTCATCATTTCGTTGTTCTCCGTAGAGAAACTTCTTGGATACAGTCTTCCTTTATCTAAAATCCTCCATATTAACTCTTGAGAACTCGGATATCTTGCGTTTACGATGGATATGCCAAAGAATAATATTTTCGAAGAAGCAAAATAGATCGCCGATATGTTTGACATTGAAATCAAATCCCAAGGTTGGTCTCGAAGCAAACAAATCGAGCTAACGTACCCGCTGAAAGTGCTATGGATTATTATCGAAGATCAGTTTTCGTACCATGGGTTTCATTTTTATCTGACTCAGAAGATCGACTCACCCAACATAAGTCACTTCTGGATGACAAAATAAGGACTTTTTGGACCTTGCTGAGTTTTATAGTTTGATATCCAGAAACATCAGAAGGAATCTGGAGGCAGAACTGTGTCTGTGGTACCAGAAATTCAATAAAACCAGTCTACTTTTATATATAGAACTAATCTGGCAACGTTGTAAATACTCAGAACTGCATAAAAAAGAGTAGTTGCTTTCTTCGGCTAAGCGACCGCTGACTGACCATTGTGTATTTCGACGTAAATAAAATAACAGATATTTCGGCATATGCAGTTTTGTTTATTGAATGTTCATATTAAAATTCTGCAAATATCAAAAACTTAACAGTTGCGACGAGGTTTTTTATACGAATCTACGTACAATCAAACTAGTATTCAACAAAGTAGTGAAATTTACTTTTTTTAACATAAAAAGTGTTAAAATGTCGGAGTTAATGGGACTGTTGGACTGTTGGGAACCTTGAACATTTTCGATCCGAAAATGTCTGATTTTGCCAACAAAATATCCGACGAGGAAAAGAAAAAAGAAATTCTTCTGAACACATTATCGGAAAATTGTTATATCCTAGTGCGAAATTTGTGCGTTTCAGCTTTGCCGGAAAGTAAAAAGTATGATGAGTTAGTCAAAGTATCAACTGATCATTTTTTACCGGTAAAATCACACTTCGCGGAACGTTTAAAATTGTATACGGCGAAACGGGAATTAAATTAAAGTGTTTCCGAGTGGGAAGCTAGAGTAAAATGTCCAGCATCAAACTGCAGGTTCAATGACGAACTAAGTGTGTTGATGAGAGACATATTTTTTATTGGCATCAACGATGAGAGATGGATGAGCTTCCAGTTTTACAGTTACTATTCAAACGGTGGTAAAAACGGCCCTAACCAAAGAATAAGCTTTGAAAGAACACGGCGCAAGAAGTAGCTTTGGTATTGGAAAGTTAAACATCAAGACAGAGTCAGATAGTAGCACTGGTAAGGTGGATGGCAAAATTCAAGGGGTAAGCTACAGAAACCCTCCGCAATCACGATCAGGTAAGTGTTCTGTTTGTGGACGTAACAATCACTCATCAACGAACGAGTGTGCATTTAAAAATTGCACTTGCCATCGATGTGGCGTGAAAGGCCATATCTAGCACCCTTGTGTAAAAAAGTTTCTCAACATTTTTTGAGAACGGATTCCAAAAGTAATAATGAAATTTTAGATAATTCGATATTTTGCCTACACGATGCAAATGATAATTATAATTTGAGTTTAGATGGTTCAGGAAAATAGATTTGTCCGACGCCTATCAACAGGTGGTTTTTTCAAAATAATCTCAGAAATTAGTTACTATTACTACCCACAGGGGACTTTTTTCGTACACAAGCGTACCAAATATTTTTCAAAATAATGTTCATGATAGCAGGCGTTGACTGTTTATAAGACGATATTTTGGTAACAGGTCAAAACGATGAACATAGGGACCGCCTGGAAAAAGTTTTCCATAGATTGAATGAATGTGGATTAAAAGTAAAAAACAAAAGTGTTCATTTTTCAGGAATCAGTTAAATACCTGATGGGACACGTTATAGATAAACACGGTCTACATACTTCAGAAGAGAGAGTGGGAGGCAATTAATAATGTTCAAACCCCAGTCGATAACCGAGTTAAAGTCGTTTCTCGGTATGGTCAATTTTTACTGTAAATTTTTACCAAATTGTCCGAATTTTTACCAAATTGTTCTAAAGTTTTGCATCCTTGGTACACTTTGCTGAAAAAGGATTCCGAATGGATATGGTCTTCAGAATGTACAGAAAGTTTTGAAAATGCAAAACAGTTATTACTGTCCACCGCAGTTCTGGCTCATTTTGACCCAAAACAAAAAATTAAATTAGTGGTGGATGCGTCCCAGAGTTCGCATTGGAAGTGTCATTGAATCATTTACTTATTTGAAAATAATTGAAGACCAACTTGGTGCATTGAATCTATGTACGAGGATGTATTGATATCTAGTTAGCCCAGACCAGTTCCCTGCATAAACTAAATACTGCGTTACCATAGCAACGAACGATAACTTATTAGAAGTGTCAGTGTGAAGTTTGACGTCAAAAAAGTAAACCAGAGTTACGCAAAAAATTAAAAGTAAAAATATGTCCACCGAAATTGTGAAAATCGAAAAATTGGAGTATCGAGCCATCATCAAGTACCTGTATTTAAAAGGGTTAAGAGGTAAGCAGATTTACGAAGATATGCTTAATACCCTTGGTGATCAATGTCCTTCGTATGCGACCGTGAAAAATTGGACTGCAAGCTTCAAAAGAGGAAAATTTTCCATTGAAGATGATGACCGATCGGGAAGGTCAGTTTCTGTGTCAGTCCCCGAAAATATCAATGCAGTTCATGACATGATTTTAACAGACCGTCGAATTGGGCTAAAACGGATATCTGAAGCACTGAATATTTCATACGAACGCGTTCATCATATAGTTCACGTCAATTTGGACATGAGGAAAATTGCTGTAAAATGGATCCCCAAATGTTTGAATGTTGACCAAAAGCGTGCAAGGGTAGTAGCATCGCGTTCGATCTGTGTTCGATTTGAAAACGATGTAGACTTCTTAAACCGAATTGTTACTATGGATGAGACTTGGGTACATTTCTACGATCCAGAAACAAAGCAACAATCGATGGAATGGCGACTCTCCGGTTCTCCAAGACCTAAGAAGTTTCGTTTCCAAAAATCTGCTGGAAAAGTTCTTGCTTCAGTTTTTTTGGGATTGCCATTGAGTAATCACGATTGATTTTTTGGATAAGGGTAGAACAATAACTGGAGATTACTATTCGACATTACTGACCACTCTACGGGAAAAAATTAAAGAGAAAATACGCGGAAAGCTATCCAAAGTTGCTTTGTTTTTGCAGGACAACGCCCCTGTACACAAATCTCATGTTGCCATGCAAAAAATTCGTGATTTAGGGTTTGAATTACTAGAACACCCCCCTTATTCACCAGATTTGGCACCGTCCGACTATCATCTCTTTCCTCAACTGAAAAAAAGTTTGAAAGGTCGTAAATTTTCTTCCAACGAGGAGGTAATAGAAGCTGTGGAGGTCTGGTTTGCAGAGCAAGAAGAAATATATTTTTTTTAAGGTCTAGAGACGTTGCAGGTTCGCTGTAACAAATGTATCCAATTAAGAGGAGAATATGTTGAGTAATAAAATATTTTGACATTGAAATTTCGTTTGGTTCTATAGTAGGCTAAGAATTTTTCAATATATCCTCGTAATCAAGATATATTCAAATGTTTTCATACTACTCAAAATATTCACGACTCTGCCAGTATCGAACAGTTCACCAGAAAAGTCATTCTCGACATTGCGTCGACTGATATTGTTTATATTCCCTATATATTAATGATTTGGAATACTCAACAGTCAACACGAGGAACATTCATTAAAATGGACGCAGATGACTCGTCAATTATAATCTCTCACAGTTTTGAAAGAAAATAGACTGGTGCCTATAATTTTTTTGAAAAAGAAAATAAGTAACAGGCAAGGACCTGGTGGAGAATGTTGTTGAGGTTCCAACTTTAAGGAAAAAAATTATTTAAACACGAAAACACTCAAAATGGTGAAATGGGGATGCAGTTTACGGGTTGAAAGCGGTTTTTTGCTATTTGCGGCGAAACGTGTAGATGTAGATAATGAAAATCTCAAAATCTTTTGTGTTAAACACATTTCGACATAACCTCAAATTAACAGTCAAAATGGCGAAAAACCGATTTTTCAGTATTTAATTTTTTCTCGCGTTTAAATGAACGTTTTTCGAAAAAAATACCCCTATCTTCCACGAACAATTGTTCTTGTGTTTTTTTTTGTATTTCAAAAGTCTATAAGTGATCATTTTGATTGTTGAGATGTCTACTTTCAAATGGTCTATGTACCTTGGTGGTTTATTGATCGTTAAACCGCTTAAAATCGTGAAAAACCGACAATTCTCTCTGAATCATGATGTTTTCAATATTTTCAATAGTTGTGGAAAATAATAAAAATTATGTTATTATTAAATTAATTTTGAAGTGTAATTATGTATTCCAATATCTTTTTATGAATAATTCAATGTTTCAATTCAACTTTTATAAAAATAATGAAGAAAGTCGAAAATCATTGAAAATATTGAGAAAACCATGATTCACAGAGATATTTTCTTCTATTTTAAGCGGTTTAACGATCAATGAACCAGCTAGATACATAGACCATTTATGATGATCATTTATAGACCTTCGAAATTGGACCTTTACATTTATGAAAAATAATTTGCAAACCTCTTTTAAATCGATAGATTCTAGTCTGAAACGTCCATTTAACAAAGAGTTCCACTATATTTTTTTAATTTTGAAAGAATCTCATTTGAAAGTGTGCCGCTGACGTCACGTTCATCGGAAACAACCCCCACCATAATCCATGTTCCGAAACATTCAATAACGTTTTCCTCAAAAATAAAGATTCTAGCTGGGTATCAGCCATTGAGAAATAATTGAAACTTCGTCACTTGATCAACTCATAGAAAAAAATCCTCATATTAGCTACTTTTTATTGTATTTATTTTGTATCTTTCAAATTTCCTGAACGGACCATCCTTTCGATGAAGAACGAGCATTGACAACACCCCAAATCATTATGACAGTTCTCATGCAACAAAAGTGATATGAGGTTAATGTTTGTTTTTTTTACATTCGACTTTTAACTGATACATTCATTAATAATGTAGCGAGGTGTTATTATGGCCGATCTGGTGTGAAATTATTTGTGTATTAAAATAAATATGGAAAGGCTTCGTGAAGGGAAGTTCGGATAATTTACCGAGGGTAGATTTATGAGATGATTGACTCTCAACAAATATGAATTTAGTTTTTGCTAAGACTGAAATTTAAAATCGTTCCTTGAACGCTGCTTGAATACAGTAATATTCAGTTGAAAATGTTCTTCACAAAAACATAATTATATTTCCGCTTTTTACACAAGGTTTATTCATTGCTTCGAACCACATTTTACAATGCGCTTCATAGGTATTTAGGAGCATAAAAAATTGTTTATTAGAATATTCACTGGTGTTCAGACAACCAGGTACGAAGCACCTTTTTGACATGTTCACAGTTATTGCAGGGATACAGATACAGGAAATAGGAAAAAATTTAGAGCACAAACAACAAAAACATTCCAAAACTTTGAAAACCGCATTAACCTCAAAGAAGAAATCAAGTAGGGCCTGTTCGTTTGTAGCATACATATTTGATGGAACTGCTCTACTTGTATCAAATATTAAAGTAGGCAAACGAGTTAAACAGAGACAAACGATTCTTATTGATGCTCTGTGAAACAGACGAACGAACCCTGGTATCAAATGACAACTGACATTCGACACATTATATTCAAATGAGAATTTAATATTCCACGGTGCACAACTTTTACAACGTTGCCAAGTCTAGTTTTGATGAACGTGACGTCATGAAACCGCTTTTCTTCTGATTATAGATAAACTAGCGGTCAGAAAAAAAAGAATAAAAATTCCCTAGTGATATTAGCGTATACACCTTCTAATTACATTGTTCTCTCATATGTCGTAGAAAGGTCCATTGGTCGTGGAAGATAATGGTATTTTTTTCGCAAAATATACATAACTCAAAAACTGGTTGTCTTCTGAATTGCGAAAAAATTATGCTAATTCGGCACCAAAAAATACATATTCCTACAAATTTTCATGTGAATTAAATCATTTATTCGAGAGAAAAAAATTAAATATTGAAAAATCGGTTTTTCGCAATGTTGACGGATAAGTTGAGGTTATGTAGAAAAGTGTCGAATAAAAAATTTTTCTATTACCTACTTATTATCTACAACTTTTCCATTAAACATTTTAAGACATTCTAAGAGGTCATGTTTCGCGACAAATCGCAAACAACCGTTTTCAACCGCTAAACTGTATCACCATTTTGAGTGTTTTCGTGATTAAATTTTTTTTGCTCAAAGTAGGAACGTCAACAATATTCTCCACCTGGTCCTTGCCTGTTACTTTTTTCTTATTTTAAGCATTTAGAATTCGATTTGGCACCTGCCTAAAAATGTAACCAAGTTTTTGAAAATATTAATAAATGAGTTTCTGCGAACAATTCGTTTTTAAATGCGAAAAAAAAAACAGATTAAATGTGTTTCCATCATTTGCAACGAAAGTGTGATATCATTGGTTTCAGAGCCTATGATAATTTTCACAATGCACAGTGTAACAGTGCAAAAAGTAATTTTTTTTGCCAAAATTAATTGAGCCATAACTATCTCCTGCTTTTATAAAAACAGCTCAAAAATTATTCGTTTTTTTTTATATTATTAATTTATTTTCGACATATACAAGCGCAAAATTTATATTGTTATTAGTTCATAGGTGTACGATATTTTAGCACATATCCTCAAAAAGACGGAAAGGCTATAATGAAATGGTAAGCTTTTTGTTGCTTCAATGAAACTATCGAATTGTAATTACATTACTAGCGTTAGTAAAACATAATTTGCTAATTAATTGCCAGTGGCGTAGAATAATAACTGAACGAAATAATACAATTTGTTTATTCGATTTTTAGTGGAGAAACTGACAAAATAAATGTCATAAACTCAAGCAAAATAAAAATTAATTTAAATTACAAAAATTGTCAAACTCATTAATTTTCCAAATCTGAGAATTAATTTGCCTCATTATTCAAAAGAGAGCCCTTGAATGAAGCTATTCCTTCCGGAAAAAAACAAGTCCCTTCTTTTTGAAGTATCACTGAAATTTCAGCCCCAAGTCGATTCGGCAAACTTTGGGATCATCTTTATAGAGAACGAATCGATATCATATCAAATTATATGATGAACTTGCCCAGCCGTTTTGTAGGTTAGAAAATCTCTATCGTAGTTAGAAATGAAATAATCTACAAAAGATATAACTCAAAATTGATATTTTTTTTTATTTTTGATGTTTTTTTTGCCAGCAATGAGCAATGAAACAAGACAAAATTGAGTGTAAAGGAAGCTATAGAGTGTCAAAATATCGAGCGTTCTCAGATCGGTTTGGAACCGATATACTTACTTTCAAAATAGATCTAACTCTGTGGAGAATATAAATATTTCTCTAACACAATCAAAGTTTATGCATATTTTTCAAATCTCTACATTATAAGAACAAATTTGCCTCTGTCTGTAAGTCATTAACTCAATTTCGCAAAGAAAAATATTTCTGGAATGTACTTACCTTTTCTCTCTTGAATTCATGTTAAACTCAATTCACGTAAAAATAAAACAAGTGGAATTCGCTTTCAAACTTTTTTAAAATATTGAACAAAATGTACTTCTCAAACCTCGAAAACACATCAAACAAATCATTGTTTATGTGTCAAACAATATTTTGTTTTCTGTTTCTTACAATTCCAGGCCTGCCAGATTGTTTACTTCAAGTTAAGAATAAATTTTTCTCTACGACTATTGTATTCTACGTTCATCACATATTGATTTTTAATTGAAGAATAAAGATGATTTCAAGACACCGTGGATCCTAACTCATTATTCAACGGCACTCGGCCAATCACAGGTTCAGAATTTTCAGAATCCACGGGAACTGAGAGGTTTAACAAACACATCCGCGAATGTCAGATTGACTATTTTCTTAGTTTTTACCATTGTTTATATAAAAGTAAGATAGTCAATGCCTGGGTCATTGGTGTTGGACGCAAACGCGAGTGTCATCTAGCGTGATTAGTTACAAACATTAATTTTTGAGGTCATTTTAATGCAGGTTTCTTCAAAAAACTCTGATTTTAATGCTGTGCCATTGTTTCAATCAAGTTACGATATGACTTGGAGGCCAGATCACTGAAGTTACGACATGATTTGGATGCAAGCTCACTATCGCCATCTACATGTCGCATCCATTTTGATCCTATTATAATCCCATAAGGTTGACTATCTTCTATATAAACAATGTTTTTACCATAGAAATATATATTACATACTTACTCTAGAATGCTAATCCCGCCAATTTCCACGGCAAAAAGCATGCCGCGTATGCGACCCGTTTACGATGTGCGCATGCGCGTCATCAGTGTAGTTTGGGTAGATCGTTGCCAAGTTTAAAAATAATTTTGTGTTCCAATTCAGAGTTTTTTGTTATGATGCAATAAAACACATTTCATTTGGAAGAGAGAAATTTGACAGCGCATATAGGACTTTTTAAAACCGAAAAGAACCTATCAGAGTTAGATTACTTCGAATTTTAGGCGCGAAAGAAACTTATTTAAAACAATAATGTACCCTACGCTACCGTAATTATAATAATGACCGTGCAATAGTGCTTTTTCATCAACAGGAAGACTTGTCACTAAGATCTGTCACTCTTGTCAGAGACAGAGACGGTTTTTATAATTTCAGATTTTCTCTTGTCGTTTTGTGTGGTGTTTGTTGTCGTTGGTTATTCTGTCATCTTTCGTGAATTTGCATTAATCTTGTTTCTTTAAAGACAATTTCTAATGAAGCCGTTTTTTCCTAAAAACAAACAATGAACTGTTTAGTGTTGTGTAAAGGAAAAATACCTGAAATAAATCATTTTTGGTAGATAACGAAATTTTTTATGTACCTGCATGCTTTGCTCAAAATAGCTTAAATATTATTTTAGGTTGACAAAAAAGACGTGATTTTTGGTAATTGTTTTTAAGAAGAGACCCCAGCAGAACATTTGAGTGAGAAAATTGTAATTTGTGGCAGACATTTTCCTCATGAAGATTCATGAGAAAACGACAATAGAATAATTTGAAACTTAGTGCAGTACCAATACTGTGTCTGCATAAGCATGCATGGCGAGTGATACAACTTTCTACCACACCGCTTATATTATGAGTTCTAGAAAAAAATACTAAACACAGAATCGCCTCAGAAAATTTATGTCAATATGGAAGGGCCTTTCTTTGATGGTAAGGAAAATGCTTCTGGCCTCACTTTTTCATGTATCCCCATTGTGGAAATTGCACTAAGGTAATACAATCAGAATTACTCGTAGAAATGATTTAAATTAAATGCAGTTGTGTATTTTGACTTGATTCGTTCTAGAAAAAAAACCTCGAGTTTCCAAGCATCCAATTTTATAAATCCAATTTGAGTTGAAATTATTCATGATATTAGCTGAAATAAATTTTAATAGTTTTTTGTACTTTCAATTTATTTTCCAATCCAGTGCTTCCTTGAAATTTGCACCGACGATTTGGGGTGGTTCCGCAGGTTTTTGTTGGTTAACTACAGCTGAAAAGTGAATGTGATACCAAAAATCAGTCGCTTCAGAGCGGTAAATAATAATAATAACCGTACTCTACTTTCTGATGGCCTTTGCTGAATATTCGGGATCATAAATATGTGAAAATATGTATTCAAATCGGCTAAATACAAATAACAGGTATAAGCACAATGAGGTTTCCAACCTTATTCTCCGAGATTCAGAATTAACGTTTGTTAATCTTCACAAGTACCATAATATTTTACTAAAACCGGGCCTGTTACAAAAATCACTAATGACGCGCTTGCGCATTGCGGGCTAGCCTGAAATTTTTACAACACTTTTGACATGGGGATTAGCATTCTAGAGTAAGTATATAATATATAATATATATTTCTATGGTTTTTACTTTGATCTGTGTGACAAGTAACTTATATAAAAACGAATAGAGCTGATTTATCAATGAAGCTCCTGATGAAATATATCTTGCAACAAAGGTATGTCAAATAATTTTTACTTGAACGTTCCACACTCTCTCAGTTCTTGGTCAGAGTTTCTCTAGTAGGTACTTCATTCACAAATTTTCGAGTGCCTGTTATAGCTCAGTTGGTTGAAGCGTGTAAATGGAGTAAATGTATAACGAAGGTAGTTATATAGGCGTGAGTTCGAATCCCACTCTTGGAAGTTTTTTAAAAAAATTTTTCAATCAAGGCATTTATTCATTCGTGAATGAACACCGATTATTCATGTATAATTGTTATTATCAAATAAATCTGAAATCCAAAATGAATGAATGAATGAAGTATCTATTATTTTCATAAATAATATTTAGATTTCATTAAAACTCTGACTATCGTATAGTCGTAGAGAAAGTATAGTCTTCTACTCGCGTATAATAGCTATTATTTTCTCGGATAATTCCGAAACGAGCCGAAGGCGAGTTTCGGAATTTTTATCCTCGAGAATAATAGCCATCATATACGCTCGTTGAAGAATATACTCTTACTTGAGTCACATTGAATGATTTTTGGCCAAAAATTTGGTTCGGGAGCTCACTGTAAAAACAGAATGTGAAGCTTAAAATTTTTAAGTCTTTGCATTTGTGATCATTTGTCAAAATCACTGTGATTTATCAATGAAAAACACTCAGTTCCGTATCACTAGACCTATATATTTAAGTGGATTAAAACTGTCAAATTATTTTTGGCTTGATTTTGCTTTTTGGCAAATAGTTTCATGCACAATAAATTTAAAATAAATAAACTCGACCGCTGCGTTCTCGCAAAATCATTCTCATAATATTTTGAGAGTTGAATTGACTGAATTTATAGGTCTTGGGATTTATAGTACAGTGTCTCGCTCGCGTTTGGTGTGTTCTGAATATGATATTTTGAATTAAGCTGTTATTTTACAGTGAATGAGTTCTTGATCTATTCCTAAATCAACGACCCGCAATTGGCGCAAACAGTGAATTTGCCTTTTCCGAAGCAATAAGGATCAGTTTAGTTAGTTCAATGTAGTTAAATGTCCAGCGTGGCTTTAGCAGAGAAAGTAGTTGTTTTCTGTTAGATATTACGAAAAAATAGCTTCATTTAATTTGAACTATCTGAATGAGAATACGAATTTTCAGTTTCGGAATTTTTTTTAAGTTAAAGGGTCTTTTCACAATATCTATCAGATGTAGATGAATGTCCAGCGTGGCCTCAGTCAGGGAAACAATTGTTTCCTGTTACATATTACAAAAAATAGATTAATTTTCATCGTAGGTTGTTCCCATTTCCAGTGGAGTGAGTCATGGTTTTTTTATTGAGAATGTTTCCCCTTTCAAGTTTCAATTTAATTTCAAGTTGATAATTTGGCAACCGCGCACTTTTCCAAAACGGAAATCGGGTTTTTCTTTTCACTTATCCTAGCAACGATTTTCCCACGACATCAACTTTTTCTTAACTGATTTGAGCTAATAGCAAGGAGAAAATTTGGCCACCACGCATATCCGCACCATGAAAATTGGGTTTTTGTTTACTTGTGATCAAAGAAACTGTTGTTATGGCAACACCTTTTCCGTAACTGATCTCAGCAAAACTATAACTGGTCCAACTTGGCAACTATGCATTTCCGCAAAACGGGAATAGCATTTTTGTTTACTCGTTTCCCTAACAACGGTTACCATGGTAACCTTTTTTTCATAACTGATTTCAGCTAAACTAAAGTGGACAACTTGGCAACCACGCATTTCCGCAACATGGGAATCGGGTTTTTGTATTGTCGTTACCCTAGCAACGGTTGCCATGGCAACACTTTTTCCGTAACTGATTTCAGTTAAACTATAACTGGTCCAACTTGGCAACTATGCATTTCCGCAAAACGGGAATAGCATTTTTGTTTACTCGTTACCCTAACAACGGTTACCATGTTAACCTTTTTTCTGTAACTGATTTCAGCTAAACTAAAGTGGACAACTTGGCAACCACGCATTTCCGCACCATAGGAATCGGTTTTCTGTATTCTTGTTACCATAGCAACGGTTGCCATAGCAACGGTTGCCATAGCAACGGTTGCCATGGCAACGGTTTTTCTATAACTGATTTCAGCTAAACGAAAGTTGACCCCAATTACCTGATCTGATCTAACAATATCTTAAATATGAGTCATAAAATAGTAATTGAAAGATAATGAAATAAAGCCAGGATCCTTTAGTGAATTTTGGTTGGTAATTGGTAGACCAAACTGGATGAGTGGGAATATCATTCAATTGTGAACAACTCTTTTAACCAACATTTTTCGATATTTTACATATTAATGTCACTTTATTCTAGTGAATTTAGGATATCGGCAAAATTCATTCCCGCTTAGTCGCACGCCACTGGCAATAACCCATATACGCATACTTGGTATAATTGAATGCACCAACTTTTATGAAAATGGGGTTCTATTCTATTCTACCTACAACAAGAAAAAAATTATACTTCTAAACAGAAATGCTTTTCAACATTTTACCTGTAGAATTTCCTCTATGGTCGAATTCTTCTTTAAAGTAATGATAGATTTATGCAGCAGTTATAAGTTTTAAGTCATAAGGAAGAATATTCATCAATGATTGGTTTAACCGTTTACTCCAACCAATCATTAACGCGAATATTCTCCCTTATGACTTGATTATGACTGCTGCATAAATCCACCATAACTTATTAGACAGAAAGTTGCTTCGCCACCTCTCCACGCTAATTCAACGGCTATTATACGGTAGAGTTTTTTTTGCAATCCCTCGGGAGTATTCTCGTCCCATAACTCAACTATTTTCAGATGTTCTCCATCACTTAAAGCAGAAGAGCTTTCCTTTCTTTCAATTGGGTTTTGTTGGAGAATTCTGCGTTTCGCATTTCTTGCATCTCTGGCAGTTTTGAAAACTATGTCTTTAAATGGATCGAAACTCACATTATATTGAACATGGTACATTTCTTGCACTTTTTTTGCCACGATATTACCTACCACATTGTCTTCACCACACCTTTATATTCCGTTCCGTCTTTCTTCAGCATATTAAACCCCCAGTCTTTCGATATTACAGCCAATTCATTAATTCTGGTATCTTCATTGAAAGATTAACCTCTTGTCTTCATTTTTGCTTAAGCTTTAAATACGAGACGTTTCAGGGTTTCAGAATCAAACGCTTCGTTGATGATGTTTGTTTATACGAGGGCTGTTTGGTAACTCCGTGACTATTTGAATAAAGAAAAAAAAATTGGCAAATAAGCGTTTTATTTTTCAACATAATCTCCTTTTAGATCAATACATTTAGTCCAGCGTTTTTCCAGTTTTTTTATTCCTTCCAAATAATAGGTTTTCTCAAGGCCCTCAAAATAGGCGTTTGTTTCGGTTATAACCTCTTCATTCGACCCAAATCTCTTACCACCCAGCCATTTCTTCAGGTTTGGGAAAAGAAAATAGTCGCAAGGGGCTAAATCTGGAGAATATGCTGGATGGGGTAGTAGTTCGTAGCCCAATTTATGAATTTTTGCCATAGTGACTACACACGTGTGCACTCGTGCATTGTCTTGATGAAGCAGCACTTTTTTTTTCGCTAAATGTGGTCGTTTTTGCCTCAAATCAATATCGAATCTGTCTAAAAGCTCTGAATAATATTCGCCGTTGATCGTTCTACCCTTCTCTAAGTAATCTATATGAATGACACCGCGTGCATCCCAAAAAACTGTGGCCATAACCTTGTTGGCTGACAGACGCACCTTAGCCTTCTTTGGTGCACGTTCACCAGTTGACACCCACTGTTTTGATTGTTCCTTGGTCTCTGGGGTATTGTGATGGATCCATGTTTCGTCTACGGTTATATAACGGCGTAAAAACTCGCCCGGATTGCGATTGAACTTTGCCAAACACTCCTTTGAAGTGGTCACACGGTTGCGCTTGTGGTCGAGTGTGAGCAATCGCGGCACCCATCTCGCGGATAGCTTCTTCATGTCCAAATATTCATGTAAAATGTGATGTACTCGCTCAGTTGAGATGCCTACAGCCTCAGCTACCTCACGTACTTTTATTCTCCGATCGTCCAATATCATTCCATGGATTTTATCGACGATTTCTGGCGTGATGACCTCTTTTGGGCGACCTGAACGTACGGCGTCACTTGTGCTGGTACGACCACAACGGAACTCAGTAAACCACTTCTTAACCATTGAAATTGATGGTGCAGAGTTCCCATAGTATTTATCAAGTCTTTCCTTGGTTTCAGTTATGGTTTTTTTACGCAAAAAATAATGCTTAATCAACACACGAAATTCACTTTTTTCCTTTGTTAAAATTCACGAGGTTGTCTGCTTCTAATTGCTGTCAAACACAAACCAAATGTCGCAGCTTGCTCAAAATTTGACAGTAGTCTATTGAAAGATGGTGGTTGACAGCAGCAGTGTTGCATTTAAAGTTACTGCGCGGGAAATTTAAAAAGTCACGGACTTACCAAACAAGCCTCGTATATTACTTTGGTTACGCATCCCAACAATGCATTGAAGAAGCCTTTGCTGCGAATTTTGCATGTAAACATTTCAAATATTGACGTATTTTCAGAGAACAATTGTCGTATTTTGTTCTCTGGTATTTTCGTCAAAATATTTTTTTCTGGAATCGTTCAAGAGAAAGCCCACTTCTCGGAGCAACTTCAGGCCTCAAAATACGCTAATCTAGTATTTTAGTCCGTTGCTAAGCAACGAACTTTCCCGGACCGTTTTCGGACCTAAACGGTACGGGAATAGTATATTGTGTATCAAGTAGTAAAAGCAATACATTCCCGGACAACAATGTAAATTGTTGGCCGAGGCGGTAAGCCTGGGAATGTGCTTTTACTACGAGGTACACATACTATTTTTTCTGAAATCGCAATAAGCATTATCATAAATTGAGGATTCGAAATTACGTGCTTTCCTGAAACGTCAAAGTGACAACTATAAACCAAAGACCAATTTTGACGGCCTAGGCCGGCAAAGTACTTTCCCGTATCGTTTTAGATACGGGAAAGTATTAAACGGTCCGGGAAAGTTCGTTGCTTAGCAACGGACTAAAATACTGGATTAGCGTATTTTGAGGCCTGCAGTTGCTCCGAGAAAGTGGACATTCTTGAACGATTTCAGAAAAAGTACTTTCCCGTATCGAAAACGATACGGGAATATTTTTGCCGGCTTGTTTACATTTTAGACAGTTATTGAATTCACGCAAACAATATGTAGAATTCCTTAGTTTTTGATAATGCTGATTGCGATTTCAGAAAAAATAGTATGTGTGTGAATGAAAATCAATATTAGGTCATTCAAACGATTGAGAAATTATTGTTTTTTTATTAACTGTTGCCAAGATTCCCTGAAAAATGACACAACGGAAACCAATACGGAGAACGAAAATTTAATCGCGATTAAACAGCTCTTGAGATATAATCACTTCTAATTCTAATTGGTCTTTTTCATCATGAATGAAATAATCATTGTCATATTCATGGGATCACTCAATCTTCTTTGGGGATGTTTTGGTCATTTTCCAGTAATATTTTTGTGCTGTCTGGGTTTCCATGGATTATTTGTATGTTCTTGTTGCCAGCTGCGAGAGTAAAATGTCATTATACTTACTCGCCTTTTCTCGATAAAAGTGATATCAAATGAATATTTTGGTTGGAATGAAGCTCTACTGATTGTGCTTCTCCTCTTGCACAAAGCAATTCAATATCCAGAAATTTCACCTGTCACCGTACATGTTTGCGAAGATATTTTGTCCACATCTCATCTGGAAAACTTAGCTCGTTTTTGAATTAGAACAAAAATAATTGAAAAATTAGGAAATATTTTATTTAAAATTTTTGTCGTAGGTATTTTATTTTTTCACTACAGCTATAGGTACTAACATAAAGGTAACAGGACCACCAGATAAGTTCTAGAAATCAGAAGTGATGATAATAGTAGCCAGTGCCTCCGAAATGGTTAAAAATATCTAAAACGGAGACTGATCTGCTAGCATAAGTGAACACAGTGCTCAAAGTTATCTGTGGGAGATCATTAAATAATGAAAGTCGTTGCCTACCAAGGCTTAACCCTTTTCACTCTCAACCAACTATAGCGTAGGATATTATGGCACATATCCTGTCAGAAAACAACTACTGCCCGGACCAATACCGAGTCGGCTATTAAATTATATCAAATAGATACAAGTGCAATATGTTCTCCATTGCAGATGACAATATTGTAAGTGCTCCCTGTAAGCAACTAGTTGAATTTCGTTTCAATTTGGATAGGGACCCCACCTGCAGATTAATTTCGAGGTTTTCTATTTTCCGAATCACCACATCACCCTAGCTATTTGGTTACTCTGGTCTCGTGCTGATGAAAAGGTCTCTAGGCCTATCCACCTTGAGAGCATAACCAGAATTAGTCCCCTGGTGCGGAGTTTTTGTCATAACTGGGAAATCATTTCCTAGTGATAGTCATGATTGATATAATTTAATACTCGTCGCGGTATTTGTCAGGGGAGTAATTGTTTTTTACAAATACTTGCCATACCGGAGTAAAAAGGCAAAAGCCTTGATCTTTAGCGTTTAGCATTTTCATTAAAAAGCGCTTTAGTTGAATGATAGCAAATATCCAGTATAGACCAAGCTTTAGAGGTTTTTCTCCACAAATAAAAGACGCAAATTTTTAAAAGAAAGTTCGATAATGAAAACTCCATTTTAGGCCCCAGCAAAATCGCTTTGTGGAATTTTTTAAGCAAGCAATATTGAAAAAAATTACAACTCTTTTGGTTTTTTGGAAAAATCTCAAAAATTATTTGAGGAATCATTTTACAGTCGATGAAACTTTTGTAGAGATTTATAAAACCTTCAAACGACCGGATCGGTGAATTTTCCACTGATAAAATCCGGAAAAACCTCGGAATTTTTATAGATCTGAAGCTGGAGAAACAATATTGCCGAAACTGATAAATAATAACACGTAGTTCAACTGTGCGTAAGATGTTTTCTGACCGATGTGTAGGTTTTGCACAATCGCCTTTATACAATTTAAGGGCACATCTTGCAAGATGCACCGATTCGAGGGAAATCGTCATATTCAATTTTTGTAAACGGCAGCTGGGAGTAGAGATCAATATCTACAATTTGTATATTTTGGAAATGTGTTGAAAATGTCACTGAAAGTTGATCAAAACGCTGCAAGTACGTCCGAAGTCACTCGAAGTCCCACTGAAGTTAACTCGAGTTGAGTTCGGGCGCACTTTGAAGCATTTAAAGTAACTTCCAGTGAGACACCCAAGCAATAGAGCACAAAATGAGTGAGTTTTTAACAAAAATACTAGTAGAAAACCGACTATGCTATCACATGAAAGATAGTCCGTAACAGAATATAATGTTATGTTTTCGACTCGCAACTCTCATTTATTAATTTGATATAAACATTTAAATGATAAAAATCGTTTTTTTTTTCAATTGTTTTGCTTATTACATGAAAACTAATAGAGCAACCTGGTTGCTCCAACGAAAATAATTGTAGATAATTGAAATATGAGCAAATTAGGATGTTTTTCGAGCCGGTCGGATCATTAGTACCTAACCGAGAAAAACTGGAAAAACCTGAAAATTTTGCGATTTTTTGAAAAATTCATAACTCCGCCATTTTTCAAGAAGTACGATTGGTATTTCCCATGAAAGTATTGAATCATTTGTACTTTATGTGTGCACAAAACAGGCGTTGTCAGATTGTTAGTTTTCGCACAATTGCAATTTTTTTTTTTTTGCATTATCATGCAGCGTGCCTGGATGCTCTAGTGATAGCCCGATTTCAATTTCCCAAACAGATTATGAAAGTAGAAGTATAGTACTACAAAATGTATATTCTCATTTCGCGCTACAATGGTGCGAAATAGGTGAAAAATGCATGTAAACATTACTGAAAACGGCCAAGCCCGCGTTAGCTGCCGAGTGGTCGGAGAGTCTGGGAGATAAGGGGAATTCTTTTAATGAACGGGTAACGTGATAATACGCTTCCCCTCATCTCCCGCTCTCTCCTTCCACTCGACCGCTTCCACCAGGTCGGTCGTTTTCAGTCATGTTTGCAAGCATTTTTCACCCATTTCGCAGTATTTTTGCGCAAAATGAGAATATACGTTTTGTGGTACTACACTTCTACTTTCAAAATCTGTTTTAGGAATTGAAATCGGACTACCACTTGAGCATCCAGGCACGCCGCAAGATAGTGCACAAAAATATTCAAATTGCAGTTGTGCCAGAACTATTGATCCGTTGGAGTTTGTTTTGTGTACACATGATAGAATAGTTTCATGAGAAAATGTAAAATTTTCAGGTTTTTCCGGTTTTCCTCCGTTTCTAATGTTCCGATCGGGTCGTAAAACATTTGGACCTTTCCATGAGATATGAGAAAACACTGTAATGAGAAAGTATATAAGTACGCTAATATCACTCGGGATTTTTTTTTCTGACCTCTAGTTTCTTTATAATCAGAAGAAAAATGATTCGTGACGTCACGTTCATCAAAACTAGACTTGGCAACGTTGTTAAAGTTTTGCACGATGGAATATCAAATTTTCATTGAAATATAATATGTCATATGACAGTTGTCATTTGATACCAGGTGGGTTCGTTCGTCTGTTTCACGGTGCAAACCAATAAGAATCGTTTGTCTGTTTAACTCATTTGCTTACATTAAAAATCGGACACAATAAAGCAGTTCCATCAAATATATATGCTAAAGACGAACAGGCCCTACGTGATTTCTTATTTGAGGGTAATGCGGTTTTCAAAGTTTTTAAAGTTTTTGTTGTTTGTATTCTACATTTTTTTAAAATTCCTGTATCTGTATCCCTGCAATAAAGTGAACACGTCGAAAAAGTGCTTACTTAGTACCCGGTTGTCTTAACACCAGAGGAAATTGTAATAAACAATGTTTTTTTCTACGACAGTGCGTAAACAAAGCTTTTACGCACCAGTGTGTAAAGTAATACTTTTTCGCACAATTGCGTAAAAATCACCTGTGCGTAAAATCATCAACTGTGAGTAAAGTAATTTTTTACACACTGCTCATACATTTATGCATTTTTGAAAAATACAGTATTTTGAGTCAAATATAACTCGAAAGTCTTTATTTAACAATACGACGACAATTCATATCATTAAACATTCAAATTAATGATATAATTGCTACAATTTGGCAATATAATAACTGTCGAAGAAAAAACTTTGGATGAAACACTTTCGTAAAAGGCTTTTTTGTACTCGCGTGTTTGTTGAACTCGGCTGGGCCTCATTCAACAAACTTCACGCTCATACAAAAAAGGCCTACTTTACAAACTAAAGATGAAGCACATCGTAAAATGTGTTTCGAAGCAGTGAATAAAACCCTGTGTAAAAAGCGGAAATATATGTTATTGTGAAGAACATTTCCAAGTGAGTACTTTACGTTATGTTATATTGTATTACGATAATATACAATAGTGACAGATGTTATTCAAGCAATGATCTGTTCAACGGAAGTGGATTCCTTGATCTGAGACAGTTATACTGTCAAAAAATGATAACAAACATTTATAGAAACAAAATTAAAATTTCTACAATAGGACACTCCTACTAAACAAGAAACAGAGCCAATATAATTGTACCGAAATGCGATAAGAATGTCCGAAAGCGTAGTTTCGATTTTCTAGTTCCAAAAATCTTCATTATCACACCAAATATAACAAAAACAGCATCCAATCACTTAAACTTCAAAAAAGATTACAAAATGGTTACAAAATACACCGAGATCAATAATACATAACAGAGTAAATAACAGGATGAATTGACTTGAGGGAATGGAATGTCTGGACGAATCCCTTCGCATGTACCATGAATTAGAATAAGTATTATAATATGTGTTACTATAATTATGTACCGTCATATGTGTATACCTACAATACTGTCCTGTCTGATTAATTTAGTCATTTTGTCTCTACATCTTTTTGAAACTGCAATATTTTCTGTGGTTTTTTTCATGTTTATTCTAAACCATATTCTATTTCTGTAAATGAATTTCACTGAGTGAACATATTGTATTGTATTGTATGTATTCAAAGCAGAGTTCAAAGAAAGATTTAAAATATTAGTCATTGCAATATCTTGTAATATCAAAAAAATTTAGGTACTAGTAAAGATTCAGAAAAATATTCTTGGAAAATCAAATTCAAAGAGATGAAAGTCACAATGAAATCATAGACATTGCTTTATCTGATTTGATTTCACCCGATGAATAATGAGCACGATTTGCGATATTGCCAATGCTCATTTCTCATCAAAAGGATGGTCCGTTCAGAAAATTTGAAAACTGTAAATACGTACAAAAAAATAGGTAATAAGCGGATTTTTTCCTCTGAGTTGATCAAGTGACAAAGTTTTAATTATTTCTCAATGGCTTATATCAAGCTAGAAGCTATATTGTTAAGGAGAACGGTATTGCCTGTTTCGGAACGTGGATTATGGTGGGGGGTGTTTCCGATGAACGTGACGTCAGCGGCACACTTTCAAATGCGATTTTTTTCAAAATTAAAAAAAAATTAGTGGAACTCTTTGTTAAATGGACGTTTCAGACCAGAAACTATCGATTTAAACAAGTTTTGCAATTTATTTTTCGTAAATGTAAAGGTCCATCTCTATTAGTTTTGATTTTACAAGCAAAACAATCAAAAAACACGTTTTTCGTTATTCATGTGTATGTATTCAAATGTTTATAACAAATTAATAAATGACAGATGCGAGAAAAAAAACAACAGAATATAACTACTGTCTTCCATGCGATGGCACAGTCGGTTTTCTACTAGTATTTTTGTTAAGAAAAAATGCTCTGTTGAGTGGCCTATAACATTTTCAACACATTTCCCACTTCTTAGGTGAAAATCCAAAATATACAAATTTTAGATATTGATCTCTACTTCCAAATGCCGTTTACAGAATTTGAATAAGATGATTTTCCCTATCGGCGCATTCAGAAAGACTTGCCCTTAAATTGTTTATAACGCGATTGTGCAAATACACATCGGACAGAAACCATCTTGCGCACAGTTCAACCACATATTATTATCTATCAGTTTTCGCATATTGTTTGTCCAGCTTCAGATTTATAAAAATTATGAATTTTTGAAAAATGGTCTCTCTTTTGAGGTTTTCCCGGATTTTGTCATGGAAATTTGCACCGATCTGGTCGTATAAAAAACTATTTGTAGGTTTTATATTCTCTACAAAGGTTCTATGAATTGTAAAACAATTTCTCCACGATCATCACAGAATTTGCCAATTCTGAAATCAAATTTGATTAGAGAATGCTGGAATTCTCTCTCTTGTGATTGAAGAAATATTCTGCAACACCTCTGCTCCCATGCAATTTAAATGTATTTTTCTGAAATCCTTCAGGAATACCCACTTTCTCGGAGCAACTTTAGGCCTCAAAATACGCTAATCTAGTATTTTAGTCCGTTGCTAAGCAACGAACTTTCCCGGACCGTTTTCGGACCTAAACGGTACGGGAAAAATATTCCCGTATCGAAAACGATACGGGAATATTTTTGCCGGCTTGTTTACATTTTAGACAGTTATTGAATTCACGCAAACAATATGTAGAATTCCTTAGTTTTTGATAATGCTGATTACGATTTCAGAAAAAATAGTATGTGTACCTCGTAGTAAAAGCACATTCCCAGACTTCAATGCTTGTTGGCCTCGGCTTAACTATTTACATTGTCGTCCGAGAATGTATTGCTTTTACTACTAGATACACAATATACTATTACATTCTCTCTCTTGTGATTGAATAATATTCTCATACTGGTTAGCAATAATAACATTAGCCTTGACGCAGTTGATTGTCATCGTAGTGGCAAAATTTGAGTGTCAAAATTATTGCTGTCACGTTTCCTATCTTTGACCGTGGAGAAAATATAGTCTGCTACTCGGTTAGAATGAAAATTCGTGATGCTCGTGGTTCCTCACGCTCGCCTTCGGCTAGCGCTCGGAACTTTCCACTCGCATCGAATTTTAATTCTAACCTTGTTACAGAATATACTATTCTGCAATACTTTTTGAGATATTCGTAAAAAACAAAAAAGTTGTAATTTTTTCACCATTTCTTGTTTAAAAAATTCCACAAAGCGATTTTGCTGTGGCGAAAACCGGGATTTTCATTGACGAACGACCTTATAAAAAGTAGTATAGGCCGTTGCGTCTTTTATTTTGTGTGAAAAGAAGCTCTTATTTTCATCTACATCTTGGCCTAAGTTATGACTCACCTCTTCTGAAAAATTCTAGAAGCAAACAGTAAAAATCAATAGTCGTACTATGCCTAATAGTTATAAAATGACCAGAAACTTCGTTTTTATGGTTCAAATAAATTATACGTTCTGGAATATCTGACCTTCCTTAAAACTAAAATAAATGTTCCTATAATTAAAATAGATCACATCAAGACTTTTATCACGTTTCTACAAAAATTGGTACAGGAATATAAATCTCTCAAAAAGGTAAACTGGCAACAAACATTTTCTCTATCAATGGCGGTGCGGGCACCAAATCTTCCAGTTTCAAATAAAAAATTCTTTGTAGGCCTTGCAGACTGAGTGATCTCAGTTCCGGGAGCTTGCCTAGCAGCCTGCTGAAATAATGTGGTTTCCTCTGGGCTTCTGCGTTATATGTCACGTGATCCCTGAGTGATGAAATTATTCTCATTTGGAGCTGCTCCACTCGGTGAGGATCTTTCAAACCATGTCGTTCTGCAATTATAAAAAAAATGTTACATGGGGAAGTTTGGATCACATCAATAATTATTAGAAGTTCCAGTGTATTAAGTATTGTAAAAATTAACGGAATGAAATTAACGAAATAACATAATAATGATAATAATAATAATAATAATAATAATAATAATAATAATAATAATAATAATAATAATAATAATAATAATAATAATAATAATAATAATAATAATAATAATAATAATAACCACGGAAGAAGTACGAGGGGCCCTAAAAGGCTCTAAGAATTTCGCTGCTCCAGGCCCTGATGGGTTGAATAACTATTGGTGGAAAAAGTTTCCAACAACCCACCGCCATCTGGCCAGAGTTTTCAACTCATGGCTAGATGGGGAGCAGCAGATTCCAGAGTGGTTTGTCGAGGGGCGAACCGTGCTCATCCCCAAAAACGGAGATTTGTCTGATCCAAAGAATTACAGGCCGATAACATGCTTGAATGCGTGTTATAAGGTGTTTACGCGCATCTTATACACGCGCATTCTCTCCGCAGTTGATCCGGTGTATGAACGGATAAATGAGCAAAGAGGGTCAAAGAAGGGGGTCGCCGGGTGCAAGGAGAACCTGCTCATCGATAGATGTATCACGCAGGACTCCGTGCAGTATAAGCGTAACCTTTCGATGGCCTGGATCGATTACCGCAAGGCATTTGATACAACATCACATGAGTTAATCATGCATTTGCTCAGATGCCTTGAGGTACCCGGTCAAATAGTGGGATGCATTGGACAACTGATGCCGCTCTGGAGGACTCGCTTCACCATAAGATCTGGTAGAGACATAGTCCAAACAGAGCAGGTCATCATTAGAAGAGGTGTGTTTCAGGGAGACTCCCTTAGCCCTCTTCTCTTCTGCATCTCACTATTGCCATTGTCCGTTGCGCTCAGGAATACCCGTGGGTACAACTGCGGCACCCCCAGCAACCGGAGGCATAATGTCACCCATCTATTTTACATGGATGACCTCAAATTGTATGCCTCTGGAGAAAGGGACCTACATCAGTCCCTTAGGGTGGTGGAAGAATATACGCATGCTATCGGTATGGAATTTGGGATCGACAAATGTGCCACGGTTCATCTCAAAAGAGGACGATGCGAGGAATACGGAGAGGATGTCCAGCTCGTAGACGGAAGCATCCTACATCATCTGGATGCCGGAGAGACTTATACCTACCTTGGGGTGGAACAACGCCGCTCCCAAGAGGTATTTGCAGTTAAAAACTCCCTCCGCGGCAAGTATCAGCATAAACTCCGACAGATCTGGTCATCAGAACTGTCGGGGAAGAACAAAGTTGCTGCAACTAATATGCTTGCCGTTCCGATCCTTCTTTACTCTTTCGGAGTGATGAAGTGGACTAAGGAAGAGCTGCGACAACTTGACGTTAAGACTCGCAAAATGATGCATCTCAATAGGAGCTTGCATCCTAAATCGTCCGTTCCACGGTTATACTTTTCCAGACAACGGGGAGGCCGTGGACTTTTGAGTTTGGAGTGTCTGCATAACAGAATGGTTCTGGATGGGGCCTGTAAAGTCATCAGGAGTTCAGATCCCCTTCTCTGCATGGTCCGCGACCATGAGAAAGCAGGGATTGGAGCATTCCTTTTTAAGGCAGCTACCCGTGCGGCCGATGAACTCGGTCTCGTTTTTGACACTGAACGGGCTAACCCAAACTCTGTCACCGAGTTGGGACCCGTTCAGCAAAAAGCTCAGATAAAAGCTGCGGAGACAGAGGTCCTGCTACAGCTACATATGGATAAGCCAATGCATGGTGTCTTCTTTCATAACATCGAAGATCTTGGCTTATCCAAAAGCTTGACCTTTGCCTTCCTCAGGTCGAGTGAGCTAAAGTCGGAGACCGAGGGATTCATAATGGCCTGCCAGGATGGTGTCTTCAACACCCTTGTCTACCGTAGTCGCGTGATGGGTATAGACGTCCCTGACACCCGATGCAGGGCATGTCGTGGGGCACCTGAGACCGTAATGCATTTGCTATCAGCATGCCCATCTTATGCGGTCTCAGCCTATATCCACAGGCATAACGCGGCGCTACGAGTGTTGTACTACCACCTACGACACTCGTACGGTATAGACGAGACACCGGTGTTGCCTTATGCTCCGGGGGATATTGAGTCCGTGGTGGAGAATGAGAGATGCCGAATCTATTGGAACTACTCATTCCCCACCCTCAGGCAAATACAAGCCAATAAGCCTGATGTTGTCCTCCTCGACCACCAAAGTAGAACGATATTCGTCATGGAGTTTTCCGCTCCAGGCGAAATTAATATCGTTCGAAAAGAGGAGGAAAAACGGACTAAATATCGAGATCTTCTCTTTGAACTCCGCAGGTTATATCCGGACCATTCTGTCAAAATGGTGGTTCTGATCATAGGAGTCCTTGGTGGAATGATGGACACACTGCTCTCCAATTTGAAAATAATACCTGCTTGCCGTAATATGGCAGAAATCTTAGCATCAAGAATGCAGAAGGCCGTTATACTTGGTTCGCTTCGTCTACTCAGGGCACACGATTCTCGGACCCAATAATCACTCACCCTACGGATGTAGGGAGTGGTTATTGGGGTTAACGACACCAGCGCGCCCTCCGGATGGGTCGGAGCACCGGAGACAGGGCCTGACTGGTACACTCCTAAGGAGAAAAAAAAAAAAAAAAAAAAAAAATAATAATAATAATAATAATAATAATAATAATAATAATAATAATGATAATAGTAATAATAATAATAATAATAATAATAATAATAATAATAATAATAATAATAATAATAATAATAATAATAATAATAATAATAATAATAATAATAATAATAATAATAATAATAATAATAATAATAATAATAATAATAATAATAATAATAATAATAATAATAATAGGGTGGTGGAAGAGTACACGCATGATATCGGAATGGAATTTGGGATCGACAAATGTGCCACGGTTCATCTTAAAAGAGGACGATGCGAGGAATACGGAGAGGATGTCCAGCTCGTAGACGGAAGCATCCTACATCATCTGGATGCCGGAGAGACGTATACTTACCTAGGGGTGGAGCAACGCCACTCCCAAGAGGTATTCACAGTTAAGAACTCTCTCCGCGGCAAGTATCAGCATAAACTCCGACAGATCTGGTCATCAGAACTGTCGGGGAAGAACAAAGTTGCTGCAACCAATATGCTTGCCGTTCCGATCCTTCTTTACTCTTTCGGAGTAATGAAGTGGACTAAGGAAGAGCTGCGACAACTCGACGTTAAAACTCGCAAAATGATGCATCTCAATAGGAGCTTGCATCCTAAATCGTCCGTTCCACGGTTATACTTTTCCAGACAACGGGGAGGCCGTGGACTTTTGAGTTTGGAGTGTCTGCATAACAGAATGGTTCTGGATGGGGCCTGTAAAGTCATCAGGAGTTCAGATCCCCTTCTCTGCATGGTCCGCGACCATGAAAAAGCAGGGATTGGAGCATTTCTTTTTAAGGCAGCAACCCGTGCGGCCGATGAACTCGGTCTCGTATTCGACACTGAACGGGCTAACCCAAACTCTGTCACCGAGTTGGGACCCGTTCAGCAAAAAGCTCACATCAAAGCTGCGGAGACAGAGGTCCTGCTACAGCTACATATGGATAAGCCAATGCATGGTGTCTTCTTTCACAACATCGAAGACATTGGCTTGTCCAAAAGCTTGACCTTTGCCTTCCTCAGGTCGAGTGAGCTAAAGTCGGAGACCGAGGGATTCATAATGGCCTGCCAGGATGGTGTCTTCAACACCCTCGTCTACCGTAGTCGCGTGATGGGTATAGACGTCCCTGACACCCGATGCAGGGCATGTCGTGGGGCACCTGAGACCGTAATGCATTTGCTATCAGCATGCCCATCTTATGCGGTCTCAGCCTATATCCACAGGCATAACGCGGCGCTACGAGTGTTATACTACCATCTACGACACTCGTACGGTATAGACGAGACACCGGTGTTGCCTTATGTTCCGGGGGATATTGAGTCCGTGGTGGAGAATGAGAGGTGCCGAATCTATTGGAACTACTCATTCCCCACCCTCAGGCAAATACAAGCCAATAAGCCTGATGTTGTCCTCCTCGACCACCAAAGTAGAACGATATTCGTCATGGAGTTTTCCGCTCCAAGCGAAATGAATATCGTTCGAAAAGAGGAGGAAAAACGGACTAAATATCGAGATCTACTCTTTGAACACCGCAGGTTATATCCGGACCATTCTGTCAAAATGGTGGTTCTGATCATAGGAGTCCTTGGTGGAATGATGGACACACTGCTCTCCAACTTGAAGATAATACCTGCTTGCCGTAATATGGCAGAAATCTTAGCAGCGCGAATGCAGAAGGCCGTCATCCTTGGTTCGCTCCGTCTACTCAGGGCACATGATTCTCGGACCCAATAGTCACTCACCCTACGGACGTAGGGAGTGGTTATTGGGGTTAACGACACCAGCGCGCCCTCCGGATGTATCGGAGCACCGGAGACAGGGCCTGACTGGTACATTCCCAACGGGAAAAAAAAAAAAAATAATAATAATAATAATAATAATAACTGGATGGGGCCTGTAAAGTCATCAGGAGTTCAGATCCCCTTCTCTGCATGGTCCACGACCATGAAAAAGCAGGGATTGGAGCATTTCTCTTTAAGGCAGCAACCCGTGCAGCCAATGAACTTGGTCTCGTATTCGACACTGAACGGGCTAATCCAAACTCTGTCACCGAGTTGGGACCCGTTCAGCTAAAAGCTCACATTAAAGCTGCGGAGACAGAGGTCCTCCTACAGCTGCATATGGATAAGCCAATGCATGGTGTTTTCTTCAACAACATCGAAGACCTTGGCTTATCCAAAAGCTTGACCTTTGCCTTCCTCAGTTCGAGTGAGCTAAAGTCGGAGACCGAGGGATTCATAATGGCCTGCCAGGATGGTGTCTTCAACACCCTCGTCTACCGTAGTCGCGTGATGGGTATAGACGTCCCTGACACCCGATGCAGGGCATGTCGTGGGGCACCTGAGACCGTAATGCATTTGCTATCAGCATGTCCAGCTTATGCGGTCTCAGCCTATATCCACAGGCATAACGCGGCGCTACGAGTGTTGTACTACCATCTAAGACACTCGTACGGTATAGACGAGACACCGGTGTTGCCTTATGTTCCGGGGGATATTGAGTCCGTGGTGGAGAATGAGAGGTGCCGAATCTATTGGAACTACTCATTCCCCACCCTCAGGCAAATACAAGCCAATAAGCCTGATGTTGTCCTCCTCGACCGTCAAAGTAAAACGATATTCGTCGTGGAGTTTTCCGCTCCAGGCGGGATGAATATCGTTCGGAAAGAGGAGGAAAAACGGACTAAATATCGAGATCTTCTCTTTGAACTCCGCAGGTTGTATCCGGACCATTCTGTCAAAATGGTGGTTCTGATTATAGGAGTCCTTGGTGGAATGATGGACACACTGCTCTCTAATTTGAAGTTGATACCGGCCTGCCGTAATATGGCACAAATCCTAGCTGCTCGAATGCAGAAGGCCGTCATCCTTGGTTCACTTCGTCTGCTCAGAACACATGACTCTCGGACCCAATAATCACTCACCCTACGGACGTAGGGAGTGATTATTGAGGTAAACGACACCAGCGCGTCCTCCGGATGGGTCGGAGCACCGGAGACAGGACCTGACTGGTACACTCTTAAAGGAAAAAACAAATAATAATAATAATAATAATAATAATAATAATAATAATAATAATAATAATAATAATAATAATAATAATAATAATAATAATAATAATAATAATAATAATAATAATAATAATAATAATAATAATAATAATAATAATAATAATAATAATAATAATAATAATAATAATAATAATAATAATAATAATAATAATAATAATAATAATAACAATAATAATAATAATAAATGGCAGGGAGGTCAACCAACACCTAAGGCCCTGGTGAGTTGCGACACCACCTACCCGAGCAAAGGATGCAAAATCGGACCGGCAGCTCATGCGCATCCGGGAGGGAAAAGGCATCTTTCCCTCCGGTGTCGGCCGTGGGTTTACTGGGTTAACCCCCCAGTAAACCCTAATACTCGGTTCCAAACAATCGGGGAAGAGGCCCCCACAACCGACCCCCTCGGATTAGGGGTCAAAGGCAAGGTGGTGGGGCCAACAACGATGATTTGCCAAATGACAACCGCAATGACAACGGACGCTTTGAGTGGACGAACGAATTGAGAGACGGACTTCTGTATATCTACGAGAGCAGTGAGCCCGCCCGGAGAGGATACATGGCAAGGATGCATGCTCTCTGGTGTAAAAGACACCCAGAGCATGCCGCCGTTTCCGCCCAAAATCTCAGGGATTATGTTTCCTATCTCCGGGCTCGAGGCTATGTTAGAGCTCCTCCTCAGCCGATTAACGAAGTGGCAGATATGCCACGTGTCGGTCTGGCTGTAGAGGAGGCTCACATCATACCACCAATGGAGGACATCAGAACCCGCAGGGCGCTTCACAATATGAAGCCCTTGAAGCCGCAAGAACTGGCACGAGTGGATGCAGAGATTGGCGATGTTCTTTCAGAAGAGGCTACCATCTGGCAGATCAATTCTGTCGTGTATGACGCCGCTCGTGCTCTATCCCAGACGGAGAGGAGGGAAACCACCGCTCTTGTTGGGAGGCATGAGCGACGCGTTCACAAGATGGAAGCTAAGATCAAGTCGGCGAGACAACACGCGTCTCGTATCCAGTGTGTGGTGGACTACATGTCGGCCAATAGGCCTTTCACGCCGGCAGTGCGGCGAATTGCTGCAAAGCTAAGACGAGCTCACCACACATTGAATCAAGGCGTGCTGTTTACCATAAAACAGCACTGTCTTGATAGGATACGAATGCTAGTGGCTGCAAAGAAGTCACTAGTGAGGCGGGCGAGAAGTATCGCGGAAAACATAAAGTTCCGCGATAAACCTTCTCGCTTATTCCAAGAGCCTCCACGTGTTGTCGATAACCCGCCGGCTGCTGATCGGGTAGAAACCTTCTGGAAGAACATCTATGAGTTTCCGCAACCACTCAATGTAGACACTCCAGCCCTAGCGCAGTTCAAAGCTTACTGCAGGACGCTTCGGCAGCCTGAGCACAATGATCTGCGCAATCCGATAACCACGGAAGAAGTTCGGGGGGCCCTCAAAGGCTCAAAGAACTTTGCTGCTCCAGGCCCTGATTGGTTGAATAATTATTGGTGGAAAAAGTTTCCAACAACCCACCGCCATCTGGCAAGAGTTTTTAACTCATAGCTAGATGGGGAGCAGCAGATTCCGGAGTGGTTTGTCGAGGGGCGAACCGTGCTCATCCCCAAGAACGGAGATTTGTCTGATCCAAAGAATTACAGGCCGATAACATGCTTGAATGCGTGCTATAAGTTGTTTACGCGTATCTTATACACGCGCATTCTCTCCACAGTTGATCCGGTGTATGAACGGATATATGAGCAAAGAGGGTCAAAGAAAGGGGTCGCCGGCTGCAAGGAGAACCTGCTCATCGATAGATGTATCAAGCAGGACTCCGTGCAGTATAAGCGTAACCTTTCGATGGCCTGGATTGATTACCGCAAGGCATTTGATACAACATCGCATGAGTTAATCATGCATTTGCTCAGATGTCTTGAGGTACCCAATCAAATAGTGGGATGCATTGGACAACTGATGCCACTCTGGAGGACTCGCTTCACCATAAGATCTGGTAGAGACATAGTCCAAACGGAGCAGGTCATCATTAGAAGAGGCGTGTTTCAGGGAGACTCCCTCAGCCCTCTTCTCTTCTGCATCTCACTATTGCCATTGTCCGTTGTACTCAGGAATACCCGTGGGTACAACTGCGGCACCCCCAGCAACCGGAGGCATAAAGTCACCCATCTGTTTTACATGGATGACCTCAAATTATATGCCTCTGGAGAAAGGGACCTACATCAGTCCCTTAGGGTGGTGGAAGAGTACACGCATGCTATCGGAATGGAATTTGGGATCGACAAATGTGCCACGGTTCATCTCAAAAGAGGACGATGCGAGGAATACGGAGAGGATGTCCAGCTCGTAGACGGAAGCATCCTACATCATCTGGATGCCGGAGAGACGTATACTTACCTAGGGGTGGAGCAACGCCGCTCCCAAGAGGTATTCACTGTTAAGAACTCTCTCCGCGGCAAGTATCAGCATAAACTCCGACAGATCTGGTCATCAGAACTGTCGGGGAAGAACAAAGTTGCTGCAACCAATATGCTTGCCGTTCCGATCCTTCTCTACTCTTTCGGAGTAATGAAGTGGACTAAGGAAGAGCTGCGACAACTCGACGTTAAAACTCGCAAAGTGATGCATCTCAATAGGTGCTTGCATCCTAAATCGTCCGTTCCACGGTTATACTTTCCCAGACAACGGGGAGGCCGTGGACTTTTGAGTTTGGAGTGTATGCATAACAGAATGGTTCTGGATGGGGCCTGTAAAGTCATCAGGAGTTCAGATCCCCTTCTCTGCATGGTCCGCGACCATGAAAAAGCAGGGATTGGAGCATTTCTTTTCAAGGCAGCAACCCGTGCGGCCGATGAACTCGGTCTCGTATTCGACACTGAACGGGCTAACCCAAACTCTGTCACCGAGTTGGGACCCGCTCAGCAAAAAGCTCACATCAAAGCTGCGGAGACAGAGGTCCTGCTACAGCTACATATGGATAAGCCAATGCATGGTGTCTTCTTTCACAACATCGAAGACCTTGGCTTATCCAAAAGCTTGACCTTTGCCTTCCTCAGGTCGAGTGAGCTAAAGTCGGAGACCGAGGGATTCATAATGGCCTGCCAGGATGGTGTTTTCAACACCCTCGTCTACCGTAGTCGCGTGATGGGTATAGACGTCCCTGACACCCGATGCAGGGCATGTAGTGGGGCACCTGAGACCGTAATGCATTTGCTATCAGCATGCCCATCTTATGCGGTCTCAGCCTATATCCACAGGCATAACGCGGCGCTACGAGTGTTATACTACCATCTACGACACTCGTACGGTATAGACGAGACACCGGTGTTGCCTTATGTTCCGGGGGATATTGAGTCCGTGGTGGAGAATGAGAGGTGCCGGATCTATTGGAACTACTCATTTCCCACCCTCAGGCAAATACAAGCCAATAAGCCTGATGTTGTCCTCCTCGACCACCAAAGTAGAACGATATTCCTCATGGAGTTTTCCGCTCCAGGCGAAATGAATATCGTTCGAAAAGAGGAGGAAAAACGGACTAAATATCGAGATCTTCTCTTTGAACTCCGCAGGTTATATCCGGACCATTCTGTCAAAATGGTGGTTCTGATCATAGGAGTCCTTGGTGGAATGATGGACACACTGCTCTCCAACTTGAAGATAATACCTGCTTGCCGTAATATGGCAGAAATCTTAGCAGCGCGAATGCAGAAGGCCGTCATCTTTGGTTCGCTCCGTCTACTCAGGGCACATGATTCTCGGACCCAATAGTCACTCACCCTACGGACGTAGGGAGTGGTTATTGGGGTTAACGACACCAGCGCGCCCTCCGGATGTATCGGAGCACCGGAGACAGGGCCTGACTGGTACATTCCCAACGGAAAAAAATAATAATAATAATAAATAAGGGCGGGGATTAGCGCAGTGGTTAAGCGCTCGCCTGGTAATCGAGAGATTGCAGGTTCGATTCCCAGACGGTACGATCTTTTTTCATTTTCAGATGTGAAAGTCTGAATGACTGAGGCTCGTGTCGGCTGGGAATAATCCTCCACGATTCACTGTTGCGTTAAAAATTAACAGTGCTGCTCCTAAAGTGGCGTATGGAGTTAGTAACAAGGCCTATCCAGAACACATGGCTAATGACCGTAGCAGTCGATGCCAAATCACCAAGGAAAAATAATAATAATAATAATAATAATCTTATACACGCGCATTCTCTCCGCAGTTGATCCGGTGTATGAACGGATATATGAGCAAAGATGGTCAAAGAAAGGGGTCGCCGGCTGCAAGGAGAACCTGCTCATCGATAGATGTATCACGCAGGACTCCGTGCAGTATAAGCGTAACCTTTCGATGGCCTGGATCGATTACCGCAAGGCATTTGATACAACATCGCATGAGTTAATCATGCATTTGCTCAGATGCCTTGAGGTACCCGGTCATATAGTGGGATGCATTGGACAACTGATGCCGCTCTGGAGGACTCGCTTCACCATAAGATCTGGTAGAGACATAGTCCAAACATAGCAGGTCATCATTAGAAGAGGCGTGTTTCAGGAAGACTCCCTCATCCCTCTTCTCTTCTGCATCTCACTATTGCCATTGTCCGTTGTACTCAGGAATACCCGTGGGTACAACTGCGGCACCCCCAGCAACCGGAGGCATAAAGTCACCCATCTGTTTTACATGGATGACCTCAAATTATATGCCTCTGGAGAAAGGGACCTACATCAGTCCCTTAGGGTGGTGGAAGAGTACACGCATGCTATCGGAATGGAATTTGGGATCGACAAATGTGCCACGGTTCATCTCAAAAGAGGACGATGCGAGGAATACGGAGAGGATGTCCAGCTCGTAGACGGAAGCATCCTACATCATCTGGATGCTGGAGAGACGTATACTTACCTAGGGGTGGAACAACGCCACTCCCAAGAGGTATTCACAGTTAAGAACTCTCTCCGCGGCAAGTATCAGCATAAACTCCGACAGATCTGGTCATCAGAACTGTCGGGGAAGAACAAAGTTGCTGCAACCAATATGCTTGCGGTTCCGATCCTTCTCTACTCTTTCGGAGTAATGAAGTGGACTAAGGAAGAGCTGCGACAACTCGACGTTAAAACTCGCAAAGTGATGCATCTCAATAGGAGCTTGCATCCTAAATCGTCCGTTCCACGGTTATACTTTCCCAGACAACGGGGAGGCCGTGGACTTTTGAGTTTGGAGTGTATGCATAACAGAATGGTTCTGGATGGGGCCTGTGAAGTCATCAGGAGTTCAGATCCCCTTCTCTGCATGGTCCGCGACCATGAAAAAGCAGGGATTGGAGCATTTCTTTTTAAGGCAGCAACCCGTGCGGCCGATGAACTCGGTCTCGTATTCGACACTGAACGGGCTAACCCAAACTCTGTCACCGAGTTGGGACCCGTTCAGCAAAAAGCTCACATCAAAGCTGCGGAGACAGAGGTCCTGCTACAGCTACATATGGATAAGCCAATGCATGGTGTCTTCTTTCACAACATCGAAGACCTTGGCTTATCCAAAAGCTTGACCTTTGCCTTCCTCAGGTCGAGTGAGCTAAAGTCGGAGACCGAGGGATTCATAATGGCCTGCCAGGATGGTGTCTTCAACACCCTCGTCTACCGTAATCGCGTGATGGGTATAGACGTCCCTGACACCCGATGCAGGGCATGTCGTGGGGCACCTGAGACCGCTATGCATTTGCTATCAGCATGCCCATCTTATGCGGTCTCAGCCTATATCCACAGGCATAACGCGGCGCTACGGGTGTTATACTACCATCTACGACACTCGTACGGTATAGACGAGACACCGGTGTTGCCTTATGTTCCGGGGGATATTGAGTCCGTGGTGGAGAATGAGAGGTGCCGGATCTATTGGAACTACTCATTCCCCACCCTCAGGCAAATACAAGCCAACAAGCCTGATGTTGTCCTCCTCGACCACCAAAGTAGAACGATATTCGTCATGGAGTTTTCCGCTCCAGGCGAAATGAATATCGTTCGAAAAGAGGAGGAAAAACGGACTAAACATCAAGATCTTCTCTTTGAACTCCGCAGGTTGTATCCGGACCACTCTGTCAAAATGGTGGTTCTGATCATAGGAGTCCTTGGTGGAATGATGGACACACTGCTCTCCAACTTGAAGATAATACCTGCTTGCCGTAATATGGCAGAAATCTTAGCAGCACGAATGCAGAAGGCCGTTATCCTTGGTTCGCTGCGTCTACTCAGGGCACATGATTCTCGGACCCAATAGTCACTCACCCTACGGACGTAGGGAGTGGTTGTTGGGGTTAATGACACCAACGCGCCCTCCGGATGTATCGGAGCACCGGAGACAGGGCCTGACTGGTACATTCCTTACAGGAAAATAATAATAATAATAATACTTTTACTTCCATATGTCAATACAGTTGAATTGGAAAAGTCAATAAATATAAGTACATAATACATTCGTCTGTCCCACGCCAAAACCGCGAATGTATAAATTTTGAGGGTTCCGACTTCAATTTGTAAAATAATAATTTTCTACCAAAATTTTCAATGACGAACTCATGAATGTGCTATTAGCTTGTTTTCTGTGAATGAGAGCGAAGTCGCAAATGTGAAAACTTACCAAGGTTTTCAAAGAAAGAAGCAGCAATATTCTTAAAACTCTTCTCATTCGAAATTACAAAATGCACATTCGCGGTTTCGGCATGGGACCGACGAATGTGTAGAACAGAAAGTAAGGAACATGACAACATAAATGTTTATCAGACACAACACAGATTTTTATTACTCATTCGCTAATTAGTTGGTAGTGAAATATTCTTTTGTTGAATAAAAACATTTCGATATCAGATACTCCTTAAGATTTCTTTTGAAAGAAGTCGAAGAAGAACAGTTTCTGAGTTCCTGTGGTAGTTTGTTGAAAGCCCGAAGTCCATTTTTATCTGGAGAATTAAATTCAACATTATTATTGGTATGTGTTACATAGAATTGTTCTCGATTGCGATTGTTCATTTGATGGACATCAGAATTTTTAATAAATGTTGATCTATTTCTAAATATATGAAGACATAGTTCAAATAAATATAAAGATGGAAGAGTTAATATTTTGTGACTGATAAATAAGTTTTTACAGCTGGTGGTACTAGACACATCAGCAATGCACCTCATTATTTTTTTCTGTGCTATAAACACATCATCAGTCATAATGGACCATCCCCAGAAACAAACACCATATCGTAGACGACTTTCCACTTGTGCATAATACACCGTCTGCAGTTGATTGCATGTGAGAACTGATCGTAGATTTTTGACATTGAGAATGGAGAATGGAAATTGGGTTTGTGCAATGGATTTTCCAGTTTAGATGTTCATCAATGTTCATTCCCAAAGATTTTGCGTGTGTAGCTGTGCTTGATATGGGCACATAATTAACGACAAGATTAGGTTTATAGCAAACTCGTTGTCTTTTATGAAATCAAAGAAACTCTGTCTTTTCAATATTGGAGAAAAGAAAGTTTTTAAATGACCAAGACGCCGAGGACTGGAACGATTAATTGCATTTTCTTTCCAGAATCTCATCAGATTTATCCACAACAAGGACAGAAATATCATCTGCATAAATAGTGACGTGGATAACTTCACATAACTCATCGATACTATTCACATATAACAAAAATAAAAATGAGACATGAATAGTAAATTAACAACATAATGAAAGTTTTTTGTTGTTGTTTGGGAGGTGCGTTTCAAATCCTTCGTAGATCAGTCCTGAATGAGATTTGTCGTAGATTGTGGTAACTTGATCGCGATTATGTGACAGGTATAATTTTTAGAACTTGTCGAAGTTACCAATATCAAAGCAGACAATCTTCATTATGAAAATTAATTTGGCATAAATAGGTACCTACCCTGCTTCGCAAACATTAACCGCACGTTTATAAGAACAATACTGTCATCAGTTATTGAAATGTTCATTGTATTCCATGGTAGAAAATTTTGGGGCACAAAAATGTATGTAAGAATGAATATTTACACATCTAAAATTGAAGAAATAACATGAAATAGACAACAACAGCATACACGAATAGTAAATTAACAACTTAATGAAATTATTTTGTTGTTGTTTGGAAGGTAATTGTGCATTTCAAATCCTTTGTAGATCAGTAAGTCCTCAATGAGATTTGTCGTAGATTGTGGTAAGTTGATCATGGTTATTTGACAGGTATCATTTATGGAACTTGTGGAAGCTACCAATACCAAACAGACAATTTTCGTTATAAAAATTATTATTACAGTAGAACCCTGTATTCCATAAATAGGTACTCATGCTTCGCACACATATCTCACTGCACATTAATAAAAACAATACTATCAATAGAGAAATGTAGGTTACACCTTCTGTGTATGGCAAATTGATAATACCTTCGGGTTGCTCTTTACTGGTATTCCTTCTCTTCTCCCTTGGGCGCGAAGCATCAACTGTGTCTTTTTTGTTATAGCCATTCGCTTATAACAGAGTTGCTAGAAACTATGGTTCAAATGTTTTCACTTTATGTGAAAATCATTTGAACCATAGTTTCATTATATCGAGTATAATGGATTTTCATCAAGTATCGGCTATATCAATTCAAAAAGAGTTGCTAGATTTCATTGTCGATGTGCTTTGGTTCACATATTCTTAACGATCAGTTCACTGGGAAGTTTATGACGGTACGTTTCGGTTTTGGATGGAGGTTAGAATACCCATATGGTGTACAGGAAGAAAAAACGCTCATATCGATATACAAATCAGAAACGTACCGTCATCAACACCCTAGTGAACAGATCGTTGAATATATATGAACATTGACGACGAAATAAAACACCTAAAAAACATTTGTGCTACAATCGAATAGCTACAACAAATCCATGATAGGTACGCGCCTATCGGGAGAAGAAAGAGAATACCAGCGAAGAGCAACTTATACAAATTGCCGCTGATAATTTCCATCGGCATAAATAATACATTATTCTCTAACCGCTCCACGTCGCAACTCGATTGGCAGTCCAAGTGGAGATAATATATTCTGTCTGAAAATGGGGAGGGCGAAATGACATTCGAACGACCTTGGTTGGCCGCTGTCGAATTTTAATTGGTCAAAGACCGAACGTCTTTGACTTTCCGCTGTGGTTTTCCTATTAGTTTATATGTGCTAGAAGATTTATTTACATATATCGTTATTTAGTTGTTTTGATTAGATTGATCATCTGTGCGGGATGGCATTCTGGAGACCTTTCGATGTTAATGTTGTTGAAACAGAAGATGTTGATGCTAATTCAGAACCGCTTCAAGTGGTTACATCATAAATATTTTTTTGAATTGAGCTAGCTCGTTTTATTACCCGTATAGAAACTACTTCTGCTTAGCACAACTCGTGCAATTTTTATAAAAACCCATGCCATCTCATAGGATATTTATTCTACCATGAAAAAAAATCCTCTTCCTCTGTTTCATAAAAGACCTAAAATGGAATTTAAATTTTTCTGCTGTCTCAACTGCCATACATAGACCAAATTGGGAAAATCTTTTTGAGAAGTTGAAAATAAGCACTGTCTTCAAACCAACAAAGAAAATATTAAAATATTCAATATCCAAGACAGCACTAATCCATTCATACAAGCAGGAGTTTAAAGGATTCGATGTAATTGTATTAAGGTTTTAGGACAAACGAAAGGGAGCTTTGGTACCCTCCTAGCAGGGCCGACGTGTCCATTAGGCGAGTCAGGCGACCGCCTAGGGCTAGGACTTTTAAGGAGTGGCAAAAAAATTCATTAATTTTTCAAAAACAGAAAAGTCTAAAGCATCAAGGCGGGAAAATTAAAATTTCTCTCCAGAATTGACTGACTCTGATATGCGATGAATAATACGCCATCGTGTTTCTATTCCATAGTTATCATCATCAACAAAAATATATCACTGTTAATTAAAATTATTGTATTGTATTTAATACAATCCATTATTTCAAATTGATATTTACATTTATTTCGCTGTTCATTCAATATCCGTTTCTGATGTCTTCTGGATATTATCTAGCTCGATTTGCCACTGCCCGCCACTCGCGATGGAACAACCCATTTTCACGGTAAAACATACTAGGGGGCAAAACAGGCTCAAAATACTTTCAAAATCGTGATCAGGACTACCAACTTACTACAGATACACTTTTTCCCTGAAGACATTTCACTCCTGAAAAATACGAATTTATGTCACTTCTCATGGAAACAATTGAGGTAGAATGATGAAACTCTCAGGACTGATGGAAATGCTCAAAATGCACCTACCACCTGAATGAAGTTGGCCTTAATGATATACACTGCCCGCCACTCGCGATGGAACTACCCATTTTACGGTAAAACATACTAGTGGACAAAATAGGCTCAAAATACCTTAAGATTCGTGTTCAGGACTCCTAAATTACTACAGATACACTTTTTCACTGAAAACATTTCAGTCCTGAAAAATCCGAATTTGTCTCACTTCTCATGGAAACACCCCTGCACCTTCCGTAATAATTGGGGAAGAGTACTGATGGAAATGCTCAGAATGCACCTACCACCTGAATGTGGTTCGCCTAAGTGATATACACTGCTCGCCATTCGCGATGGAACAACCCATTATTTCGGAAAGTTTTATTACGTGGCATAATTGGCCCAAAATTCTTTCGGATTCGTGTTCAGGATCCCCAAATTACCAATGATACACCTGTTTCCTGAATAATTTTCAGTCCTGAAAAAATCGAAATTGTTTCACTTCTCATGAAAACACTCCCGTATCTTCGGTAATTTTTTACGTAGAACCATGAAATTTCCAGGATCGATAGGTTGAGTGTAAGAGCGCCGCTTCTTGACTTCATAGTTGTAGAAGTGCAAACTCTGCCTTTTGCAATGATAGTCGTGTTCAAGTATCTATATACATATCATGTACTAGCATATATACATACATGTTCATTAGTACATAATCCAATCATTTTTTATATCTTGATTGATTTGGCCGATACTTGATGGATATCCATAATTACTCAGAATTAAATAAAAAACACTAGTTTTTTTATATCCACAATATCACATTTTTAACACAACATAATTTCACGACTTCTTATAAAATGAACAATAATTTGAGCAAAATTATCAAAAACAATAAAACTAAAACCGAAAAATCACAAAAATCAGGGGTTTACAAATTAAAATGTGGAGATTGTCCTAAAATATATGTCGGTAGAACCTTTCGAAATTTTTAAACCCGCATACTTGAACATAAAAGATGCTTTGATAACCACAAGAGGAATTCAAATTATTCAAATCACCTTATAGATGAAAATCATACTTTTGATCTAAATTTTGAAATTTTGCATTCAGAAAGAAAAGGTCTAAAACTTAACTTCTTAGAAGCATTAGAGATCAACAAAAGAAAAAATTCCAATAATTTACTCAATGACCAGTTAGATTTAAATTATTCACCACTTCTTAATCTCTTTAATAATTAAATGCATCTCTGTGTTGACCCTGAAGGGATCCTCGATAAACAGGTAGCAAGCTACCTGTCTATCATTATGTGTATCATTGTACCGTTCTTCTATTGTTTACCTTACTTCAAATTACTATAAATATGGTTGTACATTTACTGAATTCCATTTTATGTTTGAGAAAGCTGTATTAACAGCGAAACGCGTCACATATTACATCTAGTAATATATTGTGGATATCAAAAAACAAGTGTTTTTTATTTAATTCTGAGCATTTTTTATATATGTATATAATCACCATGTACTTATCTATCTATTGCAATAAAATCATTTCTTATTATTATTATTAGATACACTAAAAATAATCTCACAGCACAAAAAGGGTTATCCAATATGATATGCACTGCACGCCAGCAGCGATGGAGAAATGGGTGGTTACTTCGCTGCTGGCGTGCAGTGTATTTTAACCCTTTGAGGACTACTGGTTATCAGGGAAAACCATATTACTAATAGCCATACTTTTATTTTCCTACCGGTTTTACATCGTAGCCACAGTGTTTATTGTGTTGCCTACACATCATTTTTACTCTTCTTGCCGATTGCAACGAGTTTTGGTAGTCTTTAGTGACATTTATATCATGTCGAATTGATGGCGTTTCGAGCCCAAAATTTGGAAATGTTTAACGTGCCAAGTTGAGTTCTTCCTAAATAAAGACAGGAACTGTTTTGCGTCGTTTCATTCAAAATGAAAGAATAATTAAGTTTCAGTTCATTGTAAACAAAAAATGATAATTTTGAGGCATTTGTTAAGTTGCAAATTTGCAATTTTGCACGATTCAGTTGCTAGTGGTTAGCAGTAGTAACCACATCCTGCAGGATAATTTGTTTATTTTTTGTTTATTTAAGTCTTATTTCCACTGAAGCTTATGTTAATGAACGTTTCTATCGTAAATTCTCATTATTTTTCACTTTTAAAATTTTCGAGTTAATTTCGACCTCAAAGGGTAGAATGACCATTTCCGTACAGTAAGTTCATTTCTAGGTAAAAAATTATGGAAGATACGGGGGTGTTTCCATGAGAAGTGAAACAAATGAAGACTTCAGGGAAAGAAAGTGCTAAGTCACTTTGGCAATAATTTACAAGAAAGCATTCTTTAGGTTCGGACTACTCACGTTTCTTGCCTGTATACGGTTTACAAACGTAATATCTCCTGACCATACACGTTGTTCCCCAGTACAAATATGCCATGTGATAGCATAGTTCGGCAGCCAAAAGCTGACATGAAAATCGCGATTTGAGGCAAAATGTGACTTTTTAACACGTTCTTTCCCTGAGGCCATCAAATATGATTTTTTCAGTACTGAAAATTGTTCAGGAAACAGGTGTATTATTAGTAATTTGGGGATCCTGAACACGAATCCGAAGGAAATTTGGGCCAATTTTGCCCCCTAATATAATTTTCCGGGATGATGGGTTGTTCCATCATCCTCATCCAGGTGGTAGGTATATTTTGAGCATTTCCATCAATCCTGAGAGTTTCATCATTCTACATCAATTATCACGGAAGATACAGGGGTGTTTCCATGAGAAGGGAGACAAATTCAGATTTTTCAGGACTGAAATTTTTTCAGGGAAAAAGTGTGTTTCCCTGATATGTTTTACCGTAAAATGGGTTGTTCCATCGCGAGTGGCGGGCAGTGTATATCACTTACGCCAACCTCATTCAGGTGGTAGGTGCATTATAAGCAATTCCATCAGTCCTGAGAGTTTCATCATTCTATCTAGATTAATACGAAAGATACAGGGGTGTTTCCATGAGAAGTGAGACAAATTCGGATTTTTCAGGACTGAAATGTTTTCTGAGAAAAAGTGTATCTGTGGTAAGTTGATAGTCCTGATCACGAATCTGAAGTAATTTTGAGCCTATTTTGCCCCTTAGTATGTTTTAACGTAAAAATGGGTTGTTCCATCGCGAGTGGCGGGCAGTGTATATCACTTAGGCCAACCCCATTCAAGTGGTAGGTGCATTTCTAACATGTCCATCAGTCCTGAGAGTTTCATCATTCAACCTCAATTATTACGGAAGATACGAGGGTGTTTCCAAGAGAAGTGAGACACACTGTATATTGGTACAATATTGTGAAAATATTGACAAAATATTTGAAATGCAATATTGGCAAGAAAAAAATGTGAACATTCGGCGATATTGGTCCAATATTACTTGAATAATATTAGCGAAATATTCTCGAAGCAATATTGGCCTCAAAATATTCGTAGGTATTATCCCAAGACCATGACAAGTAGCCGACTATCATATTCTCCATAATTCTATCGAGAGCACCTTGTATTTTGACAATTTAATGAAACCTTATGAACATTAATAATCTGAATAACTCCCGAGAGCTTTAGCTCGAGGGAGTTATTCTTTGATTAATATTGTTCACATGATCGAATTGAATTGTCTCAAAATACAAGTTACTCGAGATGAATTAAATCAAATAATTCGAGTGATATTTTGTTGTTAAAAAAAAATTGTTAAAATTGTTATTTCCGTTAACCGATTGCACCCCTACGCACAACCCTCGGAGGTCATCGAGAGACTTGTGTGAGCTAGGGAAGACGCAGGCCTTACCTATTAACGTGTAATGCCATGCACGAGACCGGTGAATCGGTGGATCGAACGCACGACCCCACGTATGCGAGGCGAACGCACTACCATCCAACCACCACGGCCCATAGGAAGATTATTTCATGAACAGCATCAAATCATTTATATACTCGATCACGGGGATAGCTCAAACGGAGAGCGCCGGTTCACCGATATCTGAAGCCAAGCAACGCTAAGCGAAGCCATGGTTTGGATGGGTGACCAATGGACCTCCTTTCGATATTCTCCTTGGATCGTGCTAGGAATCGCGCGTTAAAAGGTAAGACCTCGTTAATCCTTAGCTCGCACAAGTTTCGACTTTTGAGGGCTGCCGTTCGTAAGGGGACGACAGCTGGTTAACGGAAAAAAACAATCAAACAAACATTATACGTTTCAACATTTAACTTTCCTTTCTTTTTTGAGGACAAGAATGCAGGTTTTTTTTTTGCATTACGCGCATTCTTATCTTATCTTAGTTTATGTTTATTGAAGTAAAATTCCTGAGAGTTTTCGCAGTTGAATTCCATATCACTTCAACCGCATACTCTCTATATTCTTCGCTATTTTCTTTACGCATATTCCATGCCCAATCTTTGAGGATCTCTGAATCCTAGAAGGCTTTGGCCTTTTTACGGGTATGGCCAATGGGTGGATTCTAAATAGTTCCAATGTTCCAAAAACACCACGAAAATTAGGTCCGATGTTTGAACTAGTGACACATGTCAAAAGTCAATTTTTATGTCATTGCCGTCATTGGTAATGTTTTCAAAAATGGTTTTATCAGATTCACAGAAAAGAAAGCAGATTGTCCCAAGTCCCAAAATCTTCTGATGAGCCCTGCTGTCACTGATCCAAAATGTTGGTTACTTTTTTTACTGATACAAATATTCTTTTCTTCTGAAAGTGAAGTACCTATTGTGAAGTGAAAACCTGCAAGAATACTGACAAAAGCCATAAATTATATTGTATTCTCAGAGGTGAGTTCAAGATCATTTTGTTTATAAATTTATTAATTAGTAGATTGAAGAAAACATTTTTTCCATTTTCCTTACTAAAGACAAATACAGATTATATTTTCACTCAAACTTTTTTTTTCAGTATTGAAACAGGAAACCTTGAGAAAGAAATGGCTATCAATAGTATCAATATTGAGTAACGTAGTGTAAAATTGTGACAGAAATCATGACTTCAACTAAATTAAAAAATGAACTTCAGAAATGTATACCTACTTAACAGATGACTTCAATTCCTTTATAATATAACAATGTTTTACCTTTGACTGTTTTTGCTTTGATATGACTTATTTACTCATTTCACAAATTATTCTCTTCATTCCTTTTCTAATAATTGTTTGATTTCTTCATCAATTTTTATTTCATATGTATTGCTGTTAAACAATTTATGCAAAAATGTAATCCCTCTCTAAACAGAAATGTTTCTTGGGATCAATAAATAAAGTGTGTGCAGGGTAAGTATAACAATTTTCGTGTTCACTAGGACTGACAAATTTTTTCTGAATTGTTCTGATTATCAACCCATTTTATCAAATTTCAGATTCATTTTGGAACGAAAGGCCCAAAAATTGCGATTGAAAAAAGTGGCCAATTCTAATAAGCTCCTAGAATGGAAAAGTTGTAAATTGCAAAACTGGAACCTTTTCTTTCGAACAAGTTTAAAAATTCTATATTGACGTTTATCTTGAGAAAATAAGTTAGACCATAATATAAAAGATAGTGTTAGTATATTGGTAACAGCTGTTTCATTGAGGTGAATAGCTATATTTTCTTGTTTCAACCATACCATATGGAGGTCATAATTCACTAAGTATCTCAAAAAACTTCTTATTTATGATAGGAATACAAAAATAAAGAATTCATTAGGCATACAAAAGAACTTCCATAATCATACAAACGAGAATGTACAAACATGTAAGGTTATAAATGGATTTTCAATCATGTCAATATTTTTTGGATGTGTTGTAATACCTATATGTCTGATAGGTATTAATTTTTGCCTTAACTTTTTTGCTTAAGCTTGATTTCATCTGAGAGGCATTCTGCAAATATATTTCACATTTGTTATGTTCACGAATGCTAGGCACTTCTATAAGATTAAAATTCGATATTATTTGGTTTTTGAGTTATTAGCAGTACCTCAAATTGATACCCAATTTTGAAACTGTATTGATCAAACAATGGTATATATTGACTAAGAAGTATTTAGGAGAACAGTAACCTCTAATTTTGAATAAAGAACCCATTAATGGAGAAGTTTCAGTGTTTTTATAAGGGGTTTGTAATCAACCATTGGCAACTTTTACACTGAAAAGTGAAAACTACACTAGGTTCTGCCCTTCTAAAAGAAACTCTTGTGTCTGCAGCAGAGATGGTCGACGGCTGAATCTCCATGCTCCATAATCGCTGGTGGTCGGGCCACAGAATATCGGGGCTGTGTCCGAAAGTCGACGCTTTTTTGTAATTTGAGTCAATTGTACACTTGATAATTTCAATCCATAAAAAAATAGAATTGGTATGTATCCATTGAAATTGAACATGATATCCACAATTTACTTATTTGACATTCTGAGTTATGACTTACAAAAGAAACATAACCCAACTTTTTTTCAAAATTATCTGTTCTCTCTCTCCCTTGCTTCCTAATTGGCGCTTTTGTGGGTTATTTGGAACATTGCAACTATTTAAAGAGATTGGAACTATTAGACTCCGCCCATTGGCCATACCCGTAAGAAGGCCAAAGCCTTCTAGGATTCAGTGACCCTAAAGAAGTTCTATATGTAGAGCCACCCAGCGGATTTATATCCAGGTTTGATCATAATATAATTTTAATATATGGTTCATTGAATATTCGGCCAATATTAAAAATTCATCTTCTAGATGTTGGAAACGAAGAGGGGACAATATTGTTTTATCCACAATCACCTTATAATTGAAGTTTTATCCACACTTATGAACCGTTTAAAGTACCACTTTATCCACTAGTGGAATAATGAAAAATACAATCTTGAATATCAATCACATTTTACTTATTTTCACCAACTTCACAAATTTTTACAAATGGAGTCGATAAACAATCGAAAATACATAGCAACCATTCAACACCTCCCGTTATTTTTTGAGGAGGTGCTGACAGCCGCTGTCAGAGCAAAACGTCAAATCATTTTGTGATGAAAAAGTTCCGCGATTCTGATTCTAAATGAATGTGATTGTGAATAAAACGTTGTATTGCATGCGTTTTTTAGATACATTTTATTTGCTTAAGTTTAAACGCTCGATCTTCGCTCTCGCGTTTAAACATTCTTGCGCAAATAAAATGATATCTAAAACACTTATACAATAAATAACTATTATCGATATCGGTATATATTATTGAACCAATATTGACCCAATATAAGTTAATAAGAATTGTTGAATATTGGCGAAATAATATTCAACCAATGTGCAATCCCACTTGGAAATACAATATAGTTTTTTATCCCTAGAATCGATATGACTGGAATATTGGAATTGCAATATTTATCCTAGATGATGAAAACAATATATATACCATATTATATTATCGATATTGGTGGAAATTATTCAACCAATATTGACCTAATATTACATGTGACAATCTACATTCAGAACGGGTACAACCAATATTCCACCAATATTATTAAAATAATAAATAATATTGTTTTTTGAATTTTCACCCATTTACAATATATCTATTGGCCCAATATGAAACCAAGATTCAGCCGATAAGATGTGCTACCTGGAATACCCCTACTCTCCGCCTAATTCCCAATAATTTTCAACTAATACAACTAATACCCCTATTTTGCTGCTGATCCCCAATAATTTTCAACTGATTCCTCTAATTCCCCACTAATACCCAACTAATACCATTAATGCCCAAGGCATGTATACCAAAATTCCCCAGAGGTTTCCCCCTCGTGTTATAGCCTAAACGTTTTGTAAAGAACTTGGTGAATATCATAAGCAGTAATTTGCCCAATTTGGTAATTCCCAGAAAATTTTTGAATGGCGTACTTTTTGGAATATGAAAAAATGTCAAGGGATTTAAATAATTTCATAGGAGGAGACAAATTCAGTAGCTGAAAAAAAAAATGTAATGGAATACCTAAAGCATTCAAATCGTTCCCTATATCCATCCACCTGATGAACTGAATAGATACAAGGATCAGTAGAAAAATACGTCGAAGAGAATATTCCATTTTTTTGAATAAAAGCAATGAAATTGCCGAAGTTAGGACAGTCACTATAATATACATTGACCGGCAGGAAGCTCGCATATCATAATATGGGAAATTATTTTATTAATAAATTATGACGACTATCGATACGTGCAATCGCTTCTGCATCATCAAAAGAAACCCCAGAAGACGTTTTACAGTGAGGTTTGTTTTGTCGTGGTGGCGGGAAATTTTAAAAATAATTTCTAATAACATAGTTGTTTGAAAAAAAAAATCGAAAAATTTTATACGGAAAAGTTGTTCAGAACAACATTTTATAGCTATGTACAAGTTCTGAGAAAATTCTGAGAGAAACAAACATAAATAATTTTTTTGCCATGAAACAAAAAAAATATAATTTGGAAAATATGTTTCTCACAAATGAACTCATTGGTAAAGCTAACAGTAATATTTTGAATAATATATTGAAAAGATTTGTTATTCTATTTTATTCGGAGAAAATTTGAAATCTTTGAATTTGCCATGTGTTCAGCTGCTTTATAAAAAGTCACTGAAATATCTTCAGGATATTTTAATCTAGTATTTTTATTATCAATAAAGGACCAAGTATGTACATCATTTTGATTTGAATTTTGCATTAGAACAAAAAATCTATTTAATTTTTGACACAATGAAAACATACGTAACAAATTTTCAACTTTTTATTTTAAAACATCATCTTATGAAATTAGAAGCTGACATGATTGAAAACTAAACAATTCGATACATACTCGAAACGTTGTCATTATACATTACTCGACATGTCTCCCTGACGTTCAATACATGTATTTATTCTGGATTTGATTGCTCTGGACACATTTCGCATCATTTGTGGTGTTATGTTATCAATACATTGTCGTATTATTTCTTATAAATGATTGATATTTTGAAATGGTCGATGTTTATATACCTCACTTTTAAGGTAACCCAATAAAAAGAAATCCAATGGCGTCAAATCTGGTGATCTAGCAGGCCATGGGTTTTCTGAATAACATGCTATCCTATCCTATCTAAAAGTACTATGTAGGTATAGACTTGGAACTATATGATTTCTTCTCCGCAGCGGTATTCAATGTAAGAAATAAAAAAAATTCGTTATTTGAAAACTCTAAATAATTTCGTGAATTTAAAAAAGTTAGGCTCAACGATTTGAGTATCTTATATGCCGCACCAAACATTAGTTTTGGAGGAAAATTCTTCTTACGGATTCCTCAGATGAACCAGTTTGTCCTTACCTCTCCGATTTGCCATCTGTGGATTTTCTGTGACCGATAACAAAACATCGAAGGTAACTTCTTCATTAGTGACGAGCTTACTATGTGGAATTTTGTAACCATTTTCTAGACTGCCTGTAGATTTAAATTTGTTTAAAATATTTTTAGTCGGATATATTATCTAACATTGAATATATCTGCAACTTCTCTACAACTATGAAAATGCTCGTCACATATTATCAATAATGATAATAATAATAATGAATTTATTCATCATATGTACAGTTATACAATGATTCCAGGGAAAAAATGGTAATAATTAATTTAGATGAATAGGCGAAGTTCAGCTCAGGCTGATTTTCAACTTAACCCTAAGAAAATAAAGAGACAGTACATAAATGATGTCACTTGTGCGTAACAAGAAAAGAAGATAATGAAATCAGAAAATTTGTTGAACCTATGAAATCGTTCGCCTTTTTCTCTGCCTGACTTGCGAAATAATTTTTTATGAATGATGGTTTTTCGGGTTTTTAGGCCGACTTTTATTTAGAGAAAAACTCGACGTTTCGCCAACACGAGTGGTTGGCATTTTCCAGAGAAATGTTTACAGTTTTGATCACTTGAGTAGTGTTCAGTGATCAAAACTGTAAACATTTCTCTTGAAAATGCCAACCACTTGTGTTGGCGAAACGTCGAGTTTTTCTCTAAATAAACGTCGGCCTAAAAACCCGAAAAACCATCATTCATTCAACGATGGCAGCGAAAGCCTTTCATAATTTTTTATGTTGTAATGAGGAAATTAAGTTTTAATCTGTTTTAAAAATTCATTATCGTGTAGGATCTAATTTTTTCATATATTAAACGCATGCCTTGTATGAAAATGACCTCTTAAATGAAGTTGTTTCATGTTTTGGTATCACTAGAGTTGATCTGTTTGGTATAGATGAATTGTAAATGCCAGAGAAAGTAACAAGTTTATTGAGAAGATACTCTGGTTGCTGGAGTTTTACAACTTTATGAACGAAAGTCAATGAATGTAGTAAGCAGAATTTTTCGAAGCTTAACCAACCTGATTCTTCAATTTTGTGAGATATGTGATCGAATTTTCGTATTCCATAGGCCAAACGTATACAACTATTTTGAATCTTTTGCAAACGCATGGAGTCAGATTGGAGCAGTGCGGGTCCATATATTGAGTAACAGTAAAAAAAATTGGAAAAAATTTGCGATTCATAAAGTTTTAACTTGAGTTCAGGAGACATCAAGTCGCGGTTAGGATACAGTTGTCTAAGAACATTGAAGGAAGATTTAGTTAAGGAACTCACTGTTTTGTGAAACGAAGTTCGGGATCTAGCCAGAGTCCTACATTTTTGGTATTATTTGTAAATTCTATATCTGTGATTTCTTTGATTTCAAGTTGATTTACGATAGTTTGTCTCACTTTATTGGGTCCGAATAACATCACTGTCGACTTGCTGGCATTTAGTTTGAGGTTGTGCGTAGCTGAAATATTAAAAAAAGCGCTTAGATCTTTGTTGATGATATTTTCAGAGGAATCCAATAATTCTATATCAAAAGAAAGGTACAACTGCAAGCTTGATTTTTTCTTGCAAACTCAGTTTTTCTTGTGGCATCTCTAATCATTGTTAACGCACAACAAAATGTACAATCATTTTCACAATGAAAAAAATAAACTATACAAGAAAGACGATAGTAATATCTGGATAAATAATAACACCACGAAATCGTTTGACAACTCTCAATGACAAAGTAGCATTATCAGTCAATTCTTTCATGGCCTCTTCGATGATGAGGAAATCTACTAAAAATCAATATATTTTTTTTCTAACTAAAAAGAAAGATATTTCAGTGACCTCTTATGGAGCAGCTGAACACTTGGCAAATTCACAGATTCTAAATTTTCTCCGAAATAAATTGAAATAGCTTGCGAATCTTCACAAAATACTATTTCAAATAGTAGAGTTGGCTTTACCAATGAGTTTCTCCGCCAGAAATGTATTTTTCCAAATAGATTGTTTTTGTGGCAATAAAAAGGAGTTTTTACTTTTTTGTCTCAGATATATTTTTTTAACTTGTACATAGCTATAACATGTCATTCTGAACGACTTTTTCCGAAAACTTTTGTCGATATATTCAAACAAGTGTGTTTTGAGAAATAATTTTTAATTTTTTTTTATTTCCCGTCAGACACGAAAAGACGAACGGCACTGTACAACGGCTATTGGGGTTTCTTTTGATGCAGAAGCAGTTTCACGGATCCATATTTGCACGTATCAAAATTTATTATTAAAAGAATTTCCCATGAGATGAAAAAACATCTTTTTTTTTAAACAATGAGTTTTCAGTCGGAATGCAGTTACTTTGTGGAAATGCTGGAATTGTAATGGAATTATTGGAAGTAATATTTCTTGACGCCCTTATCTCTTTCATTGTAGTATTCCTGTTTCTGGGGTGAACAACCTCTACAAGGCAAATTCAACTAGGTCTAAATCACTTGCAACCATAATCTACTATGGCACATGCAAGAAATAATGACATGAGTAAATTCCATGAAAAATTTTTCATTTTTATTCATGTCCCCAATTATTTTTCGAATTTCTAAATGTTGAAAACCTATGGTTATAACACAATTCAATTATGAGCCAAAAGTTACTGATGAAATACATTTTATAATCTTGCGAGATATGTAAGCATTCATGAATTTATCAAAAAAAAAATTCAAGGAAATTGTTTGGGTTTTTCATCAGAATCACCATGGTTTTTATTCGCTGGTTGTCGCATTATAGAAAAGGGAACAAATAATTACTCACTAGGAGAAATAGTTCAAAAGTTTTCAACTCACCTGTTATTAAAGTGAGGGCACATAAACAGGCAAAGGCGGAGATATCGATATCCATCGCATGTAGTCCGGTACAAAACTCCATAATACCATTCATCCAGTCACCAAAAGACCTTTGACACTGTTGCATGTCCAGTACAACACCATTACAGAACGTCAACTTTGTGTCATTAGGATGGGTACGATACGATAGTCTCAAAACGAATAATTCTAAGGAAGCAGATTGAAACAGGAGGTCCCGATCTTCTGCATATAAGTCCAGAAATCCAGGTATTTTATCTGCAAAATTCCTAATAACATCCACTGAAGTTGTCAGCAAGGTGTAAAATTGTTGAATTTTCTCTGCCTCAGAAATAGCTGGTTCCACTGGAGACGGTTCAAGGTATTGTGAGTAATCCAAATTGGAGAGATCCGGTGTTGTATCTACATATGCTCTCACCAACGCGGTAATAAGAGATACAGGTGGACTAGGAGGCGACTCTTGGGGTGATTTTGGTTTAGATGGAAGTCTTCCCCGTCTCCCCTTCAAAGAGTCTGTTCGTACTACTTCCTTGACCATGCCTACTGCCAAACACTTTTGGAATCTACAGAATTGGCAGCGATTTCTCCTCCGTTTATCCACTGGGCAAGCTTTATCTGCTAGACACACGTATTTGGATCCTTTCTGAACTGTTCGTTTGAAGAATCCTTTGCACCCTTCACAGGTTCGCACTCCATAATGTTGGCAAGCTGCCGTGTCACCGCATACAGCACATAGTTGCGACGGAGAGGATGGCGTTTGACTTTTTGAGATACTCGTCTGTTGTTCCGAAACTCCACTGGGACTACTAGCGGCTGAGGAGCATGCTGAGGGACCAGGTCCAATTTTCAACTTGGGGCTTTCGCTACTGCTTGTGGATTCGGATCTTTGCAGAGGCAGTGAGGCTCGGCGTTGCTTTGTACTGCTCGCAGTCAGATCTGACGTTGAAGACTTATAAGAGGAAGGTGAGTACGATTCTTGAGAAATGCTAGCCTCGTAGCTTGACGGTATGCAGCTTTGAGGAGGAGGATAATATGGATTGGAAGCCGTCGCGTATTGTATTCGTTGACACTCGTAATGATGTGAAGTGGACGGTGAATGATGATAGGAAATGTTGAAGCTCTCTTCGTCCATCTTAAACGGTGGCTGATATCGAACGGAATATGTTTCTTGAAAACTTGGTAACGGTACCGGTGAAGAAGACTGGGAATGTAAGGCAACTTCTACGAAGGGGTTGAGTTCCTCGGAGGACAGAACAGCACTTGAATCATCTGTGAACGGTGCATTCAGCAGATCGGCAAAACTGCTTGAACCAAACGAGGCCTGAAACAAATAGACACTTCAGGCGTCCATCCATAAATAGGCCGCTCACTCGATCAAGATCGACACTGATACCTAATAATAAACCAGGAAATTGCTATGGATAGCTAAACATACCGAATAATTAGTTCGTAAGGTACAACCATCGAACTCATCGAGTCAAATTGTGCACATTGTTTATTTCTCATTACCGCGAAGAGTATTTCTATATACAGTGTCCGGCGTAAAGTTCGAAGCACATGGAAAACTTTTTTATTGTGGATTTCTCAAAAAAATAACGTTCCCGATAAAAACATCTGCTTCATCCTAAACCCAAATTGCAAACGTCAAAATTGAATTTTATGCTATACGAGGGAGATTGGAAAGCATGCTTTGTTTTCAAAAAAGTATGATCCAATCACCAGAGCTGGATAATTCCTAGCTCAAAAGTAATTGATAGTTCCAATATTTTTTTCGTGTTATTTGCAATTGAATTTAGGTACTTTTTCTCTCAGTAATTTGGAATGGTAATTGCAGCAAAAACTGTGTGGGAATTGTAATTTTTATTTATGTAAAAAAAAATTTTGTAAAATTCGAAAATCCATCAGAAAACAACTACTTTCCTAGCTAATGCCATGACGAACATTGAATTACGTCTTATGAATTTTCTCTGATGTAATTTAATGTTCGTCGTGGCATTAGCCAGGAAAGTAGTTGTTTTCTGATGGATTTTCGACCCAACTTTTCCTATTGTATAGGATATTAGCAATGAGCAGTCCTCCGGACATCTTATGCCTCATGTATAAGCTCATTGTGAACTACAGATTTATTTTCCGTGTTATACGGTCTTGACGATCGTGGTTCATGGGTATTGCTTAGTTGGATGGCCGGCGTTGAGATGGCGCTCGCAGTTTGGAGTTATCCACTGTGCGGACGTGATCTCAGTTTCAGTCTTGAAATGGGTTTGGTTGTCGATTCATTCGTTGCAGTCATTAGTTATTGACTGCTAGACCTACCCTATACTGATGAGGAGCAACACTCCGAAATCGATATATAGGTGGTCCGAATGTTTCAATTAACATTCCCATGCAACAAGCAATTGCAGAGATAACCTTGTAGGAACTCTGCACGGAAATTTCACCAGATATAATTCAATGTTCGTCGTGGCATTAGCAAGGAAAGTAGTTGTTTTCTGATGGATTTTCGATCCAACTTTTCCTGTTGTATAGGATATTAGCAATGAGCAGTCTCCGGACATCTTATGCCTCATGTCATAAGCTCATTGTGAACTACAGATTTCTTTTCCGTGTTATACGGTCTTGACGATCGTGGTTCATGGGTATTGCTTAGTTGGGTGGCCGGCGTTGAGATGGTGCTCGCAGTTTGGAGTTATCCACTGTGCGGGCGTGATCTCAGTTTCGGTCTTGAAATGGGTTTGGTTGTCGATTCATTCGTTGCAGTCATTAGTTATTGACTGCTAGACCTACCCTATACTAATGAGGAGCAACACTCCGAAATCGATATATAGGTGTACGAATGTTTCGATGAACATTCCCATGCAACAAGCAATTGCAGAGATAACCTTGTAGGAACTCTGCACGGAAATTTCATCAGATGTAATTCAATGTTCGTCGTGGCATTAGCCAGGAAAGTAGTTGTTTTCTGATGGATTTTCGACCCAACTCTTCCTATTGTATAGGATATTAGCAATGAGCAGTCCTCCGGACATCTTAAAAAAATTTAAATACTGAAAAATTGGTTTTTCGCCATTTTGACAGTTAATTTGAAGTTATGTCGAAAAGTGTTGCATGAAAAAGTTATTGACTTCTTCATTATCTACAACTTTCCTGAAAAACATTTTTCACCAAAAGGTCACGTTTCACCGAAAATCGCAAAAAACCATTTTCAACCCCTAAACTGCATCCCCATTTCACCATTTTGAGTGTTTTCGTTTTTAAATATTTTTCTCCTCTAAGTTGAAATCTCAACAACATTTTCCACCTGGTCCTTGCCTGGTACTTTTTTCTTTTTCACAAAAATCATAGTCACCAGTCTATTGTCCTGAAATCAATAGTCGTCATGATATTTTAAAAATCGTTGATTAACTTTAATGAAATATCAGTGTTTGAAAACTATTGACAACAAGATATGAAACACTTTTTGGCCAGAGTTATTCACCAAATATGAAAAAGAAGTTTATTTTTGACCAAATGAACCCAGACCAATGACGCCCAATTTATGTGGTATGCTTATTATATTATTACATTTTTGCTTCCAGTCAAACTCTTGAATATTTCAATGTTCAAATATTATTAAGTTGCTTATTCCGATTTCTATAAATTACTCTACTTACCTATTTTTGTTTACTGATTTTGTGCTTACAATCCCTATTGAAATTGATTTCGTATATTGGTACTGTGATATTATGGTTCCTCAATTTTACCATAATTTATTGTTTTATCCGAAAAGTAATTAAAATAAGTAACTATTGATTCATATTTTCATGACTTATACTTTGTAACTGTAATTGAGTGGTTCCTTTTTTGATAAAGTACAATTGGTCATGGAGGACGTGCTGGTAAAGCGTTCGCCTCTAAGCGTAGGGTAGAGGGTTCAAATTCCCGCATGGGCATCGGTCTTGTGCATGGCATCACACGTTAAAAAGATAGGGCTGCGTCTTCCCCAGCTCACACAAGTCTCTCAAAGACTTCTGAAGGTTGCGCGTAGGGGTGCAAATGGACCTTTCCAAGACATATGAGGTAACACTGAAATTAGAAAGTAAATACGCTAATATCACTCGGGATTTTTTATTTATTTTTTCTGACCGCTAGTTTATCTATAGTCAGAAGAAAAGTGGTTTCGTGACGTCACGTTCATCAAAACTAAACTTGGCAACGTTGTTAAAGTTGTGCACCAAATTCTCATTCAAATATAATGTGTCGTATGACAATTGTCATTTGATACCAGATGGGTTATTTCGTCTGTTTTACGGTGCGATCAATAAGAATAGTTTGTCTCTGTCTAACTCATTTACCTACCCATTTGATACAAGTGAAGTAGTTCCATCAGATCTAAACTTCAACGAACACTACCTTGATTTATTTTTTGAGGTTAATGCAGTTTTGAAAGTTTTGAGAGCTCTTGTTGATTGTGTTCTAAAATTTGTTATTAATTCCTGTATCTCCAGTACCTGTATCCCTGCAATAACTGAACATGTCGAAAAGATGCTTTGTACCCGGTTGTCTGAACACCAGTGCAAATTCCAATAAACAATTTTTTTATGCACCTAAAGATGAAGCGCGTCGGAAAATGTGGTTCGAAACAGTGAATAAACCTTTTGTGAAAAGCGGAAATATATGTTTTTGTGAAGAACATTTCCAAGTGAGTACTTTACGTTATGTTATTATTGTATTCAAAGCAGAGTTCAAGGAATGATTTTAAATTTTAGTCATTGCAAGAAAGACCGTGAACAATTACACAAATAAATTCACACCAAATAGTTTATGATAACACCTCACTACACTATTATCGAATTTATCAGTTGAATGTTGATTGTTGAATGTAAATAAAATAAACAATAACCTCACATCTCCATATAACTTTTGAGAATTGAGAACTGTCGATTTGCTGTGTTGTCAATGCTCGTTCTTCATCAAAAGGATGGAGAAAATTTGAAAGTTACAAATACAATAAAAAATAGCTAATATGTGGATTTTTATCTGAGTTGATCAAGTGACAATGTATTGATTATTTCTCAACGGCTTATATCATGCTAGAAGTTATATTTTTAAGGAGAACGGTATTGCCTGTTTCGGAACGTGGATTATGGTGGGAGGTATTTCCGATGAACGTGACGTCAGCGGTACACTTTCAAATGTGATATTTTTTTTAAAATGAAAGAAAAATAATGGAACTTTTTGTTAAATGGACTTTTCAGACTAACAACTATCGATTTAGACGAGTTTTGTAATTTATTTTCCGTAAATGTAAAGGTCCATTGGTTGACGGGAATAGTAATTTTAAACTTTGTAGTTGTAACTAGTTCCTTTTTTAAAAAAGTACTTCGGAATTGTAATTACTTTTAAAGTACCTGTAATTACCCAGCTCTGCCTATCACTTTCTTTCTCACAGCAGAATTGAAAGTCAATGTTCATAATCGAATGTTGATCCAGAAATTCGAATCTTAGCCACCCCTGACCAATTTTTTATTATTATTATTAAAAGCTTTTATTTAACTAGCTCTGTGTTTGTTAGATGGGTACAAATCTTGCAAGCTGAATTAGAACCACACCCTCTTATCTTTTGGAATTGAAATTTTACGTGTTGGTTCAGTTCCGATAACAATACATTAATGTGGAAGAAATTGTCCCCCCCCCTGCTCCGGAAAACTGAATAGAGAACGCGTAGGGTTTCGGAAGTTTTCTTGGCGGATTTAGACGTCAAAAATTACAGCGAAAAAAAAAATTAGGTAGGCGTGGGCCTCGCTCCTCCTTTTTTTTTCGAAAAAAGTTGGAAAACTCGTGAAATTAAAATCGGAAAAATCCGTAAAAATAGTGAAACATATGACCGTCGAATATTATGGTTTAAAAAATGTCTCCCTTCCTGTCCCCCCTCAAAAGCTAGATGGAGAAGGCAAAGAAGTTCGGAAAATGTTTCAACAGTTTCGGTTTCGATTGAAGGGCTCGCCACCCTTTCCTGTCACGAATTTTTTTTTGCATCAATTGAAATGTACAGACTAAGAAACATATCCAAAGAAAACTAAAAAAGAAATGAATAAACTTAAAAAAAAACTTTTTAGAGAGAAGCTTTCATTTAAATGCACTAAAAAGAAGAAAATACATTTTTAAGTGAAATAAACCCATCATTTTGTTGCATTATAAAATTTTAAATGATATGAAAGCTTGTCGCGAGAACGAATCTTTCGGTAATTTTAAATTTAATTTACGGTAAGAAATAAGTAGATACTTCTCGCGATAAGCTTTTATATCATTTAAAATTTTATAATGTAACAAAATGATGGGTTTAATTCACTTTGAAATTTCATTTCTTCTTTCTAGTGCATTTGAATAGAAGCTCCTCTCCAAGAAGCTTTTTAAAGTTTATTTATTATTATTAAAATTGAAAGCTTTCATTCAACTTGCTATGTGTATGTGTTAGATAGGTACAAACCTTGCAAGCTGAATTAGAACTACTTTCTATTTTCCTATGGTTCAGTTTCGATAACAATACATTAATGTCGAAGAAATTGTCCCCGCCTGCTCCCCGAAAGCCAGAAGTTTTCTTGACGGATTTGCACGTCAAAACTTACAGCGAAAAAGATATGTAGAGGAGACTCGCGCCCTCCCCCTTTTTCTCGAAAAAAGTTGGAAAACTCGCGAAATTTAAATCAGAAAAATCCGTAAAAATAGTTAAAAATATCTGACCGTCGAATATCAGGGTTTAAAAAAAAATCACCCCTCCTGCCCCCCTTAAAAGCTAGATGGAAAACGTAACGGAATTTGAAAAATGTTTCAACAGTTTCGGACACAGAAAATAATAATAAATAAATCGAACTCAGGAAAAACATTAGGAAAACTCGCGAAATAGAAATCAAAAAAATCCATAAAAATTGTCAAAGTTACCTGACCACTGAAAAATACGTTATAAATAAATTACCCTTCTTCCCCCCCTCGAAAGCTAGATAGAGAACGCGTAGAAACTCGGAGAAATTTACAACGGTTTCATACATGGAAAATTTCAAAAAAGTTGCGAAAACTTGCGAAAACAAAATCTGAAAAATCCGTAAAAATAGTGAAAAATATCTAACCATCGAATAATATAGTTTTGAAAAATTTTACCCCCTATCTAGATTGAGAATTTGTAGAAAATTGAAAAATATCCTGATTGTTTCAAACGATGAATATTATGAAGAAAGAAATATTGTGCAGGGTGCTCACCCCCCTAAAGTAGCGACAACTCACGAAACTCACACACGTAATAATTGTGATAAATATCGAACCGTCGAATAATTTTCGTAACTTGAACTGTGTGTATGTATCTATCCAGTAAGGTTGGGTGGTGAAACTGGGTTGGACTCCACACAATGAGTTGTATGATTTGGTGAGATGAGCGTCATTAGCATTGGCTTGCAACCTGTCTAGGAAAAGGAAAACTCCTAAATCAAATCCGGAACCGTGCAACGAAGACGCATTTATTGAAATGAACAGACTGAGGATCATATCCAAGAAAACTATGAAAGAAATAAAAAGATAAACTTAAAAATAACATTTTAGAGTGAAGCTTTTATTTAAATGCACTGAAAAGGACAAAATCAATTTTAAAGTGAATTAAACCCATCAGTTTTTTACATTATAAAATTTCAAATGATATAAAATCTTGTAGCGGGAATAAATGTTGAGGTAATTTTAAATTAAATTTTTAATGAGAGTTACATAGATACATCTCGAGACAAGCTTTTGTATAATTTAAAATTTTATAACGTAACAAAATGATGGATTTAATTCAGTTGAAAATTCATTTCCTTCTTTCTAGTGCATTTAAATGAACACTTTTGAGTTCATTTATTCAATTTGTTTTTTAATTTCTCCTCATCGCATTGTACGTTAGTGTTAAATATGATTTTTTTTTTATTTTTGTTATTTCCTTCAACCGATTGCACCCCTACGCGCAACCTTCGGAAGTCTTCGAGAGACCTGTGTGAGCTAGGAAAGACGCAGCCCTTACCTTTTAACGTGTGATGCCATGCACGAGACCGATGACCATGCGAGGCTTTGAACCCTCGACCCTTCGCTCCAAAGGCGAACGCTCTACCACCACGGCTTACTCTCTGGATGTTCCCACCTTTTCCCCTCCCATCAGAAAATCTCATCAATTGAAATATTGACGGAATTTCACAAAATTTCTGATGCAAATAGTAAAAAATTAATTGTCTCCAAAGTGCGATCCCAGAATGAAAGTGAATTTATTTTAACACTACGAGTAAAATTTTTCATACAAATGTGCCCCATCATTCAGTAGTATTTTGTGAGTTGAAAATATATAATAAACAGAGAGGTTCTATAGGCGAAGTTGTAGATAAAAATAAGAGACTCTTTTCACTCAAAATAAAAGACGCAATCGTTCGTAAATGGAAACCTCTGTTTTTGCCACAGCAAATCGCTTTGTGGAATTTTTCAAACAAGAAATAGTGAAAAAAATTACAACTTTTTTGTTTATTTGCATATCTCAAAAAATATTGGAGGAATCGTTTTACAGTAATTATAAAACCTAACAAATGTTTTTTTATTCGAACAGATCGGTGCATTTTTCACTTAAAAAATCCTGGAAAACCTCGATAAAGAGAATATTTTTCAAAAATGTGGTTCAACTGTGAGCAAGATGGTTTCTGCCCGATGTTTAGTTTTTGCACAATCGCGTTTTAAACAATTTAAGGGCAAATCTTTCTATATGCGTCGATTCAAGGGAAATCATCTTATTCAAGTTCTCTGAACGGCATTTGGAAGAAGAGAGCTGGGGAATGTGTTAAAATGTCACTAGAAGTTACTCTAAATGCTTCAAAGTGCACCCGAAGTATCCCAAACTCAACTCGAGTTAACTTCACTGCGACTTCGGGTGACTTCGGACGCACTTTGAAGCGTTTTGATCAACTTTCAGTGACATTTTCAACACATTTTCCACCCTCATGTGAAAATCCAAAATATACAAATTGTAGGTATTGATCTCTACTTCCAGATGCCATTTATGGAATTTGAATACGACGATTTCCCTTAAATCGGCGCATCTTGCAAGATGTGCCCTTAATTTGTTTATTACGCGATTGTGCAAATACTACACATCGGACAAAAAACATCTTGCGTACAGCTGAAACACAGATTATTTATCATCTATCAGTTTCCGCAATATTGTCTGTCCAGCTTCAGATTTATAAAAATAAAAAAAAATTAAAATGGTCTCTTTTTTGAGGTTTTCCCGGATTTTCTCAGTGGAAAATGCACCGATCCGGTCGTATTTTGTAGATTTTATAAATCTCTACAAAAGTTCCATTAACTGTAAAACGATTCCTTGAATTATCTTTAAGATATTTCCAAATAACTAAAAACGGTGTAATTTTTTTCCTATTAATTTCCTGTTTAAAAAAATCCACGAAGCGATTTTTCTGGGGCGAATACTAATGTTTTCATTAACGAAATATCTTATAAAAATTAGTATAGGCCTTTTGCGTCTTTTATTTTGTGTGGGAAAAAACCTCTATGGTTTGGTCTAGTAATATAAGGAGGCGTTTAAATAATTTGAGTTGAACTCTTTCTAATAAGTCAGGATACCGAAGTCCCCTAACTGGAATACAGTTCAATAAAATGCTCACCACAAGAGAATCAAATAGTTCAATCGTGAGTCCCAGGTATTCATTTTGGATTCAGCCATTAACAAAAACACTGCCCCTATAGTTTGTTTGGCTTTTTCCGCTGCTAAAGAAGCCGTTTCTTGGAAGAATGAAGATGGCGTGAATGTGACTCCCAAATAAGTGTACCTATGAGTAATTTCGATAGGTGCATTTTTTAGGGTAAATTGAAAGTCTGTTCTTTGACTGGACGATTGGCATAATTGAATAAATTTCGTTTTATCGTTATTAACTGAAATACTATTATCATCACAATATTCTCCAAGTACCTATCGGAGTTTTTTTGCAAGGTCAACTTCAGAATCAGAGAGAACTACCAGGTCGTCAGCAGAAAGCAACATCAGGAGATTGTGAATGTTGTCTATATTTATGCCCAACTCGGCTTTATTCATGAAATAGTACCCAATGACCGCCATAAAAAGAGGATAGGGCTTAGACATTCACCCTGGAGAACTCCAGTAGTTATTTCAATGGGCCTTGTATATCCTTCCGGTAATTTCACCCTCATAGTTGCACTTTCGAATGAGTTTTTCAAGATAATTATGAATCGTAAACTGACCCCCAGCCGTATAGATTGTGCCAAAGAAGATGGTGGTTGATAGAATAGAATGCACGTTTAAGGTCAGCGAAGAGTGCAAACACTCTTCTTCTCTTTAAGCGGACATAGGAGCAATGTAGGCAATGAAAAAGCAGGCCAACTTGCAAAGAAAGCATCTCAATCACCATTCACAGGTCCAGCACCAGCGTTTGGAATTAGCAAATCCTGATGCGGAAACTTAATCAATGAGTGGAAGAAATTAAACCACCAAACATATTGGGACCAAATCGAAGGGCATCGACACAGCACAGCCATGGTGAGGCACCTGAGCCAGACGGCTGACACACTCAACCTAAGATTTGAGATACACACGATCACCGGCTTACTAACCGGACACTGCGGCCTTAGAAAACACCTACACACCATGGGAATAAATAAAGAAACCGTGGACTGTAGACTCTGTGGTGACGAGGAGGAAACAGCCTCTCACATCATCTTCGAATGCGACGCGCTGCTCAACAAGCGCAACAGCGATCATATTACAAATATGTGTGAATGATTAGCATCTGGATTTTATGCTGTCAGAAGCATTGCCTGCGAATTAGGGTAAGCATCCGCCAGAACAGCATATTTTGCAGTACTCGAATCCCATCTACGATATGGAATAGCTTTTTGGAGAGCATGCAGTAATCTTTTATTCCAGGTACCCAATTTTTGAATTGCCGGAATTGATTCTCAAGAGAAATATGACGTCATTTCCTCTCAATAGGTACCTACCTACCTACCTATTGCTCAAAATTGAGAGAAAATGACGTGATATTTCTCTAGAGAATCAATTCCGACAATACAAAAATTGGGCCCCAGAGGGGTTGTGTTCTACAAAAGAGAGCCATAAGGTATATGTGTAAAGCAAAGCCAAGAGACTCTTGTAAGGATTTATTCAAGAAATGTGGCATTCTCACTGTAGTTTGTTTATATATTTTGGAAACATCTTGTTTAATTCACAAAAATAGACATGCCCTGCGACTTGTATCGTCGCAATATAACACAATACAGACTGGCCAAATTGAGTTGATAAGACTTGATAGGACTTAATTATATATACCGGAATTAAAATATACAACCACCTGCCAAATAAAAGTAGAATAACATCACGCAATGAAAAATTTCGAGTAAATGTTAAAGCAATACTTAGAGAAACACAGGCCTATTCAAATAGGAACCACTGACGACAGAACAATACAATAGAGCCCAGCTGGTCTCAGTGTTAAGGGAAACCTCAAAGGTATCTCGCTCGTCAGCCTTTAACTAACCAAGCGGAGGTGCCAGTAAAAACATTATCTACACATACTCGCTTACTTCTGAACCCTGATTGGCACTCTGGGTTTATTTTGAAATTTTCAGCCCAATTCTTAAGGCGATTACGTAGTATCTGAGTAAATAATTTTGCCAAGCAATTGATAAGAGCTATACGAGGATGTATTGATATCTAGTTAGCCTAGACCAGTTCCCTGCATAAACAAAATATTGCGTTACCATAGCAATGAACAATAACTTATTAGAAGTGTCAGTGTAAAGTTTGATGTCAAAAAAGTAAACCAGAGTTACGCAATAAATTTAAAGAAAAGATATGTCCACCGAAATTGTGAAAATCGAAAAATTGGAGTATGGAGCCATCATCAACTACCTGTATTTAAAAGGGTTAAAAGGTAAGCAGATTTACGAAGATATGCTTAATACCCTTGTGATCAATGTCCTTCGTATGCGACCGTGAAAAATTGGACTGCAAGCTTCAAAAGAGATAAATTTTCCATTGAAGATGACGACCGATTGGGGAAACCAGTTTCTGTATCAGTCCCCGAAAATATCGATGCAGTTCATGACATGATTTTAACAGACCGTCGAATTGGGCAAAAACGGATATCTGAAGCACTGAATATTTCATACGAACGCGTTCATCATATAGTTCACGTCAATTTGGACATGAGAAAAATTGCTGCAAAATGGATCCCCAAATGTTTGAATGTCGATTTGAAAACGATGTAGACTTCTTAAACCGAATTGTTACTATGGATGAGACTTGGGTACATTTCTACGATCCTGAAACAAAGTAACAATCGATAGAATGGAGACACTCCAGTTCTCCAAGACCTAAGAAGTTTCGTGTCCAAAAATCTGCTGGAAAAGTTCTTGCTTCAGTTTTTTGGATAAGGGTAGAACAATAACTGGAGATTACTATTCGACATTACTGACCACTCTACGGGAAAAAATTAAAGAGAAAAGATGCGGAAAGCTATCCAAATGTGTTTTGTTTTTGCAGGACAACGCCCCAGCACACAAATCTCATGTTGCCATGCAAAAAATTCGTGATTTAGGGTTTAAATTACTAGAACACCCCCCTTATTAACCAGATTTGGCTCCGTCCGACTATCATATCTTTCCTCAACTGAAAAAAAGTTTTAAAGGTCGTAAATTTTCTTCCAACGAGGAGGTAATAAAAGCTGTGGAGGTCTGGTCTGCAGAGCAAGAACATTTTTTTTGAAAGGTCTAGAGACGTTGCAGGTTCGCTGTAATAAATGTATCCAATTAAGAGGAGAATATGTTGAGTAATAAAATATTTTGACATTGAAATTTTGTTTGGTTCCATGGTAGGCTAAGAGTTTTTCAATATATCCTCGTATTTCTGTAATTGAAAGGGATTTCCCGAAATCCTTTTTTGTGTACAATTCTTATAATAATGTTATTCCAGCCGGCGGGAATTATTGGAGAATCTTGTTGAATATACAAGTGAGGCAAAGTACCCAGTTATGGGGCAAGTTTTTGATGAATTCGTAAGAAATATTGTCCGAGCCAGGTGTCTTATTATATTTGCATCTGTTGATAGCAGAATACAGTTCGCAGGTATTTATAGGCAAATCGAGATACGGGTTGAGTGCGTCGAAGAAAAGGGTATTCTCAATTAATCTAGGTGGAAATATATCAGTATAAAATTCCCCCCTTACAGCAATAGGTAAGGTTTCATGTGATTTAGTATTGTGGAATTTTTTCAGGGTCATCCAAAATGTTCTATAATCTCTACTATCAGCCAGTTTTGCTCTCAAATCACTTTCATATGTGTATTTTTTGTGTTTCAAGAGTTTTGTATACGATCAAAAGTCTGAATCACGTGTCTTCGGTTGCTTTACCATATTTTGGTGGCACCCAATAAATGTTTCTCTAATGTATAGTAATAATAATGATAGTCTCCCAAATACACTCGTAGAGTGTACCGAAAGGCATAGCCTGTGCGGGAAGATGCAGGCTATTATTATTATTTGCCGTGACGAGTGAATTAAAAATATAGGTAAATGTTTTCGTACCTGTGTTTGAAGTAAAAGCATGCTTGACTGGGGGCTAGAGGGCGTGGAAGGCTGCGCGCTTGCCGCCACGAGGGGGTTACTGCTCACTTCGCCTTGAACCAAGAGTTTATCTGTAAAAAATATATGTCATAAAACAATCTATTATTAAAAGAAATAATGAGGAGAAATAAAAATTATGCACAAGGCTTATACAGACTTTGAACGTGGAAGTCATGTGCTAATTCTCCAAGAGGCCATGAGCGCGATCATATTTGGGGCGATTTTTACGGTAAAAGAGTCAATTGATAACTCAAAAACGTTCCGTCTTATCGATTTCAAACAAAAACAGGATTGTAGAGGACGTTCGAGGTACGTGCTGTGATGGAAATTGAAATTTCAATCTACTTTTTCACACATAAAATCACAAAACTGTCCCAAAAATGCAGTTACTTTGAAGCAATGTTTTGGGTAGATGTACAAATAATTTCAAAAAAACGTTATAGCACGTACATAGATCAACGTTTTACCTTTCTTTTGATAGCAAATTCATTTCGATTGGATGAAGATTGCTTCACATTTTAATGGAAGAGAAAAACCATTGCCACTACCTTGATTATCTGTGAAAAACATCTTGAGGTGCTGCCGCAGATAGTATACGAGGATGTATTGATATCTAGTTAGCCTAGACCAGTTCCCTGCATAAACAAAATATTGCGTTACCGTAGCAACGAACAATAACTTATTAGAAGTGTCAGTGTAAAGTTTGACGTCTAAAAAGTAAACCAGAGTTACGCAATAAATTAAAAGAAAAAATATGTCCACTGAAATTGTGAAAATCGAAAAATTGGAGTATCGAGCCATCATCAACTACCTGTATTTAAAAGGGTTAAGAGGTAAACAGATTTACGAAAATATGCTTAATACCCTTGGTGATCAATGCGACCGTGAAAAATTGGACTGCAAGCTTCAGAAGAGGTAAATTTTCCATTGAAGATGAAGACCGATCGGGAAGGCCAGTTTCTGTGTCAGTCCCCGAAAATATCGACGCAGTTCATGACATGATTTTAACAGACCGTCGAATTGGGCTAAATCAGATATCTGAAGCATTGAATATTTCATACGAACGCGTTCATCATATAGTTCACGTCAATTTGGACATGAGAAAAATTGCTGCAAAATGGATCCCCAAATGTTTGAATGTTGACCAAAAGCGTGCAAGGGTACTAGCATCGCGTTCGATCTGTGCTTGATTTGAAAACGATCTAGACTTCTTAAACCGAATTGTTTTTATGGATGAAAGTTGGGTACTTTTCTACGATCCAGAAACAAAGCAACAATCGATGGAATGGCGACGCTCCGGTTCTCCAATACAGTGGCGGTTCTACTATACCGCGAAACCCCGCGGCGCAATGGGGCCAGATGTTACGGGGGCCCGCGGAGAGCCCGGATCATGATTATTGAACCCACTGCAGTTTACATCCACTGTGCTGCTCATAACTTGAACCTTGTCATCAACGATGCCTGTTTCAAGTTTAAGAGGTTTCCTCTTTTTTCCGTGGTTAATGATTTAATTCGTTTTTGGTACTAGTTTGAACAGGTGGGAAATATTGAAATCCATCACTGGAGAATCAATAGTTGAATTTTCAAAGACTAAATCTCACACGATGGTTAGAGCAAGCTATGTCTTCGTTGGCTGTGAAACTAAGATATATAGATATTTTCAAAAGTCTCACTAAAAAATCCCGAATGTCAAGAAAAACAAAAGAACGAACTTACGCCATCAGCCTACTGAAAAATCTAGAACAATTTGAATTCATTTTTACACTAACAATGTATTCTAAAATACTGGGAAATGCTAACATAGCATCAAAATTGCTGCAATTGGATGATTCAGATTTGTCCACGATTTGCAAATCTCTAGACTTATACAAAAATAAAAGAATATAGAGATGACCAACTGCAGACTGAAGCTACTGATGTTGTCGCAAAATGGAGTATTCTCAAAGTTTCAGGAAAAAGGAGGAAAAAAGAAAAATTTCATCGAAAAACATTTTTGGGGTACCCAACACGCAATATTTATTTTTTGAAAGAAAACATTTCTTCAAAGTAAACCTTTACTATAAGACTAGGTATAAGAGGTCGTTCTCTGCCAAATCAAAAATAGATTTGAAGCCGTGAATACCACTGTCAGCAAGTTAAACTTTCTTCCACTTTTCCCTTCGAAATAATTTCGCTCTCACCTCTAAAATAAAAGATAGTGAAATTGAAAGATATAAGAGCGTTTGCAGAGTTCCTAATAATCCAACTTTTCTGAAGTTATTACATCCCTGTTACTGTTTCTGACCTTACCTATATCTGTGGCCTCTACTGAAAGGTAATTTTCCAAATTAAACATTATTTACGGAACAAAATGTCACAAGAGAGACTAAGTAGACTTGCAATAAGTATTATCCATAGATGCAGAACAATCAGCTGCAATGGATAAATCAGTTTTTATAAACGAATTTGCATATAGGAAGGCAAGAAGAGAAGATTTTCACTAAATTTCTATTATATACATGTTTTGGTTATATTCAATGATCATTTCAGAGGGATTTTGATAATGTATTCATTTTTTGAACATATTTTATGTACTTTACTACTGATCTTGGTTTGTTCCTTTATTTTTTATATATTTTATACTATTTTAAAGAATTATACGTTTGTTTCGAGATTTTAGTTTATTTTCTCCCAGTTTTCTGAAGTTGTTGTTTATTCACAGTGCTCGTAGGTGATTATAGCATAGAAGTAGAACGCATGTTTTCACAACAAAATTAGTAAAGAGATTCACCTGAAAACAAGGGGCTTTGGCACAGTTCTCGCGGGGAGGGCCATGAATCATAGACACGCCACTGCTCCAAGACCTAAGAAGTTTCGTGTCCAAAAATCTGCTGGAAAAGTTCTTGCTTCAGTTTTTCGGGATTGCCATGGAGTAATCATGATTGATTTTTTGGATAAGGGTAGAACAATAACTGGATATTAACTATTCGACATTACTGACCACTCTACGGGAAAAAATTAAAGAGAAAAGACGCGGAAAGCTATATCCAACGGTGTTTTGTTTTTGCAGGACAACGCCCCTGCACACAAATCTCATGTTGCCATGCAAAAAAATCGTGATTTAGGGTTTGAATTACTAGAACACCCCCCTTATTCACCAGATTTGGCTCCATCCGACTATCATCTCTTTCCTCAACTGAAAAAAAGTTTTAAAGGTCGTAAATTTTCTTCCTACGAGGAGGCAATGAAAGCTGTGGAGGTCTGGTTTGCAGAGCAAGAAGAAACATTTTTTTGAAAGGTCTAGAGACGTTGCAGGTTCGCTGTAATGAATGTATCCAATTAAGAGGAGAATATGTTGAGTAATAAAATATTTTGAAATTGAAATTTTGTTTGGTTGTATAATAGGCTAAAAATTTTTCAATATATCCTCGTATAGAATCGAACGACGAACCGTTTATGAGTTATGGACTCTTTTACCATAAAAACCGTCCCAAATATTATGATCGCGCTCATGGCCTCTTAAGAGCAAACACTAGATAGATAGATAATTTATTCATCATTGAAGTTTTACACATTGATAGTACAAAACTTATCAGACTAGTCAAACAGTACCCAGACATACACACATGTCTTAAAGACGATAAAAATAAAATAAAACATTTAAAATTACATTCACAATTAACATTCTGAAAATTCCTTCATTGAATAAAAAGCATTAGCACTCAAATAATTGAGTAGTATTGATTTGAACAAATTAAAACTGCTAATATTTCCAAGAATAGTAACAGCACGGTTGCAACATATTACACCTTGGCGAAAGTGCGAATCTTGTGACACTCCAAGTCGTGAAAATTGCATACGGAGATCATTTCCACGACGGGTATCATAGTTATGGACCATATTGTTTCTTAACAGATTAGATTTTTCTTGGGACATGGGACGGTGAGAAGTGATAAGTCAATAAAGATTTGTCGACAGCTTTGACGAGGTTGGGCACCCACCAGGCATCTGACTATCTTTTTTTGCATGATAAAAGCCCTAGAGGCATGACTTGAGTTTCTCCAGAAAGTCAGACCATATGTTAATACATATTGCACTAACCCATGATAGGCCATTTTGAGCAGATGCAGAAATACTGTATTCTTAAGCTGTCAAATTACAAAACAAACTCTACCTAATCTTGAGACAATGATATTTACATGTGCTTCCCATGTTAGCTTTTGATCCACTGTAATACCTAGAAATTTAGTTTCGAATACTCGTTTGATGCTCATTTGATCTATTTTGATCAAGGGACCATAATCGTAAATGACATTTTTTAGTAAGAATAACATGTATTGAGTTTTAGTGAAAACAGAGTATTTTTCGACTTGATTTCGAGAGTTCCAACTTTTGACAGCTCTTTCGTGGTCACCCACTCATCAGAAAGGATTTATGGAGCTCTCGAAATCAAAGCTAAAAATTACTACCGTGAAGGCAAGACAGTAGAAACAGAAAGTTACTTATGACATCTACAGTCACTAGTTGAAGATGTATTTATTAATAAGCCGTTCGTATTACACCAATTGAGGAATTCCTGGGCACATTAATTAGCCTTAGCTACTGATGTTTCTAAATCAAATAAATAATAATTTTGTGTAATTATTAGAGATATCTGAGTTATGAGTAGGTTTTTTTGGAAGAATAGACAAGAAACAAATGCTTTAGTGTCAACAAACAATAATTTCTAATAATTTGCATTACAGTGTGGTAAAATTTTGTATGATGTCCCGTTTAGAATTTTGAAATGAACATTACTTTAATTTGTTAATAATTTATGGAGAATTTGACATAGTTATTGAAACCTTTCCTTCGCGATATCAGGATAGACCAAAGCTCACTTATGACATCATGACGCAGATCATTCACAAATGTAAAACACACTGACAGTTTGTTAAAAAGCAAAACAAAATCAAACCTTTCGTAGACAATGGACTCGGATGATCCACAATTGTAAATCACACACAAGAACAAACAAGGAATAGTAAGTTTGTATACTATTCCTTGTTTGTTCTTGTGTGTGATTTACAATTGTGGATCATCCGAGTCCATTGTCTACGAAAGGTTTGATTTCGTTTTGCTTTTTAACAAACTGTCAGTGTGTTTTACATAGTAAATTTTAGAACTGTTTGCCTCCACATTCCAAACATTTACGAATTCTTCTGTAAAATCCAGAATGTGTAGCTCTCAATTTCTTGCGGTGAAAGAGATCGCTATCCAACGATCTTCAAAATGATTGCCTGAGAAGTTATTCACAGATGCCAATTATAAGGTGGAGCTCATACCATAGCTGATTCCAGTACAACTCTAATGGATGTAATAATTTTCTGAAATTTCTAGATATCTCTAACCTAAAATAAACGGACTTTTTCATATCACCCTCAGATCTCCAATTTAAGCTTGCTATTCAAATTTTCATCTTAAAGATGCACTTTAAGCACATGTTACACTTAGGGCACAACTCCGTATTAAAAGACAATCCTCATCACACAACTTTATTCCATCGCCATCACAAACGTAATGAATAATCGCAGCTTATAATTCCAAACACCATGAATAATCACCTGACATCTGACTAATATCTGATACACTTATCTTGCAGCCTAAAAACTCTGGTGACAAATAAATAATTCCGGGAGCTACGCCTGAAGTAGAGCACTCTAACACAAACAATAATCTTTTATTGCAGCAAAAGCATTGAAATTCCAGTAACCTTGAAACTGTCTTTCTCGAAATACCTGTGTATTAGTATCACTCCAGTTATGGTGATTGAACATACCATTTTTCATAAATTTTGCCTCATACGTACAAATCATCTTTGTATCATCAGCATAGATGATTATTTTGTTTGGAGTAGTGCAAGAGTATATGATATCATTCATGAATACAACGAAAAATGAAGGACCCAGGACTGATCCTTGAGGAACTCCCATTGCAACCCTTGACGGATCAGATTTGATAGTTTCCAACATAACCATTTGTGTCCTCTCTTGCAAATAAGATTTTGCCCAATCATTGGCCACACCTCTAACACCGCTGCGGTACAGCTTTTCAAGAAGTAAGTTGTGATCAACTGTGTCAAATGCGTGACTTAAGTCAAAGTACAGGTAATTTTTTTTTGTTTTTACGAAACTCCCAGGTTTTCGGAGAAAACCCCTCAAAAGCAGAGCTTGTGCGAGCAAGGGAGATCCGGGACCTACAGTTTTAAATAAAAGTGGAATCCGAACCACTTCAGCTCAGTGATACACGACCGGGGATCGAACCCGGACCGTCTGGGTGGAAGCCAAACGCTCTAACACCTCGACCACTTCGCTGTTCATTGATGAAACGGGAATCGGTTATATGCCTTCAGTTTTTTCATCATTTTTTTTTTGTTTTGAGCATATAATTCAACGTATTTGTGTAAATTTAGAAGCTGCACTGATTTTTGGATGTGACGATTTTTGAGAAAATATTGAAATAAAATGAAATAGGAAAAATTGAGATATTCATCCAGAATTCTTGTGGGACCACCGATTCTAAACAAAAAACATCTATTCAATGAAATCAAGTAAAAAAAACGATTCTACGATCGGGAAATTTGATTGACATTGTTATCGAGAACGGACATGCGCTGTATTGACAATGTTCAACGAGTTCATTACGTTGACTCCCACTCTTGATAAATATATGCCACCACCCTTAGGTCACAGGTGGGCGTGGTGAGAAAGAAATTCGACTGTTCGGTGTGGTGGCTTTCAATGCCTCTCAATGAGAGGTTCCGAATCTTATTTGCTCTCACAAGATCTTAGAGGAGCTACTGAGAAGATTCTCCAGAAACCTGCGTAATTTGTTCAAACGAACGGTGATATTCAAAATTTGACACTACCTCATATCATATTGTGGCATGTGGGTCAAGTGTGCGCAAGATATCTTCGAGGAAGGGGAAGCAACGGGCATTTGAATAGTATTCAATTTTCCTAATTTATAATTATTTTTAACAATGTTTCGTGGTGAGAAATTACGAATTTTTTTATTTCTTTTTTCTGAAGCTTTTTACTGGTAAAATGTTTTATGCTATAGGGTAGCTGATTGTATAGTTTAGGTCAGTGGTGGGTGATGAATTTTTGGGTGTGGGTCAGCCTACAGGGTGGAACATTGAGTATTTGACTTGTCGTTCCGCGAGTATTATACGGATGTGAAACATAGTCATGTTAACTTTCAATAGTCCATAAAATGTATTGATAACTATACATTGTTCCTAACGTGATACTTCTGACACTTTATACAGTGTGTCCAAGATAAGAATAAACTGCACAAGGATATCGGAAACGGTAAGAGATACGGGGTCGATTAAATTAGAGAAAAATAGCGCATTTATGTGCCCAACAATGTGCCATTTAGAAAGTTTTAATATTCCGAGTAGTAACGGAGATATCCGAGAAAAACCGAATTTCGTTTTTATTTTCTTCTAGGTTTATTTTCAAAGGAAATGTAAAACAAATAGCACTTTGTCATGGCCACTTTTTAAGGACTACCTGATAACGTAAGCAGAATTTTTCTGCGACATTTCGTCTTTTAGAAAACATAATCAACTTTTTATTTTATATGGGCCAAAACTAAAGTATACCCTGTATACGACTACATTTTTCATTGTGAATACAGCATAGTATCACTCAATATGATTTCAGAACCGTTTCTCGCGCAAATTGAAATTTAGTGATTACTTAACCTGTTTTTCTTCAATTTCAGATAGTAGGCGCTGGAAAAAATGATACATAATGTTCTGTTGTCATAATAATACTGTAGTTTGGTAGAATTTTTGACATAATACCGTTCCTACTTTTACATCTCGTTACCTACCTAATTTGTGTTAAAAATGGAAAACGGCAGCTTTTCGAATACTGAAAAATTTGACATGTTGTCATGTTACACAAAGAAATTGTGTTGATGCTGAACGTGCGTACTATAATAAGTATCGAGAGAGGCGACAACCTGTTAAATCAATATTTAGACAGACAGATAGAAAGAATTTCTGTCTTACAAAAGCGCATTTTGAGGCTTATTTTTAAAATACCATATCGGTTTTCTTGTCGAGACATATTTAAACGAAAGAAAATCCTCACTGTCACATCCATCTACCTGTTAAAATTATTAACCTACATATATTCTAACCAAAAGTATATTGTAAAGAATAGAGATATACACGCCCATGACACTAGGCATAAAAATGATTTTTTACTAAATAAAATAAATCACACCTTTTGTCAAAAGTCTCCAGTTAGGGCTGGCATTCGTTTTTTTAACAAGTTACCTCTGTCTCTCAAGGAAAGTACATCTAGTGATATGTTCAAAAAAAGGTTAAAAGCAATACTCGTAGATCAATGTTTTTATAATCTTAACGAATTTGAAAGGTATCTGTCACATATTTTATAGTAACATTCCTTCAAATTATTATTCTCTTAATTGTGATGCCGTGGCAAATATGACATTATGTATGAAAAACATCTGTTGTTACCTTTGTAATTGTAAATGCTATACACTTTTTTGTATTTCTGTTTGTATACTCGTATGTGTGTACTTTTCTGACACGTCTTATCTATTGTAACTAATAGCGAAAGGACAATAAAGAATTGAATTGAATTGAATTTAATTTAAAAGAAAATGGATTATTTAAAAAACCTGTGGTTTCTCGACAAAAGCTATCTAATGAAGAAAGTCAGTGTGATGTGTTACAGGCCGTTGTCGAAAATCCTGAGATATTCACTCGCATCATTGAAGATAATACCGGAGTAGCCAAATACACCGCTCACTTCATTTTAAGAAAAAATAAATATCATCCATATAAATTTAGGATTTGTCATAGACTCAGACCAGGTGACGATGCAAGGCGAAGAACCTTTTGTGAATGGTACACTAGAAAATGCCAAGACGATGAAAATTTCCCTTTCAAAATAATTTGGTCTGATGAAAGTATGATCACCAACAATGGTATTTTTAATAGGCGGAATGTTCATTATTGGTCACCAGAAAATCCGCGTGTACACAAAGTGTCCAGACATCAACATCGTTTCGGTTTTAACATGTGGGTTGGAATTCTCGGTACGAATGTAATTGGGCCTTTTATCTACCAAACCAATTTAACAGCAGGGCGGTACATAAATTTGTTAGTAAATGATATGATGCACTAGATAATTTGCCATTAGCGGTTACTCACAGCTGCTGGTTTCAACAAGATGATGCTCCAGCACATAACTCTAGAATTGTTTGTGATTATTTGAACCGTCGCTTCTCAGGACAGTGGATTGGTACTCATAGTGATACATCCTGGCCTGCAAGGTCCCCCGACCTAACCCCACTAGACTTTTTCCTTTGGGGATATATCAAGAATCAAGTGTACTCTAATCATAATTTTCAAAATGAAGAAGATTTGCTGAGATCGGTTACTGCATCCTTCAACAATATTTTTCCGAATATGTTAACATATCTGAAATTGAAGAAAAACAGGTTAAGTAATCACTAAATTTCAATTTGCGCGAGAAACGGTTCTGAAATCATATTGAGTGATACTTTGCTGTATTCACAATGAAAAATGTAGTCGTATACAGGGTATACTTTAGTTTTGGCCCATATAAAAATAAAAAGTTGATTATGTTTTCTAAAAGACGAAACGTCGCAGAAAAATTCTGCTTACGTTATCAGGTAGTCCTTAAAAAGTGGCCATGACAAAGTGCTATTTGTTTTACATTTCCTTTGAAAATAAACCTAGGAGAAAATAAAAACGAAATTCGGTTTTTCTCGGATATCTCCGTTACTACTCGGAATATTAAAACTTTCTAAATGTTTTAAATTCGTCTGTGAGAAGAGCGTACTTGTGCTTAGAAAATAACGGCGAGTTATTTGAGCACTTGTTATAAGTTTCTGTTTATTTTCTTGTAATACATATTAGCTCCTGGTTATTACATTACAATTACATTTATAAACTAAACTTTTGATATTGCGACTTATCTTTGTATTCAACAACGCAAAAATTCCGGCAAGTGGTTAGTTAAAATTTATACTTGTATAAATAAGACTAATTAATTTACTTCATGCATTAAAATATGACAATTTTTCCAGCGCCTACTATCTAAAATTGAAGAAAAACCGGTTAAGTAATCACTAAATTTGATTTTGCGCGAGAAATGGTTCTGAAATCATACTGTGTGAAACGTTGCTGTATTGACAATGAAAAATGGATTCGCATACAGGGTATACTTCAGTTTCAGCCCATATAAAAATAAAAAGTTGATGATATTTTCTAAAAGACGAAACGTCGCAGAAAAATTCTGCATACGGTATCAGGTAGTCCTTAAAAAGTAGAGACGACAAAGTGCTATTTGTTTTACATTTTCTTTGAAAATAAACTTAGTAGAAAATAAAAACGAAATTCTCAAATTTCGGTTTTTCTCGGATATCTCCGTAACTACTCGGAATATTAAAACTTTCTAAATGGCATATTGTTGGGCACATAAATGCGCTACTTTTCTCTAATTTAATCGACCCGGTATCTCTTACCGTTTCCGATATCCCTATGCTGTTCATTCTTATCTAGGACACACTGTATAATTCCTTTGTTGGGAAACTTTTTTTTTTCAGAATAATTTTCAACAAGGTATGTTGTAATATTTCCAAAGTGTAGAGAGAAGTTTTGAAGTTTTCACCCCAAATAATCGAACAGTAGCGTAATATACAATGGGCCAGTGCATTATAAACAATCAACGCATTTTTTTTGTTCAAAATATTTCTCAGCAAATAAAATTTATTTATTAGTTTTCTCAACCTTTTTACTTTATAACTGATATGTTCGCTCCTGCGTAAATGTTCTTTGTCCTATACCGGCTATCCGCGGAAAGTGGCTCGCCCTCATATCTTTTTTATTTTTGAAGATAATGGAACGAAATTTGAAGGATCTTGTATAAGACTTGAAACTACATCTTTTGAGAAATAACTCAGCTCATGCAAATTTCTGTTTCATCAGAACCGAAAAAACCTTTCGATTTTCAAATGAGACACCCGGTATATTTTCACTTCTTTTTTGTCCATATGATTTACTGAATACAACCATGTGTAACTTGTCACTTTTCGTATCCGAATTTTATTTTCATTTTGAAATTTATTCTTTATTCAGGCTATGGACATCTTCAAATTACTAATTTCAGTCCAAAATTTTTTAGTATAGTACTGCTTTACTGTTTTTGATCAAAATGTCTGTTATGAACATTTCATTTCAAAATTTCAATTAAGTACTCATTTTTTCAAATGGCACCTTGGTGGCTCGTCGGATTAGTAAAAAAGAGCTTTTGATTACAAACATTATTATTTAATTAGCTCTTAAGCTTTAGGTTAAGTTAGGTTAAGTTTCAACATTTGACCATTCTTATACAAATTAACATTTGTCTCTAAAGAAAATAAATGCTACTTACTTTACTTACTTAATTGGATACTGCAAATTATTAGGTTTCAAACAAACTTTCGAAAACTTCGAAAGATTATATTACAAATTTCTCAAAATGAAGGATCTATTAAGATTGAAATAAGATTTGAATGCATCGAACAACCTGTAACCATCACAACTAATGAAACAAAATCAATAATCCAAATGCTAATAACATTTCTTCTTGCATAAAAGTTATCATTATCATGTTCCTCAAATAATTACACAATAAAGAGCTAATTTACTTTTGCAGAAGCGAAGTAATATAAGAAGTGGACCTCCTCCATGATTTTTTCTTAACAGTTGTGTTTATCAAAGGTTACTCCATGCATTTAAATCTTATTTCAATACCAAAAGATGCTTCATTTTATGAAACATCCAACGTTGTTTTTAGGTTTTTTAACGTAATTTTGTTTAAAACCGATAACTGTGCGGTATCAAATTAATCGAAATAAAGTAGCCTTTCTTTCTACCCGACGAGCCACCAAGTTGCCATTTGAGAAAAATCAGTAATTTCAATTTTAAAATCAAATTTTACATAGCACATACATTTTAACCGAAAACAGTGAAGTTGTAATTTTCCCAAAATTTTAGGCCTGCAATTAGTGATTTGGACATATCCATAGCACTCTAGATTGAAAAACAAAATTGAATACAAAAAAAATTGTTAACCAAAAGTGACAAATGATACATGGTTGTACGCAAAATGTCATATGGAGACAAAATGGGTGAAAATATACTGGGTGTCCCATTCAAAAATCAAAAGTTCAAGTCACTTCCGGTGAAACAGGAAGATGCATGAACTTGAGTTATTCATCAAAAAACGCAGATCCTCCAAATTTCATTTTATTATGTTTAAAAACAAAAAAGTTATAAGGGCGAGCCACCTTCTGCTTACACTCGGTATAGATATTTGAAAGATTGTGTTTTTTGATTGCTAGACACGAGTAGTTAGAAAACGTTCGACAATCATATTTATGAAGCAGGATGTCATCTTTGATAGGCTGATCTATAGCTGTAGATGAGAAGGTGATGGATTTAGTTTCATCAATGTTGACACTTAGGATGTTTCAGACCATAAAAAATGACAGCAGTATCAACCGCGTGGGAAACAAATTTTTCATTATACCTATCTGAAAACACTATATTTACATGCTTATTTAGCATACCGAAAATGAGTTTTTTTCGTGCGCCCGCACGGTGTGCTGGTGACATTATAGCTGCCTATTAACATGTCAAATTAAATAATATGTTGTTGACAGTTCTCTAGAAATCGCAAATTGTTTGAATATTCCTTAACAACAGGTAAATAACGCTTGTTTTGTGGCAATTTCTGGATATTTTTGTACCATAAATATTTCAATTATAAATATATGTTTTTGTTCCTTCATCATTAAAAATAAATGTTTCTTAACAATCTGTGGTTTTCAGATAGACCGGTATAATGAAAAATATCGTTCATTACTCGTCCATTAATGCATTTTCCGTGCTTGCACGATTACTATTCCATGAAAGTTTGTTATAGAGAATATATTGTTGATACAGCAGAAATGAAACCGGTCCCAGAACTGTCCCTTATTTATTGGTAAAGGTTCAATACGTGTATTATTTATTTTAACAACCTGCATTCTATGTGTTGAGTAATTTTGTAGCAAATCTTATATTATAGTTCCCCTGATACCAAGTAGTTTCAATCGTTGAAATAAAATTGTATGATTTACGGCGTTGAACGCCTTTGCTAAATCAAGAAATACTGTGAGACATTTGTTATGATTTTGAAAGGAGTCCAAAATAGCGTTTGTTAACTTGCATTTTCGGTTTAATTTTTTTTTCTAAATCAAAACTGTGAGTTTGAGAAAATATTAATACTATCACAATAATTCATCATTCTATTTTTGATTCACTTTTCGAAAATCTTCGTATAATTGTTTATTATAGTAATAGGTCTGTAACAGGGTGACCACCAACCTAGAAAACATGGGAAACCTGGAAAAGTCAGGGAATTGATTTGTGGGTCCTGGAAGTCAGGGAAAATCGTTAAAAAACGCCGAAAGTCAGGGAAAGTCAGGGAAATTCTTTTTTCGGCCATCTAGGGAAATATATAAATTTCGGCATTAATAGCAACTCAATTTCACCAATTCTGTAGTTTGAAAACACGATAACGGAAAAAATCATGATTGAAGAAAAAGTTCTAAAAAATTTGAAGGATATACTTAGCTAAAATTGATTTCAAAGACACTGGCAAGAATATTAATAACTTCTTGCCTCTGAAAGATATGGATATAGGATTTCCAACAAAAAGGATGTTGTTGAAGTCTAAATATAAAGCAAAAGATAAATTCGTTTTTTTGAAAGAATGTCTGAAGTTTTTAGTTGCAACTGTACGCAAAATTTTCCATGTCTTGATCCTACTTTGATTGTAGTAGATCCCAAACTGTCACTAAAAAGAATGAATATTGTTCTGGAAAAATTTAATAAAAAAAATTCTCTGCCGAAGAAGCAGAGGTACTCAAACAAAGATTCAAAAAATTCATAAACTTAAAAACTCAAAAATGTTTACAAAGTATAACAACGAACATCTTGATTCTTATTATAACTCATTTCTGAAAGATAAAGGTGAGTTTTTTTAATTATGGAAGTTGATTAAATTAATCTTGATATTATCTCATGGCAACGCTTCTGCAGAAAGTGTTTTCTCAGTTAATAAGCAATTGCTTGATGGAAATTTGAAAGACAGATCGCTTGTAGCACACAGAGTTGTTTATGACAACATTTTGTATGCAGGTGGGACCGAAAATATTATTTTTAATGATAGAATGTTGAGGTTTTGCCGTCATTCAAATGAAAAGTATAAAGAAACACTTGAAGAAAACAAAAAAACTGAAGCCATTAAAAATGATCAAAAAAGTGAAAATCGAAAAACTGAAAATGAAATAAAAATTTTGAAAATGAAAAATAAAGAATAATAGTACCCTGACTAAAGAAAATGAGGACATTCAGAAAACAATTGACAAGTTACAGCTCAATTTTAGGTTAATCTTTCATTTTTTGTTGGTGGTTAAATTTACCTCATATTGACATGTGAAATATTTTACTTATCTCAATAAATTTGAAAGCCCCAAGACTTCATCATCAATAATTAACCTACAATTCCCTTTCTAAACATTCCCATCGAAAATTATAATTTCCTTTAACAGAAGAAATCATTTTTATTATTTTTTTTAATAACAAGAAATCATGATTACTTTACTCAATGGTTCTATATCTGATTCACTGAAAATAATTACCTCAACCATAATTACCCACTTAATTGGGCCTAGTGTCTGTTTGGATAGTGAAGGTTTTTTTTTAACACATCCATTATTGGTCATGGAAAACTTGAAAGTCAGACATGGAATACCTGGAAAAGTCAGGGAATTTCATTTTTCAAAATTGGTGGGCACCCTGTGTAATTAGTACATTGTTTTTTGTCATCTAATTTGAAAACAGGTGTATTAGATATTAACGTTACAAGGCCGATAAGCAGCAAATAACATATGAGGTTGAAAATTGTAATCCGAGGCGCAGCCGAGGATTATAACAACCGAATCCGTTATTTGCGTATCGGCCGTGTGTCGTTCAAGACTTTTCGAAATCCCGCTGAAAGATTACATTTTGATTCCGAGGAAAAAACAAACCATGAACCTCGTAATTCTAGAGAAAAATCTCAACATCGTGTTGTCATGGAACAGCTTATCAATATCACAACAATATTATAAACGTCAGTTTTTTCTGTTCGCGAGTTCGCTTTAACAACGACCATGGATGAAATTGAGGAACAAAATCAAATCTCTTCAGAAATATTGGGAGAATCATGTGCAGCGAGTGTTGATTTACTACCTAAAATAACTCAAGAGCAATATCAAAAAGAATACGAAAATTTTGAAGAGTGGCGTAAAAGCAAGAATGAAAAGGTGGTTAATGAAGATGTATTATTAGCCTATACGAAAGGAAAATCAGAGGTTTATTCTTCTCTCGCTATGAAACTTGCTTTGGAAGTTTATGACAACATTGACATTTTACGATTTTAAATCGTAAACCATATTAGAGTATTACTTACAGAAATGGTATTTTCAGAATAGGAAAATTATTTTTGTTCTTGAGACGAAAGTCTGATGGATACACACCAAAGAAAGAAAAAAATTTGTCTGAAGAAGAAGTAACTAAGTTTTTGTTGAAGGCAGATGGTCATACAGGGTTGCTTGAAAAGGTTGTATAATGTGTGGTATTTTAGGCGCCTGTAGACGTGACGAACTTGCTGAGCTGACTGGATGATTTTGAAAGCACCAGTACCAGAGTTTTGGTTGCACTGAGGTATCCTAAAAACAAAAAAAACAGGGTATTTGACTTTTCCAAAGAAGGACTTCCTTTTGGAGCCTATGGTTTATACCAAAAATACGTAAATTTGCGGCCTTCAAATTTGATAAATCGGTGATTCTTCATTTGTTATAGGAATGGTAAAGGTTTAAAACAAGTTGTTCATACTATTGGAGCTGTTCCAAATGAAATTGCAGCATTCTTAAAATTGGAAAATCCTCAGCTCTTCACAGGGCACTCGTTTCGCAGATCCTCGGCTACTATGCTTCTAGAAAATGGTGGCGATTTACAATCAGTGAAAGAACTTGGAGGTTGGAACTCCTCTGCGGTGGCGGAGTCGTAGATTGAAAAGTCAGTTTCAAAGAGAATGAAGATAACGAGACAACAATTTCATAGTAATGAGGCCACACCGACAACAAGTTCAAATACTGGTGCTATAGATGGTAAATCTCTCATCGATGGAATAGAAATTTCAAATAATAGCAATTGTCAAATTACTTTTCAAATTAATGAATAGTTAGTATTAATATAATGGATCTTAACGGATGGAGGCTGTTAACATTAACTTTTCAATTGTCATCTGAATACCATTAAATCAAAATAACAGTATGGTATTAAGAAAAGCAATTTTTAAATGCTGTTGGAATTCTGCCTTTGGTGAGAATAAGATTCAGAACACAGCATAAAGGTTCTATAAAGAATTCGAGGTATTTTTTTGTAAAGTAAACAGTTATTTGATCAGGACCAGAGGATGTATTATTTTTCAAGATAGATATAATGCATGAAAATAGTTAAATTTTTTGTTATGGGGTGAAAACATAATGAATTTTGCTCTAGAAATAGTTAATGTAATAGGAATAGATGATTTTTCAACTCTATTTGCCATTTTTAAACCAATACTATAATAGTATATTCTGTAACAAGGTTAGAATGCTTATTTCACTTATGCTAAAATAGCGTGTTATGATTGGTTGAAATTTTTGTGTTGATAAATGAAAACATCATGTTTTCGATTTCGTAGTTCGGCTCTTGATTGGCAACTGGATATGTATATGATGTGTTTTCGATTTTGTAGTTCGATTCCTGATTGGTTATTATCAAAACACAAACTCACCACTAGCAAGCTGCTATAATGACACAACACCAAACTTTGACCAAAACTAAATAAGCACTCACTAATAATTCATATCAACTTCACAATTTTTGACAAATTTTGCATACTCGTTGATTAATCAAATCACTAAATCAAAATGTTATCAAAACATAACCTCGAGCGAGAAACAGTAGACTAGACATGCAATGACGAAACTACAAATGACGCGCTCTGTGTCAAGTAAATGTTTTGTTAGTTGCATGATTTCAGAACTAAATGCGGGATTAATGTTTCTAGTTAAATTGAATAGTAAATAAATAAAAATGGTTTCGATTTTATTCATGAAATAATCTTAACAAATACAACTCGTGTTATCGGCGATTATCGTTAATTCCTTCTCGGTTTCGAATCAAATTATGTTGCTTTAGGCAACCACACTCGTGCAAGCGCTCGTGTGGTTGCCAAGCAACATAATTTGATTCTCAAATTCAAAGGAATAGACGAGGAAAGTGTGTCGTCACAAATGTCATTCTTGTCAAAAACTGATTCCAAACAAAGAATTTTAGGCGACTTTCTCTGTTGATAATTTGCTGCTTTGCTTATTAGTTTGTATTAGGTTGTTTAGATTTTGTTTTCTCAAGCAAAAGAAGTTGAAAAATCTTCATATAAACAATCAGACAAGCTGATTTAAATTTGATGGATGTTTGTTTGGAATCAGTTTTTGACAAGAATGACATTTGTGACGTCATCACTTTCCTCGTCTATTGCTATTTCGATAATCACCGATACACTTGTGGTATTACCTCTCTTTCTCGAGGTTTTCCCGGATTTTCTCAGTGAAAATGCACCGATCTGATGGGCGTGTAAATAGTCATTTTGTAGGTTTCATAAATTTCTACAAAGGTCCCATTGATTGTAAAACGATTCCTTGAATAATCTTTGAGATATTTCCAAAAAACCAAAAAAATTGTAATTTTTTTCACTATTTTTTGTTTAAAAAATTCCACAAAGCGATTTTGCTGGGGCCAAAACCGGGGTTTTCATTTAAGAACTATCTTATAAATAGTAGTATAGGCCGTTTGCGTCTTTTAATTTGTGTGAAAAGGGCCTTTTATTTTTATCTACAGATTGAGTAGGTGTAAGATGAATCGCTTGAAGTTAGGTATTGTTTCTCAACGTTCATATTGAACGATAACAGTAGTGAATAATGATCAGTTAGATCCGTTTTGAAAATGAATGAATTCAATTTAAGTTATCTTCATTTCGCTTGCAAAATTGATTAACATTTGATCGATTAGACTTGAGGAGTATTCTGTTGATCTACAGCCTGTAACCGAAAGAAGTCGAATTTACTGTTGCATCAGAAGTATTTAAAATATTAATATCACCCATGAATATTTTCACATCTGAAGCTACAATGGTTGAGAGATGTGTTTCGATATCAGTCAAATATATGTCAATGTTCGTGGATGGTGGTCTCTTCGAGGCGATTACGGAAAATATATTTTGTTTACTTCAAAATTAATGTTTAATAAAAAGAATTCAGTGAGTTGATGGAGAGATACACTATAATCAGTCTCCTTCCTACCAAATATAACCAGTCCATCGTTTTGATTCAAACGAGACAAGTTATAGATTATGTCGAATTTTGCAAAAATTGTTTATAACATCTAAAATCCATGTTTCAGACAAAATCATTAAGTCTATGTTTTTTTGCTAAACTTTTTCGATGTACAAGAGGAATTCATCAAAATTTTTGCGTAAACTTCTTATACTAAAGTGAAGAATGTTTAGAAAATGCTCACCAGAAATGTTATGTACATTAATAGTTAATTATGTTACATTAATTCCTTTATTCTACGTAATGTACCAACATTTTTCATTCTCAAAAAAAAAATCTCAGATATGATTTGAAAAACTTAATATTGTTGAACAGAGAATGAAAATCCCTCTCGAACAAAATGTACCCGCCCCTTCTCATTACATGTTTTCGAGGAGGTGCTCATAATTCAAATGGGGTTCAAGAAGAAGGTAATATTTCCATACAGAAAATTGTCAAATTGAGTATAGAACTCGATTCAATCCAGTTTTTTCAAACAAACACTAAATAACGCTAAAAATTTATTGATTCTGTACCTATGGACCACATATTTTCATAACATTTTATCTTACAGGAGTCATATATCGCATATATGATGAGAACGTGTATGACAATAGTACTGTGTATGGGAAAAACAGTAATTCGTCTCAATGAAAACTCAAAAACTTTCAAACGAATACTTAGATGACAATATTGAATATTTTCATCATATAGGCTGGTGCCAAGACGAAATTTGAACGCTTAAAATACAAAAATGAAATAGACAAGGTCCAGACAGAGAATGTTGTTGAGGAAAACAAAACACTCAAAATGGTGAAATGGGAATGCAGTAGGGGTTGAAAATGTTTTTTCTGTGATTTGCGGCGAAACGTTACCTCTTAGTGGAAAATATTCAAGAAAAAAAGAGCATAATGAAAAAATTTAAAACTTTTAAATACGATACTTTTCGGCATAACATAAATCAACTGTTTGATTGTTTAATTGTTTAATTTTTTTTCTCGTGTATGAATGATTTAGTTTACATGAAAAGTTGTTCTTATTGGTGTCGAATGAGCCTGATTTTTATGCAATTCCGAAGACTTCTGGTTTTTGAGTTATGTACATTTCTCGAAAAAAATACCCTTATCTTCCTCGAACAATTGTCTTGGTGATTTTTGTATTTCGAAGGTCTATAAGTGATCATTTTAATTGTTGAAATGTCTTCTTTGAAATGTTCTATGGGACTTGATGGTTTATTGATCGTTAAATACTCAAAATTTAGAAAAAATTTCTCTCATGCAGAATCATGATTTTCTCAATATTTTCAATGATTTCCGACTTTCTTCATTATTTTTATAACAAAAATTAGTTTATCATCATTTTCTTTCTTTTTTACTACTGATGAAAATCATTGAAAATATTGAGAAAATTATGATTCAGAGAGACTTGTCGGTTCTTCTCAATTTTAGGCGGTTTAACGATCATTGAACCATCAAGTTGAATAGACCATTTCAAATTAAGCATTTCAACAATTAAAATGATCACTTATAGACCTTCGATGTACAAAAAAGACAATTCTTCGTGGAAGATAAGGGTATTATTTTCGAAAAATGTACATAACTCGAAAACTAGAATTCTTCAGAATTGCGAAGAAATCATGCTTATATGATACAAAAAAAGACATATTCCTACAAATTTTCATGAGAATAAAATCATCTATACGCGAGAAAAAAATTAAATACTATAAAATAGATTTTTTGTCATTTTGACGCTTAATTTGAGGTTATGTCGAAAAGTGATAAATCGAGAAAGTTTTCGAGTTTTTCATTATCTACAACTTTTCTTTCAAACATTTTCCACTAAGCGGTCACGTTTAGCTGCAAATCACAAAAACCCGTTTTCAACCACTAAATTGCATCCCCATTTCACCACTTTGAGCGTTTTCGTTATTAAACATTTTTATTCCTTGAAGTTGGAACCGCAACAAAATTTTCCACCTGATCCTTGCCTGCTACTTTTATTCTTTTTCACAAAAATTATTGGCACCAGTCTAACATGCGTGTTAAAGTAATTGACTACCAACCTACCAAAATCTATAAATCCTTGAATCATTCGTCCGTCATGAACGATTTATGCAACTATTCGTAGATCCACCACAAACCACTCGAACCTTTTTTAAATATCGCGTTGTAGAATATCGAGAAAATAATAGATATTCATGGCTGACACCCGTTTTATATAAGCTGGGGGTGGAGTTTGAACTGATGACGAATATGAAGAGTCGATCTCTGGGGATCAGAATTAGTGATATTTACAGCCCCAGGCAATCAGGGCGCCAAAGGAACGTTATGGCCCGTGACAAGTAGAGCTCCGTTGAACAGCATTCTAAAGTTGATTTGGGAATTATTCGAAAACATATTGTTTGTTCTATTGAACGTTCATGTTATGCCAAATAGATCATTTATTATTTGAGTGTTGGAAATTAATGAAGGAGAATTCGTTGAACGTATCTGGGTACATGTTATGTTAATGTAAATTACTAATATTCGTTTCAAAAGAATGATTAGATACTTTGTTTTATGGACTAGTAAACAATTGCTTTGTTAGTCAAACTTTTTTCACCGCCTCCGAAATATTCAGTGTCCGGCATAAAGTTCGCAGCATATGGAACACTTTTTTATTATTGATTTTTCAAAAAAAATTACTCCTGATGAAAACCTGTGCTTCATCCCAAACTTGAATTGCAAATACCAAAATTGAATTTTATATTACCATATTCCAGAGATATTGAAAAACATGCCTTGTTTTCAAAAAAAATTGATTCCATCACTTTATTTTTCATGGTAGAATTAAAAGTATGGGGAAAATATTGTTCAGAATCGAATGTTGATTCAGAAATTCAAATCACAGCCACCTATGATCAAATTAATTTTTCCACTTTTTTTCCAATTTTCTCCTCATCGCCCTGTACGATATGAGGAAAACTATGCTAGATGTATGGTATATTGTTAGATATGATCATATCACTCTCTGGATGTTCCATCCTTTCTCCCTTCCATCGGAAAATCACGTTAATTGAAATATGTGACGGTATTTTACAAAATCTTGCTAGAAATAGTAAATAAAACTGAATTGTTTTTCAAATCGCTCGTATATGGTAGTATACAGTGTGTCCCACTTATCATGCTCACCATGGGTATCTTTTTAATGGTAACAGATACGAGGTCGGTTAAACCAAATCTGGAGTTTATCAAAGCCAACTATAATGTGAAAAAATATTTTGATAAAATCTATTCGTTTTTGTTTTATACACAAATAACAGAGTTTGATCATTTTCATGTCTCTTGCACGTGAATTTTGACCCACTTTTGGCTGTCCTAATAACTTGAAATTTGGCAGATGTTCATAATTCCGGTGACAATGCACTATGGAATTTTTATTGAAATAAAAAATATAAAATGGCGGCTCTTCCAATATGGCGGACGAGATTTGTGATTATGGTCCAATTCCATTCAAAATTGGTATGTGGGGGTTTTTGAGGTCGGAGATCATGATATATCTGATAAAATTTATAAATTCAAGATGGCGACTTCAAAATAGTTCTTGTTTTTGTATAAATGACGATAACTCCGTTGATATCAACAAAAGGCTTGTGACATATCATCTGTAAGAGAAAAAAAAATTATTCATAACTAAGTCATAGTGAGCTATGACCTAAATTTGAAAAATGAAAGTTGGTTCTGAAATCTCAAAATCTCATTAAAAAACTGCCATAAGAATGTAAAATTCCTATTCAAATATTTTCATAAATAAAGAAGTTACGGACGAGACATGAAAATGATCAAAGTCTGTTTTTTGCGTATAAAACAAAAACGAATAGATTTAATCAAAATATTTTTTCACATTATAGCTGACCTTGATAAACTCCATATTTGGTGTCATTTAACCGACCTCGTATCTCTCACCATTAAAAAGATATCCATGGTGAGCATGGTAAGTGGGACACACTGTATAATTCAATTCTGGTATTTGCAATTCAGGTTTGGGATGAAGCAGAGGTTTTCATCAAGAATATTTTTTTTTGAGAAATCAATAATAAAAAAGTTTTCCATATGCTGCTAACTTTATGCCGGACACTGTATGAACAAGGTGTCATTCGATTCGGAATAGCGTGTAGATTTTTGAAAATATTCAAATATTCGAAAATTGCTAAAGTTATTAACAATTAACTGCAAAAACAAAAAGTGTAGTTTGGTTCATTGCAATCATTGCAGCAGCCTTATGTTAATTGTCACCGGTGAATTTTTCTGAATTTTTGGTATGTTGTAGAAAATGACCTCCTGAACAAGGGTTTGCATGGGCCCAACTCAATCCTATGACTAGTTTTCGAGATACAGGGTATCAAAGTTGGAATATAGCCATTTCTTTAAAGTAACATTGCTCGTAGGAAAACATCTTGAATGAAAGAGTTTTGTACGACAAATATTGCTCACCCATGATGCAATAATTTTAGATTGGTTTTTAATAAAAAATATTGTTACATACGGGGCGAGTCAAGCATTATTCAAATTGAAATTCTCATTGGACCCTATAAAATGATCAAACCTAGTAACACTCTGGGTGAGTCAAACAGTCACAGTTTTTTTGGTGACATTTGGTATATTTTTATTTTATATTTTGAGCTTTTGGGATACTTGACTACGAACCATTCAGCATACTGCTTTTGAAATTGATATACAGCGTGACACAAACGGTGATGATAAGGCGTTCAGTTCATAATTCACCCTATAATTAAAAATTTCGGCATTGAAATTTTTCAATTTTTTGTCAGTACTCTCAGTTTGAGTACACTATTATAATGTCAAACAATATAGGCTTTGCTATGACCAGTTTTTGAGATACACAGGGTAATATTTTAAGAAGGCCACTTTTTCACATGGTTTCCCCAATGAACCCAATCCATGGTATAGGACATAAAAACAAACAACAATCAACAAACAATTGATAAACAACAACAACAGTAGGTATGTACCTACAGATGTAAACACATAACATTATTTGTCATAGCCATCTATGTAATTGTTAATAAAATGTAGCGCAAAAAAATAGAACATTGGACGTGGTGTTGTGTGTATGGAAAATATCAAAAACAGTTGTGTACCAAAGTTTTTTTCTATATTTTTCAAAATTGTTCTGAATTTTACAGGATCTGTTATAATATCTGGCTGGTAATTGTATTTTTTTGAACGGGGCCTCCGAGCGTAGAGTGTAGAATCAATATGTTTTAGAGGTATTTCAAATCTATATCCAAAAATGTGTTATTTTGAACCAAAGCGGTTAATGTTGTACAGGGAGGCTCGATAGTGTTTGGAAGTAGTCCTTCGGAAGGAAAATGTAAAAAGTACACTTCTGTAAGTACTATTGTTCTTGTTTATTATTGGTTCATTTATTGTTGTTTGTTTAAATGTACTGTTGTGAACCGTGAATTAAGTCTAGTGGGTTAACAATGTAAAAAAGTGTAGAAAAGAAACTCAACCTGCATTCTACCTCAAAAGCATTGAAAAAACGAATGTATTGATTTACATTTTATAATTTATCTGGGTCATCACGAAAACCGTTGATTAGATAAATCTGTGTGTTGAACGTAAATACAAAACAAGTTAACAACTATTGATTGAGCCGCGAATAAAATATATTGATATCAATAAATGAAGAGTTTTATTTACTTTTTTTGATGTTGAAAACAATGTCTTTCATTGTACTATGACAAAATAACAATAAGTAAACTCCAAATTGTCTCTTACCGTTACTCTGTATGACATTTTCATTGCATAAAAGTTTTTTGACAACAGATGTATAGCCGGTCGCCCTTCTTAATATATTAACCTGTGTATCTCAAAAACTGGTCATAGCAAAGCCAATATTGCTTGACATTATAATATTGTACTTAAACTAAGAGTAATGACAAAAAATAAGAAAATTTCACGAACGAAATTTTTAATTACATGGTGAATTAGGAACTTAACGCATTTCCGCAAGTTTTATCATCATCTAGCGTTTGTGTCATACTGTATATCAATTTCGGACAGGCAGTATGCTGAATGGTTCGTAGTCAAGTATCCCTAAAGCTCAAATTATAAAATAAAAATATACCAAATGTCACCAAAAAAACTGTGACTTTTTGACTCGCCCAGTATAAAATTTGAATTTGTCGATTTTGACATATTCAAACAATGAGCATTGCAGTGTGTTACTTGGTGTGATCACATCTTCATTTTATAGGGTCGGATGAGAATTTCATTTTGAATAATGCTTGATTCACCCCGTATGTAACAATATTTTTCATTAAAAACCAGTCTAAAATTATTTCCCTATGGGCAAGCAACATTTTTCGTGCAAAATTCATTCAAGGTCTTTTCCTACGAGCAATGTTACTTTAACACCGTGTACCGGGTACTGTGTAACAATGATATATGAGATGAGCTAGTTCTCGCTTCACATAGAGATTTCAAATTTGAAGTAGAGATATAGGATTGAAATATATGAAATTTTAAAGAAACGTTCCTGACATAATCCTACAGCACGAGTCAGAAGTGCTGACAACTTTTTTATAGAAAATTGCACTTTGTCTATTCTCATCAGGTTAACAATTTTCTCGGAATAATCATAACCCTAGATGGAGCTGAAATCAAAAAGTAGAATATTCGAATCGAACAATTCGAATGTTGTGAGTAGGGTGCAGGGGTTGATTCATACACATTTTCCTGTCTTTTCAGTCCAAAATAATACCTAATAATAATAATTACAAAATAATATTTATTTACTGCTAAATATAATGAATAAATATTTCACAAAAAGAATAAAATTCCAAACGTAAATAAATTATTAACCGATAGGTATCAGAACTGACTTTTAATGATGAATTGATGAATTCTTGTATATTTTATGGACGAATAGACCAAGCTACATGAACACTTTCAACATATTGATTGAAAGTTTGATTTTATGGAGGACATTCGGTTCCTGAAATGAATTTTTTGGGTTTGTAAGCTTCCACAGCCTGAAAATGAATCAATGTGTGATCAAGATAATCTATAAATGTGTAGAAGGGCAAATCAGTGAATTGTATATTGTGCAACAGGAAGATATCCTACTCTGAAGTAAACTTTACGAACTGAGAGTTTATGAAATATATATCCAAATTGGCTCTTCACAGTGGCGGTAGTGATCAAGTCAGCAGTTACAATTGTTTTTTCGTAGAATATTGTTATAATTCAAAGAAGTGAATTTACTGATTTACAGCTTATTCATAATATTGTTAAAACATGTGTCATTCATATTACGAATAAGAAGTGATTTTACATATTCTGAAGATTTTTGGGAAGACTTAGTTTGTTTAGAAGTAGAAGTATTTATTTCGCTACAATATACAATAGTAATAGTAGAATGTCAAACAAAAATAATAACATGAAAAAAAATACAATACAAAGATACATAAAGTCACAGTATGAATAAACATAACAATATGAATATATTTAATTTGAATTGTGGCGAGTGTCCATCACATACATTCAAATTCAGACTTGTTTAAATCAAGATACTCATTTATATCATAAAAACATTTTTTTAATAGAAACGTTTTAATTTTTGTCTTGAACTGAAAGAAACCTAGTTTCTTTATCCTTGAGGGGAGTATGTTATATAAATGTAGGTTCACCGAATTCTTTTGCGATATCTGAAGTCTGAACCTAAGAGTTGAAATGAAGTCACCATGGCGAGTAGTGTAATTGTGGATTTCTGATTGAATAGAGTATTCATGCTTAGTTTCATGAATTTCAAGTAAACATGAGTAAATGAATAAGGTAGGAAGCGGCATTATTTGAAAACTGACGAAGAGAGGGCGACAGTGTTCACGATGATGCACTCCCTCCATAACTCTGATCACTCTCTTTTGAAGAATAAAAACACTATGAGAATGGCAAGAATCACCCCAAAGAAGAATTCCGTAAGACAAGTGACTATGGAATAAACCGAAATAACAAGATTTGAGTACGTGATAGCTCACAATATTTTTCAAACGTCGAATCAAGAAGGTAATACTGGACAGTTTCTTAGCTAATGCTGCGATATGTGAGCCCCAGTTTAGTCTGTCATCTAGATGCATGCCAAGTAGTTTAACACTGTTGCCACTAGTGAAATTTGAATTGGAGGATACAAGGATGGACTGATTTTTTTCCAAATTCAGTTTGAGTTTATTGCAAGTAAACCAGGTTTTGGCTGAATCCATAATGTTATTTGATAAAGTGGACAGATTATCAATCTTATTACTCTGACAGATAAATGTTGTGTCATCTGCAAATAAGACGCTTTTTGTCGGTAAAATGTGAAAATATAAATCATTTAAATAGACTAAGAAAAGAAGGGGACCCAGAACCGAGCCTTGAGGAACACCGTGATTAATGACCCTACGATTTGATAGCTCACCATTCAATCTGACATATTGAGATCTTTGGGAGAGGTAAGATTTAAAGAAATTCAGAGCTACGCCCCTGATACCATATCTCTGTAATTTTTCCACTAGGATGTGATGTGAGACACAGTCGAAGGCTTTCGAAAGGTCACACAACTCAAGTTGTGAGTGGATTCCTTCCTCTAGGCCCTCGACTATGTTCGACACGACTTTGAGTAGAGCTTTCGTCGTGGACATCTTTTTTCGGAAACCAAATTGTCCTGGACAAAGCAGAGAGTTTACTTCCATGAAGTTATAAAGTTGTTTTTTAACGATAATTTCAATAATCTTAGCAATTATTGGTATAATGGATATTGGACGAAAGTTATTCACGTCATCATTAATTCCGTTTTTCAACTGAAAGAAAGACGTTCGTGGGCTTCGACATCTGAATAATCCAAAAGAGATACAAAATGATGATGAATGATGAACCAGAAAATTAATAAGATATATTCAATTTCTAAAATGAAATAACGGACGAATCTGAAGCCATTGCCTATAACGAAAATAATGAAATTTTGCAGTTTAAAAACGAAAAATCTGAATAGCTGAATTCTGTTTGGTTACTGTAGAGAATCATCCTTATGATTTTATCTCTGTATCAATCAAATTTGGTTGAATAACAATGGTACTTCTACTCTGTAAAGGCTTCATGAATGGACCTCAACCTATAGAAATGAAATCCTGGGTATCATCAGGCTCACAGGGTATATAAAGGGTTGAGATCATAAGCTACATGTTCCCAATTATTGGCCAACCGATATGTCCTTTGGAAGTTTTATTTCGCTCCACAACTCATGACAAAGAAAGAATTTCATTTCTTCTTGAGAGTGTGTGATTTTCTATTTTACTGGCACTTTCCATAAAATGAGATTCATAACTGCAGAATACATATGTAAGTATCAATATATCGCCAGTTCCATTCAGAGGACGGTTGATTATGAAGCAATATTTCCCAGAAAAACCTATCAAGTATGGAATAAAACTATTCGAACTTCGTTGTGGAAATTAACATACATGAAATTTGAAAATACATTTTGTAAAAGAACGTGTTTCTGATACATCAGTCGCAACAAACATTGTATTTTTTTTGTCTGATAAACTTTTATATTCCGGAAGAACACCCTTTGCTGATAATTTTGATAGTAGTATACCGCTAGATACGAAACTTGTTGGTAAAATAACTCACTATATAATAATTTTTCAGGCATCTAGAACTGACGAAATCAAAAACAAAAGTTTGCGAAATGGTGATATTTGTTTAATTCAGAATGATCTCGTAATTTTTGTCTTTTAGTGGAAGGTTGAATAGGATATATTCGGTGTCAATGCCAAACACCGTCAAACACGGTGTCAATGAGTCAGAAATTTCCAACTTAATGAAAGCGATATGGAAATCAAGTAGATTCAAAGATTTAGATGTGCATTCGATGAAGCAGAAGCAATATTATACAGCATAATGAAAGAAAAGCTTCTGTAGATGTTTCTGATGTATCTGGCTATAATTAGCTACTTGAAAAATCACAATTCGTAAAAAAAATCAGCATTTTCGAAATAACTCTAGTTCACCACAATAGATGTATTCTAAAATAAAAGAGCCCATCAAAAAATCACAACTCTCACGTGTGACCCAAGAAGAAGATTTCATCAGTTATAAAAGATCTTTAAATGAAGTCCATCGTCTGCTCTAACAGAAGGAAATGCCGTGAGAGTCAAAAAACATTGTAACCCAATTATTCAGTAGCAAAATGTACCTACTTATATATTTTTCAGAAAAATTCATTTAATTTTTCGATCTATAGTAATATTTATGCCTACATCACAATCCTTACATTTACAGTCTTGTCCTGGTCTGCTTTCGGTGTGGTAGAATATCCTTACATGTTTTGAGGTGAATCAATACCATTACCTCTCCATCTCTTTTATTAATTGTGTCGTGAAGATCACAATCATTTTTACAGTGTTCGACGGAACCCCCTCCCTTTTGTGATATTTGAACCAGAAAGATAGAGAATTGAATCAACATGGAGTTGAAATGGGAATGGATTTTCAGAACAACTTGAAATTTTAAAAGTGGACAAATTTGCGTGCAACGTAACCAACTTCCAATTTAAGCTTTCTAAGTCGATGATGTTCCATTCGGTGCAACTGAAAGATCGATACCGTTCTCTTTACAACCATATTCACAAACGATTTACCCAGTACAATGACAGAGTTTTAAGAAATACCAATTTGAGATTAAAAGTTTTTATATAGATTACCACGATCCCTTTGTAAAAAAAGTGTTGAAAGCAGCCGTAGTAGAGGTGCAAAATCGGCGGTCCTTATGACCGCTATGGCACCACAGGAAAGTATTATAGCGGTCATAATGGCACTCAAGGTGTTAAAGAAATGGCTATTTTACAACTTCGACACCCTGTCTCTCGAAAACTAGTCATAAGATTGAGTTGGGCCCGTAGACACTATTGTTCAGGAGGTCATATTCTACAACATATCAAAAACTCAGAGAAATTACCCGGTAACAATTTTTCCATAAGGTCCTTTGAAAAAAAATTCTATGAGAGGAGAAAATCTCCCAAAAAAAATTATACTTCTCGGAACTGTATGACCAATATTAATAATTTTCCCAGAAGGTTGAAAATACGTCCGAAAACTCTGGCTTGCGTAGGCCCCTCCCACTTTGGGCCTTTAATGAATTAATATTATTTAAACTTACTATGGAAATTAAGAATTGAAAAAATTCAGGATAGATGAATGAACGATAATCCGCAGTCAAAAAGAATTCATCGCGATTTTTGTATTTTTTTTTTCCTTGGTGTTTTGGCATCGACTGCTACGGTCATTGGCCATGTGTTCTGGATAGGCCTTGTTACTAACTCCATACGCCACTTTAGGAGCAGTACTGTTAATTTTTAACGCAACAGTGAATCGTGGAGGATTATTCCCAGCCGACACAAGCCTCAATCATATTGAGTCGGTTGCGATATATCCTGAACTCACTTTTGTATAATTCTGGGTTTGACCGGTATTTTTGTAGATTTCGTTTTTTCTATTTATTGATTTTATCAGACCTGGTGTTGCCCATTCCTGTCGTTTCTCGTTGTGTTTCTGTTTTATAATTTTAATGTGTTTGTCTATTGTTGAGATCAAAAGTTCAATGAAGAAAGTTGTTGCTCTTTTAACATCTTTTATGTTATATAAGTCTGACCAATCATAAGTATTTAGTTCATCCTTTAGCTTCGTGTAATTGGTATATTTTTTTGAATTTATTGGCGAATCATCAATAGTGTCTTCAGATCTACTGTTCCAACAAATATGGTCAATGATTACACAGATAGATAATTTGCTTTATTATCTGATGGAATACCTTTTTGACAAAGCTTTGTCTATCGTGAAGTATAATATAGTGGGTACTAGTAAGCTTATAGTAGTGTTCACTTATTCTGACAGTATGATTGATAAATTTAAGTTCTCTATGAATGAAAACGACACGAATAACTCATTGATTCATATTTATGGATATGGTCCTCAGGCCTGATAAGTATGAAAAAAAAATTATACCTAACCATTGAGATTTCGTACTCATATCTGTTCTTTATGTCAAGTCGGACAAGTTTTTTTTTGAGGCAATTCGGTAGTGGGGCGTTTTTTTGGGAGACCCGCAAACTCACTGTTTTAATGCGAGAAACAAATTAATGACCTAAGTAAATATAGTCAGTGATGAATTACAATTCCATTGTAAACATACATGGAGCTTGTATTAATTACCATAGAAACATCAGTTGTGAATTCTCGTTGGTCTTGTATTTACAACGTGTTTTCACATCCCCGTGTTTTGCGGATTCCTGTCAAAGGGCTACAAAAGCTCAATAATGGAGAGTTCTCTAAACAAATTGCTTTATTTTCGAATTTGATATTCATGTTGTTTCACATGGCATATTTCTACAATTGGAGCAAGGTTATATGACATGATCTTTTTTAAATGGTTATCTTTTTGGAACAAACTAATACACCATTTTTAGTTGCACAGAATCGTTTACAATCATCGTTTAAAGTATAAGATGATTATTTCATTTGAACCATATACTACCACAGGATAAAGATGATAAAAGTTCTTCTTCAAGCTTTATGTTCAATGATAATGACTTTTTTGCAATAATAATATTCCGGCAAAAAGTGAAAAGTCACTTATATCTCGAAAAATGTGGAAGAAATTCAAACATTCATTAATTTCATGGTTTTTTATTCAACACAATTACTGTGATCCAAAATAAATAATAATAAATGTGGAATAAATACAATTCAATACATTTATAACTACAAAAATAATAAGCAATTCGTATTTTGTAAGCGTTTGCATACGATAGGTACTTACAAATAGAACATGTGAACATCGTCAAATGACATAAGATAGAATTGACATATACCTATTTAATATTAACTCACTTCAGTTGCTCTTTTTTACATACTGATCACAATAATCACTCAAACATGTTTTGTCTTGTTTACAGTAGGAGTACAGCAAATTAACATAATAGGCGACGAGACGGTTACACTCTGACCTAGTTATGCACACTGGAAGTGGAATTCCTCGAGCGTCAGATGATTTCATTGGCCAGAAAATAAAGCAATCTTAAAAAGTCTCAATGCAACTGTGAAGAGTTCACAAAATTTCTGTATAAGTGATTGCATTCTGATTTCCAACGGAATCATGATTAATTCACATATTAAATACATTCAGAATCTGAAATGGAAAGAGTTTAACCTCCTATTATGATACTGGTATTAAAACAGTTTTTTTTAGTATCGTTGTAGAGAATTTTTGATTATTATACTAACGAAATTACTGTAAATTTTGATACCGAAATGATTTATTGCAAAAGGCACAAGAAACAATATATGTGGAATAGCCGAAAATGTATGGACACGAATCTATATACTTAATATCATTCAGGATAAAATTCTAATCAATATCAGTCGTTACATTTCCGAGTATGAAAGTGTGTCATTATAGTAAACGGAAAATTATCACCTTATTTATAATTTCTAGATGTATATTTACAACTCGCTGAGAAAAATAGCCTAAGATGCAGATGATCATGAAAGGGCAACGAAAACACTTATAAAAATCAGAACTACTGTTATATAACAATGTGACATTTTTGTCGATGTAATATTACAATGTTATATTATTTTCACAGTAATATTACAGTGTGATCTTCTTATCAATGTAATATTACAATGTGATATTCTTATCATGATGTAAATCCACAATTCATTGGTGAATACACAATAAATTTGATTTTACTCCTCAGGTCTTGTAATTTCAGAGGTGAGTGGGTAAATTAGTTGTATTCACATAGTGGACTGCAGAAACACATAAAAATTGTGAAATTACAAACTGTTTTGAAAAAAACAGCAAGTATCTGTGATTTTACATTGCGATTTTTCATTTTGTATAGCAAATTACCAAAAAAATGTTTTGTTATTGACATATCTTGTGAATTCTACATGTTATATGGAATTTCACCATATTTCTGAGAAAACACATTTTTTTCACAGCGTGCTTGTGAAAATCACTTGTTATTGTTGGCAATTTATTTTTAAAGTTATAGGACTGTTAACTTTCCAGTAAATATCAGTGCAAGTTCACATTGTAATCCCAATATTTTTTTCAGTGTATGGTGGAAAGTATTATTGTAAATTTACAATTTCTGTTAAAAAAAACGAAAAAACATACAGCATCTTAAAAGTGTTGTACATTAATAATTTCTACATATCAAATTTTCTGCATTGTTGTCAAACGATTCTGAAAAAATGAGCTGTGAGGAGATATATTTTATAAAGTCATAACTTTGTCATGTTCATGGTATTGGACGCACCTAAATACCCAACAGATTTGTCCGACAAAATGTTTTTCTCTTTTTATACAGGGTGGGGCACCAAAAACGAAACAGATCGAATATCTTCAAAACGAATGTGTTGTGAAAAAAATGCAAAAACACGTCGATTTTTAATCCGAGGGGGACATCTTCCTATTATAACCTCAACTGTCATACCTCTTCCCCCACCCCTTGGTCATTATCACCCACACAATTTGAATAGGGAAAGTAGAGAGTGCGACACATCGTTGAAAAGGTAATTTCATAAGGAATTCAGCCATGTCAATTTTGGCTACCTAACTTTTTATTTTTGCGCCCTCTTGCGGGAAAAACAACTGTTCCGTCTTCCAAATTATGATACTTCATTTGTAAGCTAATTTGACATAAATTCGGTGACAATGCATTTTGGAATTTTTCTAAGGAAAAAAACATAATGGCGGCTCCAAAATGGCGAACAATATTTGCAATAATGGTCCGATTCGATTAAAAATTGAGATGTGGTGGTTTTCAGGGTCGAAAATTATGATTTGTTTGTCAATGCAAAAAACAAGATGGCGGCGAAATTTGTAATTATGGTTTGATTCGACCCGGCACCAAAAACGAATTCTTCAAAACACATGTACGAATTCTTCAAAACACATGTGTTGTTAAAAAATGCAAAAACACGTCGATTTCAAATCCAAGGGGGACATCTTCCTATCATAACCTCAACTGTCATACCACTCTCCCCACCCCTTCGTCGCCCATACAGTTTGAATAAGGAAAGTAATAAGTGTGACACAGCATTGAGATAGCTGTTTGTGTATTAAGAGCGCAAAGTGCTTGACAAAGAGAGTTACCGCGCGACGCGAAGCGGATCGCGGTAATTTTTGGAGAGCGACAATGACACTTTGTGCTCGAAATACACACCAAATTTTTTCTACAAACGCAGTTTTCAGAAAAAGAAACACCAGATGCTTTATTCAACAAAAGTACATCACAATATAACAAACTTTCATAATGTATATGCTACTGAAAGCATGAAATATTAAAATTTACCTTTTTTTGTAGATATTTTCCATCGGGCGCTTCTTGTAAAAATTTGTGAATATCTTCAGTGGTGAATGTTTGGACTGGCACTACATCATGAATTTACCGTATTGTAATTCATATTTTTTTCCTTGATTTCTCTGGTAGGAGATTCAAAGTAACAATTTTTGCACTTTCTGCTACATCAGGAGGAGTGTTTGATGATTCGCTGTCACTATCATCAATCATCATGCAGAAATACGTTGGAGAAGCGAGCGTTTTCGAAATATTTCCGCTCCAGAGCGCAAATGCTGTCACAAAATGACATTTCACGGAAAACGTCAACTTTGCGTCGAAATCTGAAAGCGTCTGTAGAAAAAAGTAATTCCATAAGGAATTCAGACATGTGAGTGTACGCTACCTAACTTTTCATTTTGGCGCCCTCTTGCGGGAAAAACAACTGTTTCGTATTCCAACTTATGATATTTGATTTGAAAGCTAATGTGAACAATTCACGAAAACATAAGAATTGAAAAAATTAACATTGTATGAACTTACAAATTGGAAAATATTGCATAAATTGCTCGAAAACGTCAGACAGCGTTTCGAGATTGACTTATACTAATGTATGGCAGTTCATGACGAACATTTTGAGCATCTACTGTGAATTAATGTAGTATGGAATAATTGGATTTGAATTTAGGCAAGGTTTTTCAATTTTTAAGTTTGTGCAATGTCCAATTTTTTTATTTTTCAAAGCTTTTATTCATCTTGCCCTGTTGGTAAGTATACAGGGTGGGTCAGGGTCGATGGTACCTTAGACGTTTACGGAGAACGGGACATAGGATCATTCTGAAAATTTGGTTTCTCAAGTAGTTGCTCCTGGTCTATCGATCTAAAATATTTTCAGCAATGCAGCGTTGCCGCTTATACCAGAAAGTAGCAGCATCTTTGTTATTTCAAATGGTTCACCCTATATATTACTACATTTTTGAACTTGTCATTCCTTTCTGATTATTTCTGCCTCATACCCTCCTATACTTATCTGTAACGGTTTTTGAGATATTGGTTATTTTCCATATTTTTTATCCAAAACAGCTCGAATTGAATGTTTATTTCTGAGGTATTTGAATTCTTAGGAAGTTGCAATTTTGTGTTTAGTTCGTCAAGATCATGTACATTGATTCTGTATAGAGAAGTTCGTTCTGCGTTATACAGGGTCGTTCAAAATTCATGATCTTACTGCTAGATACGAAAACAGTTAAAAGTGCGTTTTTTTAAATGGAACATCCTGTATATCATGAAATATCCTGAAAGATGACTGAATTCGCTTCGAATTGATATATCATGTTCCAATACCTAAATAGCCAGAATTCCGAGATAATAGCAATTTTCACTTGTAATCTCCCAAGTGCTTGAATTATTGCCGGAAATTTTTCGAGTACATGAATTTTTTGAAAATTAACGAGATAAATTTACGGCAATTAATTCAAGCACGAGGGGGATTCGGTAAGAAAATTTCACACTGAGAAACGGAAATCATCCAACAATTCATAAGAAATAACTAACGATGGTTTCACCTGAACTATTTATAACCACTAAAATATTGATATGTAAAATACCTAATAAAATTTTCATCAATAAATCTGGAACAAAAAAAAAAGTTATGCTCTTGTCCTAGATTGATCCATCGACCTAGCGACTCGGGCCGCAACACTACCGCTTAGCTATGGGAATTGTGATAAAAACTTGTGACAAATGGTGTATTGAACTTCTTCTGAAATATGATTTCATAATTGACAATTTCTGCAATAATTGTGGGGAAAATATTTTCAGACACATTCCAAATATCTAGTAACTACATAATAATCTCCTTTCATATGAAAACTAGACCTCCATTGTACATTAAAGCAAAATATCAACTTGTCACATGTTAAAAGTTTGACAGAAAAATTTCCACTCATCAATTTCGGCCAGGGTACCCCAGGAGGATAAAAATTTCCGGACATTTTTAGGGTTGCCATGGTATCTAAACAAGAACGAATTTTTTGATTGGCTACAAAAACGAGGTGTGAAAATTTCAATAAAAATCGATTTATTTTTCTCATATTCATCTAAGGTGGCTATTAAATGTCATGATGGTACATGACATTATGAAAATTTGACAATTAGTGCACTATTAATAATACCGTTGTGTGTTTCTTAACGAAAGTGACTCAAAAATAATTGAAATAGAGGGAAATAACTATTCAAACGAAGTTCTGATGAAATTGTTTATTCTTCATGGAAAATGTGAGGCAATTATAGCAAGAACGTGCAGAAAATTCAATGAAACGTACCCTGATTTACAACCAATGAACAAAAGGAAGTTTGTACGATTACAACATAATTTCATTAATTATCTGTCAAAAATTAGAAAATGTTCACAATAAATTTTCAAAATTCCGACCATTGGCTTCCAAACATTTCAAAATCCGGGTATTTGGAAATACAGTTGTAGCACTCCTTATTTCACTGGCATCTAGCTCTTCAGTGCAGTTGATCACTCGTTGGTGCAGGTCTTGTGCACTTCGCGACTCGGGTAATTTTCAAAAAATTCATGTTCACGAAAAATTTCCGGCAATAATTCAAGCACTTGGGAGATTACAAGTGAAAATTGCTATTATCTCGGAGTTCTGGCTATTTAGGTATAGGAACACGAAATATAAATTCGAAGGGAATTAAGTCATCTTTCAGGATATTTCATAATATACAGGATGTTCCATTTAAAAAAACGCACTTTCAACCCTTTTCGTATCTAGCAGTAAGATCATGAATTTTGAACGACCCTGTATAACGCAGAAGAAACTTCTCTATACATAATCAATGTACATGATCTTGATGAACTAAACACAAAATTGCAACTTCCTAAGAATCCAAATACCGCAGAAATAAACATTCAATTCGAGCTATGTTTTGGATAAAAAATATGGAAAATAACCAATATCTCAAAAACCGTTAGAGATAGGTATAGGGGAGTATGAGGCAGAAATAATCAGAAAGGAATGACAAGTTCAAAAATGCGGTAATATACAGGGTGACCCATTTGAAATAACAAAGATGCTGCTACTTTATTGTATAAGCGGCAACGCTGCATTGCTGAAAATATTTTAGATCGATAGACCAAGAGTAACCACTTGAGAAACCAAATTTTCAGAATGATCCTATGTCTCGTTCTCCGTAAACGTCTAAGGTACCATCGACCGTGGCCCACCCTGTATATGTGTGTGTGTGGAACAAATCTTGCAGATGACTTTTGACCCACTGCTAGTTGTCCGATCAACTTGAACTTTGGTAGGTGTTCATAATTGCGATGACAATGCATTATGGAATTTTTGTTTAAAGGATGGCGGATGAGATTCAAAATTGGGTTGTGGGGGTTTGAGGTATGGATTTTCAGCATGACTGAAAAGAAATTAATAACATTGATAAAAACGCTTTTATACAAAGGCGATGAAAAGAAAAAAAAATTTTTTAGATGTGTGACGTGGGTTATTTTTTGCGTAACAGATTCAAAAGCTTGCCGCCAGTACAAAATAGGTATTCTGGCGCGATAACATTTTGATTCTGTTACGCACAGAATAACTTACGTTACACATCTAAAAAAAAATTATTTCCTTTTTAGCGCATTTGTATAAAAGCATTTTTACATCAATTTAATTCATTCATTTTAGTCACACTGGAGACTTGTAAAACCCCCATTTGCCAATTTTGAATCGAATCGAACCACATTTACAAATTTATTCCGCCATCTTGGTTTTTTGCATCAATGGAAAAATCATAATTTCCAACCCTTAAAATCCCCACATACTAATTTTGATTCGAATCGGACCATAATCAAAAATTTCTTCCGACATCTTGGAGCCACCATCTTATTTTTATGAATTGACAAAGAAATCATGATTTCTGACACTGAAAACCACCAAATATGAATTTTGATTCGAATCGTACAATAATTACAAATCTTGTCCGCCATTTTGGAGCCGCCATTTTGTTTTTTACTTTAGAAAAATTTCATAATGCATTGTCACCGATCTTATGTCAAATTAGCTTGCAAATGAAGTATCATAATTTGAAATACTTAACAGTTGTTTTTCCCGAAAAAGGGCGTCAAAATGAAAAGTTTGGTAGCCAAAATTGACATGGCTGAATTCCTTATGAAATTACCTTTTCAACGATGTGTCACACTCACTAATTTCCCTATTCAAATTGTTTGGGTGATGGTGACCAAGGGGTTGGGGAAGAGGTATGACATTAGAGGTTATGATAGGAAGATGTCTCCCTTGGATTAAAAATCAACGTGTTTTTGTATTTTTTTAACAACACATGCGTTTTGAAGATATTCGATCTGTTTCGTTTTCGGTGCCCCACCCTGTATAAGAAAAATTTCGATTGAAGAAAGGACTATATTTAGGTCATTCATTTTTTTCACGCATTAAATCAGTTAGTTTGCGGGAATCCCAAAAAAGAACGCCTCGCTACCGAGAATCGCCTCGAAGCAAAACTTGTCCGACTTGACATAAAGAACAAATACATGAAATCTCAACGGTTAGGTAATCATTTTTTTTCATAGTTATCGGGCCCGATGACTAATATTTTCGATTGGAGTTACATGAAGAAGCGTATCAATCATTCCGAGGCTACGCTAAGTCCCTGTGAACATTCTCTTTTTTTTCAAGAGTGTAATGATGATACGATAAAATGCACCTAATGCACCTAATAAGATCATCAATTAATTTATTGAGAACAAATTGTATTTTTCCCTTAACCACACAAGTATTTTCACTCCTAAATACGAATTTTGATTACCAAGTTGTCTAAATCAGTAGGATAACAGTAAAAATACAAACTAGTCGTATTCATACCAAATAACTAATTACTAATAATTAACATAATTTCACTCATCGTGCGAACCGATATCACCGATCATTATACTATTGTTCTTCAAATCGTACAAAGTATACTGAATAACAATGTTAGTGTTCTGTAAATTGAAAAAACTCAATCAAGAGAACATTTTTAGAAATGTTAGAAATTAACTCGAAGAGAAATACTTAATAATTTAAGTAAAATGTTTACCTATACTGTGACATTGAATAGACATAAACTGAGCACCTTGAGCACCTGCTGGAGGTCCACTTTCCTGGACAGGCAGGTGACAACCGGGATCGAAGAGAAACGCCCATCCACAGGGTGGACGGACCTCTCGCTGAGGAGGTAGTCACAGAGGAGGCCATTCGGTGGGCTGTGAATGAGTTCGAACCATTCAAGGTGGCAGGCCTGGACGGCATATTTCCAGTATTGCTACAGAAAGCTCTGAAAGACATATTTCCCTGGATAAGGGACATTAGCCTCACATCTTTTCTACTGAAGGC